>OX421326.1:13643200-14893200 GCA_949125395.1 Diaphora mendica
AGGATTTTGTAAAATATTTACAAAAAGTCCGATTTCACATACTTAAAAGAAAGTATTACAATAAGTTATATGCCTTACCAAGTGCAGGCACTGTTAATGGTTTAGCCGTGAAAACGTAATAGAGAAACAGACTAAGCCACTTTCAAATTTATAATATTAATATAGATCGCGATAGGTACTATCGCGGACTTTTTGTAAATATTTTACAAAATCCTGTGTTTTTAAATGTTCAATTTTATGTGTTAATAGAACGTATAAAACTGAGCTGTATAAATAATACCACTATGTTACCATAATGGTTTGTAAAATACTGGGGTATTATAAGTACATAAAGCTTCCTTGAAACATAGCCTAAATGGTGATAAGCGTCTAAAAGCTACTTAATTTCATGCTTTGTAAAGATACGTAATGTAACATAACACTAAATCAACCGTAAAACCTTGGGTTTCGACTATTACAATAAAAATTATATTGGTAGTCTACATTTTGTTTCATTGTGTGGTCACACTATTCGTATATCTGTTCATAAGATCGCTGAAATGCTATAATCTCATTTTAGAGGTAAGATACACACAATTTTAGAAACCTATTATTTTGTAGAAACTTTTTACAAAAAGTTTAATACACTACACTTTGTGATACTTTAGTCGTCTAGCAGCTAGACATGCAAGTATGTTTGAGAACGTGAGGATTGAGGGACCAGCTTTAATTATAAATATCTTTAAAGTACGTCGATATTTTTTTTTTAATTTATTTTTTACAAATTGCTATAAGACTTTTTCTAAAACATTATGTAAGAAAATAAAGATTTTATTCCGTTGACGTGGTAATATTCAGTATAACAAAATCTTTCGTGTGTGGACTGAGGGACCGCAGTATAGTCGTTGTATTTTTTTAATCGTTGATGATTTGTGCTCAGTTATTTTAGTATATATCTTTACAAATTCTCTACTAAATGTCTGAAGTCAGAATACCTTATTTTTTACACACTTGCCGAGATCCGGCTGATGGTATGTGAGGATTGAGGGACCACACTTAAAGGGTTGTAGTTTTTAACATATCTTTTTACAAATTCTCATATTTGTTCTACAATTGTTTTGAGCCTACTACTAAATCTTATAAAAATTTCAAACAAAAATATCACTATGGTCCCTCAGTTCACACGCACACGAGGTTCTATGTTCCACTGTATGTATTTTTTTTATGTATGTTCACCGATTACTCCGTCAGTTGTGGACCGATATTGAATTTTTTTTTGTATTCGAAAGGGTATGCTTCCGAGGTGGTCCCATTGACAGCATATCAGGATCTGATGATGGGATCCCAGGGAAATCGAGGGAAACTCTCATTTTTTATAGGCACATACTGTTTTTCGTATATTTTCTGAAGTTACACCGGTATTTGCGTCTGGTAGTCATCATTTTATGACGATGAGCTGATGATGTAAGGTAAAATTCCTTAACGGTTAGGAGTTGGAGGATAAATCTTTAAATATCATATGTATATGTTACCTTTAGTCGTATTCTTTCAAATTATTTAGGTAAGCTGATGATGGAAGGTGGAAGGTACAACTCCTCAACGGTTAGGAGTTGGAGGATAATTCTTTCAATTTCATACGTATCTAAAGACCTTCAGTTGTATACTTTCAAGTTATTTAGGTGGACTGATGATAGAAGGTTAAACTCTTCAACAGTTAGGAATTAGAGGATGATTTTAATATTACACGTACGTATAGACCTTAATTTGTATTCTTGATGATGAAATTTGATGAAATAGTTCAACTTACTACTTACCTACGATTGTTTGCACTGAAACTGAAAAATAAAAACTTTTTATAAAAAAAAACCGACTTCCAAAAAACATCCAACGAAAACTCTCTACCAAAAAAACACTTAAAAGCGTAAAATAAACTGGTTCTTCATAAATTGCCTATACCTAATTCTTTATTCATTTAAATAGTAGTATTATAATGTGCTAGGTACCTAAAATCTGTTTGAAGTCAAATTCTAGGTACCTAGCACACATTATAATACTACTGTTTAAATGAATAAAGAATTAGGTATAGGCAATTTATGAAGAACCAATTTATTTTACGCTTTTAAGTGTTTTTTTGGCAGAGAGTTTTCGTTGGATGTTTTTTGGAAGTCGGTTTTTTAGAGATAAACAAGCAGCTCCATCGAGACTTCGCTAGTTTTTTACAAAATGTTTTTGGTGGGATACTGTTTTATTACCTACCTCATATACTGAAAGTTTTAAAAAAATAAGCCTACGTTATTTACACATTATGTCAAAGTGATACTTAAAATTGCACAACACAGGTTTATAATATATTGTAACACTACAAAGTAAAACAAAGTTATGTAGAAATATAATAATTTTATTAGAAATAATTCTATGTTAACAAACTAATCTATAGGAAATGTATCGTCCAGCCGTTTCTGATGATCGAATAATTTTCACCACCTGGAAAAAAATATCTAATTAAAAATCTTTTCTTTATTAAAAAAAGCTATAATATGCACATTTTTAACACTGTACATTTAGTTTTTTATACAGGGATAAGATGTATTACACTTCCGACTTATAAATACCATTTTCGCATATCTTACAGCTGTGTAAAACATTCGACGGTACAAGCCCCGCACGTTGATATTGGGATTGGCGGCCATCTTGGTGACATAGTCGAACTGTCAGTACTGTTCGCAAGGCAGAGCTTACGCGTATTTTCCTCTATCACGATTTTTTATAGCTTTTGATTTTCGTTATCCTGTTTTATATTTGTTAAGTTTTGTTATAGTTATCATACTAGTTCTGTTAAAATGAGTAAGAAAGTAGTTAACAGCCATCCTCGTAAAATGATAGTCAAAGAGGACAATTATTTTGTAAAGGAGAAAGAGAATTCTAAAGTGACGATTTATCATCGATACGGTAGACGACAGTGAATCTGACACAACGGACTCTGAAACGAATTCTAATTTAGACGATATGAGTGGAATTGAAGAATTAGTCTAGACTTAATAAATTGTAGTAATAAACATTGATTTTATAAATTGTTGGTTTTATTTATTAGTTGTCCATTAAAATTGGTTGTGAGGTTTATAAATGAAAACGTATCAAACAGACAAGATTTGTATGTTTGTTATCTGTACTTTCTTGCGGTAGATGACGTCACCCAGCTGTTATTGTGACAAGGTTCCATCGATTGCGATGGAACCTTGTCACAACAACAGCCCCGCACATTGATATTGATCAATGTGCGGGGCTTACTTAGGTGTGAAAGACGGTATGGACCGTAATCCCAAAAATAGCCTATAGAAACGTGGTCGAAAATGAAACTCACGCTCAAGCGAGGACAATTTTTATTGACCTATCTGGTATTTATATAATAGTCCATTGTTTCTGAATACCGAGATTCGTAAATCGATACACCTGATCTATCAAACTCGAACGAAACTATTATACATTACTAGCTGATGCGGCAAAAGTTGTTTTGCCATAAAAAGAAAATTGAGTATAAGAAATAGATGTTGGACGATTCTCAGACCTACCCGATATGCACACCAAATTTCATAAAAATCGGTCCGGCCGTTTCAGTGGATTAGGTAACTAACACTGGACACGAGAATTTTATGTACATACTAGCTGATCCGGCAAACGTTGTTTTGCCATAAAAAAATTAGTTATAAAAATTGATGTTGGTCGAATCTCAGACCTACCCGATATGCACACCAAATTTCATAAAAATCGGTCCAGCCGTTTCAGAGGAGTATGGTAACTAACACTGTGACACGAGAATTTTATATATAAGATTTATATTGAACACGGTACATAAGTAAAATAACACAGAATTGTCACTTAAAATTAGATAATGTTTTTTTTTTGGGCTGCTGTAAAGTACTAAATACAAACCTGTCCTCTCTTCAGACCAAAATATCTTGCTACTGGATCACCAGCCTGTATCCTCATCAACATGTTCTCTTTCAATTTACTGTTTATGTTGGTTAAGGACAATTAAACACGAAAAATAAACGTCAACACAATAATAAATCAGCCAGATATTTTCTAATAAATAGACTGTAATGATTAAAATAGTTGATCATCAAATAGCTTAAGAATTTTCTTAGTAAATCTTAAAACACGATATTTTTTAATCTGCCTTATTTTATGTTTACTTTGCCAACAATATCGTGATCATGCCAATGGTTGTGAATACGATTTTCGCACAAGTCAAATATTTGTGTGTATGAACATTTAATGTTTGATTTGGTATGAGCGTTTCCTTACCTTTCATAATATTTGTATGTATTTAGAAAATAAAATTATTATTTACCTACATATTTTTTTTATCTCCATGGACTGCAATAAGCTGATGATGATGTATTTACATTAGTTTTCTAGTCCCCAATAGTACATCAACAACAACAACCCATAATGTCCCACTGCTGGGCTCGGGTCTCCTCTCAGGAAAGGGTTAAGGCCATACGTCCCCACGCTGACCAAGTGCGGGTTGGAGACTGGCAACATAACGTTGTGGCTACGTAATCTTGCCGTTGGATGTTTTTAAGCCGCCCAAAGGGCTCTAACTAAGCTTCACGACTAACGTGACCTCCGATACGAGACCGCGGTAAAATCATAAGATTGTTTCAACAGCAATCCAATGTCTATAATGACCTCTTGGATGAATGGCAGCAACGATGGGACGAATCATCTAAGGGGCGCCACCTCTACCAGTTCTTTCCATCTGTTCGCGAACGGTTGTCAAGGACATGGCTCGAGGTAGATCACTGCGTCGCTCAATTTCTTACAGGCCACGGTAACTTTAAGAGCAAACTATACTCATTTAAATTAGTCGATTCACCATTGTGTCAATGCTCAACACCTGATTCTAGCTGTGAACAGTCGGCTCATCATATCTTCTGGGAATGTAGTCTTTGGTACAATGAACGTAACATGATGCTAAATAGCTTACAAATTACGTCTGGGGTAGTATATTATGGGGATCTTGTGTCAACTGCGGTGAATTTCCGTGCGTTTAAGCGATTCTGCCATACATACTATAGAAATCAAATATAGCTCACTTAGGACCCATAATTTTTATCCGTGGTGCTTCCCGGTTTGAAAAAGGCGTCTGCCTATTTTGACTTCATTTCACTCCGGCTTTGCCAAGGAGGGAAGTGGACTTATATTTCCAACTCCTCCAGTTTTCTTCTGATTAATTTCGTTGCGGGTTCCAAGACAGTTTAATTTTTCCTGGGACTTCCCGAGTGTCATAACTCGGTGTGTTCGTGGGTCACCGCTGTTGATCCTGGTGTACAGGAGTTACAGTGGTGGGCGTGTGGGCGGGATTAGTCCCAATAACGTGACCTCCGAATCACGGAGATGCTCATGGTAACATGCCACTAGCGGTCACCCATCCAGGTAGTGACCATGCCGTCGTTGCTTACCCTCGGTGATTGTTTCTAATCACCGAGTGCAACTAGGCTATGGGCGTCCCAATAGTACAAACTCTGCTTACTGTGTGACAAGATGGCGTTGTGTGAAGTGGTAGTGTATTATCCTACTATAGTATTATGAATGTGTAAGTTTGTATACTTTGTATGGATATATGAATGTTCTTTACTTTTGATGCAAAATTACTAAATGGCTTAAAATAAAACTTTAGAGTAATGTAGCATATAATATATATGTTGAATGCATATCTTCTTGAACTACACACCTCCCTCATGTTATCATATTACCAGAATGGCATGAATGTCTTGACTAAAATGATGATAGTACAAAATTAAATTGCAAAATAACATCATATAAATAATAATTGTAACATAATAAATAATGTTCTGTAACTGTAAAGTTGCACTCGGTGATTAGAAACAATAGCCAAGGATAAGCAACGACGACGCAGTCAGTACCTCGATGGGTGACCGCTGGTGGCATGGTACCATGAGCGTCTCCGTGATTCGGAGGTCACGTTAAGCAGTCGGTCCCGGTTGTTATCGTAGGATGACAGTCGTGAAGCTTAGTTGGAGGCCTTTGGGCGGCTTGAAAACATTCAACGGCAAGATTACGTAACCACAATGTTGTCTTGCCAGTCCCCAACCCGCACTTGGCCAGCGTGGGACGTATGGCCTTAACCCTCTTCTGAGAGGAGACCCGAGCCCAGCAGTGGGACGTAATGGGTTGTTGATGATGAAATAATGTTTTAAAAAGGATACTATCTCGTCAAAAGTTCAGATTTTTCATCTGGGGTCAGCACAATGTGTTCAGGTACTAGTTCATGTTCTGTTATGTTGATTAGCAATTCCGATTCCAAGAACTGCTCTAGAATATATTTTGGAGCCATGTCAACAAGTGATTGTTTTGCTGATGGTGTCATTCCTGGAAAAGAAAAAACGTTTTTCTTAAAAATAAAATATTTTAGGGAATAAGGAAATTAAAATTCAGCCTTTAAGAGTCCACTGATGGACATAGCTCTGCTTAGAAAGAAAGTTTGGGGTTAATACTGGGCAGAAAGTTCGACAAAATAATCACATATTTTAAAAAAAGAACCAACTTCAAGAACTGGACCAAATTGAAATGGCATCAAACGGGAAGCACCAACATTCAAATAAAAAAAGGATCATCAAAATCGGTTCACCCAGTCGAAAATAATGAGGTAGCAAACAATAAAAAAAAAATACAGTCGAATTGATAACCTCCTCTTTTTTTGAAATCAGTTAAAAAGATAGTCTACAAGGGAAATACTTTCCTTTAAAACTATATCTACAAGAAAAATCTATTCCAAGTCCTGGGTAAGAATCAAACTCATCACTCTTGGCTTAGCACTCAGGGTCATCAACCAATCCACCAAATTCCAGTTAACGCAAATAAAAGACTCATTCCCAACAATATCATAGTAAAAATAGGTTTGGAAAGGCCTGAACTAGAGAACATTTTACCATTATAATACACTTTTAACTGATGTAAGCACATTTTTTTGATTTTTAAACTATATTTACTGTACAAAGTATGTTATTCTAACTTTATATGTATTTAGGACTTACTTACATCTAGTATCTATCATTGTAATGACACTAGTAATTTAAATACACATTCTTTTCATCCAAATGTTAGATATGTGTTTGACTAGCTGACCCACGCAATCTCATCTGGATCTCTTATTGTCCATAGCATGATGCTATAACAGCATAAATATAGTTGTTTACCATAGAAAACGTTGTTGATCAGTCCTCTTGCCAAGGCAGTGATCACCTTGTGAAGTTTATAATACCCATGGGCCCATAGATGGTGTTGGATTTCGAACGTCATTGTACTGGCAACATTTTGATTGTCTCTGGTTCGTGTTTGACGTTTTGACGTTTGAGGTTAATTGGAGAAAAGATTGACACAGGACGCGTGTTGAAATGGCCGGTGCCGTAATTTATTGATTGTTAATTTTGTAGTACTCGTATAGTTTCCGCGTGAGATTGATTACACCGTGAGGTTTGTTGAGCTAGGGTACTTCTGGGCTCGCCGTATGCCAGCGTGAGACGAGGTTAATATCGAAAAGTGGTGAGAACGTTTTGATCGGTCAGTCGCTTGTGAACAGTTGCCGTTATTTGTGATTAGACTCGCGAGAATTGTAATACGTGATAGGCGCGTCCCGCGAGAACTAAAACGAGTGTATTGTAATTCGAATATCTGTGAAAAGTTGATTATTGAGATTAATTCGGATACCTTGAGAAATAACCAGCAGGTGCTGTGTTTGTGTGAAGCCGCCATTGTAACACGAATTCTATCACGATTTAACCTCCCACGTCAAAACGTCAAAAACGAACCAGAGACAATCAAAATGTTGCCAGTACAATGACGTTCGAAATCCAACAGTTGTAGTGAGTTAAAGATTCACAAAAGGTTAGCCTTTCGTGAATCTTTAACCATTTACATAGTGCATACAAATGGAAATTCTGAAAAGGAATAATTTTGTTGGCGCCTCTTTTGGTTGTAACATAATGATATAGAGCCTATAGTCCTCCTCGAAAACTAGGCTATCTAACACTGAATGAATTTTTGAAATTGTACCAGTACTTCCTGAGATAAGCGCATTGAAACAAACAAGCAAACAAACGCTTCAGCTTTATAATATTAGTTTTAATGTAGTTACTGTGTATTAAACATACCTGCTTGTACCACAACAATTGCTCTGTGAATATTTTCTTCTTGCATCCTAGTACAGTATGTTTTAATTGTTTTAATTCCTATTTTAGGTTCGTCAGGGAAAAAGACAAACATCTGGTCTGTGGGGTCATCGTTGTGAGCAACTAGCACAATTAAGTCACTTCTTGCTGGCCGTTTCTCACTGTGGAGGATCAAAGGAGTTAATTAGCACATATTATGATAATTTAGAATTAAAAACTTGACTAGTAAAAAATATATGATATTTTTACTCCCATAAATATTAAATCTGTGTATTAAACATACAGTCTATTTCCATGTAGATATAATTAAATTAATTTATCAATAAGCTTGCCCTTAATGCCCTTCTAGCCTAAGAAAAGGTATAACATAAAAGTCGGTAAGCTCAGTGAGTGAGAATATTTTTAGACTAATGAATGAAACCTTTTAACATAGATATTAGATAGTTATACCATGAAAGTTGGAATTTAGTTTAGGGTATAAATATGTTAGGCAAGTAATCTTGATTTAAGGTTAGTTTAACTTTATTTAAAAAGTAAATTTTAATCAAAAATAAAGAAGTTGCTTAATATTTTTATAATGATCTTTTATCAAAATTATTTATGATATTCCATACATATATAACCCTAAGTTTTAACACTTATTTTTAGCATTATGTATTAGCTACACTGAGATTTTATATGTAAAAAGGTTTGTAACAAATCAATGAATGTGGTCATCAGAAAAATAATAAAGAAAACACCATGGCTGTTTATACTATGAAGACAATTGTTTATGTCAAAACAAACCTAAAACACATTGCATATACATTTTAATTTATCTAAATTACAATTACCTATGTATTAAAAATTTATTTTCTGGCAGAGAGAAAATAAATTTTATAGAACAATATGGAAATGTTAGATAAGAAAATTAAGAATGCTTTAGTAAACAAGACTGTGTCTGAGACTACTAAGCTACATGTTGGTAAGCTGATATAAATAAATACCTTGGTTTATCTCCAAATTGTTCTTTGAATTGGTCCAACGTCTGATCCAATTCATCTTGTGTAACTAAATAACCACGATCATGACAAAGCTGAAACATACACGTAAAAACATTTACAACTTTATACACTAAATTTAGTTTAAAAGAAGTTATGGAGAAAACTTACATGCACATTTACAAATATGTGGTTTATCAACTTTTTAGAAACTGAAGTCGAAATATAACCTCACTTACTTGCATTACTGTTTTGCGAATTCTCCACAGCTTGTAAGTTTCCGCGTCATCATCCATATTGAATTTAAAACTTTGTTACCTATTTATTATGAAAGTGTACGTAATACAACTGTTTTTAACCGAACGCCAACGCCGGCCAAAACACTAACGTGAAGTGGCAAACAGTCGCAAAGTAAAGCTCCAAACAAATTATCGGACGCGGCTGACGGACGCGGCTTACAGCCGCGGCTGATAATGTGCACAGTCTCTTCGGACGTTGCTTTCGGACGTTTTCAGTGTTGCCACTTTAGTGACAGAGATATTCTAAAAAAAAACACTGAAAAATTAGTTTAAGGTATTAACCCTAAATATACTCGAAAAAAACAAGTTGTTGTAAGGTTCCTATGTTTATACATATTTGAAAATATTTTATTTATCAAGATACATCTACATCCACAAAGATAATCGATCAAGATGAATAAAAAATACCAGCAGAAGTATTTCAAGTTGATTTTAAAAACATAATACCGTGCGCATTAATGATACTAGTTAGCAATAAACCAGGAAGTAAAGCGAAAAGTCATTAAAAAAAGTAACCTTCTGGCAACACTCCAGCGCTCCAGATTCCTTTCGGACGCAAGTCTCGGACGTAACCTTTGACTGACCTTGAGCCTTCGGACGTCCGGAGGTTACTTTTTTTAATGACTTTTCGCTTTACTTTCTGGTTTATTGCTAACTAGTATCATTAATGCGCACGGTATTATGTTTTTAAAATCAACTTGAAATACTTCTGCTGGTATTTTTTATTCATCTTGATCGATTAACTTTGTGGATGTAGATGTATCTTGATAAATAACATATTTTCAAATATGTATAAACATAGGAACCTTACAACAACTTGTTTTTTTCGAGTATATTTAGGGTTAAAACCTTAAACTAATTTTTCAGTGATTTTTTTTAGAATATCTCTGTCACTAAAGTGGCAACACTGAAAACGTCCGAAAGCAACGTCCGAAGAGACTGTGCACATTATCAGCCGCGGCTGTGAGCCGCGTCCGTCAGCCGCGTCCGATAATTTGTTTGGAGCTTAAAACTACAGCACAGAGTACATTGTTATACTACACAGGCAGTACAGGCCACAGAGTACAATGTAGTACAGGCACAGAACACATGAGTACAATATACAGGACAACTTGTTTTATATTTTGTCTGTTGCTGACTTGCTGTTCTTTATCTGTTGAATTCTGCTGTCTGTTGTGTTGTGTGTTTGTCGTTTTTTTTTCACTATATTTTACGGCTCTGGGTTCTAGCCCTTTTAAGCCTGTTAATCGTTTATCTACTTGGGCTGCCATCCTTAGCACTTCACCCACATAAACGGGATAAACGACAAAAAAATCTCGTTGAGTGGCTTGCAAATATTATGTTAATAAATGATTTTATACTAAACCACTAGCTTTTGCTTGCGGCTCCGCCCGCGTATTGATAGGATATCGCGGTGATTCTTCAAACTGACATAACTTTTTTATTTATAAAGCGATTCAGATGAAACAAACACTCAATGTTAAGTGAAGCAAACCGCAGTAGATTGGTGAAAACCGCATTCAAATCGGTTATGCCGATCCTGAGATTAGGCTGCACAAACGCACAGACAAACAGATATACAGACAAAAAAAAACTCAAAATCATTGTGTTGGGTTCTATTGCGTTCATAAAGCACCCATTTATTAGTTTTCCTGATATATTTTATGGATGGGAGATGTCTGTACATGGAAGATATTCCATGTACAGACAGCGACCAGTTACGATTTTATTATATGTATTGATGATGATGATATTGATGAAAAAAATCCGTATTGTTGCCTTTATATTGCACATTAAAAATGCAAAGATTCATCAATATTTTCCTTAAAGCATTAAAGATATTTTCGTTTTCTGTGACTTGTTAGATTGCTTGATAAATTCATAATAATCATAATTCATTTCATTCATACTCTGTGGAGTCTGTGGTAGTTTGGTGGTAGTACTAGTACTGAACTACTGAACTGAGTAATTTCAATTATTTGATGGCTGAGTAAAGTTCTCAATTCTGAGTTTTTGTGAATTGTTAGTTTTTGATAGCGTTTGTTATTTGTAATAACAAAAATGGCTGGAATTAAAGGTATGCCTTAAATTGTTTTTGTAATTGTTGGTTAAAAGATGACATTTTTAAATCTTGAATTACATATTTTCACTAAGAGTGACTCATGTTATTTACAAAATATTTTATACCAAATTGTGTTAGTGATATAAGTTCAGTTGTTTAACTATGTTTTTTTTTCATTTCATGTACTTTTGATCGTTTTATGGATCAGGGTAAGATAACTTTTAATTCTATTTTAGCACTACTTACCGTAATTTTTAAGGCTGCTCTTTTGTAAACTGCATAGTGTTACATGATTAATTGTATAAAATGTATTACTTTTCGACCTCATTTATGATGCTAAACATATTGTATGCTTTAGTTTTTTTGCAATTTTGCTATTTTTGTTAGTATACAAATATGTACCTATGCATCTTGCATAGGTACATATTTATTATAAATATATAAACTTATTATGACGATTTAAATATACAGCTTTTCTATCTAATTATTTCTCTAGATATTTCAAATTGCCTCTCTTTGAAAATAAATCAAGAATGAAATGTTTGAAGTTTGAAAGAAAGAGCTTTTTTTTTATTACAATGAAATGTTTCTATTTCAGTCTGGTGTCTTTGGCGTTTGCGGGTTCCATTGGGATGACATTTGTTATTCTTGCATGTGCCTTACCTGATTACCAGTAAGTACTGTTTTCGTATTACTAGTTTAAACAGTAATAGACAAGTGTTGTCATGTGAGAATGCGAACACAGTTTTTCCACACAACTTTTATAAACATAAGTCTAATAGTAGCTAAGAATGTAGAGTATGTTAAAAAACAATAAAATATGATACTTAAATCTTTATTAAGTTTACAATGTAATCTTTATTTAGACACAATCTAAGTCCCTTATTTATAAATGTTACAATGATTCTGTATTATTGTATTTTCAACTTTAAGGCTGTAAGTTTAAAATAGAAAATAACACCGAACTGTTGCTTTAAGTAAAATAATGTTTATAAATAAGGGAGTAAGTAAATAAAGATTCATTGTATGTTCTAAAACCATCTTCTATCTATTATTACTGGGAATGCTGAGACAAATATCATTTTTCTCATTAAGCATTATGTACATGTTTATGTAAATTATACTTTTATTCACACATTTTGCAATATAGTATACATTCTATATGAATAATTCTATATTATAGAATTTAGGATAAACAAAATTGAATTTATCCTAAATTCTATAATAATTTCTTAAATTACAAGTCTTGACCTCTTTCGGTTTGTTGATAAATTAGTATGAAATATATATTTTGATAAGAGGTTGTTTACATTAATGATACACACCAGGTGAGTGATATGACGGATTTAAATGATGTTTACTCTTTATAGATATTAAATTATTATTATTATAAAAATATGTTGTAATATTTACACATTAGGTAGTTGATTCCAGAAAATGACAACTTATATTTGACAGATGAGGAAGATCCTGAATACACATATATAAAGGGTGTCTCAGCGCCGATTTTAAACTTTAAACATGAATATCTCGACAACCAGCGGAGCTAGCGGGAGGGGAGTGGTAGGTGATTAGTGCAGATTAGTTGCCATGTCTTGAACTTGGCTGGGTTTCTGCAACTCGACGACTTTGATGCGCCTATTTTGCGTAGTGGGTCGGCACTAGTGGTGCCAGCCCAGTTCCTCCAGGAAGCCTAGCAGACCCCTCGCGTTGCCGACGACCTCCTGAAGTGACCTCGGCGATCCGAGGTGTTTCGCTCGGTATTCTGCCACCCGAGGACATGCCAAGATGACATGGGCGGCTGTTTCTTCTTCCTCCATGCATGCTCTGCACAGAGGGCTGTCCGTTACACCTAGAGTAAAAAGATGTTTGTTTAATAGTGCATGACCAGTCATTGCTCCGATCAGAAGTCGAAGCGTCTTAAGTTGTTTCAGCATCCGTGACAATCCGGGGTTGATCGTCAGGAGGGCCTCCTTGGTCTGCCTGCAGGTACAAAGGTTGGACCAATATAACTGGTGTTCTACTTTGGTGTTCTGTTGCAGTGTCCGTCGCAGCCATGCAGCTTGCAAGGGCAATATTGGTTCTGGGCCGACTGCCCTTGTCTCCGATCCGCTCCTTGCTAGTGCATCAGCTGCGTCGTTTCCGCGTGAGTTGCTATGTCCTTTGATCCACTGGAGAGTTATACTATGTGTAGTACTTACCTCTGTCAGGGCTCTGTGGCATTCGTAGATCAGCCCTGAGGTAGTCGTGTGACTTTGTAGAGCTTGTAAAACTGATCGGCTGTCGGAAAGTATGCGGATGGGGTATTCCGTTACCTTTCTGGAGATGATAGCATGTGCTGCCATTATTATACCCATGCACTCTGCCTGGAAGACTGTGTTCTGGGCTCCTAATGGTGTCGAGATGTGTATGTTTAGGTCCTCAGAGAATGCTCCCGAGCCAGTGCCTGACCTTGTTTTGCATCCGTCGGTGAAGATTCTTAACTCCCTTGGGTTAAGTCCTTCTTGGGGATCCTCGTGCAGTTGTATCTTGTACTTTTTGTCGAAGACGAATTGCCTGGGTATTGTGTCAGTTACCGCTTCCATGAGCGGTTCCTTACCTATGGCCTCATAGAGGATTTCGGTGTGTGGTACCCTAGGCGGTCTCCAGAGATTTTGTTTCTTTAGCCGCATTGCTGCAGCTAGAGCCTCCTGCCTTATAAAGAGGTGGAGTGGTGGAAGACATCTAATGGCTTCCAGAGCCGCAGTCGGTGTAGTCCTCATACAGCCCGTGGCCGCCAGACAGGCCAATCTCTGGAGTCGTTGTAGTTTAGCTTCGGCTGTGGATAGTTTGGTCCGTGGCCACCAGACTAGCGCGCCGTAACTTACCATTGGTCGGATAACTGCCTCGTAGAGCCACAGAGTGGTTTTGGGGCTTAGTCCCCAAGTTTTACCTACCATTCTGTGGCACTGCCAGAATACGACTGTTGCTTTTTCAATTTTGTTGTTGAGGTGGGCGCTCCAGTTTAGTCTGTGGTCGAATATTACCCCTAGATACTTTACCTCAGACGAGAGTTGGAGCTCTGTATTGAACAGCTTGGGAAGTCGGTGGTTTCCCAGGTTCCGTTTGTTGGTGAACATTACCATTTCAGTCTTCCTTGGGTTGACTGACAGTTCGTTGTCCACGCACCAGCGTTCCACTATTGCCAGTGCCGAGCGCGTGACATCGCATACTATACCTGCGTGCATGCCGCTTGTTAATATCACTATGTCATCCGCGTATCCGATGATATAATGGTGATTGTTGTTCAGAGTGGTGATAAGGTCGTTAACCACAAGGTTCCATAGGATTGGTGAGAGGACGCCACCTTGGGGGCAGCCCTTCGCCACCAGTGCTTGTTTGGTAGCGTCTGCTTCGAGTCTGATGACTCTCTGGCTCAGCATCTTGTTTATCCACCCTATCATGACTGCATGCACTCCGTGCCTTACCAGTGCTGCTGTTATGCTGGTGAATTTCGTTTTGTCGAAGGCTCCCTCTATATCTATGAAGGTGCCTAAGCACATCATCTTGTTTTTGATCGCCACCTCAGTTTTGGTTGTGACCGCATGAAGTGCCGACTCTGTTGATTTACCTGGACTGTAGGCATGTTGGTTCGGGTGTAGTGGTGCTTGTGTCAGCGTCGTTTCCCTCAGGTGTCTGTCGCATAACCTCTCCAGTGTTTTTAGGAGGAAAGAGGTTAGGCTTATTGGTCTGAAGGATTTGGGATCCGAGTAGTCGGTTTTACCTCTATTGTTGCCATGTCGCAATGGTCTGGCATGCACCGCACTTACGCAGTTCAGGCGTATTTTTGCAACGAGTTTTTGTTCAGCGAAGCACAGGCAAGTGACGCAAGTTTTGTAATCACTTTCAAATCCGCCGTTTAAGTGATGAGTATGACCCAAGTATTCAGTTAATTAAGTCATGGGAAGCAAAGTTTAGAGCGACATAATCTTTATTGAATCATTCAATTGGCCCTCGAAATAGATCTGTGCGATCGAATGAAAACATTAACCGCGTCGCCGCTGCGGTCGCCGAGCATCCACGACGGTATGTTAGAAAACATACTGCCTCTTTGAAACTCCATCGTTCAAGTTATCAAAGAATTATTGCATTAGACTTAAAATTACATCCTTATAAAATGCAAATATGTACACACATCAAAAGTGTCTAGGGATCAACATATATTTTTGCAATAACTTTTCTCCTGATTGATATTAATTAAAATTTTCTTTAAGGATTCATCAAATAAAGTGTTTTCGTTTGTCACAGTAACGATAAACCAAGTCACCTTTGCGTTAATAAAGAAATTTGCCATTTTCCTAATAAAGGGATTTTTGACATTTGAACCACTAACATTAAAGTTCGAAAAAAAGACTGAAATAACAGTTTTCTTTAAAATTTTATTAGGTAACTTAAACAATTAATAATCCGTGTTTCTACCGCGAACACTAACAACACAAGAACATCGGTTTGGCATACTCAAAATGAGTTCATCCAAATCACGCTGTGGAATGGCCGCCCATGTTCGTTGCAACAACAAAAAAAGGTCTTCTTGCGACTGGATACCCTCCATATTCGGCAGAGCTCTTCTCTGTAGCATATCCCATGCATGCTCAATCGGGTTCAAGTCTGGCGACTGAGCAGGCCAGGGCAGGACATTGATGTAAGCTGCGGCGAGAGTCTATCTTACAACTCTTGCGGTGTGCGGTCGTGCATTATCATGCATTAACTGAAATAAGGGACCGATTTGCACTTGTAGAGGAACGATGACGTCTGATACAATCGTCTCAGCATAAATTTGGGCGTTGAGGTTGCCTCTGATCCAAATCAACTCAGTTCTTCCGCCGATCCAAATACCCGCCCATACCATGATGGTTCCACCACTATAAGGATGGACTTCCTGGCAGGATTTTAATCGCTGTTGGCGTCCAGGGGTTCTCCAGTGTCGTATACGTCTTGTATCCGGTCTCATACCAAAACGAGACTCATCAGAAAAGCACACGAAGCGCCATTGTTCTTCTGCCCAATTTCTGTGTTCAAGAGCCCATTGATATCGAATCCTACGATTGTGCATTGCTGTAGGTGGTACCCGTAGCGGTCTTCGGGAATGAAGGTTCACTTCATGCAAGCGGTTTCTGACTGTTTGGTCGCTAATTAAGTTCCCTGAAGAGTG
The DNA here is from genome assembly GCA_949125395.1 of Diaphora mendica. Lineage (NCBI taxonomy): Eukaryota > Metazoa > Arthropoda > Insecta > Lepidoptera > Erebidae > Diaphora > Diaphora mendica. The sequence continues at coordinate 13,659,907 of OX421326.1, forward strand.
ATGAAGCCTCACGGCTAACATCATGGCGGTTATTGTTGGAGCTCTTCGAGTTAAGATTTGAATGTATCGGTCTTGTCTCCGTGTGGTGCAGCGATACCGTCCTCCATGGCGCTCAGCCACGGTACCAGTGCTTCGGTAACGTGTCCAAAGTCGACTGATAACACTCTGACTTGTATTCAGAGCTAAAGCCACAGTACGTTGCCGGGAACCAGCTTCTATCATTCCCACGGCTCTGAGCATTTCTTCCCTGCTTAAATGACGTCGCCGCTCCATAATAACGTTGGTTTTAATCAGTAGTAGGGAAACAGTAGCACTAATAATGTCTTCAATGCGTTGTATGTTTTTATAGGGAAAATATTGACAGCTGATTTTCATCTTTTACTCAAATTTGATTGACAGTTCCTGATTCAAATTATGAAATGCACCAAAAAGGATCCATATAAATTTATAAAATCATAAATTTATTACAAAGCCACATCTCAATCTCAAGAAATCCGCATAAAAATGCTTGATCCCTAGACACTTTTGATGTGTGTAGTTCAAAATATCAAACCAGAAGACTACAACAAGCAAAAATTTACGGTCAGAAGATGATAGAGATTTTTTCAGAGGGAAATGGGATGGACAATATCTTTTTAGCGATGAATACGTCAACCGTCAAAATTGTCGTTACTTATCATCCAGCAATCCAAAACAAAACATCAGAAAGCATTACACAGCCCCAAAGTTACTGTAGGGTGCGCAATATCGTCGAAAAAAATCATTGGGCCATTTTTCTTCGAGATTTACCGAGGCGCAGCGGTACAGTGACTAGCAAACGGTATAATGACATGATTTTTTTTTGTACCGCAACCAAAAGAAGAGGATGTAGACGAGTGAGGTGTATAGTTTCAGCAAGATGGGGCTACAGCCCACACAGCTAGTGCCTCCACGGACTCACTAAGAGCATTATTTCCTGGAAAACTCATAAGCTGCTTTGGAGGCATATCGTGGCCACCTGAGTCTGCCGACTTAACCCTAGCTGACTTTTTTATTGTGATGATCTTACAGCAAGAGTTTTTAATACCCCTCTTACAAATTTGGAGCACCTGAAGACTACAATAACGACAGAAGTGAGGGCCATATCAGTTGAGGTTCTGCGGCGTGTCTTTGCAAATACGCTAGTCCGCTTTGAATAATGCATCTGCCGTGATGGAATACACCTTGAAGAATCTTTGTTTTTTTTTATAAATATTCAAAGTTTAAAATCGGCACTGAGACACCCTTTATAAGTATATCTAAACCCAGAGATTGTAGTGTTTGTTACAAATAAGTGTACTAGGGCGATCGCCCACGACATCTTTTTGTAGCGATGCTTTCTCGCGTTTCGTAAACGCACAACATCATTGCTAACTAACGCGCTTTGCACTGTCGTGTGACCGTGTCGGATGAAATCTGGGGAAAAATGGAGGCTGCTTTCGTTGCCACTTGCCGACGCTCCGGCAGCTTACGTAAAAGCAGCACCAAAGACAGTATGACTAATGTTACCTCAACAGAGTCCATCTTGCAACTGTTGCGATGTCAGGCATTTTTATGTCGTAACTGAATCGCGTTTGCAGCGCGACAAAAGCGCAACAGTATCGCGTTTGCATCGCGACTGAATCTGGTTATGTGGGTGAGGGCACATAGCTAGCGATCGCATTGCGACGTATTTCGATGCGAATGTGCGACGGCATCCCTGCAAAAAGTCTTCGACGGCGAGTGCCCTTATGTATGACAGAAGAGACACGAAAGCAGGCCTCCTTCACTCCATGTACTTGCGCGCTATAAATGCCTACCGCCCAGCCGAGCGGTCTCGGTCCGCCGGCGGATCAAATTCAGTGCGGTTTTCGCAAGCGAAGCGCGCGCACGCCGTTCAATTTTAATAGTGCTGTTCGTTCGTACGCGTATTACGATGCCGTGTGGTGCCTTATGTGCTGTAGATGGGTGTAAATCAAGCAAAAGAAGGGATAAACACCTAACATTTTTCCATTTACCTGTCAATGAATGAATGAAGAAAGGTTTAATAATTTCTTCTTTGATGTCGGTGCTTTTTCGATCCGTAATTACCAGCTGTTAGCACTAACATAAAAAAAAACAAATTATTTCTAACGGCTTAGTGCTTTATTTGAAGTCGGTTCTCTTTTTTAAGGCCTTTTTTTTCATTTCTAGTGAACATCTCCCAAAATCATCGTCAAACTAAGAAGTATTATACTTATTTTAAAACGTTCTCCTAAATGTAACAAATCCTTTTCTGAAAACCGCATCGATATCGGTTTAGCCAAACGCGAGATTATCGCGCACAAACATACATACCTACAAACCATACAAGTCAAACATCTCAGTTTGGCCTGTATGTCTGATCACCTCCTTTTTTTTAAGTTGGTTAAATATTTAATAAATGATAAATTTTTTAACTGCCACATAAAAGTCAGAACATATTCACAGTTCTCAATAACATAGATAAAAAGTTATGTTAATTTAATTTTATCGAAGAGGCAGCCCTGCGATTACTGTGGAATCGCGCGGTGTGAAGCAATCACTGCTCTACGCTTGAGCATTTAGGCGCATTTTAGCATACAGTGGTTGTTGACGCGAGGGAGTAGGCAATTATCGTAATAGGTATTGGAAATTTTCTACTGAGTGAAGTATCTGTTACGTAGTAACTATTCAGTAATCTGTGACGAAAGTAGAATTATTGCTGTAGAGATGCATTCCCTAAGAAGTCTGTCGTCGTATAGACCGATGAGTTAGGAATGTAGTGATAAGATAATTTTGCGAACTGAAAGAAGATAATATAGTGACACGGATTTAAAAGGGCATTCTTTGATGGTTTAGCCATATAGAGACATATACAAATAGGATGGATAATAGAAGATTAACGAAAGAAATTTATAGAGCGAATGTGAGTGGAAGTGTCGGAAACGTCAACGGCGAACATTTAGAGACTAAATTGGTGATGTTTTGAAGAAGGGACATCTGCAAAGCACTAGGTATCGACGTGCATGCATGCAGGGATTCATTACTGTAAAAAATGAAAAAAGGTGTGTCAGGACCGTAATAAGTGGAGATTTATTGTCCATGCCTACCCTCTGGATATATTTCACATGTTAGAGAGTATACAACACTATAAAAATCAGTACCTACCTTATATTTACTAAGTCAAATCTGAATCACAAAGTTGCTTAAAGCTAGAGAATGACGCACTAATGGAGGAGGAAATTGCTGTCATACATAATATCTCCGTTTTATCACTACTGTGCAACGTACTCATTATTATTTAGTACAAACTTGTATTATGTTAATTCATTATTACAAAATTGTATATGTACCTATTTTGTTAATTCATTATTATAAAATTGCCAAATCTATAATGTAAAATGTTAGGTCACAATAATAAAGGCCAGCCGTTTTGGTGTTTACATAACAACTTCACACGTCAAAGTGTTTACTTCTCACATTAGATAAGTAGGTACACAAAATGATCAAAATGTTTTATTTTTCAGAAAATGGTGGCCGTTTTTCGTGGTGATATTCTACGTTCTTTGCCCAATCCCAACGCTGATTGCTCGTCGTCACTCTGACGGCACTGGTGGCACAAACTCAGCATGTATGGAAGCAGCTATTTTCATCACAATGGGATTTATTGTTAGCTCATTTGCCCTACCCATTGTACTAGCAAGAGCTGGGGCGGTATGTACTTACTTTTACTGCTTTTTTATATATTCCTTTAGCACAATACCACACTTAGATCTATAATTTATATAACAAACAACTAGTAGATGATAATAAAATTGTAAATGCCAAAAAATCTATATCTCTGGTTTCACTTAAAAATGTGAGTACTTGGCTAGTTTTTTGGGAGCCCTTCTGATCAGCAAACTGCAGCCGGTACAAAATATTAAGTTGATACAATTAACGTTTGTGTGTTGAGACTTATTAATTTGCCAAGGGTATACTGTGAGCTTCATAACGTAAATAACTGATCATATTCACGCTGATACATAAGATTATAATCAAGCGTTACAAAATATATAAGACAAACGATTACGTCCTAATATATGATGAGAGAATTAAAACAATGACAGTTTATTTTTTGTGTACTCAGCTAATCTTATCTATACTATATATATCTATACTAATATTATAAACAGGGAAAGTTTGTAAGAATGGATGGATGGATGGATGGATGGATGGATGGATGTTTGTTACTCTTTCACGCAAAAACTACTGAACGGATTTGAATGAAACTTTACAGTAATATAGCTTATACATCAGAATAACACATAGGCTACTATTTGCAGCGATAACCGACATACGCGCGGGCGGAGCCGCGGGCAACAACTAGTAATATTTTATTGGAAAGGTTGTAAGGAAGAGTTTGTTTGAAAGCGCTAATCTCAGGAACCGCTGGTCCGATTTGAAAAATTCTTTCAGTGTTGTATAGGACATTTATCGAGGAAGGCTATAGGCTATATATCATCACGCTAAGCCCAATAGGAGCGGAGCACCAATGAAGAATGTTTCAAAAACGGGGGAAAATTTTTACGCTACGGGCAATAGGAGACACAAACGAGGTTGCTTGGGTCAGCTAGTAATACATATAATATAAGACTTGCCTTAGCTGACTGATTCATTAACATAGAGCCTAAACCCCTCGGGGCTTAAAATTAGAAATTATGAAAGCTGATGTTTTTGTTTTCAATGTTAAAAACAGGGCCATAGCTAGTATTTAATAAAGCTACAATGCCACATAATATACAACTGTTTATGAAAAAAATGTAGGTCTGCCTTAGCTTCAATAATATTGGCGTGGTAATCAAAATAGCATTATGTCAGAAGGACTTCCGATTTACCGCTAACTCTATTACCACAAAAGTAATGATGCAATATAAATAATACCCTTTTTTTCTTGTAATGGCAAAGACATTCCTGTATTCCATAATAGCAGTTCTCATGGTCACGTGGCATTCCAATAATAATGAAATATGTTTTACGTTACAGATCGTGTGGGGTGCAAGTCACTTGACGCTGGCGGGTAACGTCATAGTATATCTCACCATTTTAGGCTTTTTCACTATCTTTGATGCGGACGACTCCGACTACACAATGTGGTGAGAGATCTAGACATTGTTATATTTTAAAAGGACGCTATTAGGCAAATAACAAATACTGTACTGTAAGATCATATTGTGGTTTTGTTTATATTTAAGTCTGATATAGATACTGATAGTGTAACGGAGCGCATTAAGGTTGGTGTATCTCTTATGAGGATAGACGTCATTGTTAACTTTTTAACTTTTACGTAAATGAAGTTATTGAATATTTGTTATTTTAGTATCCGGTACTTGAGTAGCATAGGGCAACACAGGTCGGCGGACCGAAGGTGAGTCGCTATAGCGTCGTTTCGTTATACAAAACAGTCTGACATTTTTTACGGAGGAAAAATTTCACACGTACACATTTTAGATTCACATAAAAAATATGCGCCTGTCACTACGAACACACACATAACATATAAAATAAAACATCCACAATTTCACATACACACATAAACACATACTGTGTCGTAACAGTGTACTGCATGGTCCATTTCGGCTATACTTTGACAGAACGGAACGCCTGCATGTGGCTACTCCCTACTAGTGCAGTTGCCAGATGGGGCCTGTGCTACCAGAATATTTTTTTCTCGAATAGCCTTGCCGGAGCACGCGTGTGGCTACACGCGTGCCCGAGTTAGCCCAGCCAGTGCATAAATTATTATAGCCGCTAAGCAAGGGAGATCCCCATCGGCGCTTAATAGCCCTATCTGGCAACACTGGATGGGGCTATTAAAGCGCCGATGGAGTTATCTCCCTTGTCGAGCGGCTATAATATTGTATGCGCTGGCTACACTTAGCCGATAGGGCTATCTTTTTTTTCAGAAATATTTAATTATCAAACAAACATTTTCATGCAGAAAAAATAACTTTTACAGCAACAATCAGTTTATCTATAAATGTGTATGTCTATATTAGTGTATATCTCGCAATCTATACTTATAATAAAAAAAAATGGTCCAATTCTGTACATTAAAAATATTTAGAAAGAATTTTTTGGAGGGCTCTATAATCGATACTGAAGCCAAAACTGTAATTTTTTTCGTTTTTGTCTGTCTGTCTGTCCGTCTGTCTGTCTGTCTGTATCTTGGCCGCGCATCACGCCGTAACTACTGAATGGATTTAAATGAAACTTGGCATGATTTGAGTTCATACTACGATGACATAGGATACTTTGTATCCCGAAATTCAGCACGGTTTCCTGGAGAGATGGGATGAAAGTCAAAATGTGTACTTAGTTGTAATTCAATAACACATAGTCCGATTTATTCATTCTTTTTTTACTAGAAAGAAAAAAAAAAGATAACGGGAAAATACTTTTTTTGTCCGCAACTGTACACTGCCTGTGGGAAGCTGAGACAGATATGTAAATATGGCGGTACGAAGTTCAGCCGCCGCGACGCCGGGTCAGCTAGTACATAATAAAGGTACACAATTATAAGTCAAATCTTGAGTACTAGTGACGTCACTAGATGGGGGGCTATCTCGGGGCTACACGCGTGCTCCGGCAAGGCTATTCGAGAAAAAAATATTCTGGGAACACTGCTCCCTACCGTGTTGCTCTATGTTAAGTAGCATGTATGCTCACGGCAATATTCAAATAACGTGATTCGTTTTATTCGTGAAGGTTCATATCTGCAATGTGTACATTCTAGTTTTGAAATGGTATGCATAAACAAAATAACTGTTTCACACAATATTTTGTAACGGCTTGTCAAGTCTTTTCAAAATACATGATAGTACTTTATGTCTCCAAATGGTAACTTCGTTTGGCATGCCGTGCAACAACGTCTGATACAATTATTATTATGTATACACCCAATTCTATGTATAATGCAATAAAGTTTACATACTGTAGTGTGCTTAAGATATTTTTTATTTAAATCTACAGCTTATCTCTAAAATATTTATCATAGGATTATATAATGTTAATTTTTTCGTGTTATAAGGAATGTTTTTGTTTGAGTGACACATTTTGCAGATAAGAACAATCATAAAAGGTTAAGATTTGAGAATTAAAATATAATAGTAATATATTAATACTCTACCCATTAACATGTAATTTACAATTTTTATCATACTATGTTATTCACGTATTAAAATTCATTTTATTTGTTATTATTTAAAATTTTATAGAATAAATTTATGTAAGTAATTTTAAAGAATAGTTAAAATATTTTTATATCATCTAAACGTGTTGAACCAGCATCCAAAAACTTACTCTTACCTTAGCTTATGTTAATTTCTGAGCTTTAAAGCCTTGCGTATATAATTTATTTGCCGGTTCGCAAAAACTTTTTACAGGTAGGTATTCCGAACCGGTAGATTAATTACTTTTGTAAAAAAAAAAGCTAAACTGCTGCTGTAATAAATGTAGGCAATAATTTAGTATATTTGACGTTAATGTATTATTTGAAGTGAATGCAGATGATAATATTTTGTATACAATCTATAAAAATCTTCATGGTGACTGGATTTGAAACATTATTAGAAATCAAATTTGTCTCGACTAGTTTCCTTGGTATTGTTATTTCAAATTAATTTTATAATATTAAAACATTGTGCAACCTTTACCGACTGTTATAGAAAGCGCATACAGCTAAGTGAGAAATCATACTACACCCACAAGTGACAACGCGTGACTGGGGATGTTTCAATTGTTAATACGCAGCGAGCTTCTACAAAGCGAGTGTCCTACAAAAGTTAATTATTGATACAATCTCGGCTGTATGTAATTGTACAATTTCCATTCAAATGTACTCGGTTAACTTTTGAAATCATGTATTACGATTACATTCCTGTAATGTAAATTGTGTAAATATAGCATTAGTATCTATCTGGTCACAATAAAATCAGCTGCTTTATATTTTTTGTTGTTTTAATTATGCATAATAATCCGTCCGTCCGTAAATTAGCTCATTTGTAGTAGAAACTGGTGATTAGTCTTGTGCCAATGAGCGAATTCATCTAGGTGGTGAATTGGTACTTTAATGCAAATATAACTAGAACAATCGTGCAGTAACAATGTGTTCCAATAATAGGTCTTTACCTATGAAATTGCCGTTTTGTATGCAATAAGTGAAAGTACTTATTTTTTCAAACTTTTTTATTTCTGTTATTCGAAGTAATCACCCATGCAATCGACGCATTTTTGCCAACGCATTGGCACTTTATTGATGCTCTTCTTGTAAAAATCAGCTGGACGGGAGGCAAGAAACTCATATAAATGATGAGATGATAAATTCATACTAAAGCACCTGTCTGTTACACTTTCATTTTTAAACCGCTACACCGATTTAAATGAAATCTCGGCATGGAGATACTTTGCTTCTTGAGGAAGGACGTGGACTACTCTTTACCGCGACAACCGATATATATAAAGAGACATAATAAACTTTTTAGAAATTTAAGGGGGAACAATTCTTTCATACATTATTTTTACGAAACTTTAAACCATTTAAAGCTCTTAAGAGGAATAATTTTTACCCGTTTTTGCAACATTCATGAGTACGACCCGTTATGGAGGATTTGCTCGAGAGGTATCACAGGGCTCTCTCATACCGGATGACACAGGTCACCGTAACGATGGCCCTGGACCGTGAACACTCAACACGGCGCTCCATATGCTGGCAGAATGTGCGGCGTGGGTAGAGCAGGGCGTGGCGGCCATCGGAGTGAGGATAACCTCGCTCGGTAACTTGATTGCCTCCACGATACTGAGTAAGAGCGCGTGGAACTGCGCCGTCTCTTACTGCGAGCAAATTATGCTTGCGAAAGATGGCAGAGCGGGACTGAAAGAGGTTTAGAGTTCACTCTCCCGGTTCTCCTGGCCCGGGAACTGGCAAGGTACCGCCGACGACTCAGGCGCCGGAAATCGCAAAACGATCTCGTGCAAGCCTGAGGGTGACAGGTGAGGTCATCTATCACCCTGGTAGTAGTTCTAGTAGAAACAAGCGTCTGCACGAGCGCTACGAATCGCGCACGCGCTTTCGGGAACATAGGGGTACCCACACGTGAGGGGGGCCTGAAGTACGTTGGGGTTTCAGGGATTTCCTTTCTAGTAGTGACCGACCGAAGATTCGGTTTCGGCGGGTCGACACATTACACCCGCCACATTGACAGAAACATTCGGCGCGGCCATATGTTCGGCCGTTTTTTGGCCGAAACCGAATCTTCGGTTAGCGTACTTCTTGGCTTCCTCGTAATTTATAAATATTGGAATATTGATAGATACACCCGCCAACGGTTCAAGTCCGATAACACAATTAGCCGGTGGTATCCAAAGGGGGGTTTTCGTAACCGCATATGGTATGTAAAAGTGCCTTTGTATAATTTTTTTTTTGTCTTTTCGTTAATTTTAGATGTTCCAAATTAATGTAATATAATTATAAGCTAAGCTTATCGGGGATGTACCTACTCAAGATTTGCTATAATTGTAAATCATCGTCAAACATTATTCCTACAAAATAATTTCGATCTTTTATGTCTACAAAAAATAAAACAAGTGTTAAATATTTTAGCCTGAGATATTTGAAAATATCAATATCGCAATAAAAATATTTTCGTTTTTGTTTGTAAAATCTTACTATAGAACGGAACGTAAATTAATCATCTTCCGCTTGTTTGACATTTCCCATACGTCAAATTTGTCGTTTACAGAGATTGTACCGCACCCATTACAGTACAGTTTTTCCTTAATAATTCAGTAATTTGTGATAATATTAAAATTTAAAGAAGCTAAAATCATGGGTGATCATTTACCTGCTTGTGTTATCGATGTCGGAACTGGCTACACCAAACTGGGTTTCGCCGGCAACAAGGAACCACAGTTTATCATTCCGTCAGCAATAGCGATAAAAGAAACTGCTAAAGTTGGTGATCAATCTACACGTCGTATGACTAAAGCCGTAGAGGATCTTGACTTCTTTATTGGTGATGAAGCGTTCGATGCCACCGGATATTCTGTAAAATATCCCGTTCGTCACGGTCTCGTCGAGGATTGGGACTTAATGGAACGGTATATTGAACAATGTATCTTCAAATACTTGAGAGCAGAACCGGAAGATCATCATTTCCTGCTTACTGAACCACCGCTAAACACTCCAGAGAATAGGGAATACTTAGCTGAGATTATGTTTGAGTCATTCAATGTACCAGGTCTCTACATAGCTGTGCAAGCCGTGCTGGCGCTCGCAGCCTCTTGGAAATCGCGAACATCTGCCGAACGTACTTTTACGGGTATTGTAGTTGACAGTGGAGATGGTGTAACCCACATAGTACCTGTTGCTGAAGGCTATGTCATTGGATCTTGCATAAAGCATATACCAATTGCTGGTAGAAATATTACCTCATTTATTCAGTCTTTACTGAGAGAAAGGGAAGTTGGCATTCCTCCAGAACAGAGTTTGGAAACTGCTAAAGCGATTAAAGAAAGATACAGTTACATTTGTCCCGATATAGCCAAAGAGTTTGCTAAGTATGATGCAGACCCTGCTAAATGGATGAAGAAATATACAGGAATTAATGCTATCACTAAGAACCCGTTCTCGGTGGATGTTGGTTATGAGCGCTTCTTGGGACCTGAAATATTTTTCCATCCCGAGTTCTCCAATGCTGATTTCACTGTGCCTCTCAATGAAATGGTAGATGAAGTCATACAATCTTGTCCTATTGATGTTCGGAGAGGGTTATATGGAAACATTGTATTGTCTGGTGGCTCAACTATGTTCCGTGATTTTGGGAGGAGACTCCAACGTGATATAAAGAGAACTGTAGATGCAAGACTGAAGCTCTCTACTACTTTATCCGAGGGCCGTATCATTCCTAAGCCTGTAGATGTCCAAGTGATTTCACATAATATGCAACGGTATGCTGTTTGGTTTGGAGGAAGTATGTTGGGCTCCACACCTGAGTTCTACCAAGTATGCCACACTAAGCAGGCATATATGGAGTATGGGCCAAGCATTTGCAGACACAACCCTGTGTTCGGTACTATGACGTAGTCATGATACTCAAATTCTTTGCCAGTATTCAGTCAATAGTGTGTTGACTATTTTTAAGAAATAACATTGGATATTTAAGCAATTATGAATTTATAATTTTAAGATTTATTTCACTTAAAGAGAGTTACTAAGTATGAATAATATTTTATTACTATATTGAAAAAACTACATTTGTAATTAATGAGATTGGTTTTTAGGCAATATTTTATTCCAATGGTTTAAGAAATATGTTATTTTTCAGCTGGAGTTGTTTTCTATGGCATTTAATATTGCATTCCAGCATTTTACCAAATATAGAGTCTTGATAAAAGTTTTTGTTTTTTTTTATTAAAACAATTTTTAAAGGTAACTAGCTTTACCAAACATTTACAGGCATTACTGCAACATCATATCTTGAAAAGGTACAACAGTGTACCTCCTTGATCTCAAACTAAGTAATGGATGGATGGATGGATGTTTGTTACTCTTTCACGCAAAAACTACTGAACGGATTTGGATGAAACTTTATAGTAATATAGCTCATACATCAGAATAACACATAGGCTACTATTTGCCGCCATAACCGACATATACGCGGGCGGAGCCGCGGGCAACAACTAGTTAGGAACATAGAGTTACGCGTCACGCCTATTCATCCCACACAGGTGTCGTATGACGTGACTGGGTACTAAGCAGGACAAACTTGAAACAAACCCTATAGGTAATAATCCGTCTGGTCAGCATGGTGTAGTAAGTCAAATCCTCTTTTCTAAGAAGCTGATGTCCTGCAGTATGCTATAAAAGGCTATTGATTGAATGTTGGCAAATTTGACTCTACCACTTTTCAAATATGTAGGTACTTTCTTTTCAAAAAATTTAATGGTCATTTTTGAGAGACAAGCTCCACAGCTAGCCTTCAATTAGTTGTCACAATACCTTTATTTGAAAACAATAATAAGTCTACGTGATCATATGAACATTGTTAGTAGTTAATTGGATACGTTTAAAAAAAGGGTTATATAAAGTAAAATTAATAGATGGTATCTGGAATAAAAATTATTAAGGTTAGTTAGGTAAGTTAAGGTATTAACCTTAACTTACCTAACTAACCTTAATAATTTAACTGAAAATGAAATACCAGTAAATTACTAGAAATGTGATAAAAAGTGTCCATCCTCAAGAATAATGACATTGCCAAATTTCCTTGAAATTGGTGTAGCAGGTTAGAAGTGAAAGCGTAACAGAGAGATAGACAGTTACTTTTTAACCAACTTCAAAAAAAGAGGAGGTTCTCAATTCGACCGTATATATTTTGAGTTTATAAATTAGTATATATGTATATAGCATAGCAATAAATATAGCACGTTTGGCGGTCACCACGCCGTTTCCTACTTCGCCAAGTGTCGTGGGTTCAAATTCCACGTAGGACAACACTTTGTGTGATCCACAAATTGTTGTTCTGAGTCTGGGTGTTCTTTGTGTCCGTTTCATGTATGTTTGTAAAGTTCCCCGTGACACAGGATTTATTCCTAGTGCGGGAGTTCTTTTATAAAAAAAAAATATGGGTTTTAAAATTAACATTAAGAGTGATTTGAAGAATAATTATTAAATTCACAGATGTAATGATAGATGTCGCTTTTTCAAATTAAATTGAATTGGATTAATGTTATTTTCTTATTTTAATATTATTTTGTATAGTACAAAATACTACATATTACTTTGAGATAATAAATGATAAGTAGGTAGGTATATACCCTTAAAATAAAAATCTAATAAGTTTGTCACTTACTCAGCTTACTTACTGTTTAATCTTACAAATAAATAAAATTACAGTGTCTGTTTGTAATATTAAAATAACCGCTTTTTAATAATACAATACAATACAATATATTTATTTGTATTAATATGGTACAAAAGTTCTTCTGATAAACATCAGTAAGCATATTCTGCTACAAGTGGCGTACAAATCTTGAATAAAAATTATTAAATCAAAAACAGTAATCAACAATTAAAATTAATAATCAAAATCAACAATCAAAATATTAAAAAAAAACAATAATTACATCAAAAAAAAATGAATAATAATAAAAAATAAAAAAACAAGACTAAAATCAAAATATCAAAATCAAATTGTTTTAAGTCAGAAATTTTCATCTTAATTAAAACATAGCTGGTAATTTAGTAAATATGAATTTATACCTATCTATCTATCTTTTCGACTGCCTCGTTGGTCTCGCGGTTGGCGTGTGCGACTGCTGATCATGAGGTCTCGGGTTCGATTCCCGGGTCGGAGTGACCCACATTAGGCCTCCGTTCTCGCACTCGCCAACGAAACACGAACCCAAACACGACAGCATGAATGCTGTCATTTTTGGTTTGATTGGTCTGGTCTTCTGTGAGAGGGTAGTACCGCCCCAGTCGAGCCGCCCCGTTCGTGCTAAAATCAGCGTGGCTCGATTACCTTGAGACCTTGCGAAAATCGTTATCTGCATTAATATGTTAATATTTGTAAATGTACAGGACCTTTTCCTAAAATCTGTTTAAAGTTTTTTTAAGATATTTAGTTAATTTAGCACAGACATCGAAATCCGTTGGAAACATTTATATTAATTTAATGGATGGTTTTGTATTGTCAAGTTTTGGGGATCCAATTTCTAAAGAGATCAATTAAATACTTTGTAAGTATAAACAGTTGAGAACCGCAAATGGAATATACTATTATAATATACCTATGCCGTAAATGGCTTTACTAAAGCACTGTAAAAATGCTTTTTGCAAAATTAATACGATTGACAATGTGCTAATATTATAATGCATGAATGCAATGTCTCCCCTAGAACATGAAATTGTTTTTGTTGTTGTTCTTCATAAAATTCCGTACAACATTATCTTACGTTTCACCATTACGTTTATGTTCAATCCTCCTTAGAAATTAACGCAAGATAATATCGGAAAAATGCTTTTAAGGTAGGTATACCTACCTACTTTATAGACTTACATCCCCTAATGATTAGGTACACAAAAACACCCATAAAACCCGTATTGGTAATATTATATAGGTTTAAATACATAAAGTGTGGCAACCCTGATTAGGAATGGTTGATATTACAAGGTGATTGGCAGCTGTTAGTCGTTTTTACAAAGCACCCTCTTTAATTAGTCTGGTACCTCCACCGCGTCGGCTTCGCGTCGCCTCGTTGGTTGTAGGTATTGTTACGAATAATAATAATCTTCAAGCTCATCTGCGCACACAAATACACACACACTTCTTATCGATTTCCTGAGGCAAGGAATAATGGACCTTATTTCTATATGCCCACACCCCCACGGCCATGCCCACGCCTGACCTGGCGGATCTGTTGAAGATGATGGTTGTCATGAAAGAGCAGCTACAAAATGGCCAACAGCAGCTGGACCACAAGTTCACGGCTATACAAAATGGCCAGCAGCAGCTGGACGGCAAGTTTGCAGCCTTACAAAACGGGCAAGACAGCAAATTTGCGGCCCTACAAAAACAAATGAAAGATGACCAACATCTACTTTTAGCCGCCGTCAGCGAAGTAAGTGGTGCCGTAGATAAACTACAGAAGGACGTCGATGTGGTTGAGGAACGGGTCACCTGTCTAAGTACTGATATAGACAGCGTGAAGACTGACCTTACGTAGTTGCAGAAAAAGGTAATGCGCCTGGAAACTACCACTACAACACCTGTTACGTCGGGTGTAGTTGGTGTAGTACATGCACCCAGTGTCAAGGTCCCCTCGTACGACGGCAGTACTTCGTGGACCGCGTACCGTCAGCAGTTCCAGACCGTTGCGGCTGTTAACGGGTGGACAGATGAACAGTGCTTAACCGCTCTTACTGTCGCACTTAGGGGGCAAGCACTAACAGTCCTAGAGGCACTACCTAGTTCGGGCAGCGGATACAAGGCAAGGAACTATTGGAAGCGCTCGAATCGAGATATGGGGAGCACCATCTGGAGCACGTTTTCCGCGCCCAGTTACGCGATAGAATCCAACGTCCGGGACTACAGCAGTGGGCGTTGGAGATTGAAAAACTGGTACGAAAAGCATACCTTTCGGCTGATGCGAAGATGGTGGAGTCGAACATCGTCCAAGCATTTGTAGATGGGATCAAGGATTTGGAGGTCAGAGCTGCAGTAAGGCTTCACCACCACGCCTCACTGAAAGAAGCACTGGCAGACGCCCTAGAAGTCGTAGTTCGACAGGATATCCGTCCGACCCATAAGCTACGGGAAGTCTCAGAAGAAGTCAAAGAAGTCAAGGCTTCTTTTAAGAAAGGTTTAGGGGTAATGTGCTACAGATGCGGCGAAAGAGGACACCTACAGCTTAACTGCCCTCAAAAGAGTTCTTTTTTTTTTTTTTTAAAGACAACTCCCGCACTAGGAATAAATCCTGTGTTGCGGGGGACTTTACAAACATACATGAAACGGACACAAAGAACACCCAGACTCAGAACAACAATTTGTGGATCACACAAAGTGTTATCCTACGTAGGATTTGAACCCACGACACTTGGCGAAGTAGGAAACGGCTTGGTGACCGTTAAACCACTAAGCCAAACGTGCAGACAGTTCGCAGATGTTCAGGCTCAAGAAAATGGAGGAACGTCTAGAGGAGCTGATGAAGAAGCGTGACGAGGCCTCGCCTTCTACTGAGAATCAGGGAAACGAGTAACAGCCAGGACTAAGGGGCGAGTACTGGCTGACGCGGAGGAAGCCCCGTCGACCATCATATCACAGGCATGAACCGGTAACAATCTCGTAATCCAGGGCAACATCAACGGAACAGATTGTAAAATGACGCTGGACACTGGAGCTTCAAAGACAATAGTTTTTTTTTTTTTTTTTTTTAAATATTTTAGCTGCCAAAATGACTCTGCCCTGCCTGATGGAAAGCACAAGCAGAATCCAAGAGTGGTGGTCACCATCCTCAATGTGAACAAGGACAGTGCAGCATGGCGACCAGCACTATGGCGGCCTAGTGAGATGCTTTTTCACGCCCCGCTTAAAGGACCCGGGATCATAGTTGGACGGAAACACGTGCGCTGGTAGTGAGTTCCAGGTTTTAACCGATCGGCACAGGAAAGAAGAACCGAATCGATGAGTGCGAGAGCGTATGTCTTCCACTCTGAGGCGGTGACTTCTGAGGCTCGCACGTGTTGTCCTGTAGAGGAAGGGAGAAGGCGGGACTAGTTGGAAGAGCTCTTCAGAACACTCCCCATGATAAAGACGATAGAGGACTGCCATGGAGGCGATATCTCTACGCATCTGCAGAGGCTCAAGGGACTCGGTGGCTTCAGGACTGCCGACAATTCGGATTGCTCGCCGCTGCAACCGGTCGAGAGCGTCGAACAGATACTGCGCGGCACCATCGCAAAGGTGAGAACAGTATTCCACGCACGAGCGAACCTGGGTCTTATAAAGAAGACACAGGTGCTCCGGCGAGAAGAACCGTCTCACCTTGTTTAGAACACCTAACTTCCGCGAGGCCGCCTTAGTGACGCCCTCAACGTACTCGCGCGGGCTTAGGTCGCGGCAGATGCCCATGCCCAGGATATCGAGTCTGCCTTGTAGTGGCAGTTGAGTGTTCTGAAAAGTCGGAAGGGGAAGGAATGGAGATTTTTTGGCAGAAAACGCGCACACCTGTGTTTTCTTAGCGCTGAACTCGACCAGGTTCTCAGAGCCCCATTGAGAAATGCGGCACAGAATATGGTCGAGTTCAGCGACAAGCTCCTGTCGTTTTTCCTCAATATCTGCTGACTTTGCTGCAGGACGTCCGAAGTATCTCCCATGAACTGTGCTGTCGTCTGCATAGCAATGAATGTTGCCAAGGGCTAACATGTCATTGATATGCAGAAGAAACAGCGTGGGGGACAGGACGGAACCCTGTGGCACTCCGGCGTTAATCGACTGAAAGTCGGAGGCCACACCGTCGCAAAGGACTCTGATGCGGCGCTGGTGCAGGAATGCGGCAACCCAGTTGCAAAGTTTGGGGGACAAGCCGAAGGCCGGCAGTTTGGAGAGAAGCGAACGGTGCCAAACCCTATCAAAGGCCTTGGCCATGTCGAGGCTGATGGCCAAAGATTCTCCGTGCCTGTCAATAGCCTCACTCCAAAGGTGTGTGACGTACGCTAGAAGATCACCCGTGGATCGTTTCGGTCTAAAACCATATTGCCGATCATTAAGTAGGGAGTGATCCTCCAGGTAGTGGATCAATTGTTTATTGATGATCCGCTCGAACACTTTGCAGATAATGGGGGTGACAGTTATCGGGCGGTAGTTGGCTGGGTTGGAGCGGTCGCCCTTTTTGGGGATGGGTTGAACATTCGCCTCTCTCCAGGCATCCGGAACAGTTCCCGAGGAATATGACAGGCGATACAGGCGCGTCAATACCGGAGACAACTCTGGTGCGCAGTTCTTAAGAACCACCGCTGGGATACCGTCGGGTCCACTAGCTTTCCGAACGTCGAGTGACCGAAGCTCCGCTCGGACATCACTCAGCCGGATGCGAATATCCCGCATTGTAGCGTCGCAGGCCGGAATGCTAGGCGGGTGCATGCCACGGTCATCGATTCGGGAGTTAGCCGCAAAGAGATCTACAAGCAGTTTCGCTTTCTCCTGCGGCTGGTGGGCAAGTGATCCGTCAGGATATTTCAGGGGTGGTAGCGAGGCCTGGCAGAAGTTGGACTGCACGGCTTTAGCCAATCGCCAGAACTTTCGGCTACCCGTAGGGTATGCGACGAGTTCTTGGCCAAGTCGTGCAATGCGCTGGGCATCCGCTGTTAGGTAAGCCTTCTTGCATTCCCTGGTGGCTTTGTTAAACGCTGCTTTTAGTCGATCCACGTCGGGGTGGCCGTGAGCGCGGGCCCTGGTCCATGCGCGGTACGCCGATTGCTTTTGGGCAACAGCTTGAGCGCATTCGCGATTGAACCAGGGCCGGGTAGTTGCGCTGGCGACCTCACTGTAGGGAATATAGTATTCCATTCCTAGAGTGATTTCGCCAGCCACGGCGGCCGCACTTTGCGTCAGATCTCCATATTTAAAGCAGCGTTGTGCCCACGGGATGGATGCGAAATAGTCCCGCATTCCATCCCAGTCTGCTGACGAGTAGTGCCATAACCGTCTCTTAGCTGCCACTGGTCGTGGGGGGGCAACTAGAGGCACCGTGGTGGATACCAGGCAGTGATCGGAGGATCCCAGAGGGGCGAGCACCGATACACTGTACTGCACTGGGTGACTCGTCAGCAGAAGGTCCAGCAAGGAAGGCGCTTGACTCACTATATCTGGTATCCTGGTGGGCTGGAGTACCAACTGGGTGAGGTCATGCGTGAGAGCGAATGCGTGGACAGTCCGACCCGCGTGGTCTGTTCTGGAAGATCCCAACCAGGACTCATGGTGGGCATTAAAGTCTCCCAGAAACACCAGTTCGGCGGTCGGAAACTGTTCCTGCGCTTTGTCCGCTGCCTGACTGAGATGATCAAAAAGTCGAGTTGTCTCGGAGTCTCCAGAATGGGATCGGTATAGGCATACGTAGATTCGGCTCATAGAGCCAATATCCACGTGTAGCCAAATAGTGGAGAAGGATGGGTCCTCAAGGCAGCGTAATCGGTGACAACAAACATCCGCCCTAACGAAAAGACATACCCCAGCCTTCGCGAGGAAGCACTCCTCAAGCACGTAGCCGGGGTAGTGAAGATATGTCGTGTCGGCAGGGCGGCGTATTTGTGTCTCCGTTAGGAAAAGCATGGCCGGCCGAGCCGTCTCAAGATGCTGGTGGACGGCGTTGAGGTTTGCATGGAGTCCACGGATGTTAGTGAACTCCACCTCAAAAAGCGGGTTGGTGGGAGGATGGCGTGCCGCTGTTGAACGCTTATTCCTTTTTCTTACTGCCATGATTTAAAAGTGAGGGAGGGAAGTGGGGGCGTAAAAGGCGTGACAGTCATCGTGGCAGTGTAATACTGAGACTCAGAATGCTGTGTCGCCATACAATGGTGAGGCATGACGGTGACCGAACCGTCGGACGGAAGGGCTCCCATACCCTCCCGGAAGTGGTCGCCTGGTCCCACCGTCCGGTCACCAACCGGCACGACGAGCCACTCCGTGGATTATGCGCGACCTGACGGGGCAGCCTCCCAGGGTGGTTAGCCGCGGTTGGGCCCCTCTCTATGCCGCGGGCGGCCAGCGGCACCACCGTTTCTACAGGTCTCCCTGGCCGACGGTTCGATCCACGTCATCCTCAACATGACTCTACGAGCATTCCACTGCTCACACACTTACCACGATAACTGTCACCCCTGCATCATTGGGCCTCCGGTCTCGCACTCACCAACGAAATACGACAGCATCAAAACTGTCATTTTAGGTTGGTCTTCTGTGCGAGGGTAGTACCGCCCCGGTCGAGCCGGCCCAGTTGTGCTGAAGTCAGCGTGGCTCTACTACCTGTACCTGCGACCGGATCTAGTGAAGACTACGTTGAGTAATAAAAAGAAGGTTGCTTGTCGACTTCTCTCCGCCTCCGGCCAGCCAATACCCGTCTTAGGTGAAGTAACAGTAACGATGCACGTTGGGGAGACATCATATAGACATGACGTCATCGTAGCTGAAATTATGGATGACTGTATTTTGGGCTTGGACTTCATGAAAAATTACAACTGTAAAATAAACGTTTCGGATGGAGTTTTCAAATGCGGCGATCAGGAAATCTTTATACTAGGTGGAACTACGGGCAAAGTGACTTGTCTGAAGAGAATCAAAATTCCTAGGAAGTCTGAGGCTCAGGTTTTAGTTAAACTACCATCAGATAGGAAAAAGGCACCGAACCGATGTGTGTTGATCGAGGACGAACCTTCCAGCAAAGCAGCTCGGAAATACATGACAGCAAGAACTCTTGTCAATGGAAACGCGACCGCAGTAGTGAAGGTCTTAAATCTAGATAACAGCGAGATTGAATTACGTAAGGGTGACATCATCGGACAGTGCGAAGAAGTCGTCTGGGGGAGAAAATGCTCCTCGACATCAAGTTTTGAAACATCAAGCACAAGAAACGATGCAACAGTCACTGAGCTTCTTAAGGACTGCAAGAAGAACTTGACTTATTCACAGAGCATTAAGGCTAAGAAGTTATTACTGCGATTCGCGAATGTTTTCATTAATCAAGAAGGAGACCTTGGAAGGACGTCGCTCGTACAACACAAGATTGATGACTGGCAATGAAAGATCCATTCGTCAGCGAGCAAGACGAGTTCCGATAGCAAAAGAGAAAGAGGTAGATAACATGCTAGAAGAGATGAAAAGGAACAGAATGATCGAGCCATCTGCAAGTCCATGGTGCTCACCAGTCGTGCTGGTGAAGAAGAAGGACGGTAGCACCCGATTCTGCGTGGATTACAGACGACTCAATGACATCACAAAGAAGGACAGTTACCCGCTGCCTAGGATCGACGACACACTAGATACTTTGAGCGGAATGAAATGGTTCTCAACCCTAGACCTAAAATCTGGATATTGGCAGGTGGAAATACATCCAAAAGACAAGGAGAAGACAGCATTCTCAACGGGCAAGGGGTTGTGGCAGTTCAATGTGATGCCTTTTGGATTGTGTAACGCACCTGCCACTTTCGAACGCCTCATGGAGTGTGTACTGGCGGGGTTAGTAGGAGATGCCTGCCTGGTATATTTGGTTGACGACATCATCGTTGGCCGCAACTTCGAGGACCATTTACAAAAATTAGAGCAGGTTCTCAGCAAGATTCAGTGTGCCAACTTAAGGTTGAACCCGAAAAAGTGTCATTTTTTGACAAATGAAGTTGACTACCTCGGTCATGTTATAAGCAGTGATCCGAGCAGGCATCCGAACTGATGCGAAGAAAGTGGAAGCAGTTCAAAAATGGCCTAGTCCCAAAGACAAGACGGAGGTGCGAGCGTTCCTCGGTTTGTGTTCCTACTACAGACGCTTCGTCAAGGGGTTTTCCGAGATTGCCAAACCGTTGCATTGGCTGACAGAAGATAAAAGACCATTCTGTTGGGATGAAAGCTGTGAATATTCCTTTCAAGAACTGAAGAAACATCTATGTCAAACACCAATTCTAGGGTATCCACAACATGAGGGTCTATTCATCGTCGATACTGACGCGAGTAACACGGCAATCGGTGGGGTGTTGTCACAAAAACAGGGCGACAGAGAAGTCGTAATTGCGTATTTCAGCAAGTCACTATCAAGACCGGAAAGAAACTACTGTGTGACAAGAAGAGAACTCTTGGCTGTGGTGAAAGTCCTACAGCACTTCAACAAATATCTCCTCGGCAGACGATTTTTACTGCGCACCGATCACGCAGCACTGAAGTGGCTTCTGCAATTCAAGAACCCAGAAGGTCAAGTGGCCAGGTGGATTGAACAACTCCAAGAATTCGACTTCGATACATTACACCGTAGTGGAAAGTCTCATGGTAACGCAGACGCGCTGTCACGAAGGCCATGCCCAGAAGACTGTAAGCATTGTGTCAAACAAGAATCAATAGGTTTGACGGTGAAATGGACACAGGTTACCCCTTTGGGTCCCTGGGAAGATGAGACAATAAAGAAAGCACAGGTGGATGACGTTGACCTGAAGCAACTGATCATATGGAAAGCACAGAGTGATGCCAAACCTGCTTGGAGTGATGTCTCATCTGCAAGCGCTGTCACTAAAGCTTATTGGGCACAATGGGATAGCTTGGTTCTACAGAACGGCGTACTGTACCGAAAATGGGAGAAGACCAATGGCAGAGAGTTCCACCTGCAGAGAGTTGTGCCAAGAGCGAAAATAGCAGGCGTTCTCCGTGAACTTCACGATGGAGTGTCAGGAGGCCATCTTGGAGTCAAGAGAACACTAATAAAAGTTCGTGAAAGATTCTACTGGCTCCATTGTCGGCAAGATGTACAAGATTGGTGCCGTAAATGCACTACTTGTACTGCTATAAAAGGTCCACAGACACGAAGCCGAGGGAACCTGCGACTGTACAACGTCGGCGCGCCATGGGAACGAATCGCGGTTGATGTCGCTGGACCATTCCCTGTTACGGAATCAGGAAATAAGTACTTCATGGTTGTTATGGACTACTTCACAAAGTGGCCAGAAGTATTCGCGATCCCTAATCAGGAAGCTACAACAGTCACGACAAAATTTGTTGAAGAAGTCATATGTTGGTTTGGTGTTCCCTTAGAAATCCATTCGGATCAGGGCAGGAACTTCGAGTTACAAGTCTTTCAAGAAGTATGTACAACTTTGGGATTACATAAGACTCGGACCACCGCATATCACCCTCAATCAGATGGAATGGTTGAACGATTCAATCAGACACTCAAGACCAATCTGGAAAAGTTAGTCGACAACCATCAACGTGACTGGGACAAATACATTCCATTGTTTCTCCTCGCCTACCGATCAGCGGAGCATGAGAGCACAAAAACGACCGCCGCATATGTAAATTTCGGGAGGGAACTCCGAATACCAGTAGACCTACTTACTGAAGGTTACTGACTACGTATCTAAGCTACGAGAAAGAATGAGAGAAATATACGACGTAGTTCGAAAAAACGGTATATAGGCTAGCGAGAACATGAAAACCTGATACGATCGGCGTTCAAATTCAAACGGTTTTGAAGAAGGTGCACTGGTTTGGCTACATAACCCAACCCGTAGGAAGTCCCCTAAATTACTAGCCAAGTGGGAGGGGCCGTATAAGGTGATTACACCGATGAACGACGTCACCTACAGGATTCAGCGGCATTCAAGAGGAGAGTTCAAGGTAGTGCATATCGACCGCCTGGCAAAATATCGTGGCGGCAATAGCGATGTTCGGGACGAACATCTCTAAGAAGGGGGTAGTGTTACGAATAATAATAATCTTCAAGCCTTATCTGCGCACACAAATACACACACACACTTCTTATCGATTTCCTGAGGCAAGGAATAATGGACCTTATTTCTATATGCATAGTGTCGGATATCGATTGCCCAATTATTATTAACTTCGATTATTTTTATTAGCGTTTTTCGAGACGACTCTCGGGAGTTCGATCGTCGTTTCTAGAATGGAAGAATAATAATTATATGAGTATAAATAGAGCGTCTCGCAGGCCGCAGGCAGTTCAGTACAGTTTGAGCTATAGTGAGATAAACATCGAAGTGATATCAGCGATCAACCTAGCGACCCCGGCGACCTTTAAGGATTGTAATTCAGAGTAGTATTGTGATTTTAATAGTGGTTTTAATAAAGTCTCTTTAACAAGTCAAAAGGCTTCTCTCTCAAATAAATCGAACCCTAACACGTAACAGTATTTTAATAGTTTCCCACACGACTCCTAGCACAAAAGAGCCAATTTCCAGACGAATCCGTTGCAATTCTACGCCTCGGCGACGCGTATACGACCATGCTTATATTACTCGTAGAACCAATTGTTAATAGTTTTTCACCTAGATTGTTCAGGTAATAGGCACTGAAATAGGTAGGTAATAGTTATATTATATATGGATTATGGAGTTATATATGGATTATTTCTTTGTATGTAGTTGTTGTAGTTGCATGTAGTTGTTTTATGCCCACGCTGGTAGGGTAATTTCAGGAACTAATTTTATCTTTACATAGCATAGTATTGGAATGAATAGAATAGAAAATAGATAGAGTGATTGAAAAGAAAGGATAGATTCCACGTGCATAATAAAGTAGAGGAACTTCGATAATTTCAAAGCCGGGTCGCTAGACTCGCTAGTTTAAAATAAAAGGTTGACTGCTTAATAGTAACAAAGTTTTTATTTAAATATAAGTTATTACAAAAAAGATTCGTATCTTAGAAATGAGTGAAAATAACACATCTGATCCAACCTGACTAGGTTGTCTGTAGGTAGGTATGTACTAATGCCGGCTGACAAACATTTCAACATAAACACACAGATTAATATATAATAATGAGGAATATTTGTAACAACAAACAGGACATGATATTTATTTCCTCATTAATAAGTTCCTACTAAATGGACAGCGGTACAGCAGCAAGACAATTATTACAGTTTCACCCGTGTTAGTACAGATGCGTTCTAAAACAAACAAAGAACCTTTACTTATCGTTTTTGTTCTAGTATTACAATATTTTATTAAAGTTTGTAGATATTATGCAAAAATAATAAAAGCAAGTTTTAGAGAATTAGGTAGGAAATCTTTCTAATTAGATAAATAATATAAAATAATGTTTTTGTTTTTGAAAGTGATGTATAAAGTTGAGGTGAATAACCTGATTTTCAACCTGAAAAAGATAAAAAAAGAGAAGTAAGTTTAATATCTATACTTATAATAAAAATGTAACAGGTCAAATTCTGTACATTGAAGATATTTTGAAAATTTTTTTGGAGGGCACTCTGTTATCGATACTGAAACGAAAACTATTTTTTTTTTCATTTTTGTCTGTCTGTCTGTCTGTCTGTCTGTCTGTCTGTCTGTCTGTCTGTATCTTGGCCGCGCATCACGCCGAAACTACTGAATGGATTCAAATGAAACTTGGCATGATTTGAGTTCATACTCCGAGGTAGGACATAGGATACTTTTTATTCCGAAATTCCGGACGGTTTCCTTGGGAGGGGAGATGAAAGTCAAAATGTGTAATTAATTGTAATTCATTAACGAGTAGTCCGATTGCAATAATTCTTTTTTTGTTAGAAAGGAGATACTCTGAAGATTGTAGCATAAAGTATTTAATTTATCACAATCTCTCTATCTATTGGAAAAAAATTATAAAGAATTTATCATTACGTAAAACGACATGTAGTGACATCTATTGCCAGCCATGCGTAATTAATAACACTTTGATTAATATATCGTGGAATAATCGTAAAACGTATTACGTATAATTCGGTGTAGCATTAAGTATTTGATTAATCGAAATCTCTCTATCCATAAATTCAGCACGGTTTCCTGGAGAGAAGGGATGAAAGTCAAAATATGTACTTGGTTGTAATTCAATAACACGTGATTTCATTCATTCTTTTTTTGCTAGACAGCAAGTACTTTAAATATTGTTCCGTGATCTATTTATACATATATCACGTATAATAAATCTGTAGACGTTGAGTTTGTCTGTTTCTTTGCTTAATGTTTTAAGCGTTTTAAGCGACATCTCTTGGAATCAAGTAACTAACTTTACAATAGGTACGTAATATGATTTTCTTTTGAACGTATAATAAAAATGTGATGTAACAGATCAATTCTGTACATTAAAGAAATTTAGATGTTTTATCGGGAGGGCTCTCTAATCGTTACTGAAGCAATGAATTTTGAAAATAGTTTCTAAACTTAACAGCGACATCTATTGGAATTAAGTAACACTAACTTCACAGTAGGATGTACCTATCCTATATACGAGTAATCTATATATGATTATTTTTTAAAGTAGGTATAATAAAAAAAAAACATTAATTCGGTACATTAGAGAAATTTAGATTTTTTTTGGGAGGACGCTCTAATCGATTCTGAACCAAAAACTAAAATACCATAATAACGTTAAATGGTCATTGTAAAGGAGCAAGGTCCAAATGTATGAAGGAAGACGACTTTTCAGTAGACTGTATTTAATTTGCTGGTTTTACAGTAATAGATTACTAGAAAAAACTTGCAAAGTTGACAAAACAATTTGTATATCTTCTTCTTCTCTTATATCCTATAAAAAGCGGCCAAGTGCGAGTCGGACTGTCCCATGAAGGGTTCCGCAGCAGCAAGTAGCATAATACAATTTTTATTATATTTTTATATTTGTGTTGATTGAATGAAAGGTAAATTGCAGTTTACGATTTATGACGTATTAAAAAAAAACTAATTACTAGATTTCGTTCAAACCAATTTTCGTTGGAAGTTTGCATGATAATGTACATCATATATTTTTTTTAGATTTATCATTCTCTTATTATAGAAGTTACAGGGGGGGGGCACACATTTTACCACTTTGGAAGTGTCTCTCGCGCAAACTAATCAGTTTAGAAAAGTATGATGTTAGAAACCTCAATATCATTTTCGAAGACCTACCCACACCCACACGTATGGGTTTGATGAAAAAAAAATTTTTGAGTTTCAGTTCTAAGTATGGGGACCCCCATAATTTATTGTTTTTTTCTATTTTTGTGTGAAAATCTTAATGCGGTTCACAGAATACATCTACTTACCAAGTTTCAACATTATAGGTTTTAGGGCGGGATTAGTCCCATTATAGGTTTTATAGTTTCGGAAAAAAGTGGCTGTGACATACGGACGGACAGACAGACAGACATGACGAATCTATAAGGGTTCCGTTTTTTGCCTTTCGCACGGAACCCTAAAAATGAATTGCTGTTCGTTTGTCTCGCTAAAACTCGAGAACCGCCAGGCCGATTTAGCTGATTTAGGTTTTGAAATGTTTGCCGTGGTTCAGGGAGGGTTTAAACGGTGAGAAAATATGGAAAAATTGCGGGGAAGATAATAAAAACAACAATTTCCTTTTGCCCTTAAAAACTGTTCTACCAACTTTCCTGTCAAACTTTTGACTGTCAAATTGAAGCACTTATTAAATTAAGGGTTTTAAATAGGCATCATATATTATTACACGAATGAAATTAAGGGTTTTAAATAGACACCACATATTATTTATATATTATTATCGCCTATTTTAATATTATTATTTTGATGGTTGTTATTGTTGGTTCATTCAGAAATTGTCATTGTATTGACATATTTTGTTAGTTGTCACTATTAATAATCTAAGGTTGTCACTGTTTAGAATGCAAATAAAAATGGTAAAGATATTAGATAATATTTTTAAAATTCAGTATTAACATATCTATTTATATAAAAATGTATCGCCGAAATGTATGTACGCGCATAACTTCCGATCGGCTGCACGAAATTAAATGATTCTTTTTTTATGTGTAGGACCTTATTGTTAGGACAAGGTTTGTGTATAAGAAAAATTAAAAGATAGCGGGCAAAGTCTTTTTTTTTGTCCGCGACGTCTGTCTGTATCTTGGCCGCGCATCACGCTGAAACTACTGAATGGATTAAAATGAAACTTGGCACGATTTGAGTTCATACTACGAGGTAGGACATAGATTATTTTTTATTTTTTTTTAATTTAATTTTTTTTTTAATAACGGGAAAAGTCTTTTTCTTTGTCCGCGACTGTACACTGCCTGTAGGAAGCTGAGACCAGCTGAGACAGATATGTAAATATGGCGGTACGAAGTTTATTTTTATTCTACCCTTCCTGAATATTTTCGCTCCATTTCTATTCTTCTCTTCCTGAATATTTTCACCGTATTCTTATTATTCCCTTCCTGAACATTTTCGCCCTAATTCTATTCTACCCTTTCCTGAATATTTTCGCTTTATTTCTATTCTTTCCTTCCTGAACATTTTCGCCCTATTCTTATTCTTCCTTTCCTGAAAATTTTTGCCCTATTTCTATTCTTCCCTTCCTATTCAAAGTGCTGCAGCTTTCAGAATTTACTTATAGACAAGTCTGGTCTGATTTCTGAGGACTTTTTATTTTTTATTCTGTAATTTCTGAGATCTTTTTATTTTGTCTAAATCTGCCTAACCATAAAACTAGATAAGAAAATTTTAAAGTTATGTGGATTAGGATTTTTAACTCTTACCACAGTAAAAAACAAAAAAGGGAACGCCTCAAGACGATCGACGAGAGATGAGACCGCCTATGCTCAATTAAAGTGTAAAATAAAAATATAGTTTTGTGACTAATAAGAAACATTGTTTTTTATTACTTAAAAATATTTTTTAAAAAGCGGCCAAGTGCGAGTCGGACTCGCCCATGAAGGGTTCCGCAGCAGCAAGTAACATATATATATATTTTTTATATTTGTGTTGATTGAATGAAAGGTAAATTGCAGTTTACGATTTATGACGTATTAAAAAAAAGTACTTACTAGATTTCGTTCAAACCAATTTTCGGTGGAAGTTTGCATGGTAATGTATATCATATATTTTTTTTAGATTTATCATGCTCTTATTGTAGAAGTTACAGGGGGGGGGGGGGACACATTTTACTACTTTGGAAGTGTCTCTCGCGCAATCTATTCAGTTTAAAAAAAAATATTTTAGAAACCTCAATATCATTTCTGAAGACCTATCCATAGATACCCCACACGCATGGGTTTGATCAAAAAAATTTTTGAGTTTCAGTTCTATGTATGGGGACCCCAAAATTTATTGTTTTTTCTTATTTTTCTGTGAAAATCTTAATGCGATTCACAGAATACATCTACTTACCAAGTTTCAACATTATAGGTCTTATAGTATCGGAAAAAAGTGGCTGTGACATACGGACGGACAGACAGACAGACAGACAGACAGACATGACGAATCTATAAGGGTTCGTTTTTTTGCCTTTGGCACGGAACCCTAATTATGGTGTACCTCCAAAATTTTTAATCTTCCTAGATGTACCTTGAACCCAAAAAGTTTGCGGAACACTGAATGTACTATGGTGATGTGTGTTACTTCGACCTGAATGCAGACCTCCTTAACAAGCTTGACCGTCTTCTTAATAACTGCATTCGATTTATTTTCAATATTCGAAAGTATGACCATGTGTCTGCTTTGCGTTCCCAGTTAAAATGGTTACCTATTCGCCTACAGTGCAATCATCGAGCACTTACCTTCCTATTTTCATTTCTCAACTCGCCATCCTTACCTACCTACCTTGCTCCGTATTTCCGATACCTGTGCTCTAATCACGATAGAAATCCTAGCTCAGTTAATAATCTGCTTCTCTCATGTCCGTCTCATTACTCCGACTTCGTGAACTGTTCCTTCTTTGTTCGAGCAGTAATACTCTGGAATCCGCTCCCGCTCGAAATCAGGATGTCCACTAACCGATATACATTCAATAATAAAGTACATGAGCTCTTTCTCTATGAACTGGCAGAATTTTCTAATCTATAGCTTACCGTCCTTTTTAAACGACTTCCAAAAGGAGGAGGTTCTCAATTTAATCGATTTTTTTTCTTAATGTATGAATGTACACGGATTACTCCTCCGTCAATTTGTGGACCGATTTTGAAAATTATTTTTGTATTCGAAAGGGTATGCTCCTCATGTGGTCCCATGACCACCATATCTCCTGATATGGCGTGACCTTGAGCGGGATAGCTGCTCTTCGCGTAGAACAAAACAACCGAAGCGTCGGTGACGTCTTTGACGTTCGTCTCGAAATATAGCGAGTGTGGTACCTACTATTGCATTTGGCTTGGCACCGAATTCAAACCTATGAATAGGTAGCATATACAAGTTATTTGATACTTTTTAGTTTTTAAGTCGGTTTTTTTAAACGAAGTTTTTTTTCCATTATTTAGTGTATAAATGTTGTATTTATGTATACGTAATCTGTATATGTATATCTACTTATATATGTATGTTTGTATGTATAACGTTGAATATGATGTGATTATTGTAAATTTGAACGGACTTCTTATGTATATAAGATTTCACACACCTGCCTTATAAGATTTCTCCACCACCCGAAGGTCGACTGGAAGAGAATGCTCTGGGCATTAAGTCCGCCGATGTACATTCTTAGTGCATAAAGTTAATAAATAATATATAAATAATCTACATTGTATTTATATTTCCAAAAGAGTGTGTGTGACCAGTTCCTAAAATTATCATCTCAATGTAACTAACACAACATCCACATCTGGTAGTTCTTAAACAGTTTCTAAAAGATACTTTACAATAGGTACGTTATATAATTACTTTTTTATCGTATAATAAAAATGTAAAAGATCAATTTTAAGTTTAAAATACTTGAATTAGGAGTTATAATTTTTAATATAAACAAACATATAACTTAATAGTTATGATAATTTACCAGAAACAAAACACAAAATGTGTGTGAGTGTGTGTGTTTGTTACTCTTTCACGCTAAAACTTCTAAACGGATTTGGATGAAACTTTACAGTAATATAGCTTATACAGGTTACTATTTGCCGCGAAAATCGACATTCACGCGGGCGGAGCCGCGGGCAACAGCTAGTTGTAAATATATTTGTACAGTCCTTGACGTAGGTACAATAAGCTTTCAGAGGGTACTGGCAGTCAGAGCCATACGCGGATACCGCACGGTGTCGACCGAGGCGGCGTGCGCCTTGGCCGGAACCCCCCCGTGGGATTTGGAGGCGGAAGTGCTCGCCGAAGTTTATCGACGGGTGGCTGGATATCGGGCGGAGTATGGCTATCGCCCTCCGCCCGAAGAGGTACGCGAATGGCGTGAAGCCGCTCGTCGAGCCACTATGGACAGATGGTCGTTACGGCTGGAGACTCCACGCGCTGGCTTTGCCGCCGTAGAGGCTCTCCAGCCGGTCATCCTCGAGTGGGCAGGGCGGCAGCACGGGACCCTTTCCTTCCGACTGACGCAGGTCCTTTCCGGGCACGGTTGCTTCGGGAAGTACCTGCACTCGGTCGCCAGGAGGGAATTGAGTCCCGCCTGCCACCACTGCGACTGCAGTGAGGACTCGGCCCAGCACACGCTGGCGGTTTGCCCCGCTTGGGCGCCGCAGCGTCGGGCCCTCACTGCAGTCATCGGAGGAGATCTCTCGCTACCGGCCGTCATACGCTCCATGGCCGGTAGCGATAGCAGTTTTACCGCGGTCGCAACCTTCTGCGAAGAAGTCATCTCGCAGAAGGAGGTGGCGGAGAAGGCCCGGGAGGATGATATCCACTCGGACCCAATCCGCCGCCGGCGAACTGGGCGGCGGAGGCGCGCCTATCAGCGCCTCATGCCGCCCTGAGTGTGGCCGCGGATGGTCGGGACGGGTTTTCCCCTCCATCCGCTATAGTGGCCACCCGCGAGGGGGCGACGTACGCGTGTGCCGTACGTCGCCTAAATTGAGACTTTCCTAGAAGAGGGTGCCCGCTTCTGTGCGGGCAGGCGCTGGGGGGGATCCGGACGTGTTAATACCAGCAGTTCCCGGATTCCTCCCTTCACAGGCGCAGAGTGGCACACCGTGTGGTTTTAGTCGGTTCGAGTCCGACACACCGCCCCGCCGCAAACCCCGGTGGGGTGACGGTCCGAGGGGATTTAATAAGCTTAATCAATATTCTTCTCAAAATAGCAGCACTTAGTTTACCAGTCGTTAAAGCTGCGTGATGCCAATTCAAGAAAAGTGGAACGTTACATTAACTTTTATTGAACGTCGTAAAAGACGAGAATTAAAGTTATCAGGTTATTTCACATAACAATTTTCTTTTAACCAATCTGCGCAATACATATTATTTGTTGATATGTAAAATATTTCGCGAGGAGAAGACACAATGCCACCACTGCGCAGCCGACTTCGCTCAGCATACCTCGCGTAGGCGTTTGAACGCGAAGTCCTAGTCGGCCAAATCGGACGAGACCTATCCCCGTCAGCAATCATTGCTGCCATGCGGGCGGGTGAAGAGGGCTGGGGCGCAGAGCTTTCTTTCTGTGAAGCTGTAATGCTCCAGAAAGAGACCGTTGAACGGGACGGTAGCGAAACCAGCCACCGATAACGCCGCAAGCTGCCAGAGAGTGGGCCATCACTACGGACATATATATTTATACACAGATGTGGATTAAGGATACAAAGTGTCAACACCACATTCATCCTAATGGTATCGTCATAGCCAATTAAGGTAGCAAACCACACAGGGCAACGGTAATTCAAAGAGAAGGTAAACTTCAAACAAACTCGTGTGGTCAGCATAGTAGTAGCTCAAAATGTCCTGAATTTCTGTGTAATAGTACGGCCACACTCTCGACGAGTGGCGAAAGAAATAGCCATAGAAATGGGCAGATACCTAGTGTGGCTGCGTTACTCGTCATGCTGCTCCTCCCTCCTGCCGCTCGTCATGCCCGGCGATCCATTTTTTGTCGGTTCTTTGGCGCGAGTCAAAGGAGCGCAATACGAGCACGAGTGACCAGACACACACGTGCGACGCACTCACTTTGCGTCGGGCGCTCGTGGGTTTGCACGTATTGTTGCAGTAATTTTTACATTTTTTGTTTACAAATAAATTATATTATCAGCATTTATGGGAATTCCATTCCTAAAGGGGTTTAAAATAAGGGTCGAAAGTTTGTTTGAAAGTCCTTATTAATGGGCTATTGTATAAATAAATACGTTTAAAATCATGAATAAATTATTCATACATACTTACACAGTTTTTAAATACATATAATTAATTTTTACATTTAAAGTATTTGCTATGCTGTAAAAACATAATGCGTACGCTGCTAGAGCGTTGTCGTCCATTGCAAGGCGAATACTGAAATGAAGAACAACGCGATGAACATCGCGAGTAGGTACAGAGTACAGGAGTGTGTAGCTGTTAGGGCAATATTCGCGGCAGCGCGAGCAGCAGCGCGAGGAGCAGCATGAGTGGCATAGTCTGGCTGTAGGGTTATGCTATAATTAACAACATGAACAATATTATATAACAGTAACTAAAAATTTAATTTATAATTCAGTTTATTACAATTCAATAATAGGTATAATTATAACTTTATGCGCACTTGGTCTATTTTTGGTTGTACTCTAGAGTTTGCATACATACAAGAAGTACCTACATATAATATAGTATATGTACATACTATACATGAAAAGAAGACAACAAGAGTTTATTATAAATACATTTAAGGTTCGTTCAAACCTAAAGCCGGCTCTACACTCGCGTGTGACGTCGCGCTGTGAATTTACGCCGTGAATAAACGCCGTGATTCGCGCCGTGAACTGTGTCCCTCCACACTCGCAAAGCTTCACATTCATGTTCGCGACTATGATGGACGATGACGTGATTTCTGCTGCTGCTGTGTCACTTCTTGCCATTGTGATTTCTTTTTTTTTTACTCAGCTACAGGTATATTTAAGACTAGCTTTTACACGCTGCTTCGCTCACGCAGACTTTCATCCCCTGATTTACCCCGTTAGGGGTGGAATTTCAAAAAATCCTTTCTTAGTGCTCACTTACGTTATTTAAAGAATCTGCATGCAAAATTTCAGGATTCTAGCTTAAATTAGTCACCTTACTCTTTTATATATATAGATAATAGGTTCTTATCCGTGTCCAGGCATCATGAACCTTATTCTTATTTTTATGGTCTTTGTGTCGACTGCCAAAGTATCGGCTCAGCTTGATAACACTCAATGAGGGTCAGTTCCAGATCATTATTCCATGTAGCATTCATATTTAAGTCAATCATCAACGCACGTACAACCATTCCCTACGATGTCTTGTATGCTACTGCGGAAAACTGCGAGTGTGGATGCCTTCACGTTCGCGCGCCGCAAACTCTTTGTCGCGGGCCAAAAAACCGACACTGATCGGGGAACGGTGCGAAACGTGAACAACATCTACACTCGTGATTCGCAGTTGTCGCGGGCTTTCGCGGCCGTTCGCGCCGCGAGTGTAGAGCCGGCTTAAGCATCAGTGACGCGGGACGCGGGAGCCTCTACAACGCGAAACTTATCGTGCACACCTGCGCGAATGCGACGCGAACTGCGAACGGCGCGAACTTCATTTGCTAGTGAACAGTCACTAAAGCTGCGCGTCTTTGTGTGGTACTAGCTGGGTCCCGCGGTTGTTGTCGTGCCGCGGGTAACGCCGCGGGGCAAAGCTAGTTTAAAAAAAGTAGCCTAAGTTACTCCTTATATCATCAGCTACCTATCAGTGAAAGTCCCGTTAAAATCGGTCCAGCCGGAACAAACGGACAGACAGATTAAAATTGTAAAAAATATTATCCATACAAATAAATGCATATGTACCTATGTAAACACGGTACATGTACCATATAAATAAATAAAATTGGAGTGTCTGTTTGTAATATAAAAATAACCGCTTTTTACTAAATGCACGTGTATACACGGTACATATACCTATTTTTTAAATTTTTGGCTGTCTGTTTGTTCCGGCTAAGCTCTGGAACGGCTATACCGATTTTGACGGGACTTTCACTGATAGGTAGCTTATGATGTAAGGAGTAACTTAGGCACTTTTTTAGACTAGCTTAGCCCCGCGGCGTCGCCCGCGGTACGACAATAACCGCGGGTAACACCGCGGGACTCAGCTAGTTTTGGTATATGTTACATATACCAAAACTAGCTGAGTTACTAATTAAAACATGAGTGTGTATATACACGATACATATACTATGTATCGTGTATGTACACACTCATGTTTTAATTGCCTCTTATTATGCAACAGTCACATAAATAACTATTATTTACTTACCATCCATTTGAAATTCCGGACCGATGGAATCCCATATTTTGTCTTTTTTGCGTAAATTCTTTTTAATCTTTATTCTTCAAATTATATATGATTGGATATCTTCTCACGTTTTCAATGAACATCTCTATAATATTATCATCTATTGTAGTCATCGTGGAACGAAAACGACATAATACTCGTAATAAGGAAGGTAACTTTCCTGCACGTACACACGTCTGACCACTAGACGCGTGCGTCCGACTGCGTCCCGCTTTGCGGACCAGTGCTGCCACCTCTCTGAAGCCAACCAGCGCTTGAAAATAGCGCTAGATTCCGCTAGATTGCACTAGCGACACGATATCGAAACCAAAGTTATATAAAATAACTAGCTGACCCGGCGAACTTCGTACCGCCATATTTATATACAATAATTAGCAATAAATTAAAATTGCGACTACAATTTGAGATTTAAACTATCCTATCTCTCAATTTGGATCGAACTGCACATGTTGTGCAAATTTTATTATAATCGGTTAAGTGGTTTAGGAGTCCATTGAGGACAAACATTGTGACACGAGATTTATATATATTAAGATTACCTACAAATTTTAACAAATAAAAAACCTACTTCAATCTGGATCAAATTTAAATGGGACCATTCGGGAAGCACCAGCTTTCAAATAAAAAAAGAATTATCAAAATCGGTTCACCCAATCAAAAGTTATGAGGTAACAAACATAAAAAAAAATACAGTCGAATTGAGAACCTCCTCCTTTTTTTGAAGTCGGTTAAAAAAAAGCTTGCCAATGGGACACGGAATCGAATAGAATAGTAGCAATACTGTACTCACGCATGAGTAGTATCGAAAAAAAAAGGATCGTTCTCATTATTTCATAAAAGAATCGACACTTTAATGGAAAGTACCTACTCGATATCGAACTATCGAGTACTTTCCGTACCGAGGAATGGGTTGAGGAATATTGTAGATTGTAGAATCACCTGGAAACGCCTTCAACTAATGCTTGAACTCAGGCTTTACTTCCCATTCAGTCTTATACTGGTACTTGGTACATGCAGGTGACTGTGAACACAATCACTGTATATGATTGAGTGTGTTACGACATTTAATCACAACTCAACACTCATCACAAATTGTCAAAACTTCTGAGCGCCAAATTCAAATATTTTTCCTCTTTAAATCTTTTGTGATTAGTTGTCCTAAACAAAACTAACTAAAACCTAAACAAAAGAAAAACTTAGTAGTAATGAGTTTACTACTAAGTTTTTCTGTCATAAAAACGCGCTATATTTTCCGCTAGGAGTTAATATTAAAATTTCAGCGCAAAGTGTCTCAAAAAAGCGCTAGATCTAACTCCGAAAGCGCTAAGGTGGCAGCACTGTTGCGGACGCTGCAATCCCGCTTTGTGGTCGCGTAGGTGTGCACGGCGCCATAAGAAAGTATGGGCAGCGTCCGCCAACGGCGGACGCTCCTGCGTCGCAGTCGCTTTGGTCGCTTAGGTTTGGCCGAAGCTTTAATTCACTCACTTGTTTTTAATTGTCTATGGCAAGATAACTAAAGTGGAGAGGCTCTATCAAATGAGTTCAAAATATCATTAGTGTTAGTATGTATGTCAAGGCCATTATTATCGAAAAAGGTATCTCAATGAGGTCATAAGTGCTGAAGGTTTCCGTAATCTGATTCAGGTAGCCATTAACAGAGCAATAACTATTATTTGTAATAGGTATAGTAATATACTAGTTTTATACTTATCTCTAATACCGCTATAAATATATGTAGAGTAAGTTGTTGAAGGGATGTCCTAAATTGTCCCCGGAGAGTTGTGAAAGGCGATAAAGGGTCATTAATGTTGTATATCTCCAAATTCACAAAAAAATATAAAGGGCCCACAGGTCTTGTCATCAACAAGGTAGATGAATTCTTGTTCTCAAAATAAATTAGGTTTTAAATTTTTTGATATAATTTCTCAAGTACGTGATAAGTTATTTTATTACCGTAAATTTTACTGACCTGATAAAACCTGAGGTTGAATAAGACGTGACTGCATGCTGAACAATTTCTAGAAAGACTGGAATGTTGTTTATGACCCAAAACACTGATCACATTACTGAATGAAAAAAACTTTAAACTTTAAAAAGAAAAAAGAAAAATAAAGTAAATTAAATCGGTTATTGTGGTAATTGCTTTTGAAAACTGTAGCGTGGTAGTTCCAAAAAGTAAATAAAACTGTTAGATTCCTTGAACTTGAAAGAAAGTTGACGCTGTAGTTGAGGCTGTGCGGTAATAGGATCTTATGAACTCCTCAAAGGTCGGGAACAAGTATAGTTTCCGGGTAAGGAAACGAGTTTACCAACTTCAACAGTGGGTAGTTGGCCTTCCCAATTAGAGTTTTCTTATTTATAAATAACTTAATAAGTATCTCTTAATTAGAAGTATGTATAATTCTGACCGTCTGTGTTTTAACAGATTAAGAATACAAAGTATCACCACCACTATTCGTATCAAGGGTATCGTAAAAGACGACTAGGGGAATATACCACCAATGACTACATCGGTGCAAAAATAAAACAAAACAACCAACTAAGGTGGTAGAGTAGGCCAAACTTACTATCGATGGAGAGACCTATGTCCAGCCCCCCTAGCCAAGTTGCAAGCGGTTGTCTTTCTGCGATCGTTAACGCCTAAATTCCCGTGTGTCGTTGGCTAATACTTTAAGATTACTTTTTTTTTATGTGTGGCCCGCC
Organism: Diaphora mendica; assembly: GCA_949125395.1. Lineage (NCBI taxonomy): Eukaryota > Metazoa > Arthropoda > Insecta > Lepidoptera > Erebidae > Diaphora > Diaphora mendica. The sequence goes on from OX421326.1 coordinate 13,697,034, forward strand.
AAAAGACTACTCTGCCTGATGGAAAGCATAAGCAAAATCCTTGTCCAGATTAGCCAATGACACACGAGAATTTAGGTGTTAACGATTGCAGAAAGACAAATGCTTGCAACTTGGATAGGGGGGCAGCAGTGGAAATAAAGCACTTCATGTGGAAATTCTAATGATCTGAGCTGAGGACTGAGGCCGCTACAGTGTTAATTAGTTTGACGTGACAACTGAAATTTGATATATATCTCAAGTACCTATCTGATTGTACAAAGCGATATAACCATATAGGATACTCTGATTTTACAATTTAGCACATTTACAATTTATTACAAAAAGTAAGTACTTGTTAAATTATCAATTAAACTAAACTATTAATGTATAAATTAGAAGTGAATCGGTGGGGACGTATGGCCTTAACCATCTCCTGAGAGGAGACCCAAACCCAACAGTGGGACGTTATGAGTTGTTGTTGATGAAATCGGTAATTTTCTTGTAGAAATTAAGTTACATTATTTGATTTTAATTAAATTTACTTTAATAATAATGAATATCGATCGACAATTTGTCACTTATGCACATTTTGTTACTTTCTTTCTTAGTAAATGACTACATTATTTAAGTTAAAAGAACATTAAAAACTGATAACTGTTCAGTGCCTACATTGAGCATTTACCTAATAAATCATTCTAAAAATAGTCCCCTTATTTATAAACGTTATTTAACTTTAAGCCATGGTTCTGTTTTATTTCCAACTTTAAGACTGTGAATTTAAAGTTAAAGATATATGAAGCTTTACGTGTCATTTACAAGACAACAGCGATACATATTTTTTGTAGTCGAAACATTAATATTTAGATTTTCATTAAAATACTTCTATCTTTCATTACAGCATAGAAACCTCGTCTCGTCGAATAATTAAAAGCCTCGTGGTGGAGGTTTCCCCGGGGCGTAGAGGGCATGGAAAAACAATGGTTGCACTTTGCAATTAGCTCTAACCCTCTCTACCCGTCAACATACATATGTATATACCTACTAATAACAGGCGTATTAAGACGAGAAATTTTAATTATGTTGAGAATACATTCCAGTGGTTTCCTTATATTTAGTAAGTTAAGTATTAAAAACGATTAAAGGGTTAAACTTGGTTTAAACCGGACTAGTTTGTGATATCTTGGAGAGTGTGGGATTCTTGGACGGCAGTAAAATTCTGTTGGTTCACAGGAAATAAACCCACCTTATTTAAGACATAATGTAATTATTATTTTTGTGATCATTTTTCAAATTGGAAATACATAATAAATTATTCAAACTGTGTAGTTTGAATAATTTATTATGTATTTACACCACATTATTCCATTGCAAGCAATACGGCTGAATAAGCAAGATAAAGTTCCTGATAGAAAGCATGAGCAGAATCCAAGAGTGGTGGTGGTACTCATAGCGAATGCAGACAACGCAACAATACAGCTTGGTGACCCACACGACACACCATGGCAGCCTAATGATGATTCTGCACCATTGGGCCTCCAGTCTCGCACTCTCCAACGATACACGACAGCATGAATACTGTCATTTTAGGTTGATCTTCTGTGCGAGGGTAGTTAGTTATCGAATGATATAATAATAATAGCAAACTGCAATAATAATAACAGTCATCACGTAGACTATACCTTAGATACTGTATAGCCATCATACTAGACAACGCAAAAAAATGTTCAGTTTTTTTTAACGTTACGGACGTTTTTAAGCCTCATAAGGAACTTCGTTCCAAAAAATCAATTGTTTAATCAATGCCTTGTAATAGTATTGCCAATTTTGACTTTTTTGAATGGTTAGGTGTGGCCAGTATTCTACAATACTTGCGCATGTGTGTATTTTTTTAAACACATACAAAACTTTTTTAATTGGAAATCAAAGATACTAAAAGTACATATTTCTAAAAGGGTTGTTTAATCCAGTTACATTGGCGTACCGAAAAGTAATATTTTAAGCTAACATATTACATTGCCACGTATTCAGAAAGATGAAAGAATAACTTTGCGAACGTTAGAATATTGCGTATTACTGCGTGTAATGCAATCTCGTCTTGATTTACGACCTAGCCTGAGTCTTCTTTTACATGGGTAGTTTTATATTTTTCATATATATTTTTTTATGTAAGTGAGAGTTGATGAAAATAAACGAAGTTAAAATAAAAAAAATAAAAATGATTTTAAAAACGAGCTATTATAGGTCTATTTTTTTTTTCATGTAAAGTGAATATCTAAGGGGTAATGTTTATTTTAATATTTTCAACTTTATTTATTATTATTTTACTCAAACTAAATTAGGTATGCAAAAATGTTAGTAGAGTCGGTTTAGGATTACTGTTTTAAAATTCATTTGCAAGATTTGATCCAAAAACTCATACAAATATTATATAAAAAGTAACATTTTATTTAACTTTAAACTTTTTATATAATACTAGCTGTTGCCCGCGGCTTTGCTTGCGTGGAAGTTGATTATATGTATTTAATTAAAACTGTGTAAGTATCTATGATTACTGTGTTCATGTTTTTAAACTTATTTATTTATAATCAATAGTCCATTAAAATTGATTTTCATACACACTTCGACCCTTATTTTAACCCCTTTAGGAATAGAATTCCCATAAATGCTGATATAAGTATTCATTTATTTGTAATCAAAAGCCTGAAGACAGAGTTTCAGGCTACTAAATTAAAAAATGACGGACTTCCCGTCTAGCCTAGGGATAGAATATCCAGAAACGCTTAAATATGTATCTCATCATCATCATCGCAGTCCACTGCTGGACATAGGCATCTCTAATTGCACGCCACTTGGTTCGATCCTCAGCTTCTCTCATCCAGCTCCTGCCAGCCGTCTTGGGCAGATGATTATTCCACCTGGCCTGTGGACGTTCTACGATACGTTTGCCGAGACGCGGTCACCACTCACGAACCCGTTTACCCCAACGGTTATCACTTCTGCGGCTAATATGGCCAGCCCACTGTCACTTCACTGCTTATCCTGTGGGCTATGTCAATGACCTTGGTTCTCTACCGGATCACCTCATTCTTGATGCAATCCCTTAGAGAAACGTTGAGCTTTTGTGATGAGAAAAATAAATCATGATTATTATTATAGCCGTCTCCATAACCCGCTGAGCGACTTTGAACTTGTGGACCAGCCGTGTCGTAAGTGTCCACGTTTAGGCACCGTATGTCATGACAGGTAGGACGTATTGATTGAAGACTTTCGTATTTAGGCACTGTGGGATTGACGATGAAAAGACCCGACAAAGTTTCCCAAACGCTGCCCAACCCGGCTGAATTCTCCTGTTCATCTCGTCCTCGAAGTTTTTTCTACTTAACTGCAAAGTCTGCCCGAGGTACCACACATATTTTTGAACAACTTCGAGAACGGCACCGTGAACCACAACCGGTTCCGGTAGAACATGTTCGTACATACGTATCTACTCATTTTTAATCAGTAGCCATAAATTATGCTGCATGTTTCTGACTTCAAGAATGACGGACTTCCAGAATAACGGACTTCCAGAATAACCTATATACGAAATTTCAACCCCTATTTCACCCCCTCAGGGGTGGAAGATCCAGAAACACTTAAATATGTATTTACTCATTTTTAATCAGCCAAAACACAAGTTTTCATGTTTCTCACTTAAAAAATGACGTATTTCCTTACAAACTTTCAACTCCTATTTCACCTCTTAGGAGTAGAATATCCAGAAACGCTTCAAAACGTATCTACTCTTTTTTCATCAGTAGCCTAAAAATATAGTTTCATGATTCTAACTTAAAAAATGACGAACTTCCATAAATAATTTAAACCCCTATTCCACCCCCTTAGGGGTAGAATATTCAGAAACGCTGAAACACGTATAAATTCATTTTTAATCAGCAGCCAAAAATTTAGTTTCATGTCTCTAACTTCAAAAATGACGGACTTCCAGACTGACCTATATACGAAATAACAACCCCTATTTCACCCCCTTAGGGGTAGAATATTAAGAAACGCTTAAATACGTATCTACTTTATTTTAATCAGTAGCCCAAAAGTAAAGTTTCATGTTTCTTACTTAAAAAATGACGAACTTCCATACAAACTTTCAACCCCTATTTCACCCCCTTAGGGGTAGAATATTAAGAAACGTTTAAATACGTATCTATTCATTTTAAATCAGTACCCCAAAAATAAAGCTTCATATTTCTTACTTAAAAAAATGACGAACTTCCATACAAACTTTCAATCCCTATTTCACCCCCTTAGGGTAGAATATTCAGAAACGCTGAAACATGTATCAATTCATTTTTAATCAACAGCCAAAAAATACAGTTTCATGTTTCTAACTTCAAAAATGACGGACTTCCAGACTGACCTATATACGAAATTTCAACCCCTATTTCACCCCTTAGGGGTAGAATATCCAGAAACGCTTTAATACGTATCTACTTTTTTGTAATCAGTAGCCCAAAAGTAAAGTTTCATGTTTCTCACTTAAAAAATGACGGACTTCCTTACAAACTTTCAACCCCTATTTCACCCCTAAGGGGTGGAATTTCAAAAATTCCTTTCTTAGTGCTCACTTACGTTACATAAAGAACCTACATGCAAAATTTCAGGATTCTAGCTTCAGCGGTTTGGGCTGTGCGTTGATCTCTGGGTATGTATAGGTAGGTAGTAGAGCCACGCTGATTTCAGCACGAACGGGCCGGCTCGACCGGGGCGGTACTACCCTCGCACAGAAAATCAACGTAAAATGACAGCGTTCGTGCTGTCGTGTTTCGTTGGTGAGTGCGAGACCGGAGGCCCAATTAGTCTAGTGAACAAGTTCCATACTTGTTGACTAGACTAAAAGATGCAGCAGCATCACTAGGCCGCCATGGTGTGGGTCACCATGCTGCATTGTCTGCATTCGCAGTGAGCATGGTGACCACCACTCTTGGATTCTGCTTATGCTTTCCATCAGGCAGAGTAGAGTCATTTTGGAGGGCCAAACATAAAAAAAAAAAAAAAATGTCAGTCAGTCAGTCAGTCACCTTACTCTTTTATATATATAGATTTGTATAATTTTTTTAGCTTAGCTTAAAAAATAATATCAAATAAGTAGGTACATCAAATAACTTTGAGGTACGGTATCAGCGAAATTTATAAATCAACGTACTTAATCCAACACTTTGATTGACCGAAGTTTTTCAATGTCCTTAAAAACTTAAGTTAACGCATGTAGTACAAAATCTAGAAGATAAGTAATATTTTACTACCATTTACCTTAGAATAAAACAAAAACTATAAATAAAACAAAATAAAAACTATAGCCCGACAAAAAAAATACTTTTGATAAAATTTATATAGCCTATGTCACTCAAGCCATTCTTACGAATCTATTGACACCTCATTCATTAAAATCGGTTAAAGCTTAGGCGCTACGGTGGAACATACAAACATACATAAACTGTTAAAATTAATACCCTTCCTTTTGATTTCGCCGTAGTCGGTTAAAAAAGAGCGAACTTTACAGTATAGTAGTCGCATGTGATGTCGCATCGCATCGCATCGTAGTTATGTGTGGGAGCCCTAATACTTGATTCCTCAGTGGCGCAATGGTAGCGTGCTGGGTTTGAGATCTCGGGTTTCATTCCCGGGTCGGATCAAATGTTTGTATGGTCCGCAAATATTTGTTTTGGAGTTTAGGTGTTTTCTATGTATAATATCTGTGTATGATATGTATGTTTTCTATGTATGGCATGTATAAAAAGAAAATACAAAAAAACTGTCACTAATAATAAATTAACAAGTAATTATAAGTTCTTAATGAAATTCTAAGATTAATTTATTTGTTAATTAGTTTCAAGTGAACGCAATAATAGCGCGTACCTAAAATAAATATCTTTTTCCAGGACGGTCAGACAGGTTATACATACAAGTACCTACACAATAAGCCATTCTGTGTGACCTACCTACGCTCGATTCGTTTTAGGCAGAACCAAAATATCTCGTGAATCGATACGTTCTTGTCTCCTATCTGCATACGTACGTAGTTCAGAATTATGTTTGCTAAATATTTATTACTAGTTGCTGCACGCGGCTCCGCACGCGTATAATAATATGTCGGTTATCGCGGCAAATAGTAGCTTATGTGTTATTCTGATGTATAAGCTATATTACTGTAAAGTTTTATCCAAATCCGTTCCGTAGTTTTTGCGTGAAAGAGTAACAAACATCCATCCATCCATACTTACAAACATTCGCGTTTATAATATTAGTATAGTATAGATATAGAGATTTGTTGACTACATTTATGTATAAGTATAGTAAGTATTGTAAAAGTTGCTATTTCACCAATTTATTACCAGTGAAGAGTAGAGAACTTTGTGTTAAGAGATTTTCTTAACGTTTCTTCTTCTTAGGAATAGTCTGAGAAGAAGCGCTAGAAGAACAAGAAATTATCAATGTCTCTTTAAAGAAAACTATTTTACTCGTCTTGGCGGGGGCACGACCGTGCCCCCAGACCAGTACTTTTCCTGGGTGCCGTAGCAATGATTTTGATATCGAGTCTCGGGACAACCGATATGTGTTAATATTTACAGTGAAATCAAAGAACGAAAGCGATGTGTGATTATTATATGGGATTGTTTGTGCATTTTATGTAACAACAGAATAACGGATCGATATGATTTTCGGATAAGTATAATTTATGCGTCGGAAAGGAACACAGCCTTTTCAACCCTTTCAAAATGTATCGTACCTGTGGAATAGCTTCTTTCTTAGTTATTTTAACTTAGCTTTATGTGACGTCGTGTCTATATTCTACTTTTAAAACTTATTGAATTATACATTTCAACAGTCCAAAGAATCTTTGTTGTTTTTAATGCATAAAAATGTTATAACTTTGAATCATTGATTATGACTTATTCATTAGTTGTGTTTTGTCTTCAGTTGTGTTGATATTTACGAGATTTGATTCTCTGAAATTTCATGATACAGAAGAACTTGAATGGAAAATAATCGAAAACTTCCTACTATTTGTTAGTTTATTTATGACTTTATTAGTCGTTTTTAAAGTTACTTTATGAAATTCAGACTTAGTTATTCTATAACTGTAAGTGTTCCCCGTTAAAATTAAAGCATATAGCCATTAACATAATCTCTAATTCAACATAAAACGGCACATGGTGAAGTACTAACTTTTTATCTGCAGCAGTCCGCGTGAATTTCCGAACTCGCTCCTCTAATTGCTTCACTGTGCTAGTTTCCGAACATCGACAGTCGTTATCAGGCATCCGCCCATTGGCTGACTGCCTTAAATAAAACGAGCTTTAAACGGGACGGACTCATAACCGCTCCTGCTAGATCGTTAAGCTCCACGTGCCTGCTTTGAAACTGACACGTCTGGGGCTACCCTTATTATGAAATGTGAATAAGGTCATAATGGTTAGATGAGGTTAGGTAAAGCTTCTAATCTGGGTAGGTCGGTAGGCTTATAGCTGTGTGGGAGTAGACTGTTGTGTTCAACGTGTTAATTACTGTTAAGACACTGTTTCAAATAAAACTGTTAGCCATGTGTCTTAGTATTCTGTGTTTTAGGTTTGTAAAGGGTGAATATTCTTCGGTTGCTGTAAGCTGTATTTGCACCTTTAATCTTTAGATCCTAAGTCAGATGTTAACAAGAGTCATTATAAGGTTTTAGGAATAGTCTCAGAAGAAATTGTTTTGTTAAAACATAGAGAGGTACTCTAATCAATTTCATTTCAAATCGAAAAAATACTGGAATAAAGATTTAGTGTAGAACATTTTATCAATCTAATCATTTAATGTTAATGTTTCGTTTTACAATTTAAAGACACAACTCGAGTGCACATTAAACTAATAATGATTAAAAAAGGATCAGCTACTTCAATTAGGCGCATTGAAGTATGTCTTTGAATTGTAAAACGAATCATTAAAAATAGAGTATTTGATTTTACCAAAGAAATACGTCACTAACTGGTTTTTCATATGAATTTCGAAAGTTATTTCCATTTTGACGTTTAATAAAGGTAAACTGATTTGACTTGACAGTCAACTACCGTATTGGACAGGCACTCCGGTGCCTCCCGATGCGCGCCGTCTTTACACCGGTGTAATCTTTCACTATATTGGAGTGCTACATTAATGTTACCGATATATGTGTTGCTATAGACATTACGAAAATATAAGATAACACAAAAATTATGTCTATCTGAAGTGTAAAATAAAACTTTAAAAGGAAATCTTTAGTGACTGTAATTCATAAGATGTTGTTTGTCGTCGGTCACTGCAGGATGCTTCCCTCCTTGAACAAGGACTGAGAGAAAAGGCTGAGCATCTCCAAATCCCTAAATCCCCAGTACAACACGCTTTCAAATATAAACGTGGTTATCAACTTTTTACAACAAATAAACCATTTACATCGATAGAATGAAGGCGCTAATTTATAGTATGCTTCCGTATCATTCTTTCCACTAATCATTTGCGTGTCTGTGGGTTCATTTGATGAATTGCCTATTGCCATGGCCGGACGTGCACGAGATTCTGTTTACAATGTTCATTCATTCATTGTGGGAAAAAACAACAAAAGCCACGAATATTTGTTGCAGTTTATCTGATGGTTATTTTGTACCTTCCATGAGGCTTTGTTTGGTAAAATAGTCCCTTTATGAAAAAACGTAAAGAGCTTTTGGATATTATGCGCATTACAGAAAAGATTTTTTATTTTTGTCGAAAAAATCCGCTAAAAGGGTAAAGGTATGAACAGCAGGATTTAACTATTTAATATATGTATATAAATTGATAGTTAGTTTGTGTACACTTCAAAAACTCAAAAAGCTCTGCATCGATTGTGTTCATGTTTTGTTACGACATACACGCTTCGGACGTTTATCTATTTTTTACAACTAGGTACACTGTAAAATAGCGAAGTATACATATTTAAATATAAATATTAATATTAAAGTTAAATATTCTTTACTAATTAAACAGATTCCAGTGAAACCTTTCACGATTTTGCGGAATTCGGAGGCTATTCCTAGTAAGTAAATATAATTCATTCTCGTCGTTGATTCACGGAAGAAATTCTTCAATAAAGAGTATTTTTGGAGTAGCTAAAAACTGGGTTAAGAATGTTGTCGATTACTAAGTTATATGTAAAAATAATTTTAAATATTACTAACATTTTTTTATGTATGGCCCTGCCAAAATGACGCTACTCTGCCTGATAGAAAGCATAGGCAGAATCCAAGAGTGGTGGTCACCATTCTCATCGCGAATGCAGACAATGCAACAATGCAGCATGGTGACTCACACCATGGCGGCCTAGAGATGCTTCTGCATCATTGGGCCTCCAGCATTTCTTTACTCTTGTTACCACCCGCTACTTTTACTACTGCGCGGTGCATTGGGTGTTTGAGGTGGCGGCATTTTCTCGTCTGCGCAACATTTTAATTAATGCGCATCGTCTGGTTGTAGCGTGATACTGCATAACTTTCTTCGATAAATGGACTATCCAACACTTAAAGAGCTTTTGAATTTGAAACAGTAGTTCTTGAGATTAGCAACAATCAAACAAATAAACGCTTCAGCTTTATGACATTAGTAGAAATATTTAGAAATTGAAATTCACTTTATGAAGATAGCAGACTTATAAGAAAAGTCAAGCCTGCTGAACCACAGAGTCACTAAGCCTTGTGCTCTTGAAGTTTTTCTGCACCGAGTATTCATCTTTACAGAACATATGGACCTATAAGAACTGTACGTACACGTAAGTTCATATTTCTTGGTCCCTATTAATACTTAAGTCACGAAGCGGCAAAGTGACTTTCTTTTACGTGCTCGTTCTGTACTCGTTTGCCACGTCATCTCTATATCCGGTCCAATGGACCTTTTTTATATACCATCTAATTTATTTCACTCGATGGTACTTTTTTAAAATAAGTTCCCAATTTTATGTGTTATTTTCACAATGCGGTTTATGCTGAAAAAGTAAATTGGATTTGAGGTACTTCTTTCCATGGATTATGGGAAATAATAGGGATATAAGACAAATGAGATGTCGCTATTCGGTAAAAAATCAAATTTGAAATATTTGCTTGCATCAAGATCAACAGCCACTGTTGGATAAATGCGTCTCCTTAAAAAGAAGGTCTGGCCTACGCTGGTCAGGGTTTGTTTTATTAAGTTTGAAACAAAGTGAAATCAAAATTGTTAGACATTGAAATGTGTTGGAGCTAATTTAATTCATTATTTAATTTGACAGTTAAACAAATGAGAAAAGGTTCGCTCAGTTCAACAATTCTTACTAGTTAGAATTAATTAATCGAACTGGTGAGAACAAAAAAAAAAGTACTCTAATATATTTTTTCTTATAAAATTTTATACAAAACAAACACAGGAAGCCCTTGAAATGTCACATTAACACCGTTCTATTTTTATCATAAACTATGTTAAATGTTGACTCAATCTGTGCAGCTGTTTGAACAGTTATTATTATATATACCTACATATCTCTTTATACATAAGGGATATACGTATGTAGAGAAAATTGATTCTTGAGTATCACTTTATTTTAATTCGTCCAAGTTATTTACCTGAAAAATCATTCCTCACTATGTTTTGCTCCTTATTTGATAGATGTCCTAAATATCGATTAGGCCAGTAAACCGTAAGTAATTAGCATAATACATTCAGCTTTTTGGTTCTAAAAGTTCCAACATAATGTGAGTACTCTGTGGCTTTTTGCGCAAAATAGTTCACGAAGTTTTAAAGTGTGTTGGAAAATGCGGTCATTTTTTTGGGCAGTGCCATTGAAACATGTAAGAACTGATGATTAATTGAAAGTTCTTGTTGAAGCTAACATAGCTAGGTAGGCATGCAATGATTTTAAATTAACTTTACACGTATTTTTATTATATTTTGCAATTTGAGTACCTTCTCTTGACATCCTACCACATATATCTTTGATCTTCAAAATCAATCAATTTTGTCCATTTTTCTACAATAACGTACAAAGGTTTTACTAATATAATCATTGCATGTGTGTTTAGAGTTCCGTTTTTAAACAAAAGTAAAATGAGTTTCATAAAGGATTATTCTGTTTGCCATCTTATCGTCTATCTCTCTTGCTAACTATTCTTTCTCAGGAATTCGCGAACTTTGAAAATCTTAGTACCTACAAGTACTAAATCGGAGTATTTTAAATTATCACAACATATATACAGAGGGCCTAACAAATATCTGGAATAAAGTAAAGATGAGTAGATGACATAAGAAGTTGTTTGAGCTGCCGATACTTACTTTCTGTTCCGTTTTGTTTCGTAGACTGTGATTGATGAGTTTCGTTGAGTTGGACGTTTCGAAAACAAAGTTGGCCCTCTAACGATTACTAATGATTTCATCCGACTTTCTGTCAGCAATTGTTCACAGAACACGTCTTTATTTTCAACTGTATCGTGGCTGTTAGCTTTGACTTGTTTTTCCTGAAAATAACTCTTTGGCGATAAAAACAGAACTTTTTGCTGATTCTGGTTTGATGATGTGTTTTTGGTGGTGTCAACTAATAGAAACTGATTTCTGATGGTGAATTTCATTGTTTTATCAACCATCATAAATTAGTTTCATTAAAGAAATGATGATCTTAACATTTTAAGGTCCTATCTCTTCACACTTTAATCCCATTATTCAATTCGCTCTGGAGTAGGGCATGCAAAAACCGGGCTGTTTCAAAAAACGGTTTTTTTTGGATTCCTCGATTTGAAAAACTGGTTAACCGGATTTTTCGGGTTTTTCGGTTTTCTGTTGTATTTGTGATAAAAATCTAAAATAAAAAGGGTTTACGCGTAAAATGCGTCGGTATTAGTTGACAATTAGGGTTATTTAAATGAAATCAGTCTGTATTTGTAATATAAAGGAACATTTATACTTATTCATGCATTTTTTATGACATCAATCAGCAGATTAAATCAAGTATCTGCACATTATTAAATAAAATAACCCGTCTGTCTATATTTAAAACTAGCTGACCCGTGCCCACTTCGTTGGGCGGTAAACATTTTTTTCCGACTTACTTTGCAAATTCAACTACCACGAAAAAGTCTTTCCACTTTTCGGGTATATAGCCTATGTCACTCCCAAATAACGTAGCCTTCTATTGGTAAAAGAATTTTCAAAATCGATTCAGTAGATCCCGAGATTACCCCTTACAATTTAACAAATATACAAACACACAAACTTTACCTCTTTATATAATAGTGTAGATAGTGTAGATAAATATAGTAATTAACAAAAAAAAACCGACTTCAATCTGGACCAAATTTAAATGGGACGGGAATATTGAGTTATTCGTTAATTTGTCGCGTACATACTTGATGCAAATTGAAGATTTATATGGTTTTCTCATGTATGACATGTCAGAACTGGACCAAATTTAAATGGGACCATTCGGGAAGCACCAGCTTTCAAATAAAAAAAGAATCATCAAAACCGGTTCATCCAGTCCAAAGTTATGAGGCAACAAACATAAAAAATAAATAAAAAAAATACAGTCGAATTGAGAACCTCCTCCTTTTTTGAAGTCGGTTGAAAACACTAAAAACTCAACAAAGTTAAATTCTGAAACAAAATAACACACTAATAAATAAATTGAATAAAAAAAAACTTTTTAAAAACAAGCTTTTATTGGAATGCTCTAAAAAGAATAAAACAAAGTGTTCCTTGAAAACTTTTCTATCAACTTATAATGTCATTACACAATTTATATTATACAAAAGCTTGTCGCGAGATTTGCCTGTGTAGATAAGAAAGTCAACTAAAGAACTTGATTAGACTGATATCAATGTTTAAAATTCTCAAACTAAGTAAATACTGGTAACGAAATCTCGCAACAAGCTTTTGTATAATATAAATTATGTAATGACATTATAAGTTGATAGAAAAGTTTTCAAGGAACACTTTATTTTATTATTTTTAGAGCATTCCAATAAAAGCTTGTTTTTAAAAAGTTTTTTTTTTATTAAATTTATTTTTTACTTTTTAGTTATCGCTGGACAGGTTTTTCAGTCTGTTCATCTCATTCAAACGCACCGATATTGCAAGACATCGACGACCTACTTATCAAGATAAATCCTATGAACACCTATCAACTTCATCGTCAAACCCTGGTTACCATTTAAACCTAAATAGGTACTTGATTAAACTAATTTGAATATTCTAATCTCGATGGTGTTGCGTCGTTCCATTACAGAGTTCCTATGGCCACCTTGCGGCTCCATCATCAGACCTTGGATACTGTCAAAACATGAAGTACTCGTTATGACGAATCAAACGATTTCAAGCTCGATGTGTTGCGTCGTTTCATTACAGAGTTTCCATAACCACCTTTCGGCTCCCTCATCACACCCTGGTTACTATCAAAACATAAAATACACGTCAAAACGTCAAGACCAATCAAACGATTCCAAGCTCGATGGCGTTGCCTCGTTTCATTACAGTTCCTATGATCATCTTCCGGCTCCATCATCAGACTCTGAATACTATCAAAACATAAAGTACTCGTCAAAACAAATCAAACGAGTACAAACTCGATGGGTTACGTCGTTTCATTACAGAGTTTCCATGACCACCTTCCGGCTCCATCATCAGACCCCGAGTAGTATCAAAACATAAAGTACTGACCAAGACGCATCAAACGATTCCAATCTCGATGGTGTTGCGTCGTTTCATTACAGAGTTCCTATGGCCACCTTCCAGCTCCATCATCAGACCTTGAATGCTATCAAAACATAAAGTACTCGTCAAGACGAATCAAACGATTCCAAGCTCGATGGTGTTGCGTCGTTCTATTACAGAGTTCCATGGCCACCTTCCGGCTCCATCATCAGACTCTGGATTCTATCAAGACGAATCAAACGATTCCACACTCGATCGGTTTCGTCGTTTCATTACAAAGTTCCTATGACCACCTTCTGGCTCCATCATTAGACCCTAGACAACATATAATACTCCTCAAGACGAATCAAACGAATCCACACTCAATGAAAGAAAGAAAGAAAGAAATCTTTATTTGGCAACAAAAATAATAGAACACAAAAAAAGAAAACAATTTCGCAAGGCCAAAAATGGACCCAATTCAGCATCGTGTCAGACAGAACATCTGACGCTGGTTTTCAATTAGGACATTTCAATGGGTTTCATCGTTTCATTACAAAGTTCCTATGGCCACCTTCCGGCTCAATCATCAGACCCTGGATACTATCACAACATAAAATACTCGTCAAGACGAATCAAACGATTCCACACTCAATGGGTTTCATAGTTTCATTACAAAGTTCCTATTACCACCTTCAAGCTCCAGCATCAGATCAGCTCCATATCGCCATAATATTGCATTGTCACGCTGTTTACTTAGGCTTGCAAAATTTCAGCACAATCGGCTGAAGATATCTGCTTCAAATTTAACTTGCAAGATTTGGGAACAGACAAACATCGGGACAGGTGAAGCTAAATAAAAGCTTGTAAAATAGATTTTATTGCATAAAAGACCTGCTGAAGAAAACGCTCGTTCAGATTTGACACTTTTGGGAGGTATTGAAATTAAAGCCCTATGAACTTTCGACAGATGGTCTTCTATTGCACCACCATTGTCATACAAGACCATTTCGACTGATATGAGTTTCCAATTCTAGTAACTTTTCCTTCTCTAAGTGATTGGATTCTACACGTTACTTTAATGCATTTTTTATCTGAAACTAAGCTATTCTGCTCTTTTATGTCATTCGATGGTAGACTAATTTCTGTTACTTCTTCAACATCTTCACTTTCTTGTGAACTCATAGCTTCAGTGTTCACAAAATGCTTCTTAATAATATTTACAATGGACTTTCGTACTGCATCACTGTTGAAGGCGATTGCTTTATTAATATTGCCATGCTAAGCGCTTTTGTAGTAATTTGTTGGACTGTGCAAATACATAAGAATCCCGATATATTCTGTCAATCGTTGAACTATTCAGTTCTCAAAAAATGTGCAAGTTGAAGAGTAATGGTCGATCAAGATCAAATTGGCATCCCGTTAGCACAATACTTCTACAGTAGCTTTAATCACATTCAACTCTAAAACTGCTGTCAGTATTCGTAACTCCATATTACAAAACTGAATAAGTATTTAGACTCCATATCAGGAAACTCAATATTGGAAATGTGTTTCTGTTGCAAAATAAATCACATATAGCAACATTAGTTATTTACTATTTAATACATAAAAGGTATAAAAATTGTTTTTTACTTTTTTTTTATTTTAACATTAAAAAAACACTTACATACCTCTTCTATTCTCTTGAAAAAAAAAACCGAAAAACCCGGTTTTTTTTGTAAAAAAAAAGTATTTTCCGGTTTTCAAATCGGCCGGGTATCCGGTTAATTTGGGTAACCGATACAACGGGGTGGCATGCCCTACACTGGAGCGTCCTACCTTCTTTAGTGTCAAGTTAATCTCAAGTTTTTTTTTTTGTTATGGAAGTGCTAAAAAATTACTTCTTATTGCTGACAATTAGATTATCAAGACTGACTATCACCAAAGAAGGATGTCTGTTCAATCCTTTCGCCAATGCAGCGTTCACCTTGGGAAATTTGAAATGTCTATAGGCCAATAGTATAGGCATTCAATCGCTACGCTAGTTCACTGGAGAAAGAATTAAACTTCACGGCCTTTCACCATGTTCTTAATCTAAGCTAATGTAATATCAAGCACTTACTGGAGATGCGTGAAGTCCTTGATATCGACGTTCCAAGGGCCCTTGGTATTCTATCTGCGTCGTCACACATTCATAAACTCCTAAGTGGCTTACAGGTTCCCTAAGTATCGTGATTACAATACACCCGTTTTAACTGTCGCGGATCGCGCCTATTTGACGGGACTACTAAAACTCGCGAGTCCAAACCAGACCAATCACAACGGTAACCAACGAAACACCGAATTGGATGGACAACCAGCAAAATTTTCATTTAAACGGCAATCCCGACGAACCCTGTTCGACCGTTTTCACAAAGCTTCTCTTTGGTTCCATCTTGTCACTTCAAAACGTCAAACGAGAAAAATGACAATCAAAAATGTTACCATTATAATGACGTTCAATTTCTAACAATGTCAGTGCATTCATCGCGATGGATTTGAACGTTTTATCGTAGTAAAAAGTGAATCTATATGATATAATCATTTGGTAAAATGATTCTACTTAGTTGAATAAGATTTTAAATTTGATTTGGAGGTCTGCTTTAAAATCTATAACTATAAGACCTCTGAATCTTTAATTTACTTTTATTTGAAATGATGTCTTTAGATATTTAATTGAATATTCATCGAAGAAAATGTTCATCCACTTTTCATGCCAGACAAACACTGGCTTTCTGCATGACCATTTTAAAAGTGTACTAATAAATTATTCACATCAGTAATTTAACCCTGTATGACGTGTTGTGCCCGGGGCCCAGCTGCAGTCACCTGTGACAGAACAATAGCTGCCCTACACATTCATACCTCACATAGGGGGTCGGAGGACGAGGACCCCTTCTCGGTATGCATCGCTGTCGCTTTAATTTCAGACTTGAAAATTTGATGTGACCTGACTCTAACGTGTCTTTTTGTCTCAACTCAGTTGGAAAACTGTCAGTCTAGAAATGGCTAGCGTTCCGTTTCAGAATATTAAAGTATAAAAAAAGTAAAAAGTATAAAATATGGCGGGAAAGCAAAGCTTAAATATTTTTCAGAAAAAAAACCGATTTCAAAAACTAAAAAGTATAAAATATCTTAATTTTTATGTGCTACCTAGGTTCATAGGTTTGAAGTCGGTGCCAAGCCAAATATAATAGTAGGTACCACACTCGCCACGCGTGACCTTGAACGGGATAGCTGCTCTTCGCGTAGAACAAAACAACCGAAGCGTCGGTGACGTCATTGACGTTCGATTCGAACGAAGTTTTTTTTTCGCTTTTTACTCTTTCTCAAGTCTCTCATCATCATTTAACCTAAATAACTTGAAAGAATACGACTAATGGTAACATACATACACATGACATTTAAAGACTTATCTTCCAACTCCTAACCGTTAAGGAGTTTTATCTTCCATCATCAGCTCATCATCATGAACTGATGACTACCAAATGTAAATACTGTAATAGATTTAGAAAATATATGAAAAACATAGTACGTGCCTAATAAATTTGAGGCTTACCGTCGATTTCCTTGGGATCCCATCATCAGATCCTGATTGGTGGCAATGGGACGACATGGGGAGCATACCCTTTCGAATACAAAAATAATTTTCAAAATCGGTCCACAATTGACGTAGTTATCAGTACATACATAAAAAAAACCGATCAAATTGAGAACCTCCTCCTTTTGGAAATTGGTTAAAAATAGAACAAACAAAAAAAAGGTTTGTTTATCTCTCATTATAACTTTTTAAAAGAAGACTATTTTCTGAAGTAAAAGTAACGGATACCTGTGGTGCTGCAAGCCTACATTGTCAATAGTTTATGTTAACCTTTACATGACATGTATGTATGTTTGCATTCAAAATAGTGTATAAAAAGTGTCTAATAAATGAATGGTAATATTTTTTCTAGTAAGGGTACCAAAGTTAATTACCTATTAGCCATAACATTATAAAGAATAATAAGTTAAAAATACAAAAGTAAATGTTACGGGTATATAACGAACTTAACTGTTAACGAAGGGTAAAATTTAGCAAAGTAAAGATCTTCGCTCTTAATGAATGGGCGTCATTATAAATACAGTTTGCATAATTTGACTTTATAATTCCGTGGGCAGGGCAGAAAAAGAATTAGGTCAAAGAACAACTTGACCGATTATTATTTGCCACCGTTTTTTTTTATACTGTTTATGTGGACGAACTTCCAAGTCTTTGAACCTCCAATATCAACATAATTATGGAACGCTCGAAGCGGGCACACAATACAAACAGTTTTGTTCTCATAATTTGAAGATATGCCTCGAGAATGAAATTCCATCAAAAAGTCATATGCTAAAATACGGGGTAACGTGCAAAAAATGAGCAGGCCTAAATATTTGTTTTCTTATAATTTTTATTTACATAATCATGTTTATCATATCAGACCTCTCACTATGATTATTTGGTATAAGGAGTTAATAAATAGTTGCCCTCTTTGGGGTATAAAATCCAACCCCTTGAAAACGTTCCTCATACACTTAAGAAGGCAGAAATAACGGCCGAAGATCGGATCGTTTAGTAAAACACACTTATACTGTTATCATTTGAGACTTGAAGCAAACAACATTTTTCCAATAAAATAAGATGAAGATTAATAATGAAAGCTCCTTTAAATATATAAAATTTATGAATCGCTTATTTTTATAAGATAAGTGATGAGTACCTACACATAATTGAGGGGAAAAAATACATATTAATATATTTTAGATAGAATAGTCACTACAGGTATAAAACCTAAGCTATGAATAGGTACAATCGCCGGTCACAACAGCAGTGTTAGTGCAATGACCTATAAAAGTGCTTAGCTTGACATACGGCGAGTCATAACTAATGTTAAACTGTTTGTCTGTCGGATCCCCGCAATCTTTACTAGATAAATGCATATGCACTATGACTGTACGTAATTTATCTTTATAAAGTTGGTTATTTAAATGATACATAAATCCATGTTTATTCCTTTCCCAAAATGTAAAAAAACCTTATAATATTAACAGAGCTTAAACACTTAATTTAACTAACTTTTAATTGCTGAGGAAAACGACTATATTAAGCGGTTGTTTGTGAGATGCGAAATTTTCTTAGACCAATATTTCATAGCAGTTCACTATCAGTTTACAATTATATCCATATACAATGGACATGCAAAATGATCGCACACACAACAAATACAAGACGAAATTGTACTTCAGAAATTTAAATACTTCAGAAAAGAAATTTAAACCTTAATTTATATATTTCAGGAATCAATTTTGCATAACGTGCTGATAAGTCGACTTTAATTGAATGTGAATATCCAGATTGTGTAAGCTCACAATTGACGAGTCGATGCATTTTAAAAGATTACCGAGCTAAGGTCATTCCTTCTAGGGAACTCGTCGCGCAGGCGTATACATTAGGGTCGCCAGAAGGTTTCCATATTCCCCACGAGTGATGGTCTTAGTTAATGTTTATCAACGATTTAGTTTAATAGTAAACGTATGTATATACGTTTTACTATTTCGGTATCTGATCTGAAAATCGTACTATTGAGCCGTACTATGGTGTCAATCCTACTAATATTATAAACGCGAAAGTTTGTAAGTATGCATGGATGGATGGATGTTTGTTACTCTTTCACGCAAAAACTACTGAACGGATTTGGATGAAACTTTACAGTAATATAGCTTATACATTAGAATAAGACATAGGCTACTATTTGTCGCGATAACCGACATATACGCGGGTGGAGCCGCGAGCAACAACTAGTAATATATATGTTTTATACCAAAATATTAACAAAAAGTATTCTCGCTAGTTTTCTTTATGAGGTCAGAGTGTTGGCAACATACGTGTGGCATAGACTTTGTGGGTACTCATTAACAGCGCCTTCCTACCTTCAGGCAAGCTTTGTGTTTTTAGACGACACATTTTCTCACAAAATTGAGATTGACAACCCTACCGTGAATATTCCGTTTCAATGTGCATATCAATTTATTTATCTGAGTTAACACCATCTTTTATTTATAATCTTAAATCCTGAATTTATTGAGTTTCCAGCAGTGTCACCTACGTTTATAATCTCTGCTTCGTTCCTTGTTGTAGTAACGTGATTTTGAACTTTTGAACACACCATAAATAGTTTTAAGATCTAGGCTATCAAATGCAAATATTGTTTTCGTTTCAAGTTCAACGAGAGATGAGCACGTGAACACCGAATAAAACGAACTTCAATATCATGACAATTGAATGCTAGATTAATTTCAAGAGTTTTAGTGGATTAAGGACCCATTATTTAGATCAATTCTAGTTTAATGTGATACACCTCTTTAGCAAACTATTCACACTACATTTTCATTTTCAGCTGTGGTAATTCTGTTTTCATGAAATATACCCAAACTACAACTTCACATCCGTATTTGCCTTAAATGTCGGTCTCGTTCAGTCTTTATCACCTCTCGAAGCATCCTGTTATCTGAGAGAATTTACTAATTTACAATCCACGAATGAATATTTAATGGGTGTGTGTCACCCCTGAAAATTGGTCCCATGGTCATAGAATTGTTAAATACCGTAGAGAGTACAGTTAGTTACAGCTTAGAAAGATATATACCTATTACATGTAAATAAATTATGAAACCTCTTGAAAACTATAACATAATTTAGCTATTTTAATATTACTTTAATATTTATTTTAATAACTAGTTTAAAGAGTTTATTATCTGTTCTTAGGCTTAAAGTACCAAATGTTTTGTTGTACGTAAATAGATGTTGGATTTGTTATAAGGCGGGTAGCCACAATATTTTTTTCAAAATAAACCGTTAAACTATTGAAGTGAAGTTTAATTTTCCGTATTATACCGAATCACCCATCTTCCGATTCTAGTCGGATATAGTAGGCTACGCGCGGGGGTTGTGAAAGAGGGGCGGCGGGGTAGCGCCGGGGAGGGCGGGAGCGAGGCGAGAGCGACGCAGCCTCCCTTCCCAGCAACGATTACTGATTAGTGTGGCGGCGTGTTCGGCGGGGCCGCCCGCTTGTAGCTTACGACATGCCGCCGCCGACTCGTTCGCGAGCCTTCGCTGCTGTTGTGAATGGAGAAGGGTTCCTAGATCATTCAGAGTGGAAGGCGTGCGCGGTGTCATCTCCACGTTCGTGAACCACCGATTGATTAATTATCTTTCGCGATCAGCTGATCGAGTATATCCGCGTGCACCGGCGAACTGACGGCACGCCTCTACATGTGCTACGCGTACTACACACTACGTTTGTGTCATGTTGTATATATGAATGTATTTTGGTGATTGACGGATATTCTTTCGTGTATCGAAGATTGTAATATCGTGTTTCTCTTCGACATCTCTCAAGTAAGTAATTGTTTCAGTTTCATAAACTAACCTTATTTCAATGTTTATATTCGCTTCTATATTGTCGCTCTTCGTAAAATTACCTTTTACTTAGCAGTTTATATTACAATTATGGTTAATAAGATTCTAGAACCAAAATAAGCAAGACTATTTTTGAATGTTTTTATTAATGGGTGTTAATGTCTTTCGTACGTAGGTATGTATGGCACTTATAAATACAGGAACCTGTGTTTAGTACTCTTTATTCGAGATAAACTTTTGTATGGTACTTAGAGTTCTATATTATTTTAAAAAGTGCAAAAGAAAATTAAATTTTCTGAGATTTGAATATGAATTTCGGCCTCTCGAAGCTTTTTTCTCTTTATCAATTTTCACAACAGACCTAATATTTATCTATACAAATAAATAAAATTAGAGTGTCTGTTTGTAAAATTAAAATAACCGCTTTTTACTAAATGCATATGTATGTATACATGGTACATATACCAAAATATATTTTTTTACAATTTTTGTCTATCTGTCCGTCTGTTTCCCTGGAACGGCTTCACCGATTTCGACGGAACTTTCACTGATAGGTAGCTGATGATATAAGGAGTAACTAAGGCAATTTTTAGACTAGCTTTGCTCCGCGGTGTTACCCGCGTTACGACAATAACCGCGGGTAACACCGCAGGGTTCAGCTAGTTAGTTATATTTTCCAACATAATTTTATCTGATTTAATTAATCTATAATGTCTTTAACTTTTCTAGACACTGTATATATATTTATAAAGTCGATATTTTTATAATGTCTTTTGGCATAGCTACCTGCATATATGTTTAAATCAAATTTCGGCCACTCACACTAATGAAACCGTTTTTCTATTTTTTTGTACGTTCAAAAATGAATTTTATTCAAGTAACTTGAAATATCTAAGAACTTTGAACTCTTTGAAATCTTCGTATAGCATAAATAAAATAACTATGTGTTGACTTAAATATTATTATTTTACATTTTAGCATTATTTTAATTAGGTTTATTTAAGTCATGCAAATATTTAATGTTTAGTAGAAATAAATCTAGAAAACCCCTTATTGCGTTTACACATACTAAAATATCAAAAACTAGGGGGATAGGGGGAGAGAGGCCTCCGGTATGCTCACTTACTCGGTGAAACACAGCGCAAGCACTATGTCACACCGGTTTTCTGTGAGGCCGTGGTTCACTCCGGTCGAGCCGGCCCATTCATGCCGAAGCGTGGCTCTCCCACGTATAAAAGTGTGACATAAAATGTGTGTCACAAAACAGAATTACAAATTCAAGAACAGCTCTGTTAGCCCTACATAAAAACTTTTTAGACTCTAGGTCTTATTACGACGGAAACACCATACGTGTTAAAAAATCTCATATTTTTTAAAATTAATCGATGCAAAATTCAAATACATGTTAATAGTTTGAAATTCAGACAAGTTTTAGTCATTACAAACAAAATAAAACAAAACAAAATAAATAGTTTTGCCACAACTCAACCCTCCCTTTCCCTTGATGCTGTCTTGATGTTTTCCCCTTTTTTGCTTGATGATAAGCAGATATTAATTCTATATATTAGAAAATATCAATGTATGCGTTTATAAATACCTATATCATATATCAATATAATATATTATATAATTAACGTGTCTTTTAAAATCTCAATAAAGTCTCTATTATTATGGTATCAAGCCTCGTTGTCCAGCCTAAATCACTGCTATGGTATGTGTTTTAAGTTCAATCCCTCCAAAAACATAAATGTAAAAAAGGAGAGCCAAGTTCAATACAATTTTTTTTATCACTTTTTATCAGAATTAAAATATATATATGTTGAATAACTTTATAAAATGACTGATGTTTTGAAAACTGGCTAAGTCAAATCTAACCTACTTTAAGATCTCACATTTTAAATAACAGCAATTGTTATAGGTATCCAATAAAGCAAAGAAATAGAGTTTAATACTTGTCCATATACTTTATTTTGTTCCTATAAATACATATTTGGATTTTGCATAGAACTTGGCACTCAATTAGATCTCCATTCTTTTTGCGACGAAGCCCACAGCCAAGCATAATTTTTGTATTGAATTTGGATCTCCTTTTTTACATTTATGTTTTTGGTGGGATATCATTACTTTTTGTAAAGAAAACTAGGCAGGTATTGAGATTAAATACTACATATATTGGGATAGTTTCAAATATCTGCTTGTAACGACGGTTCCAACGCTACATTTTTTTTGTATCTGGTCATCTGGAAATAGGTTAGGTTTAGGTACTATATGTCAGTCAGTGCTAAAATTTACGACTTTTTGACCTTCATATCTTTATAACCGTTTGAGCTAGCTTCATGAAATTTGGGCTTCTAGATGTCCTTATGGATATAATTAAACACAAGTAGTTTTATGTGTTTGCGTTAAAGAGGTTTTGAGTTATAGAAGGGTCAAAAGTGGCACCAAGTGGTTCGTGTAATATTACACTCAGCGCTGGCTAGCCAGTTCCTTTGCTTGAACTTGGCTTGACACGCTGCCGCGTGTCTAGATTACAAAGCTTACATCTTTGTTGGCGTTATTCTTTTCATCAATTCTAAAACAACTATTTCTTCTTATGTCTACTGAAAATCACACATCCTGCTGATGTTCAGAACAAAGGAAAGTACGAACGTGCTTGCATTCCCCAATCACACAAAGACCGCTTAAGTGGGACTTTCCGCCTCACTTACTTCCTTGCCATCCAAACTAAAATCACCGGTTTTCGATCACAAGTTTTTCAAATAAATATTTATAAATAGATAGTCTGTAATTTTTTTAAATAAAAACTGCTTTTAAATAAGCTTGGTAGCGAGTAAAAAGCAGGAATTATAATAATGACTTGCACGGTGTGCGTTGAAATGCTGAGTTGGCACGGCCCTACAGTAAGTCAATGTCCGGACCAGGCGGGAAGATGGCTTAATGCGAACCAATTATCCTCCCAAGCCCTTTACATACAACTATCGTGACGATCGGCGATTACAAGGAATGGGTGTAATCGAAGTTAAGGTTGGCGATCGTTGTTTCATTGGTGCGTTAAGAAAAGGTTATTAATTACGAGAGACACTTTGCTTCGAATGTTTTTCTACTTTCCAAGTGCGAGGGCGAAAAGTAATGCTTATTAAAAAATGATTTTTGTAACACTGACTTTATATATACTCAGAAAATGTTAATTTAACAGTATCACTGTTGGCTGATTACTTCATCTTGATGAAATTTCATTTAATGACATGTTTACGTAAAGAGGTGAAGATTTTTTTCTTATAAGATGACTCCCGTAGTCCCGTATTAGGAATAACTCCTGTATCGTTGGGTACTTTACAAACAAACACGAAATGAACACAAAGAATACCAGACTCAGAACAACAATTTGTGGATCACATAGTGTTTTCCCATATGGAGTTTGAACCCATAACACTCAGAGCAGTAGAAAACGGCATGGCGATCGCTTAAACCACTACACCTTCCGTGCAGTCAATAGCCGTGTAAAAAACAGGCACACAAAAGGTAAAAGATATAAATAACAGACGATTATCTTCCACAAACTGGCAGTATAACACTTCTAATAGGTCATTATCATACTCTTAATACAAAAATCCAAATAACAATATACAGCGTTCTACCGTGTATAGCGCAGAAAAAATGTTTCAACGCAAATTCGGTCATAAATAATTCTAAAAGCACCTAAATAAGACATATATCAACTGCTTCTGCTTTAAGAAATGTATTATCATTTTACCCTTTTATACAGGATGCGACATATTGTATTTTGTATCTTAGGAATAGGGTCAAGGGTATAATTTGGTTTGTATCTCAAATCAGGCCATGAAATGGCTAAATATTGAAATATGACTTAGGTAACGGTTTTATTAATTTCCGGTAAATGTAGTACTGTATTCTTATTCTATGTTCGTAAGAGTAAGGGTTGACTAAATTTTACTACTTATCTGGTTTTATTCTGAATCTCAAATAGCAAAGGTAAGCTTCTTAGTGGAATGGTTCACTTTAGTATGCTCTCCTTAGCTTGAAGTAACGAAATTATGGTAGCACGTATATGATCTTGAAAAAATATTCTAACATTTTGTAGACAATCCAAAATTATATTTTCATCTTGTAATATTAAATGAATACGAATAAAACACAAACACTGGTCTCAGGTGTATACTTTGATAGATTATTCAGTAAATAATAATGTGGTTTCACTGTAAGGTAGTAGAATCACGCTGATTTCAGCACGAACGGGCCGGAACGGGGCGGTACTACCCTCGTACAGAAGATCAACGTAAAATGACAGCGATCGTGCTGTCGTGTTTCGTTGGTGAGTGCAAGACCGGAGGCCCAATGATGCTGAAGCATTACTAGACCACCATGTTGTGGGTTACCATGCTGCATTGTTGCATTGTCTGCATTTGCAGTATGGTGACCACCACTCTTGGATTCTGCCTATGCTTTCCATCAGGCAGAGTAGAGTCATTTTAGCAGGGCCGCAAAAAAAAAACCAGTATTTATGGTTACATATTTTCAAAATGTAAGTTTATTTCTTCGTACTTTAAATACATTGTACATTTGCATTCTTATAAGATAAACAGGTTTTAAAGCGCAACTCGGTGTTCTGAATATCTTGAAAATCTAAAATAGAAAGGCGGTTACTATTATTGTAATTTAAGCAAAGCTGAAATAAAGTAACAAAATATCTAAGTACAAAATATACTGCTGTGTGTATATTGTACAGTCGAAAATGAGTAATTAATATCTGAATGAAGAAATACATAAGGAAGTTAGTGAAAACACATTGATCCTAATAGACAATAAGTAGACATCAAGTAGGTTTTTATATATAAATGTAACATAAGTAATTAATGTAAAGTAATTAATTTTATCCAATATTTTCATAGAGAGCTTGAATAAAAATTGAATAAGCAGACATTATTGTTAAGAATAATAAGTAACTATAGATAGCGAAAAAAAATACGCACCAAATTTTCGTAGAATTGGTAATTATTTTCATTTTCAGTACACTATGATAAAACTTTGTTATTATGAAAGCCCTTACGCCAGAAGTAATACTAGAATAGGTACTTACATCTCCTCTGAATTGCCATAACGATCCTTTGCTTTTACGATCTTAATCCTAAAGTGTTAGAAGTTATACCAACAGATTTTCACCGAAGAACAGTTACCGTCAGTAATAATAATTATTTTTACGGGAATTAATGCGATCACATATTTCAAGGTGTTACATACCTCTGTTTTGCCTGACGATTTTGTCAGTTACCGTCAGTGTTTGAGAAGTGTTACGAACAGATGTTGAATGAATTTAATATAAGCTAGTGGTTAGAGCGAGACTTATTTATGCTTTATATAAAAGTGTATCACACACACGTTGTTATCAGCTTTCTGGGTGTATACGTGACAAGAAAAGAAAATTCTGACACTTTTCCCGTTCCCGTTCAACGTTCGATTGTGACTGACAGATGACGAAACAAAAACCTTTGGCAGAACAATTTATCTTTGGCTAGTTTCATATTAGTTCCATAGTCATTGCATGTGTAGGCATTTTGTATTTTGTACAAAATATATTTTTAGTTCAGAAAAACGGTACATAAATAATTAATAATAATTCTATATGTTTTAGAATTAATATATTTACTCATTAGGTATTATACACCTTCGAATTGTCTGAAACTTTACGTGTTATGTAATCATGTTGATACCCGTGTATATATGTAATTATATTAAAGTCAGTTATACAACTACTTTGTCTAACTACTACTACGAGTAATAGTAGACATAGCTAACTTTTGCAATTTATTCATCTGCCATTACTTGAAGGGTTCAAATAAAACAAAAGTTTGCGTTAATTATTATGCATAACAAAAGACTTCACCACGATTTAGTTTTCTACTTTTCAAACATAATAGGCCGCAAATAAAAGAGGCGCGATATTTAAATAGGGAAGCGTCAACGAGCGCGCTCGTCAGGCGTCAACGTCACGTTTCAAGATGGCGGCTGCCACCACTTTGGGCGGGAAAACGTGACAGGAGTTTGTGTTCAAAATCAAAATTATGTCTGCTGCGTAGACTTTGTTATTCAAATATATGCGTGCGTCTTCATAATAACTTATTACGTTTACACATTTAACGAAAGTTAAAGGAATTTAGGCATTAAATTATTTGTCACAAAGTTTCTAGTTGTAAATGCGATAAATTCAACATATAGACAAAAAATAAAATAGAAGTTTCTGTTTGTAATTTCAAATTATCAGCTTTTCACTAAATGCGTATGAAATTATATAAAGTATTTCAATAAAAAAAATATCTGTCTGCGTATTTGTTCCGGCATATCTCTTGAATGGCTGTACAGATTTTAACGAGACTTTCACTGGCAGATAGTTGTTATTATAAGGAGTAACTTAGCTACTTTTATTAATAGGATTACGAGAAAACAAAATTAAAATCACTGAAATAGTGAACAATTTCCAATTTAAAAGCAACAAAAAACCAATCAAATTGAGAATCTCCTACTTTTGGAAGTCGGTTAAAAATACGTGGGTCATACCGCGTGCCGCAGCTAGAATTATAATTTGTAAACTATCTTTGTTACGGTACGGTATTCATTGCACTTTATTTCACTACTTCATATTATTTTATTCTCAAAAATAGAAATATACATTTGTAGAAATGCGAGTCATAATTTGTAATGTACAGTTATTACGATACTTGCTTCTAAGTATAGTAGTTTAATTTAAAGGATGCCCTGAGTAGGTAAAGTGACATTTCCTAGGTACATGCATACCTACTTAAACATGTAAACGAATATATGAATGTAAGTTCATCTGAATGGACAGTTCGTGACGAATTGAAAGCTTTTGGCCTTACGTCAGCGTCGTCGGGTTGTTGGGAATTTCGTGTAGATGCTTCCGAAAATGGGAGGGATTTGGTTTAGCCCCATAAGCTTGGATTGATGTACGAGAATGAATTGGAAATGTGTATTTGTAGATAGATTGTAACTGAACGTTATTGGATCTTACTTCACATTAAATTGTCTATAATTCTTTTGTTTCTTTTTGAAAACGTGTATTTAAACGTACATTTTTAGAATGATTTTGTTCAAATGTGTAATACCGTCATATCGATCAAAACCTCACGTTTGAGGATTTGTTAAGCCATATTCCAGCTAATCCGGGTAGTTGTAAATCCCAAAAGAAATACATGGGACAGCACTTTGTGTGATCCACAAATTGTTGTTCTGAGTCTGAGTGTTTTTTGTTCCGTGACACATATTATTGTGTCACGTATTGTTGTAGGAATATATTCCTAGTGAGAAGTTGCATTTTAGAAAAAAAATTCTTCTTGAGATTAGCGCGTACAACCAAACAAAGTAGCGTGTACAAACACTTCAGTTTTATAATATTTGACTGCCTCGGTGGCCCTGTGGTAACGTAGGTATACGACTGCTGTGCTTGATGTCTCGGGTCCGATTACCGGGTCGAATCAAATGTTTGTATGATCTGCAAATATTTGTTTAGGAGTATGGGTATTTTCTATCTATATGTATGCATTACCAAAAAGTATATACAATTTATATCAGTGGTCTAGTACCCATATAATACAAGCTCTGCTTAGCTTGGGACTAGATGGCGTTGTGTGTTAGATGTCCGAAAACCTATATATTTTTAATATTAGTTTAGATTTACAGATGTGGCAGCATTGTGTCTGGTATTAGGTAAATATAATATACAGTTGTACATAGAGTCAGCAACAAGATAACTCAAAAACGTGTTATTTCTGTCTAAAATTTATCTTGGTTGTCTAAATCCTCATTACCAAGTACACAACAAATATTAATTATAGGTTTCGTTGGTATTACAGGGTGAATGTGAGAACAATACAGTACATTAACATGAATTGTGAACAACATCCCGCGGAGGATAGAGCCTTATCTTTAACTCATTATGTTACAGTTATTGCTGGAATGTTGTCTAACATTGATGTCGTATTATATGAAAGTTTCTTATTTTTAGATGTGATAATGGTCCCCTGTTTTAAGCTTTGAGTCTTGAAAAAACATTTTGATTTTACCAAGACTAACATCAACAACCCACATTGTCACACTTATTTATTACTCCTTATATCATCTGCTATTTGCCAGTGAAAGTCCTGTCAAAATCGGTCCAGCTGTTCTAGAGATTAGCCGGAAAAAAGACAGAGATAGACAAAAAAAATAAAAATGGTTTATTGATGTATGTAAATACTTTCATATACATTTAGTGCAAAACTGTTATTTTAAAATTACAAACAGACACTTCAATTTTATTTATTTGAATAGATTACTCTTAAGTAATCTATTCAAATAAATAAACTAACTAACTTATTATAAGACGGCTGATTTTATGAAGAGTTAGGATGCGCTATAGATCATCATTTGGTGAAGTCACGAAAATAGAAATAAATGTTGGATTTGGGACCGAGACATTGGGTATTATGTCCAAAAACGTGTAAGCGATGACAAATGTCTTAGTAGAATGTTGGGAATTTGTTATTACTATATTGAACCCTGTGTGACCGATGTAAGAAGCCGTTAAGTAGCTATTCGGGTAAATACATTTATAAATAAAATAAGAAAATATTTTAGTTTCAAAGTGATGTAAAATTACCTATGATAATATTTCACACTAGCTGACCCACGCAACGTCGTTTACGTCTC
Organism: Diaphora mendica; assembly: GCA_949125395.1. Classification (NCBI taxonomy): domain Eukaryota; kingdom Metazoa; phylum Arthropoda; class Insecta; order Lepidoptera; family Erebidae; genus Diaphora; species Diaphora mendica. Next base: position 13,726,888 of record OX421326.1, read on the forward strand.
CTATTGCCCGTAGCCTTCCCGTAGCGTAATAATTTTTCCCCGTTTTTGTAACATACAAAATCTTCAGCTTTATATACAGGGTTACTGGTAACATGTAGCAATCCCTTTAAGGGGTGATAGTAGAGATCATTAGCTATCAAATTGTCCTCGGGTAAATGAGTCAGAAATGTACCATTTTGGAAAAAAAACCGCTTTTTTAAGAAAAGTGGATCACGCTACTTCAAAGTGCACTTAAAACAAACGCTTGCGTATTTAATGGTTGTTTTTGGTGTTTTTAGTTTGCTAACACCCTAATACGTAATAATAATACAAAATAGAACAGAAATGTAGTACCGTTAGTGAATAATGATTCAGGGAATCTAAAAATTTACATACATTTTACTGTTTCTTATGACTAAATGCGATTTTATTTTAAAAAATCGCCTTACAATTTTATCGGCGTAATAGCTTAAAAACAAGTATGTTTTATTAGCTATCCAACGAGATATAAAAAAATTAAATACGTTGATAAATGGCTGAGTAATTGAACTTAATCGGGAGTAAGTGAAAAATCGTAATTTTTAAAATGTAGTTATTTTACGGTCTAAACTTAAATTTACAGTCGATTTTCAAAGTGTGAGCCCCTATTACTACTGCAAGCACGCATTCTTGTCCTCAATTGAGTTTTTAACAACACCACTAGACAACGTGTTTTTGATTTCACTTGCGGCATTAACTATGCGGATCCTTAAACCTACAATATTTTGTACAGGCGAGACATCATAGACCAGGCTCACACACACGTAATACTCCATCAGGGTAAGATCTGGACACCTTGCTGGTCATGGGGTAGGTCCTTCCCTACCAATGCAACTCTCAGGAAACTTTTCATTTACCATTGGCGGGGACGGTAATTCTGTAATGGACATCCATCATGCTGATACTACGTCATATGCCTTGTTTCCAAAGGTACGACTTCAAGAAGTCCAAAAATGTCTTCCCTCAAAAAGTTCTCGTAACTTTGTGCGTTCAAATTGAACCTAACTCTGACCAAACCTAACTCTGACCTAACTGATTCTAGATAGTAATCTATACTGATTAGTATAGATTACTATAAGTTAGATAACAAAATGGGATAAATGGAAGCAAAAGGGCAATCTATTGCAATGACTTGCGTCACGAAATGATAACTGAAATTAGAATATCAAGAATACCCCTAGAGCATTAATTCTCTAAGAGAATACCAGATGTCAGCACCGTATTAAAAATAATTTACTAAATCTATTACCCACTAGGGTACCAGCCAACGACAATGAATTTCGACTTTCGATCAGTATTCTAGGTTGGCTTCAACGTAGAGTAATCATTGGCAGCTATCCTCCGTAATCCCCGACCAATTTTATTTTACTTACAAAACCTTTTCTGGACAAGAGTTTAATTTTACTTCACACCTGTACCCTTACATTGTTATAGCTGGATCAAAAGTGCTAACTCGTTCAATCGTTCAAGCGACGTGTTAACGATAATAAATGTAAGTTCATTTACGGGTTAAATTGGGAAGCAAAAAAGTAGTGACGTTTAGTTTTTAATTATTTCTAATTTCATTTAGTTTTTAAATAATCGTGAAGTTACCTTATTTGTAAAGTTTTATTTAACTCTACTAATAAATAAAATAAATATACAAAAAAATTATGTCAGTCAAACAACCTGAAGTTGGAAAGAAAATGAAATTTTAAGGATTACATAACCTTTATTTAATCATATTATCTAATAACAAGGTAAAATAATTTAAACAAGTACAAATTATTAAAAATAAAAAACCCGACTGCATCAATATTTATTAACAATAAAAACATATAATTCGTACATCGTAAAAAAAAAAATATTTTGATACCACACTCGATGTATTTTAAAAACATTATTTTTTTTATATTACTTTTTGGCGCCAAAAATCCTTATTTCTATTTTTTTTTATTTTAATGTACCCAGTGTCACTCTCACGACTAAGACGAATCTATTGACACCACTCACATAAAAATACGACAAGCCGTTTAGGCTCTAGGGCGTGCCAAAGAAATAAACATACATACATACATCCACTCGAAAAATATAACCCTCCTTTCGCAGTCGGGTGAAAACAGTGATGAGTGTATTTCAGTCCGTATAAATTAATTTGAGTTTATACATAAAAGGCAAGGATGTAGGTGAAAAATAAAATATTGTATTGATAAAATGTTATTTTTTTCTTCTCTCACAGTTTAACTAACTAAATCTTCGCTCTGGTTGAACTTGGTTTCAAATAAATAAAACCGAAGCAACGCTTGAAACTGGTAGTTAGTCGAGCTCTGCAGGTGCAAGTACGAATTGAATTCATTACGACTCAACGTCAAAAGTTCTACCAAAAAACCATTTTACTTAATTGGAGGGATTTAAAAATGAAATGAAATCTAAAAGCTCCATTAGATTAAGCTTATAGCATAATTATAGCAAAAACGTGGGAGAGCCACGCTTCGGCATGAATGGGCCGGCTCGACCTGAGTGAGTGAGTGAGGATACCGGAGACCCATACCCCAACCCCTCTACCTATCTCCCCCCACATCCCCCAAAGGCCGGCAACGCACTTGTGACGCTTCTGGTGTTGCAGGTGTCCATGGGCGGAGGTAATCGCTTACCATCAGGCGATACGTCTGTTCGTTTGCCCGCCTATTCCATAAAAAAAAAACGTAACAACGTAATTTGTTTTGCTAATACTCATGTAAAAAATAAATAAGATAGATTCGTCTTTCTACACACGTATTCTTGATCCCATTTCGGTTACTTATACTCAAACTTTGGAAGCTATCAATCATGTCAAGAATTTTGCAAATCAGTTGTGGCGGCTTTGAGATTATGTAACTTTGTCTCCATTATCTTTCGTGATTCTTCATGTTTTTGTACAAAATCAAATTTGTTTCATAATCTTTCCAAGACTAAACGTTTTCAGCAAAAAGAACTATATAAAATAGCTAGGAAAAATAGCACCATTAAGTAAATGTACATAAATTTTCACCAATTAAAAATTTCAACAATACAATACAATCAAAAAGGTAACAAATCTACTAAGAAAACTGTGCCAGTTTTGCGGGTAAAGGTAGGTTCCACCTTTATATAAAACTAGCCGACCCGGCGAACTTCGTACCGCCATATTTACATATCTGTCTCAGCTTCCCACAGGCAGTGTACAGTCGCGGAAAAAAAGACTTTTCCCGTTATCTTTTAATTTTTCTTGTACACTAACCTTGTCCTAACAATAACGAACACATAAAAAAGAATTATTTATTTGATGCAGCTGATCGGAAGTTATGCGCGTACATACATTTTGGCGATACATTTTTATAAATATAGAATATAGATAATAAGATTTTGAAATTAAAAATGTTGTATTGAGTGTTTAAATATTGATAGATCACATAAACCATCGATGACATTGTTTATTCAAAACCTTTAGTTCTATTTCATATAAACAAGTTAAAAAATAAATAAAATAACTTTAAACATCATTATATGTCTCACAGCAAGAGAAAAGCAGAAACCAAAATGTTTACATTATTTGCTCAATTTTATTAAACATATTTACCCAAAAACTTGGACACTTTGACCTAATTTTTATTTTGTATATTCAGCCAAAGTATTCCACTGCGGAATATAAAGTTTTTTAGGAGATTGTTGTTTTTGGACGACCCTCCTGGAATGTTATTATAGTCACTGCGTTTGCCAAACGGAAAGGTGGTAACAATATGGCGTTGTTTGTTTCTAAGACTACTTTACTCTTTTATATATAATACTTATTCGTATATTTTGCGGAGCAGTTGAAGTTTTATCATTAAACTGATTTTTATGCATTGGTTTTATGCTAGTCGTATAATGGTTCCTTAGGTGTTTGTGTTACGTGGGTATAACGATTGCCATCTTTTTTCCCTATTTACTAGAGTATCCGTTGGATAAAAACTACATAAAATTTGATATGTTGTTGGCAAGAAATCGAAATAAAATGTTTTTTTGTTATGGAATAGGGAGCAAACGAGCAGGCGTATCACCTGATGGTAAGCGATTACCGCTGCCCATGGACACCCGCAACACCAGAGGCGTCAAAAGTGCATTACCGGCGTTTGGGGGATGGGAAGGGAGATGGGGAGGGCTATGGGAGAAGGGGTTGGGGTATGGACCTCCGGTATCCTCATTCACTCGGTGAAACACAGCGCAAGCGCTATTACACACCGGTTTTCTTTGAGGCCGTGGTATCACTCCGGTTGAGCCAGCCCTTCATGCCGAAGCGTGGCTCTCCCACGGTAAGATGAGAAAACTGTTTTATAATATGAGATTTTTTTATAAGAAGTTTCGTTGAACCTTTTGATTAAAATGATTTTGTGTTATAAATATATAAAAACCGTTTATGACATTAGGTTTCAATTTGTAAAATATTGAAGAGTTTTTCTTTGAAAGAAATTATAGGAAACAAACAAACACACTCCTGTTGTTAAGAGTTTACAGGCCTGGATGTTTTGGTGAGGCAAGTAAACTAAGTGATTATGTATTTTTTTCGTTTTCAATCGTTGTATTAAAACAGTGAACAACATCATCTTAGTTGACCTTAAAGTTTTATCAAGAACTAGTTGACCTACGCAACCTCGTTTGCATCCAAATTACCATCCCCCGTTTTAACCCCAAAAGGGGGTTGATTTCTAAAGATACAATATTAGCACACCTCCACACCATCTATAGAGCGTACTTTTTAAATTTCAAGTCTCTTACTTCAAAAACATAGGACTTTCATACAAACTTCCAACCCAAGTTTTACCCCCTTAGGGGTGGAGTTTCGTACAATCCGTTCTTAGCGGATGTCTACGCCCTATAAGGAACCTACCTGCTAAATTTCAAGTTTGTAGGTGTTATAGTTTCTGAGATTTCGTGATTAATAAGTGAGTGTAAATTTATTACATTACTATAAACTAACCAACTCCAATTTAGACTGAACAACGGCTAATAAATTAACAATATTTGGATCGGCATGAAGGATCGCGAGCCATAAAATTTGTCCCTGTTCCGTGCGGAAATTGTTTCACTGTCTTAATAGACCAATTTGTAAAAATAAATCTTCGTGTCTACCTCGAAAACTGTATATAAATCAACAATAGTATCGTATCTCTGACACCTGAGTTTAACGTTTTATTTATCCAGTAAAGGCAAACTGTATGACGTAGTATTCAAATTAAATTCGGTTGGTTGAGTGTAAGCGAAACGAGAACGATTTGACGAGGGACGCTTTCAAACTCTGTCCGCTTGAATATCTCCCAAATGCTACACTTGGTACTTTTAACAAAATTAATGTGTAGGAAAGTTAAATTATGTTGTCTGACTCATCTATTCAGGTTGCTCGCTGTAAAAATCTGACTCTGTTTACAACAAAATATATTGTTCCTGCTTTATTTAAAACAAGCTGTAACTAAATTTCTGACTATACGTGTAGAGAAGTTAAGTATTCATTGTTTTTTTTTAACAAAACTTTTACATACGTAAATTTAATACTTTTCTAAGCTTAATCGAAAATATGAACTAATAATATTGCAACCAGAAGACAAAACGTAGTTTTTATTCTTTAACTAGGAATATGTTTTCCACGGTAACGTAATATATCGAGAATATTAAATATTCATTAATTTTAACACTTCCTTCACTTTAAAACATTGTTTATAAGTTTATATACCGAGAGATAAATAAATTGTATTGTTGTATCTATACCAGCGTTGCAATGATGCAGGATGTAGTAGAGAAACAAAAATAAAAAAACCGACTTCCAAAAAACATCCAACGAAAACTCTCTGCCAAAAAACACTTAAAAGCGTAAAATAAACTGGTTCTTCGTAGTATTATAATGTGTGCTAGATACCTAGAATCTGTTTGAAGTTGGTGCCAAGTGACTATCGCTTAGACTTTTGTAATTGTTAGTTTGTATTCTTTTTGGCTTAGCACCGACTTCAAACAGATTGTAGGTACCTAGCACACATTATAATACTACTATTGAAATGAATAAAGAATTAGGTATAGGCAATTTATGAAAAACCAGTTTATTTTACGCTTTAAAGTGTTTTTTGGCAGAGAGTTTTCGTTGGATGTTTTTTGGAAGTCGTTTTTTTTTTTATAAAAAGTTTTTATTTTTCAGTTTTTAGTGCAAACAATCGTAGGTAAGTAGTAAGTTGAACTATTTCATCAAATTTCATCATCAAGAATACAAATTAAGGTCTATACGTACGTGTAATATTAAAATCATCCTCTAATTCCTAACTGTTGAAGAGTTTAACTTTCTATCATCAGCTCACCTAAATAACTTGAAAGTATACGACTGAAGGTCTTGAGATTCGTATGAAATTGAAAGAATTATCCTCCAGCTCCTAACCGTTGAGGAGTTGTACCTTCCACCTTCCATCATCAGCTTATCTAAATAATTTGAAAGAATACGACTAAAGGTAACATATATACATATGATATTTAAAGATTTATCCTCCAACTCCTAACCGTTAAGGAGTTGTACCTTATATCATCAGCTCATCATCACAAAATGATTACTGTCACAAGCAAATACCGGTGTAACTTCAGAAAATATACGAAAAACATAGTATGTGCCTTTAAAAAATGAGGGTTTCCCTCGATTTCCCTGGGATCCCATCATCAGATCCTGATATGCTGGCAATGGGACCACCTCAGAAGCATACCCTTTCGAATACAAAAAAAAAATTCAAAATCGGTCCACAACTGACGGGAGTAATCGGTGAACATAAATAAAAAAAAAATAAAAAAATACATACAGTGGAACATAGAACCTCCTCCTTTTTGAAAGTCGGTTAAAAACATTGCGAATGACCTTTTTTTTAGGTCACTCGTACTCATGTGTCGTAATTTGAGATTTGATACTATACGTTCTTTTACTCTTGTCCCGCTTTCGACGAAAGATTCCCGCTTTTTTCATTAAAAAGTCTCAAAATTCTGATTTGACTAAAAAAAATATCACAACGCTGATCTATACATACTCGACTGGACAGCGTGGTATAGTAGGCCATTACCCCATTTCTAACGGGAGGCTTATGTCCAGCAATGGACTATTACAGGCTGATGATGATGAGATGAAATGGACACATTGGACTACAAATTAATATATTGACCCAAATAAAATATTTAAGTGTATTAAATTAGCACATTATTAATGAGGTTTTCTAAATTAAGATGGTTCTTCCAGACAGTTTTTTCAGCCGTCGGCAATACGTACCGTCAGCAAATTAAATACTAAGTAAAACATCAATCAAGTAAGATAGATAATTGCTGTCGGAGGCTCGACTACTTTTAGCAGAACTTTAATAAATAAAAGAATATATCAAGAAATGCCTCCAGTACAGTTATTTATTATTTTTGATTAAACGCTTATGTTCTTGCGTTAGACATTTTCATCTTTTCTTTTTCTGTAATGTTGTAAAGTTTAATTACAAAATCAAAAAAAGAGACTTGTGGTTTTGTAATTTAACTTTTTATTCCATCGATAAAATTATATCATGTAACTAAAAAAAAAAAACACTCTTGGATTCCGCTTATGCTTTCCATAAGGCAGAGTAGAGTCAAAAAAAAATAGACAGTTTTATGTCTTCAAAGACATATAAATAAATTTGTGATAGACCCGCGGGTTTTATCTCGGTTATTGCGATAAAAAATGAGCTTTGTCCTTCCTCAAGAATCAAAGTATCTCCATGCCAAATTTCATTCAAATCGGTGTAACGGTTTAGCCTTGAAAGCGTAAAAGACGTAAAAGACATACAGAAAGAGATACTTTCGAATTTCTAATATTAGCATGTATTTTTACAAGATAGCCATCAGATGCAAGACAGACATTAATTACTCGAACAGAGTTACATTTAGGGGAATATAATGCCCGTTCATTGCACTGTTTAAATGTCGAAAAGCATCTGTAGCTATATGGAAATATTTATTTAGTGACTTATATGAAATAGACCGGATATAAGTCATTGACACCTAGTAATGAGTCCATTACATTGCATTTGCAGTATCTACATATATAAAAATGAATCGCCCAAATTTATGTACGCGCATCCCTTCCGATCGGCTGCACCAAAGTAAATAATTCTTTTTTTTGTGTTCGTTATTGTTAGGATAAAGTTTATATTTAAGAAAAAATAAAAGTTACCGGGAAAAGTAATTTGTTTTGGTCCTCGACTGTACACTGCCTGTGGGAAGCTGAGACAGATATGTAAATATGGCGGTACGAAGTTCGCCGGGTCAGCTAGTAAAGATATAATTGTGGTCATCACGCCATTAATTATCCTTCTTATATATTATGGGATCAGCAGTCAGAATCGCTAACCACCAGGTGAAGAAACCTGAAAATGTTTGAAAGTAATATGATTTTCATTAGATACAACGTTGTCACGGGTCAATAAATAACGGTTCTCCCAACGGTGTTAAAGTCCTTGAATTTAGATTGTCAGGTAGAAGTTGTTGTCTATCCCGCGGGTCATTAGTTAGTCAAATTTAATAGAGGATGTTTAATGTGGATTAAATTCAACTCGAAGTTATGTTCATTGCACGTTGAGCATTCGATTACTCCCTAATTTGCGGTTTAGACTTCCGTTCAATTAGAATGTTTGTGGAATGTCTATCGTTACTAGCCTTATGTTCCTAGATACGGTATATGTGTATTTAGAATCCAAAGTATAAGTTAATAATAATTAAACTCATATCTGTAAATTATTTCTGTTTTTAAACACTCTTTATTGATGTTTAGGTTTAATTGTCATAGCCATAGCTCATACTATTCGTCAGATTGGCGCCTTCAACAAATTAATTTCTGAGTTTTTTTAATGTGTATTGAAATTGAGGTGGCAGTATATATTAGGTACAGGATCATCGTTAGACTACCACATAAGTCTGAAATAAAAACAAAACATACGTAACTATTTATAACGAACTCATAATAATCTCGTTAGTATTTTATTCGATACAAGGGTAGTCCTAACCAAATTAGATGAATGAATTATTGTATGTACAGAACCTTCTATATTGGTACGGCCTGTCAGTCAGCTCAGCTACAGTGACGTGGGTCGCAAATGTCCTATTTGTGACTGCCTTTATCATTGTTATGCATGTATTACCTAAAAATGTCCCCCAATATAGCGTTAATTCCTTTGACGCATGTACTATATGCATTAAATTTAGAAAATATACCGTGACCATTGTATTTTTTTTTTTATTTTTTTTTATGTTTGGCTCGCCAAAATGACTCTACTCTGCCTGATGGAAAACATAAGCAGAATCCAAGAGTGGTGGTCACCATACTCATTGCGAATGCAGACAATGCAGTATGGCGACCCACACTATGGCGGCCTAGTGATGCTGCTGCATCTTTTAGTCTAGTCAACAAGTATGGAACTTGTTGACTAGACTAATTGGGCCTCCGGTCTCGCACTCACCAACGAAACACGACAGCACGAACGCTGTCATTTTACGTTGATTTTCTGTGCGAGGGTAGTACCGCCCCGGTCGAGCGGGCCCGTTCGTGCTGAAATCAGCGTGGCTCTACTACCTACGGATTAACTATTATTATAAATGTTTCATCACTGCTATCTGTCAGTGGTTTGTTAATTACTAAGGCACTGGTGATTAATAATGCGCTGACAGATAGGAATGTCAAAAATCATGTTTTTATATTACAATGCCTGGTTTATTTGAAATATAAAAATATTGAAATTGCCTCTGTGAATTCTATCAATTATTCCAAGGATACATTGCTAGTATAAAAATTTATCGTTTTAGTTGTTAGTATAAAAGTTTCGTAACAGTAAGTCTGAAATTCCTTTAATAAACCATGACATGAAAAACATTGATATGACTACTATGTTACCTGACTGTTATCCCGAAAATATACGTACATCAGATCTGCTCATTATTACGAGAAATTGGAAATATGAATCTTACATCAAAAACTTAACTTGATTACTTCACTTATTATAAAATTGAAGTTTATTTCTGTTTGTTTAATCAATCAATCTAAATTGGACACATTTACTTAAATTATTATTGTTCTGTTAAATATAAAAAGGATGACAGAACACACAACACGTTTTATGGGTGCCATTTCAACTCTGAGAATCGAAACATCGACCATAAATTCAGGTAGAACTGCAGGAAATAGCACGTCCAAAACATTTATGTACAATTTCCTCTCGTCAAATCGACGGTAACACGCGAATGGGACGGGTTTATCTACTGCGGTGCTGTGGTTCCCTGATTAATGGATTATACTGGAATCCATTAATAAAGGACATCTTCTTCAATGTCATCGGACCTAATGTTTAGGGTCAAGCTCATTACTCATCAATCAGATTCGTCTGCAATTTTTTGCTGTCACGGTTATCGGGTATTAAACGGCCAGAAGTTGTAAACAAGTTGAAGCAAAATGAACAGGCTTAGCTATTACAAGCAAATAACGAGCTAGGGAATAAGTGACGTTATTTTGTGTTTTACTTGTTGTGTTATAAAATGCATTAAGTAATTCTTCCACTGTTTTGTTAAGAGTAGTATACGGAAAGTCTTTGTGTATAACTAAATCACAAGAAATTATATTAAAACATTAATATTTTTATTCAGCCGTAATAGTTTACAGTTGTGATATTTCTGTTTCAATGCGATATTGAAGAAAATAAGTCTACGGAGTGGCTTTTTATAATAGGAACACATTTAGATATTGAAATAAATGTGACACAAATATAATTTTAATACGTGCGCTATACTTCATTTTACTGACACTTGTCATAAACTCAAAAACTTAAAACTGTACAAACGTGTAGAAGGTTCACAAGCATTTCACAAACTTCCTTTGATTTCTCTTAGAAAATTGTCACTTGACCCTATCATTCTCAAGTACTACCAACTTCGGCAAGACAAGCCAAACGTCCTATCCAGACGTTTTAATTTGTAAAGACTTGTTGAAGTTGGGTAGGCGTGTGGATTAGCCTATAAGCTAGATTTAATAAAGTTTAAAAGTTAGTATAAGCCAGATTGATAGATACTAGTTGGTACTAGTAGTATGAGCTGGTGGGCATTAATTTACTTGCCTACTTTATGGTAGTGCTTTTTAAGTATTGGGAGGTATTTGCATGTTTCCGAAGCATATGTTACTGAGGAATGCATAAAACAAGAAATATTGAGCATACTTTTGGAATTTCAGTAATGTCATAGATTAAAAGAAATATGGTTTTCTTGCAATGTGTTCTTGAAAAAACCTGGTTTTAATGACGGCAAAATGACGAATAATGCATTTTCAAAACTACGTGTTTAGTATTACTATTTGCGTAATTGGTGGGAAAGCTTCGTTTTTAATGAACACAATTTTTAAAACGAGTTTGTTAAACTAAAATGAAACATTCGTTTTATATTTAACCTACCGCTACCAAATCTGTAGTGTAGTGGTAGCGTATGCGACTGCTGTGCTTGAGGTGTTGGGTTCGATTCCCTGGTCGGACGTAATGTTTGTATGATTTGCAAATTTTTTTTCGGAGTTTGGATGTTTTCTATGTATAATATGTATGTATTTACAAAATATGAATTTATATCAGTATTCTAGTACCCATAACACAAGCTCTGCTTAGCTTGGGACTAGATGCCGTTGTGTGTTAGATGTCCGAAATTTATTTTTATACAATTTTAATTGTAAAATTCAAACAATAATCGAAATGCTAGTTTTATGATTTCTGTTTGACACTTGTGCTTGATAAAAAACTCACAGGTTGAAATTTACAAAGCTTTTAAAATAGTATTGGCCAAAGGCCTGTTTGATTTAGGGTTTGGAGAGACTAATTGAAAAATCATGACAAAGGTTTGGTCTATATTCGGGGCTATTTATTCTTTATATATGTACAAATATACGTGTTACAGCGCACGTATTTCCTTTTCACTATGATTCCGGGTCCCTTAAGCGGGCGTGAAAAATATTCTCACTAGGCCGCCATATTGTGGGTTACCATGCTGCATTGTCCACGTTTGTAATGTGGTTGGTGATTAATACTCTTGGATTCTACAGATGCTTTCCATGAGAAAAAGTAGAGTCAATATGGCAGCTGTTATATACAATAAAACCTATGCATATTAAAAAGTATACAGGTAACTTTTTCACCATCTAGTTGCCAGCACAGATTGGTAATCTGACCATACTTAAGTGAAACTGTCTTCAATTTAATTATACTACGTGAAAAGAATTCTACATCTAATTATAGGTATTCTAGTTCTTGTTTGCTTAGTTAGACAAATACATATTTATAAAGAAAGTAGAATAATACAAAAAAAAGTATTAAAGGAGTGTGAACGTGACATATCAACGAGACAATGGATGTAATATAATACGGAATACTGAAGGCTTCATGTCAACAGTTTTTTTGTCTCAACGAAGCACCCGGAAATGTGAACAAAGCTTCTTTTTATATGTATTATTTTAGTAGCCCAGTACGTACTTACGAACGCCATTGCAAGATACACTCTTGTTAATATGATCTGCTTTATTTATGCATGTCAAAACAACATTTTCTAAGATATTGTTTTCCTTATTGTAGGGAAATTATATTTAAGACATTGCTAAAGATACTTCAAGAGATACTAAGCTTTGCGATTGCATTAAGGTATCTGGTACAGTCAATAGCAAAAAACTTAATTTAAACAGTTTATCAATTATCATCAGTAACAATTATCAATATCGATCTAGCTTTTCTTCCAGGTTAATTTAAAAATCAAATAGATTCAAAAGTCAACAAGTTCCATACTTTTTGACTAGACTAAAAGATGCAGAAGAATCACTAGGCCGCCATGGTGTGGGGCGCCATGTCGCATTGTCTGTATTCACAATGAGTATGGTGGCCACCACTCTTGGATTCTGCTTATGCTTTCCATCAGGCAGAGTAGAGTCATTTTGGCGGGCCATATATAAAATTATAATAATAATAATATTTACTTTTACATTACACATCAACCAGCTTTTAGCAGTATACTGCTGGATATAGACCTCTCCTTAGAAAGAAGACGGGTTAGTATAAGGTTTGTTTTAAGTTTTCCTTCTCTTTGCAGTGATGTTCTTCTGCGTAGTTTGATCCCTTAAGCCGAGTCTCCATCGAACTAAAGTTGGCAACAAAAATTGTCAACAAATGTTGGGGACCGTGTTTTTGTTTTTGGCGGTAAACATCAAAAGAATACGCTCGTTGCAGTTATATATTGAATCTGTGGAGACGCTTAGTTCGAATGTTTTCCAAATTGTTGGCGACTCGGTATAGACACAATGGAAACAAAAGTTGGCGATTTTCTGAAGAGTTGCAAACACTTGGAAACACTGAAATTGCCAATAATTTCGGCGGAAACGCGCCTTTAGTCACCTTTTACAACGCCCGTGGGATGAATAGGGATGACACTCCGTATTCTTAATATGTCACTACACGGCAAATAAAAAAGGACTGTATTAAAAACTTACAAAGATTTTTCTTTTATCATATTTGATTGTTTTCAATTAACAAGCATACGTTTATTATAAAGTATAACATGTATTATTTTATCAATGTGCATATAACGTTATATAATTTTTATATTCAAACAAGTTCACCTGAGTCAGGTATTGGTCAAAAGGATGACGTAAGAACTAATGGGATGTAAAACAAGTAGCGACAATAAACGGCAACAATGGCCACAATAGACAAAAACTCCCTAAATTAAACCAATGCACCCCAATGTATGTTACGTTAAAGAATATTTATTATGTAAGTAAATATTACATGTTATTATATCTCTGTCAAAGTAAACACCCGAAGGATTCTGATATTCGAATATTTAAGTGCAATACCAATAATATTCAAGTATTGGCACAAACATTCCATTTCTGAGCGATGAAACGCCACTGAAGGGTGAACTCCTCCCTCTGGTTTCCTTATATTAGTGCGTGCGGCCTCAAGTATGCTTGTGAGGTTATTGGTAGGTCTTTCTTAAGTGGACGCTTGGTTGGTCGTGGCCTCAAATGGGTTAATCGCTCGGAGTCGTTGGCGGCATCTGCACCTGACGTACTGAATTACGGTATCAAGCCTGTAATACGTTAGTTCACAAAAAGCACTTCGGTATACATTTGCTGAAATCTAGACACCATTTTGTAATGGTGTGAATATGAATTATGTGACAATTGTGAAATATGTAGCAAAACATTACTATTACAACTTTAAAGCAATGTTCAAAGTTCTTTCATAAAAAGCAAAATATGAAATATAAGAATTAGAATTTGTTTTTTTTCTATTTAAGGTAACTTTATCCCACCAAAAACATTTTCATGTAAAATGTTGCCAAGACGACTGCATATGGCTTACCCTGTGAAAAAGATATCAGATTTCATGCAGTGCCAAGGTTCTGAATCTACACGCCCTAACTCTACCAACCCTAACTTCATAAACTCTACATCTCAGTAAAAATGTATGGCTTGGCTGTCACTCACTTTCTTAGTTCAGCACCTGCAGTTCATAAAAAAAAAACTTCGTTTAAAAAAACCGACTTCAAAAACTGAAAAGTATAAAGTAACTTAATTTGTATGTGCTACCTATTCATAGGTTTGAATTCGGCGCCAAGCCAAATGTAATAGTAGGTCACAGACGCTTCGGTTGTTTTGTCCTACGCGAAGAGCAGCTATCCCGCTCAAGGTCACGCGCGGCGAGTGCGGTACCTACTATTACATTTTGGCTCGGCACCGACTTCAAACCTATGAAAAGGTAGCACATACAAATTAAGTTAGTTTATACTTTTCAGTTTTTTAAGTCGGTTTTTTTAAACGAAGTTTTTTTTTATTTTTCGCTTTTTAGTCTTTCAAGTCTCTCATCATCATTTCACCTAAATAACTTGAAAGAATACGACTAAAGGTAACATACAACATACTGTATAGAATAATAAATAATAATTAATAAATATTTCGGACATGATGTCTACAGAATATGAAGACATGCAGACAATTGCCTTAACTTTATTGCAGGCGCTCACGTAAATTTGAGGGTTTCCTTCGATTTCCTTGGGATCCCATCATCAGATCCTGATATGGTGGCCATGGGACCACATGGAGAGCATACCCTTTCGAATACAAAAATAATTTTCAAAATCGGTCCACAATTGACGGAGTAATCAGTGTACATACATAAAAAAAAAACGATGAAATTGAGAACCTCCTCCTTTTGGAAGTCGGTTAAAAAGAGCACTGCTTATTAGTACTAATGCAGTTTTAAATATCAGGAAGGCATTGGGATAACTGAAACTCCAATTACAGGTTGGACCAATTGCAGCTGAATATTTGTCGAGATTGCAAATCCTATCCAAAGTTCAAACTCTTCATAAGTATTGGAGAGCTCTTGATAAATTAAATTAATATTTATCAGATTTCTCATGACTTATACACGGTGGGAAAGAAATGAGACTGCTTATAATAAGTTGATATGCTAATTTCTTATTAAAATACAAGTCACAAACTTTGTGTTTAAAATACATAAGTATTAAATGAAAGTTGTGTGTTTTAAAAGGATGGAGCATTTTAAACAATGAGAATTTTATGTCTGATGCAATCTCAGTTTAAAGAAAACTAAATATGTTTTTTATTTTAATCAGAAAAGCATTTTATTAAATGTAAGTCCCGAGACTGAAACCGCTTTGAGCAAAATAACCGTCTCAAAGGAAGTGAGGTAGCAGTGCACTTCTTTTAAAGGCACACTAAACTGAAGTCTAGTAGAACTGGTATATTGCCGATCAAAACGACATCGCTTAATTGACCACTAAAAGACGTCACGCTTTTATTTATTATAAGTTTTAATAGTAGACGAGATTTTAGGTACGGCCAGGCCCATATTAAGTCAACCAAAGAACAGTTTATTTCGTACTAGGTATTTTTAAAGGATGTCTAGGATATGTTAGACCTCCATTTTCAACTATGGGCCGCCAGAGAGGGAGCTTTGGTGGCGGACTGATTATTGCGATAAGGAACATGTTGGCGGCCTCATTATACCAAAATACGATCAAGCAGCAATAGGGATAGGGGTAAACCTTTGACCTCCCTCGGGATAGGGCTCCGTTAGGTTCGGCATCGATATGAGGGGGACCTGAAACCACATTATCCATCTCAGAGTGGGGCACCTGCGCAGGCCTTTACTAGAAATACTACATAGTCTTGGCTTCTGTGTGTAGGTAACAGAGAACAAACATCTTTATTTTTGTATATGGCAGTAAATAAGAGTCAGAAAAGGACATTAGCTGTATTATAAATTAAAGATAAGCTTTTACATAAATTATTACCTACGCTTGAAAATAAATCCGTTCGTAAATCAACGATCACAACAAGTGCTTATAATGGTGCTGTTGTACCTATGTTGTACGTTGCTTGTAATCATTACCTATTGACTAAGACGTGATTGTCTGAATAAAAGTCGGGAGATGTTGACATCTATGAAATATACTAATGTTATGTTGAATATTTGTTGATTAGAGATTGCTAAAAATTTGTGTATAATATGTTATCCCATGTGGAAAACAAGACGGCTGGCAGGAGCTGGATGCGAGAAGCCGGGGATTGAACCAAGTGTCGTGCAATTGGAGAGGCCTATGTCCAGCAGTGGACTGTAGTAGGCTGATGATGATGTAAAAAACAAAAGCACAACGATTAACGCAGACTGCTTATATCAGTACACACCACAAAATGCCTTAAAAATAGTAATATTTAAAGCAATTTTATTATAATTCTGTACTGGATTGCATTTATTTCAGACCAGATCATTTTTAGAATCTTAAATTTAGATCTATATGTTGTTGATATTATTAGCCTTATATATTAGTATTCGCAGCTCACGTGAGCCCCTGCTCACATAGCAAATTTAAAACTGTCAAATACCTCACATCTGTGCAGCGGTGAGGCTGGGCTCAATTTTGATCAAATATTTACATTGCCTACAACACGGGTCTGACATTTTTCTCTTCCATTCAAATTGTCAATAATGAATATTGTACGGCGAAGCTGACAGCCGCCCCGGGCTGCCCCACACCAGCCGTTATTATACAATCGCTCGAATAAACGTTAAATTTTATCGAACACGATGCGAGATAAAATTCGCATCTAAACAATGGGTGAAACATTTTTGATGTGACATGAAAAGATGTAAAATGTAAAGAGTGTCTTACAAATCTATGCTCCATGTTGTGATAGGGAAATATGTGGCAAATCATTTAACCATTATAATGTTGTTGTTGTGGCAAGTTTATAATGGATCTAAGTGTTATTATCTAAGAAGACGCAAAGGATGCATATCCGTTTTATATTGAAAAGAATACGCAATTATGAGAATTTCTGTCTTGAAATATCCAAGATGGGCGAAGTACCACTATGAAATTTCAATTGGAATTCCTATGAACGTCTGATAATGGATTTTTATCGGCGCCGATGCAAGCAATGGCCGATATTACATACAAATATTTAATTAATTATAGAGATTAAAACATTTTTGAAGATAAATTTGTATTGTTCGAGTTTGTTAACAGTTCTTGCCTTTGGTAACAGATTGTTTATCACATTTCTTCTCCACAAGTTACTAGGAATTATGAGAGGACTCGGGTAAATCACTTTTTTTATTATTAAATTGTGTGAGATAAAGACAGCGAAAAATAATACCTGAAAATTGATTGCTCTATTTTTAGTCCCATAGTTTTCCTCCTTAGTACACAATAGTAGACTGGTAGATAATGCATTTTCCATTAAGTCCACAATTGTACATTTTGTGCATAAAGTTATTGAATAAAAAAAGTTAAGTACCTATTGATTTAAAAGTAGATTACCCAAAGACTTGTTTCCATTTATTCTAGTGTTACACATCTCTTACACACATTGTTATTCAGAAAGAGTATTACTCAGTAGGGAAATTATAAGTTCGTAGTATGTCGGAATCGACTGAAGTGGCGCGGAGACTGAAAAATGTTGGTAATAAAACGAACTGATGCGGCGGCACGTAGCTTGTTAGGTGGCGGGTGCACTCTACTACATGTACACTGTATCGTATTACTTCATATCATATCTATACTAAGTGCTGGGATATTTTTAAACAACTTCAAAAAAGATGGAGATTTTTAATTTGGTTGTTTTTTTTTTGTTTGATAAGCATATTCCACAGAAATCCTTATGAACCGATTTAGAAAACTCTTTTTCTACGGGACTATGAATGCCGCTAGTTAAGTAATTAAATAATAAAAAATTAGATCCTGCATTTTTTACGTCTGCAAATTGCGTTTGCGAATCTTACATTTTTCAGACGTTATGTTTTTTAATGGATGTGATTGTTCGTTATTGGCACACTAAAGGCACTAATATTGTCTATAACTCACTATAATAATAAATCTTTATTGTACCAAAAATGCATTACAAAACACTGTACAGCCCTGACTGCCAAAGTAGCGCTAGCTGTGTGTTGGGAGTCAGTTCCTATTCACAGGCAAAAAGAACAAACTAATAGTTAAAGAAAATACAATAGTAGACATTAATAAGACAGTAGTTAACTAGTGTAAGTTTGTATAATTAGATAAAATGTATATGCCTGTGTGTATGTGTGAGTATAAGTGTGTGCCCTCAGTATGATTTATTGTGTATTTGAGGCTTTGTATTAAAAGTTGTGTGTAGTGTTGGTGTGTGTGACATTATTTAAGCTTTCATTATTTTACTATTTACTATAATTATTTTACTATAACTACCTCATTGATCTAGCGGTTGACATATATGACTGTCGATTGAGAGGTCTCGGGTTAGAATCCCGGGTCGTGTTTTAAAGTGTTATTAAGTTTTTCTGATTATAGAAATGCCTAATAACAGCTCGGAGTTTGGAATTTGGGGTCTGAACCTTCGTGACTCGGAGAGCAAGTAAAGCTGTCGGCCCTCCGCCTGATATCTCCCCGGTCATGTCGGATAACCGTCCCATCGGATTATGAGAGTGAGGGAACAGAGAGTGCACCTGTGTTTGCGCACACAGTCGTGCACTTTAATATCACCTGCGCAGTTGGCTAGTCACTGTTTAGACTGCTGTAAAGTACGGTGAGACTGTTTTGTATAAACATACTTTGTTTGTATGCAACTATGTAACATAAACGACTGCACGTTTGGCCTAGTGGTTTAACGGTCACCTCGCCGTTTCCTACTTCGCCAAGTGTCGTGGGTTTAAATCCCACGTAGGACAACACTTTGTGTGATCCACAAATTGTTGTTCTGAGTCTGTGTTAGTGTTATTTGTGTCCGTTTCATGTATGTTTGTAAAGTCCCCCGCGACACAGGATTCCTAATGCGGGAGTTGTCTTTAAATAAAAAAAAAAAAAAAAAAACGCTGTTTTTATTTATTATTGAACGCGCAATGGTGTCAGTGTTGTATTTATGGATGTAGATGCATTTCTGTGGCTTTAGGAGCTTTTACATCACTTTTAGGATATCACCGGTAGACCAAATAAAGTAAAAAGTGTTAAGGAAAACGTAATACCTAAGTGCAATAATTTATATATATTTTAAAAAGGTTATAGTATTAAATTAGACAGCTTTCCACTTTATTTTGTCAATATTGTATGTCAGCAATAAGTCGTATAACAATAGAATTACCAGTCGTGTCACATCCAGACGTAATGGAGCGTCAATCCTGGTTTTAGTACCCAACTCTTTGTAGATCTAGACGGCTGTCGAATTTCGTGAAAGACGATTGCCCAAATAGCTTACTGTCTGATAGGGTTGGCGCAACTGTAAATTGAAGTATTTTTGGTACGTATGCCTACACAAATAATAAAATTGAAACAGTAACTATAATATAAAAAAAATGACTAATGTCATAGTTTATAAAACCTTAGTCTGAGTATAGGAGTTCAAAATAATTGTATTTGAACTTGAAATATATTCTCTTCTTTTATGTTTTTTTTATAGAATAGTGGGCAAACGAGCAGACGTATCGCCTTATCGCGATTACCGCCACCCATGGACTCAGGTAAAGTGTACAATTAAAACTGTTAAATGTAATGTTATCTTTAGTATTTTTGAAAAATATCTTATCGTTCTTGTCTCGAATATAGTAATCTTTTGAAGTCTAGTAGTCTAATTGAAGAAGGAAACTTCGTCCTTCATCCTATATCTTCGGACGTCCGTGGATAGTACAGATCCAAAAAAACTAAATAAACACATATCCCGTTTGACACTTTACAAGTTACCTTTGGTATTCAGACAAATACTTAAAATCTTAGACGTGGGTGTTGTTGACCTTTTGTCACATCGTGTACCCAAATATTGTTGACCCGTGTAACCAATTACTAAAACTTAATTTGTCAAGTTAGAACTTAAGGGTTCGTCAACAATAGAGAACAGCATTTGACTTTATAGTGTTTACGTCTTGTATTATATAAAGATCATAGATGGAAGGGCTAAATGGACTTTGTTTTGTGTAAAATTACTACGAGTTTTACTCTTTCAATCTAAATGATTTAGGTTTTCAGTAAGATATTTTTTCTGTTAGAGTATCTGAGTTTGAATTTGGGCTACGTTGATATTCGGATCGATTAATGGTATTCTTATTAATACCAGATCTGGGTAAAAACTTGTAAGGAACCTTATTTTAAAAGTTCTTATAAAAATAGCATCTACATAATCCACTTTGTGATCTGTCTGCCATCCTAATGCCCGTGGAAGGATCATATTAAAATTAACGTGCCATCAACCTTGTAATCAAAGTAATGCCTGTTTTTCCATTACGCTTTATAAAAGCCTTACTTATGAGACTTATGAGTTAAAGTACTTTATAAAAAGATATGGACATTAAAACTTATGCTTTAACTAATGTTGATACGTAGGTAAGTTAAAAGCCATATTTCCTAAAACAAATTATTTACCTGGATTTTACAAAACAAATAAAAGGAAATACATTAAATTTTTATTACATATATATATTTTCTACTTGAAATTATGTCACAGACAACTAGTACAATGTTAGACAGTACCAACACGTTAATCATAATGTGACAACCCTACGTAACCTCAAAATTTATTGATGGGGAGGTAAATGTTTTATGATTATTATTTTTGTATCATATTATTATTAACTTTATCGACGTTTATCTTAAATAAATCTATTTGGGATTACGGTTGGAGATAGCTAGTACACTTCAATCATATTTGTCGGCGCAACTACAACGATTAGTCTAGAAAACCTAGAATAATTAAGTTAAATCACTTGATTGTTCCAAAATTAGTTCATAAAGCACCAGTTGATTACTTTAAAGTTTATTATGATGTAAAATGAATGTCATTATAATTTTAATACTTAATCTAAAATCTTACAAACACGTGCACGTGTGCCGCGCCTGTAAATACGGCCGCACTGTGAGAGATCGAGTCAGTTACACTCGAGTCGTCGCAACCCTTTTTTAATGTGTACTACCTTTTTTAAATGTAACACACAAACATCGATACATGAGTGAGTATTTTTAGAATGGCAAAGTTGTAGTTAGAAAATAAAA
Organism: Diaphora mendica; assembly: GCA_949125395.1. Lineage (NCBI taxonomy): Eukaryota > Metazoa > Arthropoda > Insecta > Lepidoptera > Erebidae > Diaphora > Diaphora mendica. The sequence goes on from OX421326.1 coordinate 13,748,473, forward strand.
GGAAAAAACAACCAATTTAGGCGAACCGATTGAGAGCAATCAGACTTGCACATGACCGCTTTTAAATTTTAGTAACGTTTGTAGTAAAGTAATTGTTTTTAGTTATATTAACAATTTACATTATGTATAAAGTCCTAAAATGCGACATGTAATGTCGTAAATGTTACTGTTGCTGAGCTGATAATAGTTATTTTATTATTTCATTTTAAATGTGCATACATTTAATTAGTATTCCACTAATTTAGGTAATATTGAAAAGGTAGTAGAGCCACGCTGATTTCAGCACGAACGGGCTGACTCGACCGGGGCGGTACTACCCTCGCACAGAAAATCAACGTATAATGACAGCATTCGTGATGTCGTGTTTCGTTGGTGAGTGCGAGACCGGAGGCCCAAATAGTCCAGTCAACAAGTTCCATACCCTTTGACTAGACTAAAAGATGCAGCAGCAGCAGGCTGCCATGGTGTGGGTCGCCATACTACATTGTCTGCATTCGCAATGAGTATGGTGACCACCACTCTTGGATTCTGCTTATGCTTTCCATCAGGCAGAGTAGAATCATTTTGGCGGGCCATACATAAAATAATAATAATAATAAATAATAATAATAAAGTTTATTAACAAAAAGCCATACAACTTGTTTCTATCTCAGTCATACATATAAGCTTAACACTAAGTACATATGTTTTAATTTCATAGAGATAGAGTGAACGTCAGTGTCTATGATAGTATAAACTGTATTACAGACACTGAAAAGAAAGAGAACTAATATTAAAAAGGATAAAGTAAGTTCGTTTGTTACGCGTTCATGGGAAAATTACTTAACCGATCATCATGAAACTTTGTACACATATTCTTGGAGGTATTCGAAGTAACATACTTTTTATTAAATGTGAGCGAAGCCGCGGGCGATGGCTAGTTAATGAATAAAGTTTTGGTATTATATATGTTCAAGCAAACCACAAGTAACATAGTTCTTATGTGGACCTTTCGGCGCCGCGGCGCTGCCTGTGTGTAGGTATATCAAACTTTACTCATGTAAGTAAAGAAATGTTTTATATGAAAAACCATGTAGATCAATATTAAAGAAAGAACTTACTGTTTAGATAGTAACTTTGTTAGGTAACATGAAGTATAATTTTGTTCGTCCGAACTGGGAAAGTTAGTTTCTTTTATTTTTGGGAAAATCTTTTTAATTAAAACTTATCTGACCCAAAAGTTTTAGGGCAGAATAGGTTACGATCTATGTACATTAGGAAAAAAGTTGCAAGAAATCATGGTATTGACTAGATGTAGAACTTATATTTAAAGTTTTTCGTAGCTTCCACATTATAGTTAGCTTCTTTGCTATTTGAGGTAAATCCTTTCCCAAAGACTTTAACTGTGTGTAGGGACACAATGCACAAAGAAATGCTTATTTAGATTACGGTGTCGAGTTAGTTTGAGAGAGTACAGCCAGTCGCCAGTCATATTTGAACGCCTAACCGACACGCACTTAGGGGAACATATACCTATTGCTGTGTAATAATTATCTTTTATTTATTCCTTCAACACGCAAATTTATAAGAGTAATCTGGACAATCAGGAATTAGTATTTCCATATTAGTATTCATTTTATAAGGGATACTCTTACGTAGATGACCCCTGTGAACATTTTTTTAGTGTGTTAGTAATTGTGAACAGTGTTGCAACTTATAAATGAGTTTGCCATATTCCCCAAATGTTACCCATATGTCATGTTGATTTATTGAGGTACCAGAACACACATAATTTATTCAAGTTTAACGATACTGCAATACTATTCCTTGTGCTATTAACCATTTAATTTAAAATTTGAGTTTTGAAAATAATTGTGTGTAGGTTTAAGTTAAATGGTGAATGTTGTGGAAGTTTTCCTGTTTTCTAAACCATTTCTAAGAAAAAAAAAGTCATTCCTTTTAAGAATTTCCGTCTCCAGCCAGTACTTTGAGCTCAATCCAACTTCTTATTTATACAAAGACTTCAAGTAGTCTACCTAATTAGAAGTTATAAACGGTTTCGCGAACTAAGATCGACTTAATTATAAGTATATCCATGATTAATTTTTTCATTATGGTGTAAGGAACCATTTTAAATTAAAATGCTTTCAATGAAAATTAATTTATGGGAGTAAATACAAATGTACTTGCTGTTTATTGATGGATAATTAGGTTGTTTGTGATTACTTTCAAGTAACGGATCAAACAGTGCTCTAATTGGCAGCTGCTAAGTACGCAGTATTCAGTTTCTTGTGACTTGTGTTTATTTATATTTTAGAAATATGTTCTAAGAGGAATGATTTGCGCAATTCATGTAAGATGAAGTTCTGATTCGTGCATAGTAATATCGCAGTAGTGAATTAATATTTTTATTAATTTGGACTTTAGGTAAGTGAACTAGATGAAGAAAAACTAAACTAACTAGACAAGAATAAAAAAATACTTAGCACTAGTTTTCAGTAAGCCTTTCTGATATCATAAGGATTCTCTTTAACCTTCAGAAACGTTCAACTGTCTTATTAAATACAATAATTGTTAAATTTATATTTTACTAGTTGTTGCTCACGGCTCTGCCCGCGTATATGTTGGTTATCGTGGCAATTAGTAGCCTACTTGTTATTCTGATGTATAAGCTATATTTCTGTAAAGTTTCATCCAAATCCGTTCAGTAGTTTCTGCGTGAAAGAGTAACAAACGTCCATCCATCCATCCATCCATCCATACTTGCAAACTTTCACGTTTATAATATTGGTATAGATATAGATTAATATTTTTTTGTTAAGGTCGTCGAGTATTTCTTTCGCTACACCTCGTAACTTTTGCAAACTTCTACAATCTCACATTCTTGAAGAAGATCCCGTTCTCCCTAAAGAATGGTTTATCAGAAACTAAAATTTACGGCTTGTGGTAAGTTTTCAGTTCCGTAGTTAAAAGTTAGTTACATTTTACTTTATTTACACTCGTAGCGCTACCTTAGTTTATGATTTTTCTGTTTCTACTACATCTATTATAATACTAACTGACCCACGCAACGTCGTTTACGTCTCCTATTGCCCGTAGCGTAAAAAATTCCCCCGTTTTTGTAACTTTCTTCATTGGTGCTCCGCTCCTATTGGTCTTAGCGTGATGATATATAGCCTACCTAGATAAATGTACTATCCAACACTGAAAGAATTTTTCAAATCGGAACAGCGGATCCTGAGAATAGCGCGTTCAAAAAAACAAACAAACTCTTCAGCTTTATAATATTACTAGCTGTTGCCTGCGGCTCCGCCCGCGTGTATGTCGGTTATCGCGGCAAATACACACATCAAAAGTGTCTAGGGATCAACATATGTGTCTAGGGATCAACATATATTTTTGCAATAACTTTTCTCCTGATTGATATTAATTAAAATTTTCTTTAAGGATTCATCAAATAAAGTGTTTTCGTTTGTCACAGTAACGATAAACCAAGTCACCTTTGCATTAATAAAGAAATTTGCCATTTTCCTAATAAAGGGATTTTTGACATTTGAACCACTAACATTAAAGTTCGAAAAAAAGACTGAAATAACAGTTTTCTTTAAAATTTTATTAGGTAACTTAAACAATTAATAATCCGTGTTTCTACCGCGAACACTAACAACACAAGAATCGGTTTGGCATACTCAAAATGAGTTCATCCAAATCACGCTGTGGAATGGCCGCCCATGTTCGTTGCAACAACAAAAAAAGGTCTTCTTGCGACTGGATACCCTCCATATTCGGCAGAGCTCTTCTCTGTAGCATATCCCATGCATGCGGCATGCATCGGGTTCAAGTCTGGCGACTGAGCAGGCCAGGGCCAAAGCCACATCTCAATCTCAAGAAATCCGCATAAAAATGCTTGATCCCTAGACACTTTTGGTGTGTGTAGTAGCCTATGTTATTCTGATGTATAAGCTATATTACTGTAAAGTTTCATCCAAACCCGTTCAGTAGTTTTCAGTCCTCCCACCAATGGAGCGATCACTTTGTGATACTTGTAATACCTATAGGACCCATGAGTATAAGCATTAACTCGCTACTAGTCCATTGGCGAGAAGAATGAACCACGGCGCTCCACCGTGTTCTTAATATAAACTAAAATCATCAAGCACTTACTGGAGTTGTGTGGCTTCAGTGTTCTCGGCGTTCCAAGAGATCTCTTGGGTAGTTTCTTCTCTGCGTCGTCACACAAACTTGCTCCAAGTGCTGTATATCTTTCAAGGTATTCGAATTACAATAAACTCGTATCAGCTATCACGGATATTCGAATTACAACTCACTCGCTTCAGCTATCGCGGAAGGCGCCTACAAAACTCGCGAGTCCAACCAGACCTAACAAAACGGTAAATCACTAAAGGGACCGGGTCGATGCTTAATTAGCTTAATATCAATTAAATTTCGGTTCTCAAAACAACAATCGTCGACCGTTCACAACACGCGTCTTTTTCGTACTCTCTGTCAACGTCAAAACGTCAAATAAGAAAAAGTGACAATCAAAATGTTGCCATTATAATGACGTTCGAAATCCAACAATTAGTTTTTGCGTGAAGAAGTAACAAACATACACACAAACTTTCGCCTTTATATAATAGGTCTTTACCTATGAAATTGCCGTTTTATATGCAATAAGTGAAAGTACTTATTTTTTCAAACTTTTTATTTCTGTTATTCGAAGTAATCACCCATGCAATCGACGCATCTTTGCCAACGCATTGGCAGTTTATTGATGCCCTTCTTGATAAAATCAGCTGGACGGGAGGCAACAAACTCTTCAAAGGCATTTTGTACTGCCTCTCGGGAATGGATGGCCTCTTGGGATCTGACAACATCATTTGGTACAGTTCGCAACAGACAGTCTCCAAGCTGCAAGAGCTGGGGTTGGAAGCTCTCCCTCATCCGCCATACTCACCAGACCTTGCATCTTCCGACTATTACTTTTTCCAAAATTTAGACAACTTTTTAGTGGGTAAAAAATTCAATTCCCGAGAGCCAGTACAAAATGCCTTTGAAGAGTTTGTTGCCTCTCGTCCAGCTTTTTCAGAGCGTCTAGATTTTTACAAGAAGGGCATCAATAAACTGCCAATGCGTTGGCAAAGATGCGTCGATTGCATGGGTGATTACTTCGAATAACAGAAATAAAAAAGTTTGAAAAAATAAGTACTTTCACTTATTGCATACAAAACGGCAATTTCATAGGTAAAGACCTATTATTAGTGTGATTAGTATATATTATAAATCATAAAGTAAGTTTGTCTGTCTGTCACGCTTTCACGGCTAAACCACTGAATCGCTTTGAATGAAATTCGGCATGGAGATACTTTGATTCCTGAGGAAGGACATAGGCTACTTTCTATCTATAACCAACATACACGCGGGCGGAGCCGCGGACCAAAGGTAGTTTGATATATATGTAATGTTAATACTTCTAAAGGGCTTGAAAATACTCACGAAAGAAATAAATAGAGTAGAAACTTTCTCTTGCCACTCTTTATCATTCTTTATTACGAAGAGGATAGTGAAACTGAATATTATAAGAATAAAACTTTCAATATAGCACTTACAGAGAGAACTTTCTGCTATGAACACAACCTGATATTGAGTTTTGTTAAGCTATCGTCGCATATTATTCCAATCAAAACGTTATTTATTATACCTTAGCTTCCAAAAAAAATACTATTAGTGACTCTAAATTCGATGTAATATTGACATTTTAAAATTGAAAAGTATCTATATTAATATTATAAACGCGAAAGTTTGTAAGTATGGATGGATGGATGGATGTGTGTTACTCTTTCATGCAAAAACTACTAAACGGATTTGGATGAAACTTTACAGTAATATAGGTTATACATCAGAATAACACATAGGCTACAATATTAGCCGCGATAACCGACATATACGCGGGCGGAGCCGCGGGCAACAACTAGTAGCAAACAAAGGATTGTATTTTCAAAGGCTTTAAGCACTTGGCTTGTGGGAAAAACTCTAAACATAGGAAAACATATAGAGTCCTTTATTGTACTTAATTAAATTGTTATTCTTGGTTTTTCTTTTCTATATATATTTCTTTATTATATCCTAAAAAATGCAAATATGTCCACACAGTATGGCCTCGCTATCTTTAGCTTAAAGGGGGATATGAAAAAAAACATGTTTTCTTTGTATTGCAATAATTATTTTTCACAATAAGTAACATCTTGATTATGTCTCTATTTCGTCTCACAATTTTTGGGGTGAGGTCACATATTGTTTCTTGAACAACATGGCTGACCATTAGTAGTTATTAAATCAATGTTTTGTTTTATTTTAAGAAATATTGCCTTTGGTCACTGTTCAATCATTAAGAATCTTCTCAAACGACCATTAAAGATTAATAAAAGATTAAATGTATTTCAAGAAAAATTATGTGGAGCTAAAATTTAAATTCTAAAAACTTTATTAAATCAACTTGATACCTTTCGATTTGTTTTTACACTAATACCATTAAAATATACCACAGTTAAAATATTCTGAATAGCAATACGATAAAACAGATGGCAGGAAAAATACTTCAGAAAATAATTTGAAGGAATGTTCGGCAACCTTTAAGGAGGGTTTCTCGAATACTTACAAATGAAATGACAAAGAAACGCTTTGATCTCACCCACTTTGAGGAGTTGTTAGCTGGGCGTGCAGTATCGTTGTACGTGATGCGGATATTCGAACGTTTGTGTTGTATTAATACATTTCTGTTTTTCTTTTGCAATGACATTTGAAGAAAAATAATTTGTCACCCAAGCTTTTTGGTTTCAGGATCAAACGCGTGCGGTGTTAAAATTGGCGAATTACCAAATTATATATCAGAAGCCTTAGTGTGAGTTTATTTTACATCAATTCGATCGTCATTGTGACGTATCGCGATCGCGGTGGGTTTTGCAATTGATTCCCACTAAACTCTTTACCAATCGAGAGCGAGCTCATGTACAGAAAACGCACGTGAGGCCTTCAGCTGTTACACTTAATGCGACTATTGAGAAGCTTGCTCGTTTTGGTCCGAGAGCTGGTACCATTTTTTGAGTAGGTATTTGAGGCAAGCTGAAAACTTTTCACAGACCTCTCCTATAATATCCCAACACGGAACTGCAGACCTGGCTGGTGAGTAGCGGGGCTAAATCAAGCCCCCCCTCTGGCGAGGTCACGTGACTTACAATAGCCATGGTATAACGATATACTTCGCCAGTTATAGCACTCTGAGAAACAGTGCTCACGTGGGAGACAAGCCTACGTCATCATCACTATCGCTGGTTGTCAAAAATTTGCCCCGCTACTAGGCAGGTCTGCAGTTTCGTGTTGGTGTATATTAGGAGAGGTGTGTGACAAGTTTTCAGCTTGCCTCAAATACCTAACCAAAAAATGATACCAGCTCTCTTACTATTTTACATTTATTCAAATGACTGGACAATTAAGTAGATTCTAATACAACACAATCGTATGTACGTATTATGTCTACACATTACTACTAATTGAAACTATTGCGTAGTTTACACTAATGACATTACAGTAAAGCTTGAAATTTCAAGTGAATTGCAAACAGTGTTCAGTGCTTACATTAACAATGATGAATACATTTAATAAACGAACACGCTCGTAGTTTGCTCCCATTTAATGTATCATGGTTGCACTGGTTATATCTATATTGTATTATGCAATGGAAAATAAATTTTATTTTAATATTCGTTAGGTAATGTTTCTTTTAAGTGTACTCACATAAAGAAACAAACAATAGTTGTAAAAACTTGACTTAATAATTTAGGTATATATCTAAATGTATTGATAATTCAACATAATAATTACAGAACCTTATTAAAAGTTTCCTAAAATAGTTTACTTAATAGTTCAGTTTAGTTAATTATTTTTTTCAAGAAAAGGTTAAAAAACCATAACTCGACTTCGTAAAAGCTTTTAATAACATTTATATAGCCTATGTCACACATTTAAACGGTTCTGAAGTTCAGGCGCTACGGTGGACCATACAAACTTAGAATACCAAAACTATTACCTTCCTTTTGGCTTCAACTTAGTCGGGTAAAAAAGGTTAACCGGTTCAGAGTCATATTTTGGCACATATTGATAGGGTTGGCAGGAGTGAAACCACTTTCTTACAGAATACAGGTGTTCAGCAATTCATCCTAATTCCAGCGGGAGCACTCAAAGACTCTTTTCACTCTTGAGCTAGGTTCCAGGAGACAGTAGTTACTCATTAACTAAAGTTAAAATCAAAATAATTCTTAAAAATGAGAACTTGTTTCTATATAATACTTTTTATAGCAATAATATAAACAAAGCGGTACAACATTTATAACATTGAAGATTTTCATATCCATTGTAAATAAAATATCTGACAATTTTTTATACATTTACCTTGTTATTCAGCTCAGAATTTAATAAAGATATGAAAGCATGAGTGTTTGAGTGATTTAAATAAACACCTACATTACAAGACGTAGGAAGACATAATAATATAAAATGATAGTACAAAACAAATTGTAATTTGGCTTATTCAAAACTTTTTACTTCATTATTTATTCCTTGTGTTCTCTACGTGAGAGAATGGCAGTAGACGAAAGAGATTTGTTGTTACAAGCTTTTTATTAACTTGCAATGTATGTATGTATGTATGTATGCTTGAATGTTTGGGTGGAATCTTGCAACTCAATTTTCAACCGATTTTGCTGAAATTTTGCAAGCATATGTATACATCGTGACAATACAATATTATAATGATATGGAGCTGATCTGGAGCTGGAAGATGGCCATAGGAACTCTGTAAGGAATCGTCGCAACATCATCGAGTTTGGAGTCGTTTGATTCGTCTCGAGGCATTCCAGTAAAAGCTTGTTGTTAAAAAGCTTTTTAATTCTTTTTTTTTTAAATTTGCCACTTCTTTAGTGTCAATGATATTTTGGCGTGTAAGATCATCACTTATTTAGACGTTTTAGAACACAATTGATATGAAATCAACTGATTGACCAGAAACTATTATTTACAGTACAAATTTACTAACTTAAATTTTAATTTTATAGGTTATAGAGCCACGCTGATTTAGGCACGAACGGGCCGAATCGAAGCGACACTACCCTCTTACAGAATACCAACCTAAAGTGGCAGCACTCGTGCTGTCGTGTTTCGTTGGTGAGTGTGAGAGGCCCAATGATGCAGAAATATCTCAATAGGCCGTCAAAGTGTGGGTCACCATGCTGCATTGTTACATTGTCTGCATCCGCAATGAGTATGGTGACCACTACTCTTGGATTCTGCTCATGCTTTCATCAGGCAGACTAGTCACTTTCACAGGCTCATATATATTTATTGAATAGGCTGGCAAACAAGCAGACGTAGCACCTGATAGTAAGCGATTAGCGCCGCCCATGGACACCTGCAACACCAGAGGCGTCACAAGTGCGTTGCCGGCCTTTGGGGGAATAGGGGGAGAGATAGAGGGAGGGGGGTTGGGGTATGGGCCTCCGGTGAAACACGGCGCAAGCACTATTTCACACCGGTTTTCTGTGAGGCCGTGGTATCACTCCGGTCGAGGACGGAAAGATATATATAATGACGAAATGAAAAGACTTATGAAGAATACAGAATGAATCTCCTATTAATCTCATGGTTGTTGTAGGAACCGACACAAACTTAAGGACAATACCACTGCTAAGAGAAGCAAAACTTTATAGAATTCCTATATTAATTTTATTGTCTAGCCAGCGCGGTGTAACAGGCTAAACATTTCTTTCTAATGTGGGGCCTATGACAAGCTGTGGAGTATTTAAAACTGTCGATGAAGTTTAGTTAAATTAGTTTCGATAATCAGCTAGGCACTAAATACACACATCAAAAGTGTCTAGGGATCAAGCATTTTTATGCGGATTTCTTGAGATTGAGATGTGGCTTTGGCCCTGGCCTGCTCAGTCGCCAGACTTGAACCCGATTGAGCATGCATGGGATATGCTACAGAGAAGAGCTCTGCCGAATATGGAGGGTATCCAGTCGCAAGAAGACCTTTTTTTGTTGTTGCAACGAACATGGGCGGCCATTCCACAGCGTGATTTGGATGAACTCATTTTGAGTATGCCAAACCGATGTTCTTGTGTTAGTGTTCGCGGTAGAAACACGGAATATTAATTGTTTAAGTTACCTAATAAAATTTTAAAGAAAACTGTTATTTCAGTCTTTTTTTCGAACTTTAATGTTAGTGGTTCAAATCTCAAAAATCCTTTTATTAGGAAAATGGCAAATTTCTTTATTAATGCAAAGGTGACTTGGTTTATCGTTACTGTGACAAACGAAAACACTTTATTTGATGAATCCTTAAAGAAAATTTTAATTAATATCAATCAGGAGAAAAGTTATTGCAAAAATATATGTTGATCCCTAGACACATATGTTGATCCCTAGACACTTTTGATGTGTGTAGAATTACCTTAAATAGATTTAACAGTTTTATACATACATATGTACCGATTTAAAGTTGTAAGTAAAGTAATACTAAGTTATTCATGTCGGATAACGGCTTTTAAGTATGTATTTGCAAATATACTGACAAAGTAAACCCCTTTAAAAATAGAACCACCTTTTCCGTAAGCTGTCGTAAAGACGATTAGAAGATTTTGTGAAGGCGGATACGACTCCCTTGACTGTACTTATATGTCTTGGTACATAAACATATGTAGTTGCGGCTGTTGCTTTGTTGCGGTTCGATCGGATACGATTATTATTCCAAGCTTCGTGTGTTTCTGTCCAATTATTAAGTTGAACGTAACGTCTCTTACTATACGGTAATTGCCACAAAGCCCGTTGATTGTCGTTAATACCAGTAATGGGCACTAAATGCTTAAGTTTGAGTATATGTGTATGTGTATGAGTAAGCTTTGTGCTGTACTTTGTTGTTTTTGATGTATTTTCTTAACTTTGTTAAAGGACATTTTAACACCGTTATTGATAAATATTATTGCTGGAATTGTTAAACTCTTCTTGTTTATAATGTAGAAATCTATAGCCTTATGTACAACTTAACTTGTGATGTTCATACAAAAACTGTTTGCGAAAGTGCACAGTAAATAGACAGGACAGCGCCTCAAGCGACCGTTTCATTTGCTCTAGCCTTTTGATTCTTTTCCATTTAGGTTTATTTTATATAAAAAAGACACTACTGAATCAGCGAAGCAAGTCCAGTTTTGCGCGTATATCTATCTTTAGTTTGTCATTTAAAAGAAACAACAGTTAATAAGAAAGTCACAGGTTCTCTACACTATCTTTATCTTGGTTATAGCCAGTAACTGGTTACACAGGGTTAAATTTCTTGATCATGCTATGGTTTCTGTAATTGATGGTGATGGCCACAATCTTAAGGTTTGCCTTGGTCTGTTGTTAGTTTTAGTAACTTTGTCTTTTCTTCCAATCCCAAGATACCATCCTGACGTAATGATTTATCATGTTCGTATCTGTATTAAATCTCGATTAATGAGCAACATAAGAAGATATATTTTTGATGCTGAAATAACTTATTACTTAAACCTACTTCTTGACAATGGGAATACATATTGCTTGCTGCTACATATTGTACCAAGTTATCAAAGAATTTTACTTAGCATAATATGAGACATTATTAAAAATCAAAGTTCGTTGCTGGATCTCGCTCCTATGATGGCGGATAAAAGCTGATACAACTACAAACTTTATACGTCTAACTTCGAGCTGTTACAGAGTTTTAATTTTGTGTCAAGTGTGTTTGCTTTGCTGAAATTTTCTTTCATTTTTCGATTAGCATGTCTTTTTAAAAGAAAGTATATGAAATATAAAGTTATAAAGTGACTTATTTGAGATTTACAATTTATATAAAGTTTGATTATATCGACAACCGTTTTGTCAGATCGCCATAGATTTAAATAGAGAGAGAGTTTATACAAATCACACAGATTGCAATCCATTGTATCAAATATTTTATTACAACATACGTGTAATGAAGTACTATACTGTAGCTGTAGCATGTATGCAACAGTTCTCTGTTATTTTAAACTTTAAGGCTAAAGTTTAAAAGAACACAGAACCGTTGCTTAAAGTTAAATAACAGCTTTACATAATATAAAAAAAAACCAATGAAATTGAGAACCTCCTCCTTTTGGAAGTCGGTTAAAAATGAAGTCGTTTTCTCTGTCTGTTCGCTTAGATTTTTTAAATTAATTAACGGACTTTAATGTAGCTTCAGTAATATTTAGAGAGATTCAAGAAGAAAGATTATATGTAAAATAAAGAAGAGAAAAATCGAGAATTTCATAGATTTTCGTGAGAAGCCGGGGCGGGTAGCTAGTTTATGAATGAGGCTGTTAATGCTAACTAGTTATTACTTGTCTAAATACAACGAAAAACGCTTAATGACACATTATAATATGTAATTTGCTGCCCTAATTATAAGTCACAAACCAAATGGTTTTTCAATATAGGTCCAAGGAAAGAATGGTGGCCTCATGTAAATCATTATTTCAGAAGTGTACATTATGTCTTTAACAGTTTACAAATACATAGAAGATTATGAACTTTGTAGGATAAATATTTAATTAGTTGGTATTTAGAACCATTTTATAAACTAGTAACGTTCTATTTGCCACTATGTGGAGTCCATCAATCAAACTTTTGTACCTTAATATAAAATATCCCTTGAAGCACTTTGGAAACTCGTCGAACGGTATTCAAGGTAAATTACACGTAAATCATTTCGACATTATCGTCACACATAAAAAGCAATTAGTCAATTATACTCTAAAATATTCTCAGAGCATAAAAGCTCATGTTATTGCTGATGCACGAGCCACACAGTGTTCTGGTGTGCATAATGATGTTTATCGTAAGTATACTTGCCTAGTTATTTGATGATTGTTTGTTGGAGCAATTGCCTAGGCTTACTTAATCGTTACCTTTATTGCGTGGCTATTGTACACAAAAAAACTAAACATTAATGTTGGCTATTTCTTAGGTGGACGTTTAATTATTTCTCCAATAAGATAGCTTCAATTTAATTAAATGAATTCTAACAATTTTATTTAATTTGGATTTGTTTGTAAACTGTAAAAAACCTTATTGTTGATTTCATTACCATGTTTTAAAACTCGTTTTGCTTGATATCTAATAGTTATGTTTATTTATACCAGGTTTCTCAGAATGCGGTCATAAGCTTACAGGCTGTTAGAACGTAAATGATGATGTTATGAATTTTACAAAAAAGTTATAATATGTTTTTTTTTCTTCTTTCTTTGTTTTAATTTCAGTATTTATTTTTATTTTATTTATTTTATTTATTAGGACAACCAACAAGAGCATACACCTTAAGAGCTAAGAGGCACAACAACAATAAAATACAAGCGTTGGCGCTGTCTTAATTATAGGTTGCCACGGAAAGCAAAATTATGTATTAACAGATAGTAACAGACAGTTGGGAGCATAAGGCATCCCTTAACTTAAAAAACTTAAAAGAATTTGAAACATAAGAGCAACAAGTACATGCAAACACAAGAGCGTCAAAAAGTACTTATACATGACAAAAAAAAATACTAGATTCGCTTGTCCCAGCTTTACAATTACATTTTTTCCTTTCAAAGATTGTAAACTTAAATGAAATAAAAATATGGATGACATTAACATATATAAATCCTTGTCCAGATAGTTGGGATGGGAGCAAAAGGCAGTCCTTAACTTATAAAGAATAAAGTAGTTAAAACACGAAAACAACAAGTTTATACAACAAACAAAATTACATAAAGTACGCAACACATAAGAAATTCTAAATTCGCTTGTCTTAGCTAAACAACGAAAGTTTTCTTTTAAAAGATTGTAAACTTGAATGAAATATATCAATGACCTTATTTTTACTGACAGAATTATACTCTGCTTGGAGTCTATTTAGAGGAGAGAAATGGCCCAAGTTAGTTTTTGACCTTTTAGGTGTAAACAAGGAGTATCTAGTAAGTCGCGGCAGCTTATGAGAGATCGTTATATTAAGTTTTTGTAGCAAATGGGGGCAGTTTATATTACCATTAACCAATTTATGCAAAAATGACAAATTTAAAATTTTTCGGCGCTTTTTTAATGACGTTATGTTGAAGTGAATTAGTCGGTTTGTGTAACTGGACAGTTTCTTTGACAGATTGAATTTATATGCCAAGTGGTACATAAATCTCTTTTGCACGCGTTCAATTCTATTGGAATGAACTTCGTAATGCGGATGCCAGACTACACAGCAGTAATCTAGAATAGACCTAACAAGACTGTCGTACAATCTTATGACGGTACTTTTATTTTTAAAATTCTTAGTGTTTCTCATTATAAAACCGAGAGTTTTAAGTGATTTAGAGACAATATGATCATAATGTTTCCTAAAATCAAGTTGTTTATCAAGAATAACACCGAGGTCCCTAACGGATTCGACTTCCTGAATACGTTGGCCAGATATTGCATAAACGCCAGACAATTCAGTATTACGGTTACGAGTGAAGCGAATATAACAGCATTTGTCGACATTCAGTGACATTTTGTTATCCCTACACCAGCAAACCAATCCGTTTAAATCTAGCTGCAATAATGTTATGTCTTGAAGAGCCCTGATTGGTCTCATTAACTTGAGATCATCCGCGTAAAGATATGGTTTGCTGTTTTTGAGGCAAGAAGTGACGTCGTTCATGAAAATATTAAAAAATACAAATTTATTACAATACAGTACAATAAATACTGAAAATTATTTTTTTATTAAAATTTATATTGCATGTACGTACTTATACCGAAGGCCTAATATAAAATATTAGAATTTCTAAATATCAAAATGTTAATATGTCTGCAATGAAAATAAAAGTTAAAATAGGCATAGACATCACAATTATCGTATAGAATCATCGCTTTGAAGATCTTTTATACTGAACTCAAATTACAAGTCTGGTGAAAACTGGAATGTTGGATCGCTTCAGTAATTCACGTAATGAAATTCTTGACATCTAAATATTCCATTAAACTAATTTCAGCAATATATTCCATCAACTAACTTTATTACAAGTGTGCTATTAAACCATTAATCAATTTTAGTGGTGTATAAAAATCGATGTCGTAATTTTCGTATCGAAAACCGTAAAACTTAATACCCATCGATGTTATGCTATGGTTATAATGGATGAGCGATTCGTCCCTAATGCGATCGGGTTCCGGTGGGTCTGTCGCGTCGATTCCCTCATTAATATCCGGTCATATGTGTACATATCGGGCTATTTTCGTGAGAATCACGCCCTACCATGATCATTACTAGTGATCCCTGCCAGTTGCCATCGTCCAAGCACAATCGATGTGGCCTTAAAATTTGATTATTGTATGATGCCTTCGCTACGCGCTAATATACGGTCTTTGATTATTCATTTTTATCTGTTTTGAAAATTAATTTGGTGTTGTTTTGAAAGTATTGAAAATACAAAAAGAAAAAAAAAGAAAAAAACTGATAGTTGGTTGAATTTACTTGGATATAGAACTATATTGTAATGGTTAGGTATTTCAGTATTAAAATGTATTGTCCCATTTAATTTAAAAACTCTCTTTTTCTAGTACAGTGGGTAAAAATAATGTGATTTAAGACCTTGTTGACCTTGGTAACATGGCCTCGGGCATTTTTACTAAAAGTGTCCTATTACGAGTATGTTACAACCGGTATTGAGTTCTTTATAGTTGTTTCATAACCAACTACTTGGAAAATTGAAAAATGACGAATGAACCAATTACTTTTGGTTTCTTTTCTAACGATGTTATGAACACGTATATTTATGAAACACAATCGTAAATTTAAGAGAATCCATCACAAAATTTTATTGGTCCACAGGTATATCTGATATCCCAAAATAATCCTATAATCGGTATTACGACATTTATAATACTCTTGGGTACGGACGGGCGTTCGTTTTGAGATTTACGCTGTTTGTTTGATTTGTATTTTTTATGATAAATATTTTGTAATAAATATATTTTCAATGTTATTTCTATTAACTTAGGTTTGCTCTTTAGTATTATTTACATCAACTTAGCAAATATCCATTTCTTTTTGTTTAAAGATCGTGAATTTTAAGAACGAGAAAATTCTATTTAGTTTGTATGACCTTTTACTTTAATATTCCACTAACTTATTCAAATGTTTAAAACATGCTTTAGACACTAATGGATCACTTTAGAAAGTAGGCAGAAAGAAGTCTAGAAATACCTAGAATATTAAATGTTAATGCCTACATTTTATTATTTTCTTGATGACGGTAAACATTTTTCATTATTTATTATGTAAAGAAATTTATTTATTTAAAGGAAAACAAGGTTTAGATAAATCATAATCAAACGTAATAAAAATTACTTTAGACAGGAATTTATTTATTTAATTTTTTTATTGACATACATACAATGATACATATAATGTTACTTCCCTGGCCCCTGAACTAGTGTAAACTGTAAGTCAGGGACCAGTGTCTTCTTGACTAGGAAAGGGACGCGCGATTCCTAACTCTATAGTAGAATTATGTTTCTTATTATAAACTAGAAGTGAGAATTAAATAAAAGAACCAAATAGGAGGTAGCCTAAACTCAGTTATTATTTATAATTAAAACACTAAACAGTTCACAACAAACTAATTTTATAATTCGACATATGATTACAAGCAATTCACGAAATACATAACAGATCGACATTATAACGATAAGAAATAGGTTTACAACGATATAACATTAAACGACAAGATATATGGTTGACGTATGCCGTACTAACCAACAAAAACACAATAA
Organism: Diaphora mendica; assembly: GCA_949125395.1. Taxonomy (NCBI): domain Eukaryota; kingdom Metazoa; phylum Arthropoda; class Insecta; order Lepidoptera; family Erebidae; genus Diaphora; species Diaphora mendica. Next base: position 13,765,327 of record OX421326.1, read on the forward strand.
CACCTTACCGACAGCCTTCCAAACAACAAGTGTGCGAACATAGCTAAGCACCGCCTCTTTATAGGTTCGCACTGCATAATTTATCGGTAGAGTAGGGTAGGTAACACCTAACATTCTTTTAATATAATATAGTTATGCACTGCAAGGCATGAAATAAAATTTATCATAGTTATTATCATCAACAGCCTGTAATGTTTGAAGGTGTGAGGAGGAAAATGAAATTGACACTATATATAAAGTTTTAACTATCAAATAAGTTTCACCAGCAATATCTGACGGTGGCTTTATGTACATTGTATAATGTATAGCTTATATAGTTTGCTTGACTATAGTTTGTGTAAAACCCGACGGAGCTCTCCGCAACCCATAACGATAGTCATAAATATTGCTTCAACAATCGCGGCTAGCCACTTTATTTTAGCCAAACGTGGTTCACATAAACTTTGGTTATCCACCTTTGAGAATGCGTTTATTTAGTTAACCTATGTATTCTCTAAGGCCAAGAATTACAAAGCTGCGGAAAATATTTTTTTAAAGTAAGGCCTCCAACTCAGATCAAATAAAAAAAGGTAGATAACGCACCGCCTTGTTCTTGTTGAAGCAGAAAAAAGGCTCGTAGTTCCAAGTTTTTTATTTGCTCGGAGGCCTCCAATTATAATAATAGGATGTGATATAATATATATGTTGTGTTGTGAATGACCATATTAAATATGAAATGTAAATCATTTTTATTAAAACTCTTATTTGAGCATGTAAACATTAAACATTTTGTTGCTGCTAAAGTGGCAAAAAGTAATATGGTAATGACGAGATCGCACATATAAATCGTGCATGACCTTGAAGAAGTTATAGAAAGCTATGAGGAAAATATTTACATTGAGGTTTTACCGTGTCTAGTGTGTTTTCTAATCACACTAATATATAAAGGCGAAAGTTTGTGACTTTACAGTAATATAGATTGTACATCAGAATAACACGTAGGCTACTATTTGCAGCGATAACCGACATACACGCGGGCGGAGGCGCGGGCAACAGCTAGTTGTTTATATGTAACTGTCAATTTCTTTATAAATTGAATTAAATATCACATCGAAGTAGGTGGAAAGTTTTCAGCTTTAGATGTATTTGATTAAAAATTTCAAAAACATTTTATTTGGATCGTAAAGACTTTTTTTTAAATTTAATACATAACGTTAGTGCTTCATAAGCGTAAATTGTATAGATACTTTTTAAGAAATTAAGATGTTAATTTGTGACTGTGGGTAATAACAATTCACTTTAATTTATTGTAATAAATCTTCTATATTAAACACTAGCTGACCCGACGAACTTCGTACCGCCCTATTTTTGTATCGTAAATATATTAGTGGAATATTAAAGTAAAAGGTCATACAAACTAAATAGAATTTTCTCGTTCTTAAAATTCACGATCTTTAAACAAAAAGAAATGGATATTTGCTAAGTTGATGTAAATAATACTAAAGAGCAAACCTAAGTTAATAGAAATAACATTGAAAATATATTTATTACAAAATATTTATCATAAAAAATACAAATCAAACAAACAGCGTAAATCTCAAAACGAACGCCCGTCCGTACCCAAGAGTATTATAAATGTCGTAATACCGATTATAGGATTATTTTGGGATATCAGATATACCTGTGGACCAATAAAATTTTGTGATGGATTCTCTTAAATTTACGATTGTGTTTCATAAATATACGTTGACTGCCTCGTTGGTCTAGTGGTTAGCGTAAGCGACTGCAGATCAAGAGGTCTCGGGTTCGATTCCCGGGTCGGACTGCTGTTGGGTTTTTCTTACAAGAAATTCTAAATAGCAGCCCGGAGTATGGAATATGGCGGTGTTTCCCGCCCGTGCCTCGGAGAGCACGTTAAGCCGTCGGTCTCGGTTGTCATGAACATCTATGGCAATCGTTATTGGGAAGTCAGCGCCCTCAAATATACTGACAACTAGTTCAATCATCGAATTTAGTTCGCCCTCAGGGTTGCGGAGGTCCGATGCCAGTCGCTCCGTGTAAAAACTGATATTCAGGTAAAACCGGTTGAACTAGTAGCCGACCCCAAATCTTGGGAATAATAAAGGCTAGGAAGAAGAAGAGATAACGCACCGCCTTGTTCTTGTTGAAGCAGAAAAAAGGCTCGTAGTTCCAAGTTTTTTATTTGCTCGGAGGCCTCCAATTATAATAATAGGATGTGATATAATATATATGTTGTGTTGTGAATGACCATATTAAATATGAAATGTAAATCATTTTTATTAAAACTCTTATTTGAGCATGTAAACATTAAACATTTTGTTGCTGCTAAAGTGGCAAAAAGTAATATGGTAATGACGAGATCGCACATATAAATCGTGCATGACCTTGAAGAAGTTATAGAAAGCTATGAGGAAAATATTTACATTGAGGTTTTACCGTGTCTAGTGTGTTTTCTAATCACACTAATATATAAAGGCGAAAGTTTGTGACTTTACAGTAATATAGATTGTACATCAGAATAACACGTAGGCTACTATTTGCAGCGATAACCGACATACACGCGGGCGGAGGCGCGGGCAACAGCTAGTTGTTTATATGTAACTGTCAATTTCTTTATAAATTGAATTAAATATCACATCGAAGTAGGTGGAAAGTTTTCAGCTTTAGATGTATTTGATTAAAAATTTCAAAAACATTTTATTTGGATCGTAAAGACTTTTTTTAAAATTTAATACATAACGTTAGTGCTTCATAAGCGTACATGTATAGATATTTTTTAAGAAATTAAGATGTTAATTTGTAACTGTGAGTAATAACAATTCACTTTAATTTATTGTAATAAATCTTCTATATTAAACTGAAAATGAACCGACGAACTTCGTACCGCCATATTTTTGTATCGTAAATATTTTCAAAATTTCTGAAAAACTTGCATTTAGTTATGCCTGCCTCAACTTTCCACGGGGCAGTCATGTACAAAAAAAAATCCCGTTAACTTTTGATTATCTTCTATACAAACCTTTTCCTAACAATTACGAATATATAGAAAAAAGAATTATCCAATTTGATGCAGTCGATCGGAAGTTATGAGCGTACATACATTTCGGCGATTCATTTTTATTTACATAGATTAGAAGCGTCGATTTATTGATCGTAACAACAAGACGTAACTGGCTATTTTAATGATCCGGTCTTTTCTCTAATACCCAATAAAAATTCCAGTCGCTAAGGTTCCACTAAAATAAAAACTAATCACTAGGAAGGTAGGACTTGAATTCTGATTTCCTTTCTAGTTAACCGTTCTACTACGAGTAGTATCGGGCAGTTTCACAAGATTCAAAATTAAAATAAAACCGTCAAAGTGACGAAATATGAATTCAGCTTGACTTTTCTAGAGGCCACAACAATTACTAAGACATTAAATTAATGAAAACAGTAGGTGTTAATGAAAATATCAAAAGTTATTTTACGGAATTCATTTTAAAGTATAAAAACAAAACCGAAAGTACGACGCTAAAAGTAGAAGCCCCAAAGCAGGAGTTTCAAATTTAATTTCAAACATTCCGATGCGGTTTTATTTGTACTCATTTCTCACGCAACTTCGTAATATCAATTAATTTGTATCAGGTAGATGGAGCGGAAATTTTGCGTTTTGTAACTCGGTTGACACCTTTATAGCGGATTATAAATATTATTAATGTGGAAATATGCAAATATTTATAGAAATTTTGTGCCTATAAATATATGTATTAATGTAGGCACTGTCCGTCACAAACAAGGCCAACGACTTGCGTTGATATTCTTGTGCAAGACATATAGGAAGGTTAGCACTTAGGCTTTATCGGTATTGGAGGGTGTTCTTCTGGTCGATCATGATGTGCAAAGACGTGCAGCCATGTACTATTCCAGAGTAGAAAACATGGAATGTGGTTGTTTAGGCTTACGAGACCGCGATGAAAATATAAGATGGTTTCAACAGCAACTTCTGATTAATTTCGTTGCCGGTTTCAAGATAGTTTAATTTTCTTAGGACTTCCCGAGTGTCATCTATACTAATATTATAAACGTGAAAGTTTGTAAGTATTAATGGATGGATGGATGGATGTTTGTTACTCTTTCAAACAAAAGCTACGGAACGAATTTGGATGAAACTTTACAATAATATAGCTTATACATCAGAATAACACATAGGCTACTAGTTACCGCGATAACCGACATATACGCGGGCGGAGCTGCGGGCAACCACTAGTAAGTCATAAGTCGGTTCGTGGGTCACTGCTGTTGATCTGGTGTACAGGAGTCACAGTGGTGGGCGTGTGGGCGGGATTAATACCAATAAAAATAAATTAGGATTAATGTTCAGATGTCGTTAACATATTGGTCGTCTATTGTTAAAGATTTTTTGTCTCATAGATTTTAAACGAAGTAAAAACCAGAGTAAGTGCTCAATATAAAAGTATTGTATTGAGCACTAATTTTCCAATTTAAGGCAATTTCCAATACGTCCGGTTATAATTTGTGTATAACATAAAATGTCGTGTTTTAGTTATTTACACAGAATTTAAGCGTAGATGCAGCTGTTATGCTTGAAACTGTAGGCTCATGTAAACAACACAGCGACTTGGGAGTTGGCAACTTTGAGCGTTTCGTTAGTTAGGCGGTGCATTCGGTGCAGCTGTAAATTTGCTGCTATAGTATATTGCAAGGGTTTATTACAAGTTTACTTCCATTTTCTGTCGAGTTGGCTTTATGTGGTATCAGAAAATTGTTACGTTTTAAAATTGTACTTTAGTACAATTTTAAAACGTAACAATTTCCCTTTAGGGAACTATCCATTTTGTATGCGGGTTTTGGCTTGGAATGGACAGACTGGACAGTCTCCGAAAGTAGTAATAATACATTAAATTAGAAGTATTAACTAATAGAAAAATATTATAGGTTTGTTTCCAGGTGTTTCTAATTCAATCCGAGGTCAATATTGAGACTTCGATCGGTGCCGGTCAGAGTCGTCCTAAATAGCGTCATTGGCATACATTATTAATGACAAAAGTCGAAATAGAAAAACGGGAAATAACAGGAATGAAAACGTATGCATTGACATTTGAAATATTTATTTTGAACTGTTCAGTCTAGAGTTGCCATAGCATTAAATCCTTACTGTTATTAATTCAGTATTAATATACCTAATAATATAATTCTGTGGTTTTCATCATAGGCAAATGAATTTAAATAACTTTTTCGTGGTTAAGTTTTATTTTATTCAGTTCAAAAATAGTTTTAGATCTTTTTTTTTTTAGACTGGTTACGGTAAATAATCCAACCAGCAACCGGAAAAAAATCCGAACTAAGCAATTAATGTTTTAAAATAGTTAATAAATAAAGTTTTTCAGTTTCAATTGATACAACTGAAAATTACAAATGATTATTTTTTTGGTACATTTGTTATTTCGAGTTCATTCTGTTCACCCCAAGTAGAAATGAACAGTCCCATTTCAAAGGATCCTTACGTGATTGATTGATTGATTTGAATAAATCTTATTTCTATTATCTACTTAAAAATATGAAAATATACAAAGACAGTTCTCAAATTAAGCTTTAAGATAATAAATTATCACTAAGTGTTAGATTCAGAATTCTTTAAGCTTATAACTTTACGGAAACTTTTTAAGTAACTAGCTTTATCTTCATCACTTTGTATTAAGCTTCTTCCGTATCACGTTACAACTTTTTTTGTAATGTGTGTGTTTTTTGTATTGAATATGATATTGATTGACGATTTTAACTAATGAAAACTTGGATTCTGATTACAATCAATACAAATATAGTTTGAAACACGCTTACAAACAAACATACAGGTGAAGCTAATAAAAGCATGTTAAAAAGGAATGAATAACTTAACAAGGATTGCTATACTTCGTGTAAATTGTTAACGCTACGATAAAGATTACAAACTTTATTACTACAACTAGCTAGCTAGCTAGCGCGTGTATGTCGATTATCACGGCAAATAGTAGCCTTTGTGTTATTAGGATGTATAAGCTATATTACTGTAAAGTTTCATCCAAATCCGTTCAGTAGTTTTCGCGTGAAGAAGTCACAAACATACAGGCTCATAAACTTTCCCCTTTTTAATATTAGTGTGATTTTGAGCAAAGAATTTATTGCTGTCTCCACTAAGGGCATCATCCAAAATTGTATCTTTTGTATTAGCTATACCAGTGGAGGCACAGCATGTGCAGCTGTAGTGAGAAATGGAGCGCTATTAATTCTACTTCTAGTACTCATGCGAGTGAATTTCGGACGCGAGTCACAGTTGAAGAATTTTCTCGTATTTCATGCACTTGCTGCTTGTATTTCTATTTAAATTCTCTGTATGATTTTTGTTATAAAGTGTGTGAAATTAGTGCTCTGTTTCTACTGTCTGTATAGGTACATATGGAGGTATAGTACACAGACATATGTAGGAGTTTGAAGTGTAATACGAAACATGTTGAAACAGTAAAAAAAGATGCTGCTGAAAATTTTCGATCAGAAAACGCAATTGGAAATTCGATTGACTCAGTACAAGGATTTAAGGATCACGTATACTTTAATCAATTTCAATGTACAAGTCCATATTACTACAAGAGTTACGAGTATTTCTCTAACTGAATTTTATTTTTAGACTTCTGCAGTAAGCCACTCTGTACTCACACTTCAGTGTATTCTCAAAATAAATACTCAATTGAAATCCATTCTAGGCTCTGTAAATAGAATTCTCTCCATGTTATTCTATCACTTTAGCAGACATAATGGTTGTTTTCCGAGAATCGTATACTTAGTAGATTTACGAGACCGTGTATAAAAAGTTGGGTCGTTTCGACACACCTGTGCCTAACCACCGACTATCGAGCTTCGCATAAAATAATCACATGCAGCCTGATTTTGGTCTGAATTTCATATTTTTATTTACAATTGAAATTTCAGAATAACCTAGCAAGTGATTCCATATTCACACATTAAAAGGGTATCGGCATGAATGGGCCGGCACAACCGGAGTAATACCACGGCCCCCAGAAAACCGGTGTGAAACAGCGCTTGCGCTGTGTTTCCCCGAGTGAGTAAGGATACCGGAGGCCCATACCCCAACCCCTATCCCCCAAAGGCCGGCAACGCATTTGTGACGCCTCTGGTGTTGCGGATGTCCGTGGGCGGCGGTAATCGCTAACCATCAGGCAATACGTCTGCTCGTTTGCCTCCTATTCCATAAAAAAAAGAAAAAAAAGTATTTATCCTACAAATGACACCCTGTTCTTAACGTTATCAGTAGTTCAGAAAAAGAGTGCCGTCAACTGGCTGCTTGCAATAAAATTTTCGAACACCAGACGGCCAGTGGTAGGAAAAGTAGGCCCTATCATTGCTATTGGAATTTCTATCAAAAGAACCAAACTCAAATTAGTTAAGACATGTTTTAAGTATCATATTTTTTTTATGGAATACGCGGGCAAACGAGCAGACGTATCGCCTGATAGTAAGCGATTACCACAGCCCGTGGACACCTGCAACACCAGAGGCGTCACAAGTGCGTTGCCGGCCTTGGGGGATGTCTGAAAGAAATCGCCGTGAGCGATAAGACCGCCAATTGTTACTTCTCTAGCTTTGTAACTCATCTATTGTTATGTTTTTATTTTTTATGTACACAATAAAGATATAAATAAATAAAATAAATGTGGAGGGGTTGGGGTATGGGCCTCTAGTATCCTCACTCACTCGGTGAAACACAGCGCAAGCGCTATTTCATACTGGTTTTCTGTGAAGCCGTGGTATCACTCCGGTCGAGCCTGCTCATTCATGCCAAAGCGTGGCTCTCCCACGGAAATATTTAAATTATCAGTCGCATAAATCACAACTTAATATTGCGTTTCAGGCGACAAAATTACAAATGTTTAGAAAGGTTTTCTTTGTTATTTAAAAAAAAAAACTGAATCAATTTATCTCGTCACTTTAATTAAATTTTACCGCACGTGTATTAAAGGACTTTAAAATAACCAGAATACATAATCTAGCTTTTATATTGTTATATCTGGTTTATTTTAGTAACCAAGTAGTTTTATCAACTGCCTCGGTGGCGTAGTGACTGCTGTGCTTGAGGTCTCACAGGTTAGGTACACAATTTAAATTATGAAGCGTGTGTTTTCAATTAGCGGTATGGCATTTATCGCCTTAAAGGTACGATACTGGTCACTTTGTACGCTTTTAATGTAGGCTTAATTTATATATTTGAGATGATTAATAGTAATTATAAGAATTATGAATTCAAATTATTTTTATTCCGATGAAGTGTAGGTATATTTTATTAATAATATTTTTTATTTTATTTATTTATTTTTTTTTTTTTTTTTTTTTTTTTTTTTATTTTAATCTAATAGTAATTACATAAGTACTTAGGACTTAATGCCTTTTCCAAGATTTTCATATGCAATATGCATTTCAATAACATTAAATTGTAAGAGAAAACTAATTAAAACTGATTGAAGTGATATCTGATAAACTAACCTGTTGTCGTTCAAATCAATAATTTCTGATTTTGCCTAAACAGTGAGTTAACTTTGTGAAAGAGAATTACCCATAGACATATTCAGAATTTAAAGAATTGAGTTCGTTACTGGTATTAATGAATCAGTTGGTTAAAAATACATAAGATTCTCTTACGCATTCTTCACAAAAGTACACAGAATCTTTTTTGTACACTGTTGTATCTGTACACAAAATATTTAAAATTTGAAAGCTTTTTGTTTGTAGAAAAATTTGTTTAAAAATATATTTTACGACACTGTAGCAAACTAGTGTTACCGTCATTGTGCCTTAGGGTGGCACCTTTGTATGCACAAAGCAACACAGGCCTTTGTAAGCAATCACTTTAATTCTACTGTAAAGGACATTTGAATAAAAAGATAATATATCTTCTTATTTATAAAAACTTTATAAATCTAAAATAAATGACATGTCCATATTAGAAGTCACAATAATATAAATAAATCTGTTAATAAATTACTTCTTTCCATTTTGAGAAGAGTGCTACAAAGTTCTTCTAGTATTGGCCTATTTCTGTAACTTATACAGGCTACATATTGTAGGCTGTCATAAGCACAACAGAAGCCAAGTCTAATATTCGCCGTGTTAAAACAGTTTGGGTAACCCAAGTTGGAAATATTTATATTTACGATACATCTATAGATAGATATAGAAGAGTACAAATAGAACCAGATAAACATAAAAGGTAGTTATCGCCTTAACACGATAGTTGCTTATTAGTAGTAACTTCGAATACAAATTTAGACATTAAAGAGGACATGGCATAATCATTTTATTTTAAAATTTTTCAGGATTAATGTTTTATCGATTTTAACTATTAAAATTAATATATTATTTGTTATTAGTATTTTCATATTATAACTTGGATTTGTGTAGCTTTATAAGTTACTAATTTAACAAATAGCGTAGGTGGATACAAATACAATTTCCCTAATTTCGGGGAAAATTCGTTACACGGACACACTGATATTTCAATGTACCCGCAGTTGGTGGGTTTTAGATGTGAAGAATTTATTTTGTATAACCAATAACCTTTGATGATGCCGTAAGGCGAAACCGGTCAGGTGTAAATAAAAATAAAATAGTGGAATAAGTACAAGTGATTTTAATTCTAGAGTTGTTTCATACAATTAAGGCGTGACTCCAGCGGCAAAAAATAACAAAACCAACTAACAAAACATGTTAACTAAACATGTTAGCGAAAAGTCGCAGGAGACGGACTTTTAAACGAACGTCAAACACGATTACACGAAAAGCAAAAATCTTTTATCTACTCGACAAAATGACTTATGGTACATCTACTTACTTACTTTTATAGTATAAATATGAATATTATAAGTATTAATGTTAGTTCAGTTCAGTTTAATTATACGAGAAGTATACGCTGGGATGTTTTCAGTCCGCTTTGGATAACATGTTTGCTTGTTAAAATTAACAAAACAGTTAGGCCACGTCCATATTTTGATAAATATGTCATGTTTGGTGTTTAAAAAGATTAAACAGTGTCGCAGGAGACCCGGCGTTAAACTTATATACGGTTACATATAGCTAATCATCTAACATATAAACATTTTGTTTCATCAGAAGTTCCTTTGGTATTTAACGAAAGCTCAATTTATACTGGTCAATGTAATAAAACAAGACATATAAAACTGTTGAAATTCGACAGTTTATCTCTAACTAGCTGAGCCCCGCGGTGTTACCCGCGGTACAACAACAACCGCGGTTAACGTTACGGGACAAAGTAAAAAAAAGTATGTAAAAAGTATCTATACCTATACGGCTATACCGACATCAAAAAAAGCTATTAAATTGTACAGTCTAGCATATAATATTTAAATTGATACTTGTTTAAGCTAAGACCTTATGGGACTGGCATACCCAAAGAGGGTATAAGTCCCTTAAAAAAAAGTTTCCTATGTCTGACTCCTGGTTCTAAGCTACCTCCCCACCAATTTTCAGCCAAGTCGGTTGAGCCGTTCTTGAGTTATAAATAGTGTTACTAACACGACTTTCTTTTGTATTATATAGATTACTATTACGAGTATAATCTTTCATCGCTAGGTATGTGTATATAACGAAGAAAATGAATTTATAACCAATCAAATAAAATCATAACAGTTTACATTTCATTTAATCATTTATATAGAAAATAGGTATGTTGTATTTTCATTTTCTTTGTGAAAAATAGTATGGTACTGTAGGGAGATTTTAAATATAACTGGGACAAGTATAACGTCACGACACGATTTAAAACACAGATGATATTAAAACACCTAAAGCACAAGCATTTAATCTCAAACCAGGTAAAGTCAGTATCTGGATAGTAAATAATTTTTAGTAAATAATTTTAGTAAATAATTAATTTTTGACAATTCATACTAATATTATAACTTCAAAAACAGGTCTATCTGTCTGTCTGTTGCATTTTCATGGCCAAACCGCTGCTTCGATGTCAGCGAAATTTAGGATGGCGATACTTTGATTATTAAGGAGGGACATTAGAAGACATAGATGGGGCGGAACCGCGGGCAAATGCTAGTAATAAATCTAAGATGCATTGCATAATAATACTCAAAAATTTCAGTAAGTGCTCTAGTAAAATGTTACCGTAGACATGTGTATTCTTAGTTATGTCACGAAACTGTAAACAAAAATACAAAATATAACTTTAATCTTTTTGAGACACATTTAATGGTTTTGTCCAATAAATACATAAAGTTTTATTTTTTTTAAAAATGAAGTACGACAATTTCCAAAATATTACCTAAAAAATAGCTCCATTAAAAAGTTAGTTGGCAATAAATTTCTTGACTTATTACGAAACAAACACGCTCCGAGAGAAACTTGGTAAGTTATTTGAAAGAAAATTTGTATTCATTAATGTTTCTCTAAAAAGTTTTATGTACTTCCTTTTTAAAGGTGATGTCTATATTAATACTCTTCTAACCTGCCATCAGTCAAGATGCGAGTGTTTCGCGTCGAATCTCTTTCTATCAACACAATCACTAACGACCATATTCTCTTGTAATTTATTGGCCAATATTTGTTTTGACCACGTGAATTTGCATTGAGATGACGTCATCCCCATATATTTAATATGAAATAATAATTTTCCCATGGTGTAAACACACCTTTACACACTAAAGGTAGTAGATCATTCAGCAGGTTGTAGTGTTTGCGCAATGTGCTTACGAGCCACACATTCTTACCACGTGAACGCTCCTCAAATTAACATTAATGATAATGAATGCGGGCCCGTATTGATCCCACATTAACCCAGCCACGGGACCCAAACTCTCCGATCGGGAGCGCACTAATAAATTGAGATATTTGCTCGCGTTGTGAACGAAATCTATTGGGTTTTATGGGCTATTTTCTGCCGTAGAATATTCTGTTGCCCTGATATAAAAACATTGAGTTTCAGTTTTGAAATGTAGGATCGCTACTGTTAAATTGTGGAGGAATATTTTTCACTCCAAACTTTTCAATTTCAATTTTCAGTGTGTTTTTACTGCTGATTTAACTGTTTTAACTTCTAATTTGAGGAAACACGGAAAACTTCTAGCAAACAAGATCTGACACATCAGTTACATTCTTGTTTTTGTTACTTTCTAAATACTAATAGAATTTGTTCGCTTAGTTGATATTACTTCTTTTTGCTTGCTCTGGTCTCCGGTAAGTGAAAGAGCCGCTTCTGTCATTTACACATATCAATATAACAAATGTGATTTATTCAAATGATCTCTAAATAAATTATTAGGTACATAAAACATTATGTATGTAAGTTAAAATATTTGGTTTTTATTCTGGTCACAGAATGTGACTGGAATTACATGTACATCCATATTATTAGCAAATAGAACAAACAAAACTAGAGAAATATGAGCACTTGTAGTTTGAATTTTCGTCTTCTCATACATATTTCTAAGACGTATACATTATTGTCAATAACTTCGGTTCGCAAGTAACAGGTGCAAGTTTGATATTTCATCTGCTTGATATAACTTTCGTATATAATGTCGAACCCTTTTATCCAAAGTGAAACACCTACGTTTTCAAGGTAAATTCTTCTAAAAACATAAGGCAGTATACAGACTTACAGTGAATCTTGTAGCAGCAGGTGGCCATTTAAATTGTTTTGTTGCCTTACTCAATAGGCTCTAGTACAAAAGTAGCGGTTTTACAAGCCGCATAAAAGAGGATATACATTTTCTTTACAAAGTAACTTGAGTTTGTAACAAAACTAAAATAAAAACTATCGTGGGAAATTTATTTAAAAAAATTAAGAACTTACTAAATACACCCGTGTCCATATAACTTTTGTATATGTGACAAAGATTTTGAATGACGATAATGAAGTACAGTAATATTTTTCCTATACATTTAATTTGGATCTATTAGTTGCTTTTTTTCTCATTTTTTTGTGGAGTAAGTTATGATAGTTATTATATATATGTAGTTGTGAGAATTGAAAACTTCACTCGGCAATAAGTGACATGTTGTGTATCACTATGCAAATAAATGATATATATTTTTGTTAGCAACAACAGACAAGTAATTGTGTCTCTCGAATAACTTTGATTAGACTTCAAAAACTCAAAAAGTTCTGTACTGAGGTTCCCGATCCGCAGTATGAAAATAAACTTAATTTAAATTATCTACAACCCTACATTACGTTTCATCATTGCTTATCTTGTCACTCTAACATCGTCACCTTCCTAGTCTGACATTAGATCTGCTATATTTTATTTAGGTATCTTAAAGTACAACAAGTAATGTATAGAATAGTACCGTCATCTTACAAGGCAACAGTCGTTATTCAAGTTAAAAAGAAAAGGACTACAAAATTATTTTCTTTATCAACAAAAAATTTTCTTCTAAAAATTTTTCATTTTCAAAGAAAACTATCTAGTTCCAGTTATAGTATAGTTTATAAAAGAAAATTATAAAAAGATAGAATGGACTACGTCTAATAAATATTTCTTTAAGATATTGTTCTAAATGAGTAAGCTTACTTTAAGGTTAATATAGTTTGGAAAAGATTGTTAATAGTATGTTTTCTTGGCAGGAAACGCGGGGAAAATGAAGATCTGCACGTATTTGCTGTTGAGTTTTTTAGGTAAGTATATCTTATATGCAAAAATCAATTGCTGTTTGTTTGTCCAGCTAAAACTCGAGAACGGCTGGGCCAATTTAGCTGATTTTGGTTTTGAAATGTCTGTCGTAGTCCACGGAAGGTATAAACGGTAAAAAAAAAATACTTGAACACGTGTCACGTGTACGAAGTAGCGGGCATAGCTAGTTGTATGATAGTTTTCTGTGGTAATTTATAGAACTTATAGTACAAAAGTTAAGTATGCTTTTACGTATTTTACCTTTACTCTTGTTGTAATGGTTTTCAGTAATGAAGATCCAATGACAATATGATGATACAAATCTTGCATCGACTGAAATTCTTCAAGATTTCTTTATTCATCATTATACTGTTTATGCTTATTAACATATCGGTCACTAAGTCTATGAACATATGCTTGTAAGTGTTCTTCAATGTACCTATATTTATTTACTTGTTACAAATAATATTTGATAAATTAAAGGTTGTGATTGCTTAAGAAGTAACCGTTTTGGGACGTATTGGTACTACAACTAGTAGTCAACACTATGTAAACATACATGTATCAAGGATTCCATATTTTTCTCTTAACGTTAAATCAATTAATATGGGTTTTGTATATGGCTATAATTGCAGTTGATGTAACTTATTGTAGGTACTTTTGTCAGTATTGTTTTACGACAATCAGTTACTTAACAAAGTTGTACGACGCAGATATTTTCAACGTGTAGACATAACAAAAAGTAAATACACTAGCTTGAATAGTTTTTTTTTTTAAATAGGGGGCAAACGAGCAGTCGTATCGCCTGATGATAAGCGATTACTGCCGCCCATGGACACCCGCAACATCAGAGGCGTCACAAGTGCGTTGCCTGCATTTGTTAGAGTTTCTTAATACTAAGATTATGTTATTTAAATGTTACTAATAACTAAGTGGTTGTGCTGTAAAATACAGTATAAATAAAATACAGACAAATTCTTTACATATAAATCAAATAAGAAGTCAGCTGAAGTCAGACGTACATAATATAGTAATCCAAGCCTAAAGCTGAAGTGGTACGTTTACAACTCTAGTTCACAAAACATTCTTCATATTTTTGGCCTATTTCGTGGCGGTGAATGTCGAAGCGAATTTTGCAAGCAACTAAACGCAATCCTTTGAGGACGGTCCTATCTATTTGTTGTAACATAAATTTTGACGTTCTTCTGATATATGGCATCTAAAGATATCGAAATTTAGATATATGACAATCTTTTAGGCTTTGATACTCGTATATTTTGATACATTCGTTTTTGTGGCATATTTCCTACAACTCCATTATATTCCTATATAATGTTTATTTGAATCAAATTGAAATATAGTGTTTGACTCGCAATATCCCGTATTTCAAGTTTGTGCTTTTAGTTTCGTACAATTTTAAGGTTCGTATGTTTTCGAGGCAAACATGTAAGAAAATTTCACTGATAAAAACGTAAAATCACTCGCATAAAATTTTCAATTAACTACCTCGACCAGTTTCGACCTCTTCAACTCAGTTCAAATTGTCATCGGTGGGCTCATCTATGGCTAGTATAATTGACTGCCTCTGTAGCGCAGTGGTAGCGTATGCGACTGCTGCACTTGAGGTCTCGGGTTCGATTCCCGGGTCGGCCCGAATGTTTGTATGATCTGCCAATATTTGTTTCGGAGTTTGGGTGTTTTCTATGTATAATATGTATGTATTTACAAAAAAAAAATTATATCAGTTGTCTAGTACCCATAACACAAGCTCTGCTTAGCTTAGGACTAGATGGCGTTGTGTGTAAGATGTCTGAAATATTTGTTTATTATTATTATAACCGAAAAAAAAGCGGACAGGTAAGCACATATGTAAAAAAAATGATTCGAAAAAATAATAATATAGAGTTCTTACTACTTAAAGTATCGAACCATTACAAACACCTACACCTAACCATTAAAATCAGTTGTTTTATTATTCATTACACTGTAATGTATTCCAACTGAAAAGAACCAACACAATAGTTAAAGATAAGGGATTCACGTTGCTCAACACATTCTGTTGCCAGTTACTAAGGATGTTGCAAGAACTTAAGTGCACTAAAGGGTAGCTGCTTTCTCCCCACTGTCCTCATTCATTGCACACTGAGAAACCAGTTTTCCTTTACACAAATTTTGAAATGGTTTCTGCTTCTACTTTAACGTGACTATGGCATCTGAAATCACATTTGAGAAGATTTTTGGGCATGACAAACAGCTGAACACAAAAGACTTCTGAGAAAGCTTTCTGTTATATAGTTGTTTTAAATTACCTTTTCTTATCTACTTTTCCTTTCATTGTAACCTTCATTTTCCCTATACTTCTCTATTGTTACGTTAGTACGACTAAAATTATAGTCGTGTGGTAATTGCGTCTAATCCGCCCCTGTCTACTGAAAATATACACGTAGGCACGAATATACGTACGTATTTACATATATCGTTAACAATTACTGCGTATGATATTAGTTGGTCAATACCACGATAAGTGTTCACCGGTAAATACTATTACGATATTATGTCATGTTCCGTTGATGTACTCTACTAAGTTGTGGGTAGTTTAGTAAGTACTTAAGTTTGTGGGAAGAAATTGCTTTTGGCAATAAGGCCACCCTTTGTACATTATAAATCTGTCATTTTATGTATTATCTGGTAATGTACGCATAATACGCTAATTGAATTAATATCAAGCCCTTGTTGTTGTTGTTGTCTTTATATTTTTACATATTAGCATACTGATAACACATTTTTTTTTAATATATTAAAAAAATCGTTGTAAGTCATAGCTTTTTAGTAAATCGGGACTACTCGAGATAAATTGTTTCAAAGGTTCCTTATGCCTTCTGTATCCCAACGTTTTGAACGGGTTATACCGCCTGTGGTCGCATGTAGACTGTTGTCGTTGTAAATCATCTACGTAGCTTCGTAGCTCCGTCGTTGTAGACCTCTACGACGTTTACTACGTAAGAGGAAATAATTTCTTGAAAGATTAGTGGGATTTCAGTTTTGACTATTTATTGGTTTTAAATTACTTGCATTAACTAGGTGAGATAATTGGTAGATAGATAGCCGAATTTCCCCCACAGTTGACGTATTTATGAATCGGATTCAAAATACGATAAAACATGTTTTCTACCTTCAAATGAAACTTCAATATTTTTTAAATTAAACGTCTAGATGTACGTTCTAGATTTAACCAATTAGAACTGGAATCGCTCAAATTAACACTCAAATTGAGACGGTGGAGTTTCAAGAGATATGCTCCTATTTATTTTAAGGTAAGTGTCAAATCTATATCTATACTAATATTATAAACCTGAAAGTTTGTAAGTATGGATGGATGAATGGATGTTTGTTACTCTTTCACGCAAAAACTAAGTAACGGATTTGGATGAAACTTTACAGCAATATAGCTTATACATCAGAATAACACATAGACTACTATTTGCCGCGATAACCGACATATACGCGGGCGGAGCTGTGGGTAACAACTAGTATATAATATGTTTCGTTTGTAACTTATACAAAAACGTCAAAGGTAATACTCTCTGCCACTAAGCAAGCCTTGTAAGATGTGTATTATCTTAACTTATAAGCGATAAGAAAGTATTAGTGTCAATATCATTTACATGTCAATATCGGTGAACTTCATTGGAAAATATGGCATCGATCGATCCAAAATTATTAACCACAATGCAGATAAATTAGAAGTAAAACCTGTTATACTGTCTCATCCAACATATGCAGATGCATAGGAAAGGGAAAGAATTGCTCTGATTTTACAAGTTTTTTATTAACTTGCAATGTATGTAATACATACATACATTGCAAGTTAATAAAAAACTTGTAAAATCTTTTTGTACTTTCGGCTGCGTACTGCTTGTATTTTCGGGTGGAATCTTTTAACTCAATTTTGAAGCAGACATCTTCAATCGATTTTGCTGAAATTTTGCAAGCATATGTATACATCGTGACAATACAATATTATAATTACAATGAGCTGATCTGATGCTGGAACTGGAAGGTGGCCATAGGAACTCTGTAAAGAAACGTCGCAACATCATCGAGTTTAGACTCTTTTGATTCGTCTCGAGGCATTCCAGTAAAAGCTTGTTTTTAAAAAGCTTTTCAATTTATTTACTGAAAAGATTTTTTTACCATTGTTCAGAACAAACAGACTTCTACCTCTGTCATTCAGTTATTAACATTATTAAAACACTGTAAGCTTCTTAAAACCTTATGACTTGCAAAATCAACCCATGCGATAAATTGTAGTTATTATCATAATAATACGAACATGAGATCTTCAATAAATGCGTATTCATACTGTAAAGCTCTAAATTGCAAAACTGTGAATGTTGAATTATTAGCAGGTGCCTTCGGATGACCTTATCCGGCAGATAGTTTATTTTTAACCGACTTCAAAAAAAGGAGGAGGTTCTCAATTCTACTGTATTTTTTTTTAAATTGTTGTTACCTCATAACTTTCGACTAGGTTAACCGATTTTGATGATTATTTTTTTATTTGAAAGCTAGTGCTTCCCGTGTGGTTCCATTTAAGTTGGTCCAGATTGAAGTCGGTACATTAAAAAAAAATTTAATGTTGTCTGTCTGCCTGAACATTTAAAACGGCTGGACCGATTTTGATAGGACTTTCTGATAGGCTGATGATCTAAGAGTTTTTGTAAAGGTACAACCAATACCACGGGTAATACCACGGGGCTCAGCTAGTACTAAATATATATTATGTTCGTACTTTTTGTGATAATAATTATTTTTATTTTCCGTTAGCTACTCAATTAGAGTGTCGAGCAAAGATAAAGGCCTATGTCCTGCTGCACATAGGCATCTACACTGAATACCAGTAATTGTAATAATAGAAGACTGCAATAGGCTGATGACAATTCAAAAGATACCTTCACAAAAATAATATACCTTTTCTACTGCCTGGGTGGCGCAGTGGTAGCGTATGCGACTGCTGTTTTTGAGGTCTCGGGTTCGATTCCCGGGTCGGACCAAATGTTTGTATGATCTGCAATTATTTCTTTCGGAGTTTTGGTGTTTTTAATGTATGATATGTATGTATTTACAACAAAAATATGTATGTATTTATATCAGTTTTCTGGTACCCATAATACAAGCTCTGCTTAGTTTGGGACTAAATGTCGTTGTCTGTTATATTTCTTAAATATTTATTTCTTATTATTTATTTTTTCTACGATCAGCAAAGTAAGCGGGTGACTCTAGCTACTTTTATAGTGCTATTTACATTTTTGTTGAAACAAAAAAACAATAATAATTTATATATTGATACTGTATATACAGCGGCTTTATTCTGAATTCCTAGAACGATCATATATAAACTTCGTAATAACTATCGTCTAGAATAGTATTTTTCATTTTTTAAATTCGATAGTAACTGTGTCATCGACACCAACACAACACAGGACTTCTACCCAACTCCCGCGCCTCCTTGCGCCACTGGTAAAATCCGATAGGGATCTCGCCTCTAGGTCCCATGGTGGAGTTCCGGCCAGGAAACTCGCCGCTTCAAAGTAGATCGTGCGGTACTTATGATTCTGATGGCCAGCACTCGTTGTGGTCGTATAGCGCGATATTGCTGGCCTTTAGGAGCTTCGTCCATACTAGGGCCCCATAAAGGGTCACCTCACGAATACCCTACAAATTCCGGACACATTCACGAGCTTCTCTGGAACAAATAAACAATAATAATAAGAAGAGCCATAAACACCAGATTTCTTCTTATTTAATTTATAAATAAGTTTAATACATGAAGAATTTAACTTAATAACGGTCATGCCTACTTAATTTGTAAGTATTTAATTTGAATATTTTATAGTTGAAATATTTAATTTGAATATTTCAACAGTAACAAAATACGCAAAAAGTATACAAAGACGTCGGTAAGCCTAATTTATTTGCTCCCTTGTTTTATTCGGAGCACGTTCAGACTTTTTTCAACATAATTCGTTAATTACTTAATATGCAGATTAGATCCTTCTGTAATTTACTGCTTCGTATTTAACATTTAATAAAACGTAAATGCGCCATTAACTGGAACAAATTAAGTGGAAACCCCAACCTGATAAAAGTTGAAATATATTTTTACATAGTATCAAATGAAGTAGCGTCCGCTGTTTGTTCGCTTTGATTTTTTAAACTACTCAACGGATTTAAATGCACTTTTAGCAATAGACAAAGTAATTCAAGAAAAAGGTTTATATGTATATTACATGCATATTGTAGTACTCGTAGACGAAATTCGAAAATTTCAAAGACTTCCGTGCGAAGCCGGGCCGAGTCTCTTAAAGGTTTATTTAGGAGGAAGGTAGTCCTATTAGTAAGGTGATCCAATCTTCCGTAATAATAATTATATTGTTTATCAAGATTTAATTATTCAAAAGATTCTCATTATAATTTAAGGTAACAGTGTCAGCTATCTTAAAATTGAGGTCTTCTTGATTGAAATAGAGTGAAATAAATACAAAGGATTTGTCTGCTTTTAAATTATTTTATACTAGTGGTTGCTCGCGGCTCCGCCCGCGTATATGTCGGTTATCGCGGCAAATAGTAGCCTATGTGTTATTCTGGTGTATAAGCTACTGTAATACTGCTATTACTGTAAAGTTTTATCCAAACCCGTTAGTAGTTTTTTCGTGAAAGAGTATAGATTTTTTGGTTTATTAATGGATTAAGAAGGTAATATTTTTTTTATTTATTTATAAATAATTAGACATGTATGTAAAAGTTATAGAGAGTTTACAAACATGTTTTACAATTTTGTGCCGTTTTACAAGTCTTACAAGTTACCATCACATGCGCAAGGACAGTTTTATTTAGGACTAGCTGACCCGGCGAACTTCGTACCGCCATATTTCCAAATCTGTCTCAGCTTCCCACAGGCAGTGTACAGTCGCGGACAAAAAAAATACTTTTCCCGTTATCTTTTTTTTTTCTTTCTAGCAAAAAAAGAATGAATCAAATCGGACTATGTGTTATTGAATTACAACAAAGTACATATTTTGACTTTCATCCCCTCTCTCCAGGAAACCATGCTGAATTTCGGGATAAAAAGTATCCTATGTCCTACCTCGTAGTATGAACTCAAATCATGCCAAGTTTCACTTTAATCCATTCAGCAGTTTCAGCGCGATGCGTGCCAAGATACAGACAGACAGACAGACAGACAGACAAAAATTAAAAAAAAATACAGTTATGGCTTCAGTATCGATAACAGAGTGCCCCGCAAAAAAAAAAATCAAAATATCTTCAATGTACAGAATTTGACCTGTTACATTTTTACTATAAGTATATAGATTTTTTAAAATCTAAGTAAGTACCTTATTAAGTAAACCTAAACTCATGTGTATGTTGTAAATTATTAGTACTTATTTCTCTTCTTTCAAGCATGTATGATAACATGAAAACTACCTACAAAGTAATTTGTTCAAGCAGACGGGGATATTGAAAATGTTGGGCGGAACCTGGGGAGGGTTAGTGACTTTGTCACCGTGTCACGTGTATAGTGCCACTCCCCGCAATAGGTACCGGAGGCAATATGAGGTTTAGATTTATTTGAGTTCGTTAATTTTAATGGTTCAAAATTTTTCTTGATACTAAAGTTTCGTAGCAGGCCGGTATATATAATTATAAGTTAATTAATTTATTCGATTCAGATAATAATAATCTACTACATATATTTAAATTTGAACCTATTTTCATATTAAATTACTAGAAAATAAAAAAATCAATAAATATATTTGCAATGTACAATATTTACACACAAGCGTCTAAAAACCCACATCATCGTCTACTGGTAGCGTTCCCAAATGACTGGCAGCATTGCCACGTTGAATGGCAATCTAATTTTATTATAAGTTAAATTTCACACATCATTGTAATTGAAATAATTACTCATTCTATTTAAGTAATAAGTTTAGTTGTCGATTCCACTCATGCGGTTTTGGAGGAACTATACTTTGTCCATTCTTTTATTTTCTTTTTGACAGCTCACGCCTATAAATTATCATTTTTTTTTTGGAATTATGTACTACAGTAATGTCGTACTTTATTGACGGTGACGGTACTTTAGTGAAGTGGTCTGTGCATAACTAACAACCACAGACTATAAAACAGTAGGTACTTGAAATACGATAAATCGATCATATGATAAAAATAATTTGACTTCATGTAAGTATTTTTTCTGTAAATTTAATAAAAAAGGAAATAAAAATAATATCTATGACTCCAAGATTGAATTTTTGCAAGGAACTAAGTCGAAATCTTGAAATTTAGGTTCAAACCAAGAGTAAAGAACAATAACTCTGTTCATTCATCTAATTTACTGATTTATTATTTATATTTTTGTTTATTTCTTGTATAATATAAAAACTAATAAAGGAATACTTAATATTTCAACAAAAAATATTTAATTAAATCGATTGAAAGTTCTTCATAAATAAAATCGCTATTCGTTTCAAATCGAATCGGTAATGGGTGAGGGCGTCACTAATTTCAAAATTTCTTGAACTGTCAAAAAGAAAATAAAGAAATGAACAGAGTATAGTTTAGTTTTATTCTAAATATAATATACTAGTTGTTGCCCGCGGCTCCGCCCGCGTATATGTCGGTTATCGCAACAAATGTCCATACCACAGAACAAATGAATATACTAGAAGAGGTGTCGAGCAGCAAGTGCAAGATACACTGTGTCGCCTAGACGCACACATTAACGATCAATAATATTATACACACATAACGAAGTCTTTCCTGATTCGTCAAAGGATGTAATGTATATAAGTTCAAAAAGCCACTTACAATGTTACTAAATACAACCTTATACCTTTCAACTAAGGTAGGGTTTCACTTGCATATTTGTGTTCGTGGACAGTTTCTTCGAAAACCTTAAGGATGTGGTAAATTTGACATTTATCGATTATAATTATGTTACAATAATTTTTAAATTAATTATTTATTTGACTGATACTCTGATATCCTTTCATTCTACTTTATATTTTTTTTGTTGCAAAACATTGCAACTCCCTTATTTACCTAAAATAAATTATATATTTGGGTGTTTAGACATACATATTTCAGAAACTTTAAATAAATAAAAAACGACTGCGCATTTTCGCAAGTTCTCTACAACCGCCGGTTCTTTGCGTCCACATCGTACAGGAAGCCGTTGGATTAATGGCTAACTAACTTAAATTACTAAAAATATGTCACGTTTATTATTTAGTCAGAAGTACTTACATACTATCTTTTTTTAATTAAATCTGTTTTATTTTTTCTGGTAGCTGTAAAATTATGATATATGAAATATTTATAAACTTTTTATTAAAACATTTTTTTTCAAATATTTCTCCAAAATAACTTTATATAAAAATTTTGCGAATAAACAAAATCATATATTTTTTTAAAAACCATAGTACAATATAAATCGTACTACGATACTAAACATAAAAACACTGTAAAAATCAATATCATCGAAAAGTTTAACATTACGATATCGATTGAATTTGTCTACATCCCTATGTCAAATAATTGTAAACATTACTTTTATTAAATATTTTCGTGCCAAATGTTTTGAAATACTCCCGCAGGAAACGCAGTTGACGCAGTTCATTGCGTGCTCTCGTGGCAACTATGCAAATGATACTTAAATTTAACACGTAATGTATGATTATTTCAATAGATTAGAATATAACGGTTTTCATGTGTATTACATAATACTTTTTAGTATTTTGTTAATATTGCTTAAAAACAAAAGTTTTGAGACTACCGATGATACGATATGTTTCCTTTGAGTAAATTGTAGTCCTTGCTTCGTTTTCAGCACTTTATTATCGCACAGTTCGGCATACCAATAATTTTTTACGCAGCTACGTTCCCGACGAAAGTTATACGTGTATTAAAGCGTTCAGTTGATGCCAGCAGACCTATTAGAGGTATCGGCGCTTAACTTCGGCGCGCCTACCCCGCCTACATAACAATTCTACTTGTTCTGTGGTCCATACTTACAAACTTTCACGTTTATAATATTAGTAAGATTTTAGGTGTATTTAGTCGTAGTAATCACCGGTAGTAATAAGAGTTTTTTCGTTAATTATTCTTTGTAAGTATTATTGACTGCCTCGGTGGTGCAATGGTAGCCATGCGACTGCCGAGCGTAGCTGAACTAGAATTCAGGATATAAATGTTTGTATGATCTACAAATATTTGTTTTGAAGTTTGGTTATTTTCTATGTATTTAAACGAGTATATTATATTTATTTTTACAAAAAAAAGTGTATGTATTGTATTGATATCAGTTGTCTAGTGCCCTTAGTACAAGATCTACTTAGTTTGGTTCTAGATGGCGATGAGTATCAGAAGTTCAAAGTATTATTATTGTAAGCGTAAAATAAAATTGACAATACAGATCTAGACTCAGAAATAGTGCAGTTCTTACTTACTATTATTATTTAATATGTATGTAAAACATTATCTATCTTTCTTTAAACAATGTTATAAAAACTGTTTGTTTTGTGTAGTAAGTCAATACACCAATGCAATATGAATTATACGCCAATAAGCTTAATACCGATATAATATAATTTAGAATTCTCATATCAAATATTTACTAATCAAATCACGAAATTTACTGTTTCAATGTTGAATATCCGATTCTGTAAATGAAATATTATAATTAAGAAATATTACGAGGAAACACATGCAATTTTTATTACAAAGTTAACGAAACTAATTCATCGTTGTTTGAACGAATGAAGATATTCTAACATCTGGCGGAAACGGAAACTGGGACGAATGTTACACGTATTGTAAACAGTAATAATTCTTGCGACATTTTGCTTATAAACTTGACTTGTCAATATACGTGAGGTTGGGTTGTATATAAATTCACAATCTTAAGCTAAGTGAAGCTACACTTTAGTGGTGTTAGTGTGTTAGGTTAGAATGTGGAAGACAAACTACGAATAAAATGTTGTTGATTTATTCGAAGCGATGTTTACGCTACTAGGTGAAGAGAAGGTTGAGTTTGATTTATGCCGTTGCAAATTTTCGTTTCACAGTAACATTCTTACTGTTAAATGGACCTTATAGCATTTTTTAATAATCACTCATAATTACTTGTCTTTTCTTTTCAAATAGTTCATTGTGCCAGACTGCCCGGCCACTGTCTTACACAGAAGGTATCGTCTCAGTTGAAAAGACATAGAATTGACATATAATATATGATTAGAATATGTATAATATCTTAACTATCCTAATGAATAATATCAAGAGCAACGTATAAACTTTAAACTGACTGCACGTTTGGCCTAGTGGTTTAAGTGGCTGCCACGCCGCTTCCTACTGCGCCAAGTGTTGTGGGTTCAAATCCTACACGGGACAACACTTTGTGTGATTCACAAATTGGTGTTCTGAGTCTGGATGTTATTTGTGTCCGCTACATGTATGTTTTTAAAGTCCCCCGCGACACAGGATGTATATTCCTAATGCGGGGAGTTGTCTTAAAAAAAAATCAAAAAACAGTTTTCTTATAGATCTCGTAATGAAATTCTAATGAAATTTATAAGTATCAGATTATTCAATTTTACCTTAACAAAAGAAAGAAGTAATTTTAATGTTTTGCTTTGGGGGTGATGAGATAGTTCTTCAACTAGACATCTTTTGTTTTATAAATTAAAATAAAAGTGTTTTGAAACCTTTCCTTATCTAATTTAAGAGAACTTCTTTGCCAGTAAACCAAAATTGTAGCCTAAGGCTAATCTAAATTCCCTAGACACGAAAAGATATCAGCCGTGTAGTAAACTAAAACAAATTGCCTTTTAATACTTTTAGTTAAAAAATAAGTTATAGCACGTAAGTTCCCTAGAAACATATTTAAATATTAGAAATCCGAGGGAGAGTGACGCTACTGTTGAGCGGACACGAAATTGACTTAAAATTTAAGGCACTTAGCTAAAAGTTAGAGTAAGTTTGTACAAGTAACTTACCGAACATTGGATCCCTGTGGATTCGTGACTTTAGAATTTGCTGTTACATCACTTATATACCGATGTCCAAGTAGTTTTCCACAACGTCGCTTAGAATAGTGCCCGTGGCGTGTGGAGTGTCATCATCTCCATTCATATTTTTTTATGTTGTAGCTATCAAAATGACTCTGCTCTGCCCTATGGAAAGCATGAGCAGAATCCAGAAGTGGTGGTCACTATCCTCAATGCGAATAAGAACAATGCAGCATGGTGACCCACACTATTGCGGCCTAGTGAGATATTTTTCACGCTCCGCTTAAAGGACCCGAGTTCATAGTGGAAGGGAAACACGTACGCTGGTAGTGAGTTCCAGGTTTTGATCGCTCGGCATAGGAAGGATGAACCAAAGCGGTGAGTACGAGAGCTTATGTCTACCACTCTGAAGCGGTGACTTCCAAGGCCGGCCCGTGCTGTCCTGTAGAGGAAGGGAGAAGGGGGGATCAGTTGGAACAGCTCTTCAGAACACTCTCCATGGTAAAGGCGATAGAGCACTGCCATAGAGGCGATAACATTATTTTTTTCATGAGTATCGTAAGAAAGTTGGCTCTCATGATGCGACACGACGAAGAATTTTTTTAATCAAATTACAAACAAATTTTTACGTATTTTTCACCGAAAATTAGATATATTTTTCACATAAATAAGTTTTAATAAATATTCTTTAAGTAATGTTTTACCACGAAAACTTTACTGAGAAATGACAAGATAGTTATTTTAGGCGTCCCTTATTAGACCTGTCTAGACCAAGTTATTAATCATATTTTATCATCATTGTTTCTTTTATTGAGGATTTAATAATCGACTTCAAAAAAGGAGGAGGTTCTCAATTCAACTGTTTTTTTTTATGTTTGTTACCTCATAACTTTCGACAGGGTGAACCGATTTCCATGATTCTTTTTTTATTTGAAAGCTAGTGCTTCCCATGTGGTTCAATTACAATTTGGTCCAGTTCTGACCATGACCAGTCATCAATGAGAAAACCATATAAGTCTTCAATTTGCATTAAGAATGTGCGCGACAAATTGACGAATAACTCAATATCACGCTAAGCGATTTCGATGATTCTTTTTTTATTTGAAAGCTGGTGCTTCCCGTGTAGTCCCATTTAAATTTGGTCCAGATTGAAGTCGGTTTTTTTTTGTTAAAATTTGTGATTATTTGTTTGCAAAGTTGTAATTCAATCTTACATTACTCGAGTTACGTGTATCACATAGATACATATCGTATTTCAAGTAGCATCATATTTAATCTTTTCTTATACCGGTTTTTTTATTTAACACTTAATTTTCTTATACTTTATATTCATAATTGAAGACTTGAAAGATATCAAATTAAAAATAAAGATTTTTTCCTTCTATTACACATGATATCAAATAACTAGTTTTAAGAAATGAAAGACTACGACTATTACTGAAAATTTTAAAAAATTCTATCAAATTGAGTCTGAGTATTCTTATATATCTACCTACCAGGATAAAGTGACTATACAAATTAATACATAAATGACAGGGTTTATTGAATACAAACTAACAAATTATGAAATTGTTACATTACCACATTTTTCGAAGCTATCTCTACAGGAATATTACCAGCTAGACTGTTTTAAAATAAGTATTAAAGTTTTACTCATTCTATAGGTATTCTGTTCAAGGATCTCCCAGCAATGGCACCCCTGAGCGCGGTAACTGAACAAGCAACAACAAGGGATGTACTCGCTCCGATGCACACTCAGCAGTGAAATTTTGTACACTATGTAAAGGACGTTTTCTATAGAAGTTGAGAAGGGAAAATCAGGGACACTCTAATTCCAGTACCTATAGATAGTTGGTGGTTGTTTTATATCCGAAAAAAGACACAAATCTATAGTTATTGGAAATTTTCTTACAAGTTAATGCGATTTTTGTAAGTAACTTAAACGTGATTGAGCAAAGACTGTGAATTTTTTTTAGATAAAATGTATTTTAAATTATTTTAACTGGAATTGAGATTAAATAACAGACATTTTGTTTTTATTACTAGGACAAAAAACAAACGCCCAACCACTATTTCGACCATAAAAGCTCTTAAGCAAAGCACCTTCCCCAATTAATAGAGACTTAATATTATCAAACCAAAGTAACTTCTTTCACCAACTCACATTTATTACTATGCTAACTTTTCCCGCGGCTCCGCCAAAAAGAAGCCTATGTCCTTCTTTAAGAATCAAAGTATCTCCATATCAAATTTCATTAAAATCGGTCTAACGGCTTAGCCGTAAAAGCGTGACATAGAGACAGACAGAGTTACTTTCGAATTTATAATATTAGTATGGATTATATTATCAAAATCTAGGCAATACTATTACAAAAGCTGTACCTTAAATCAAAGCAATTTACTTATAATGGATGAACGCTATATAGAACCAAATTGCATTCTATTGTATAAAAATAATGCTTCCATTAGCGAGGCTACGAAGGCAAGTGGCGTAGTTAACGCCCAGCGCCTTCCTCGCCCTTCTTCATCTTCTTAAAATGCTAGCGATTGAAAGTTAATTGGGGTTTCTCGACAACACGAAAAAATAACGTCTTAGTTATCAAATTACTAGTAATTTTAGCGTGCTTGATAGTGTTTACAAACTAACATAATAATATTTACTTTTATATCTATACTTACTATTATATAAAGCTGAAGAGTTCGTTTGAACGCGATAATCTCAGGAACCGCTGGTCCGATTTGAAAAATTCTTTCAGTGTTGGATAATACATTTATCGAGGAAGGCTATAGGCTATATATCATTACGCTACGACCATTAGGAGCGGAGCACCAATGAAAAATGTTTCAAAAACGGGGAAAATTATCACGCTACGGGCAACAGGAGACCCGTTGCCGGTAGCGTGATAATTTTCCCCGTTTGCCGTTTGCTTCTGCAAACGAGGTTGCGTGGGTCAGCTAGTAATATATATAACTGCCTCGTTGGTCTCGCGGTTGGTGTGTGCGACTGCTGATCATGAGGTCTCGAGTTTGATTCCTGGTTCGGACCAAATGTTTGTATGATCTACAAATATTTGTTTCGGAGTTTGGGTATTTTCTATGTATAATATGTATGTACATATTTACAAAAAAAAGTTTACATGTATTTGTATCAGTTATCTAGTACCCATAAGGGGTATGGGCCTCCGGTATCCTCACTCACTCGGTGAAACACAGCGCAAGCACTATTTCACACCGGTTTTCTGTGAGGCCGTGGTATCACTCCGGTCGAGCCGGCCCATTCATGCCGAAGCGTGGCTAATATTTGTATTTAGAATTTTTTAAGTAGGTATGATTATATTATCAGCAGTCTGATTAACATAACACACATCCATAATTAAGTAACTTTTTCTTACTCGGTTATGTTAGGTTATTATATTATTGAGATAACCTAACCTAAGATCATATTTACTCAAGAGGAATACCGTTAGGTAATTCCCTGGAGTAACATATGGAATATGTATAAATGAAACTAATGAAATTCAAAAATAATACTAATTAATCTACATAGAAACCTGTTTGGAGTCTATTAACAGAAATTCCGTCTTTTCAATTCTTTTAATTAAACTCTACATCAGACTTGTCAAAGCACCATTTTTCACCGAAACGTGAATTCAGCAACTTTGGAAACAAACGCAATTAGTAATATTCTATTCCTTTGGTTTTATTTAACTTTAGTCTTTGAATCCTATATTAAGACGAGTTTTATTTTATTCTATTACCGCTTTGCCTTTTAAGTTTTCGTTAAAGTAGTACAATTAAAATTCTTGTCGTTTAAGGGGTTCGAAATTTGGGCTATGGAGACGTTAGATAAATTCGTAAGTTGGAATTGCTAACCAGTCATTAGAAAGTTAAAATGGGTATTAGTAGTAATTTAATAGAGTTAAGAATAAGATCCTTGATTGGATGCCTCTTCATAAAATGTAATACCTACTCAGAGATACGATATCAACGAGCGCATTTACATAACTATGATAATACGAGTAGAATAAATATGAAAATAAGTTTTTTTTTGTGCCAAATCATAATTTGCAAATAGTGTATATGAAAAATAGTACAGTACGCCAAAACCTCCTTTTTAAGGACGGCCTATGTCCAGAAATGGACTATTAGAAGCTGTCAAAATCACGATGAAGATATCGATATCAATAAAATATAAACTTTAATCAAACAAATGATTATAAACTTGTTATTTATGTTTTGTGGTACTCGTACCTTCTCAACCTTCTCTCTCTCCTTTTTTTTTTTCATGTATAGCCCGCCAAAATGACTCTACTCTGCCTGATGGAAAGCATAAGCAGAATCCAAGAGTGGTGGTCACCATATGTCAGGTCAGGTGGCCTAGTGATGCTTCTGCATCTTTTAGTCTAGTCAACAAGTATGGAACTTGTTGACTAGACTATTTGGGCCTATACGTTTTTACTGCAAGATAAGAATTTACAATATCGGAATACAATTATTTATATTTCACTGCTAGTAGATCTTGACTCCACGACCCCTGAAGTCCATCTTCTCTTCAGCATTAAAAAAATCAAAGTTTCAAATTATATAAATCAATTATAGAACATTTGCTTCAAACAGGAGTTTTCATCTGCCAGTATTATGACGTGGAGGTTGTATAGGTACCGCGAAGGTTTCAATGGCCACAGTATATAACTGATTATATTACATAAATATGGAGTTCTTTGTAGAAAGTTGATTTAAGAAAATAACACATAAGTTAAAAATACCGTGGACTTTTTCGTGCATATTTTTGCGACCTATAAAAACCGTTTCAAAGAATAACGATAAGCAGGAGGTTTGGAAATAGAAGTCTGCTGTAATCTACTTTTACAATATAACACCATCACTTTGTCTTTGAATGTTGGTATAATTAAATTTTACTGTCGCAATATTTTAGCCAAATATCCCGATGATATCAGAAGCTCAAAAGTCACAAGTGCCTTTGTCCAAGTGTCGCTTTTTAAGTCCCACTTTCTTAAAAAACAGGGAAACGGATAACCTAACCCCTTTCTAAGTGAAAAGCAAGATTGAAAAGAAAAAAAAACCTAATTCTGTTTTCTACGAGACCTATCATTTCAGCTGTTCTGCCCCATTGGTACTGACTCGCTTCAGTCCTTCAGTCAGTTCTACGGTAGACTGAATGTTAACGAAAGTTTCATTATTAGTCGCCTCTTAAGACACTCATAGGATCAAAAATAGGGGCAACAACAATCTGTATTCTAAATCCGTTATCTAACCGATCAATAGAAAGTATCCGGTAAAGACAATCAAATATTGCCTAACGGGTCAGGCGAGTGAACAGGTCAGGTTGAACTTTTTAGTCTCGAAATAAGTTTATTGGTACTCTGTTATGCATTTATACCCTCAGGATTTCTAACTTTGCCGCTGTATACCGCTCTTTATGCAGAATTCAGATGTGGTAACTAATGTTGTTTATACTAACTCCACTGTGAAGTTTTGATACTAATTCTACTGTTTCGGTGTTAATGTTATGGTTCTACGTAGACTAAAAGTTTTAAGCTAGCATTAGGAAATTAGAAAGTTTGTATTTATGAGAATGTAAATCCACTTTATATTTATGACATAGTAATCATAATAAATAAGGCTTATGAAAAGAGGGTAAGCTGTTATTAACAAAATTATTTACTTGATGTAGACTGGAAAGCAATGTAATTCTTACTCTTTTTTTAACAAGAATAAAAAATTGTGTAGATTCTTGAAAACACTATCTTAATTATGTTTACCCAAACTTATAAGCATCAAATTAATTCTGACTAGCTTTTAAATAAAATTAAAATGTAATGTAATCTAAAGTATCTCTAATATTGCAAACTTTATTTCAAGAACGTTATTTTTAGATATATATGGAAAAGTTCACTATCTCTTTTGTACACCACGAACTGAGTAAATTACAAACTTTCTAGAAACGAAACACCTGCTATACATGCCCGCTAGATTTATGTGTGCGTAGGACATTTTCAAGTTAAACAAGTTTCCGAATGTCTGCCTCCGACTGTCTGACAGTCAGTTCGTAGTTCTCAACAAACTTTGTTTGCGGACTGTTTCAAATTTTCTGCGCGACCGAAGCCAAGGGCTTTGTACAGTATTGAAATGATCATGCTTCTGAAATTAAGTTCGAAATGTTCACTTCAAAGTTGAATTCTAGTACAAGCTGCATAAGTTCGGGACCAACTTCCACACATATTAAATTCCGTGAGGTATTGATACCGATCGTGCTCAGTAGTTCGTAAAATATTTAAGACGTAAAATATACTTTAAGGACTTTATCCGTTCACATTCTAAGGTGTTAAACAAAATCACATAGTTAATTTAATAGGTTTTAGTAGAAGTCGATTGTTATAAATACACACATCAAAAGTGTCTAGGGATCAACATATGTATCTAGGGATCAACATATATTTTTGCAATAACTTTTCTCCTGATTGATATTAATTAAAATTTTCTTTAAGGATTCATCAAATAAAGTGTTTTCGTTTGTCACAGTAACGATAAACCAAGTCACCTTTGCATTAATAAAGAAATTTGCCATTTTCCTAATAAAGGGATTTTGACATTTGAACCACTAACATTAAAGTTCGAAAAAAAGACTGAAATAACAGTTTTCTTTAAAATTTTATTAGGTAACTTAAACAATTAATAATCCGTGTTTCTACCGCGAACACTAACAACACAAGAACATCGGTTTGGCATACTCAAAATGAGTTCATCCAAACACGCTGTGGAATGGCCGCCCATGTTCGTTGCAACAACAAAAAAAGGTCTTCTTGCGACTGGATACCCTCCATATTCGGCAGAGCTCTTCTCTGTAGCATATCCCATGCATGCTCAATCGGGTTCAAGTCTGGCGACTGAGCAGGCCAGGGCCAAAGCCACATCTCAATCTCAAGAAATCCGCATAAAAATGCTTGATCCCTAGACACTTTTGATGTGTGTATTATAAATTAGTATTTCTGTTTGATTTTTAATTCTTAAACACTTTAATTACTCAGAACATGACCATTATATACTGTACTAACTGTTGCCCGCGGCTTTGCTTGCGTGGAAGTTGATTATATTTAATTCAAAAAGTATAAATATGTATGAATAATTTATTCCTGTTTTTAAACATATTTATATATTTTTTAATCAATGGCCCATTAATAAGTACTTTCAACCCTTATTTTAAACCCTTAGGAGTAGAATTGCTGATAACACGTATTCATTTATTTGTAATTAAAAGCCTGAAGACAAAGTTTCATGCTTCTAGCTCCAAAAATAACGGACTGCCAGACTAACCTATATACGAAATGTTTACCCCTATTTCACCACTTAGGGGTAGAATATCCAGAAACCCTTAAATACGTATCTACTCATTTTAATCAGTAGCCTAAAAATAAAGTTTCATGTTTCTAACTTAAAAAAATATGGACTTCCGTACGTTTGTATGGAAGTCCCTTTCATTTCCATTCAACCCCTATTTCACCCCTTAGGGGCAGAATATCCAGAAACACTTAAATACGTATTTACTCTTTTTTAAACAGTTGCCCAAAAAAAGTTTCATGTTTGTTACTTTAAAAATGACGGACTTCCTTACAAACTTTCAACCCCTATTTCACCCCCTTAGGGGTAGAAATTCCGAAATTCTTTCCTTAGTGAGTGTCTACTCAATAAAACGACCCTTCTCACTAAATTTCATGGCCCTAACTTAAATAGTTTACGCTCGGCGATGATGAATCAGTCAGTCAGGACATGTTATTTTATAAGTATAGATAAACATAAGGCGTGTCAGGATAAACAATAAATTATATTCTTATGCTTGAGTCAGTACCATTGTCCTCTAGTAAGAAATAACTCCTTGAAAACATCACAAATGCCAGTCTAATTGTCAGTATTTAAATATGCTTTAGAATTAAAAAGCAACATCAGGTTTCTCGTATCCACGCGTACTTCCATTTTATGTTGATCTGTACTGCCAGCTACGTGAGGTAATTAAAGCAAAAATACAAAACTTATCCTATCAAGCCGAAATCTATATCTCCCGATTATCCGATTTTGACACCTTGATTCAGATATTCTTTTTTGTAAGTAGCTAGTGCTGTCTCTTTAGACACAGGAAAAGAGTAAAAGTAAGGAAAACGATAATCAACTGCTATGCAGTCGACAGGAGCCTACAAAAAAAGCGTGTAATATTAAATTATAATAACACAAAACTAATCCAAGGTAATAACGATTCAGTGAAAGGATTCGATATAATACCAAAGTCGTTACTTCGATTGAATGGTCTATTGTTCTATTCAGAATGACAGTGGGTCGAGTAATAATGCGAAACAGTCAGTAATAGATCAAATAACTAAATAACTTGCTCATTCCGAATATAGTGAGGTAAGCTATGAACTATACGGATATATAAAGAGATCATAAATAATCCTAATCTAATATGGTAGTTTATATTCTTCGAGAATATAACAATATTAATATGATATTTAGTACAAATTTATTTGTTGAGGTTTCCCAGCCAGAAAACGAATTTATGGATGAGAAATAAGGATTCTGAGATAAATTGGAGATCTGAATTTTGATTTTTTTTTTTAAATCAGATTAATAACTAGAAAAAAGCTACTAAGTTGATATTATGTATAAAAATTAAAATGCATAAAATATTACCTAAATTAGCTTATTCTTTAAAAAAAAACTTTGATAGGAACATTCATCTACCTTTCTCTCTACAAAAAAAGTTACCTATTGTTGTATTCATGTCAGCTTCCATTCTAATGAAATACAAGAATAATTGGTCAAGTTTTAGAGCTTAATGTAAGGAATATATTCTATATAACAGAGCACTTTATAAATATTAACAGAACGGGACTTAGAACTTAGAACAAACATTTATGGATCACACTGCAGCACTGTGTCGTCTTATGTGGGGATCAAACCCCAAAATTTGCGCCATTCTAAATGTAAATAGATGAATAATATATTGCTTTTGATTTAGATATTAAATTTGTAGAGCATTGTAATAGGGAAATACAAGCAGAAAATGGTTCAAATTTGTTTCAAAGATTCTTTGTGAAAGGAAGCATTAATATATATCTATCGCAATGAATTTGAAAACTCGACGGTATTATGTGTATGAATATTCTAAATTTCAATTGAGTTTCTGACATATTTATGATTATAAGGACTATAAAATTCCACTCCAACGAACTTCCAATAAACACAAAGCAATATTAATGGCGGCATTTTAAGACAACATCAATAGAATTTGTTAGAAGTTTCGTCTCGATTCCACGCCCGGGGAATAAGGAGGAAATCGTTAAATGTGAACTCCAACAAGTGTTATCAAAGGAAATTGGCTTTCGATATGCCATTATTGTTACTGGAATATTATAAGTGAAGATTACAGTGTACATGGAATAATACAAAATTTTAACAGAAAAAAGACTTCAATAACTGGACTAAATTGAAATGGGATTACACAGGAAGCACCAGCTTTCAAATAAAAAAAGAATCATCAAAATCGGTTTACCCAGTCGAAAGTTCTGAGGTAACAAACAAAAAAAAAACAGTCGAATTGAGAACCTCCTCCTTTTTTGAAGTCGGTTAAAAATCAATATACGTACGTAAAATTCTCTGATAACGTTTTTTGTGTACACGAGTGTTACATACGAGACCACAAAGGCCTATTATTAGATCACGCACTCGTCCAATATGCCAACGCTGCAGTCTCCATGACACAAGGTGCCGACGCAGAATTACGAGAACACACCACAAAGACCTGTTATGAGATCAACGGTGCCACGAAGGCGATGACAGCATTACGAACATGGACAACAGAGGCCTGTTATAAGATCAACACCGCGTCACTGGCACGAGGCGCCGGCGCAGCAATATTATAGTATATATATTTAAGATTTGCCATTCTACGCACACTTACTTTTAAGCCAACATCGCGTTAGCAACTTAGACTAATTAGTTATAGTTTAAATGTAATTTTTATAATCTTTTATTAAATTAACAAGTTCTATTTCGTTTCTCTAAAACTCCTTCGGCTGTGGCAAATACGTAATTGGCGCAGTCGGTAGGATACTCGCGGGTCGTTTCGCCAGCTATAAAGATCTCTAATATCGAAATCCGCGTTCGCGAGCAGCCCGAGCGGCCTTCAAGCCACTGTACGAGTATCCAGAATCTACGAGAGCTGCAGCCACGGGGAAGAGTATCCGAACATTGATACGCGGCGAAACGGAACGAAAGGGTGAGTGCACAGAATCGTTCTTGTGTTGCTATTCCTTTACCTTGAAGTTTTTATTTCCCAAAATTTTCCACCCCTAGTAACTCCCGTATTAGAGAGTCTGCATCGAGCCAGATTCGTCGACGAGTACAACTAGATAGTGGTAGGAATTTGAATTTAGAAGACTATAGTTTAGAATTAAATCAATTACCTAGAATTAAGATAATGACGGAGCGCAACCCGAACATAATTTTTAAGGCTTTACGCCCTGTACCGGAGTTCGACGGGAACCCACATATACTTACCCGATTTATTAAGTTATGTGACCAAATAGTATATACCTACCTCAGTACGGAACCCTGTGATCAGTTATCGAACCTTTGCTTGATAAATGGAATTTTAAATAAAATCACAGGCCCCGCCGCTAGTATTATAAATTCAAATGTCATATCTGATAATTGGCTAGACGTTCGGAATGCATTAATCAATAATTTTGCAGACCAAAGGGATGAAACTGCCCTTTATAATGACCTCTCTTTAGCCAACCAGGGACAAAGATCACCACAAGAATTTTATGACCACTGTCAGACACTATTTAGTACAATTATGACATATATTAGCCTTCACGAGACAATATCCACTACTATTGAAGCCAAGCGCTCTTTATACAGGAAACTAACCATGCAAGCGTTTGTAAGGGGTTTACAGGAACCTCTAGGTTCACGCATTAGGTGTATGAGACCTGACACGATTGAGAAAGCTTTAGAATATGTTCAGGAGGAAATGAATATATTGTATTTGCAGCAGCGCAATGACATAGCTAGTAAATTACAGCCGACCCCTAAGGTCACCCACTCTACTCCTGTACATACCCCGAAACTTTCAAATAACTATAGCCATAGCCCAACCGCATCATATTGGCCTGAACACGTAGCACATAGGCCACCACCTCAGCCGACGCAACCTTTT
Source organism: Diaphora mendica (assembly GCA_949125395.1). Taxonomy (NCBI): domain Eukaryota; kingdom Metazoa; phylum Arthropoda; class Insecta; order Lepidoptera; family Erebidae; genus Diaphora; species Diaphora mendica. The sequence continues at coordinate 13,802,325 of OX421326.1, forward strand.
AGGTTTGCAGAAAGGTTCAGGATGAATCCCATGCAACATCAGCCCTCACCACAGGTACGTGTGCCCACACACACACATCACATGTTTAGTGCTAGGCCTCCAAATTATAATCCTCGAAGTAATACGTTTAGGATGCCACCTAGAACTCAACCCAGTCAGCCACCTGGCCCCGGACCGATGAGTGGTATAGAACACTTTAATCCCAGGCCGATGCCACCTCCAGGAGGAATCCGCAGACATGACTGGCGTACCCAGGGCAATCCACCACCTAATAATTACTTTAAATCTCGTGAGATAAACTTTAATGAGTGTTACGATGATAGCTATTATTACGACCACAACTATAACCCTGACTATGACTACTTTTCACATACCAATGACTATACCCCCTATGACGACTATGACACGAATCAAACACAGTATCAAGGCCATCTTCCTTTAGAGTACTCTTATAACAATTCAAACGATAACCTTGAGAGTGCCAATTCAAATTTTCGGACGGATCAGAAATTAGAAAAGCCAGGATAGAAATAAACTTACAAACACAGAGACAGTTACCATTTATTCAGATATCAAATCCCCCTTTAAAATTTCTTATCGACACCGGTGCTAACCAATCATTCTTAAGCCCGGAAGCCCTTCAAAACTATTACCCTGATATTCTTTTAAATTACGATCCATTTGAAGTAACTAATGTACATGCTACTACGAGAAACAACTACTCTATAACATTACCGTGCTTTAACGAATTTAATGACCCGGATAATATACGTTTCTTTATCTATAAGTTCCACGATTATTTCGATGGTCTTATAGGACTTGACTTAATGACCAAATGGGAAGCTAAAATAGACCTTAAAGACAAGACCTTGACTACACGACATACAGTAAACCCTATTAAAATATACAACTCCCAAAATGTGAATTTATACGAGGATATTATCCCTGCAAAGAGTTATAAGGTAGCTACGTTACCGATAAGTGCCCCGGATGGCGATGTAATTATTCCAGAACAATTAATTTGTAACTGCACTATAGCTGAATGTGTAACTACTGTAAAAGATAACCATGCTCTTTTAGAAATTTTTAACCCTACTGATAACGATGTTGTATTTGCACTTGAACACTCAATTAAAGCAGACGCCTTATCCAGAATTGAAATTCATAACCAGGAAACCAGTTCGACTATTGCAAATCCCACCAAGAAGACTCCCACTATAGATAATTCAGCTACTAGTACAGCCCACACAAATCAGGAAAATCTAATTTTGGAAGTACCTAATAAAGACGAACCAATAACATATCTTGTACCCTACGCCATAATAGCTTACAACAGCTCTATTCATGGTTTTACAAAATGCAGACCCTATGACATATTAAAAGGCCATTTTGACCCTATTGACATTGACATAAACGAATAATTACTCCAACAATATGTAGTGACTCATAGAGCACAGATGAAGACTGTCCATGACATAAACGAGACTTCGTTAGCCAATAGAACTGCTCTTATAGAATCCCGTAATAACTCTAGACAACCTGAAATTGACTATAAGCCAGAACAACAAGTTTTTATAAAAAAAAAAGAAAAAAAAAATGCTTTCTGAAAGACCTGAAACGAAAACCCAAGAGTAACCAATTGTTACAGGTTACTACTACTGACCTTGATGCTGGAACTACTTCTAATACGACCCTAAGAGATAAGACTTGACAATTTAGATTTATTACCATTTAGGCTAGGATAACCTAGAGTAACGACACATTATTATACATTTTTACAATACATATACATTTTTACAGTACGTACGTACGTAAGTACTATCTAATTCTACACTTAGATTCGAAGTACAGGACTATAAGAATAGACTCACTAACGAAACCTACTTATTATACGAAATACATTTAGAACACCTAGTAAAAAAAAACAATATCCTTAATCATCTATACACCTTAGAGCCTGGCAGGACAAAAAGAGGTCTACTTGACGTATTAGTCTATAATTAAAAGCATTACCGGCAATCTGGATTATCAGGATGCACTTAAATACACTCAAGCTTTAGGTACCGTAAAAAACAAGATAAAAAAAAACTGCAGAGTTTAATTATCGCGCTAGTTTAAACAAACTTATAGATAGTTTACCTTATCAAAAACAAAAGTAATATTAATTATATCCTTCAGGTAATCTTAAATGAAAATGCTTACAGAGCCAATAACATTATTAATTATGGGAAATTGAATTTGTTAGAATAAAAGAAATATTCTAGCCTTTACTAAAACCTGGACAAAATAAACTTAGAACTTAGTTAGTTAGTACTTAGGAATACTATGATATTATAAGGTCAGGATCGAATTTTGTAGTTTAACAGATAATTATAGTTTTCAAACTCCCCGTAGTCTTTCCGAATATCTATGATTTCTGTAAACTATCCCTCGCACAAAATAAATTTCACCAATTCCTTATTCCTTCTCATCCTTATATAGCAACTGATAGAAATGAATTTGTGTACATAGAGGCAGAATGCCCGAAGTATAGTAAGCACATATATCTGTGAGAAAAACGTAGCCCAGCAGATCCAGACAGAACCTGATTGCACTCAAGTACTGCAGAACTCACCATCTTTAACGACAACAACGAAATAAAAAGTCAACCTTTGAAGTAAAACTTTAAGATCTTCACAGCATCCAGAATAAAGTATCCCAGGAAACACCGATAGAAAACGACAACGTCCAGTCAACAAACCTGTACCATATGACCATTCCATTCTATAATACATAGAATCAGGTATCAGTTACAACTGCAATTATCACCTACGCAGTAGGCCGTAACTACAAGATCTAGCACCTAAAACTAAATAGTTCAAAAGAGAACCGAACACTCCAGATACACACTATGGAAGATCCAGCCAACCCTAAACCAGAAGAGTTTTCAGCAACATTTTCCATTAACATGACAAAATAGTTGCTGAACTGAGGGTGGAGGTGTTACATACGAAACCACAAAGGCCTATTGTTAGATCACGCACTCGTCCAATATGCCAACGCTGCAGTCTCCATGACACAAGGTGCCGACGCAGAATTACGAGAACACACCACAGAGACCTGTTATGAGATCAACGGTGCCACGAAGGCGATGACAGCATTACGAACATGGACAACAAAGGCCTGTTATAAGATCAACACCGCGTCACTGGCACGAGGCGCCGACGCAGCAATATTATAGTATATATATTTAAGATTTGCCATTCTACGCACACTTACTTTTAAGCCAACATCGCGTTAGCAACTTAGACTAATTAGTTATAGTTTAAATGTAATTTTTATAATCTTTTATTAAATTAACTTCAAGTTCTATTTCGTTTCTCTAAAACTCCTTCGGCTGTGGCAAATACGTAATTCGAGTGTCTCATAATCATCTCCCGATTTTATTTGGTGTCATAACATTGCAAACTATTTTTTAAAGGGTTCCGTAGCCAAAATAAATAACATAAACAAAATAGACAACTGATATTAATACATATATCTATCTATATATATATATATATCTATATACTTATAATAAAAATGTAACAGGTCAAATTCTGTACATTGAAGATATTTTGAAAATTTTTTTTGGAGGGCACTCTGTTATCGATACTGAAACCAAAACTATTTTTTTTTTCATTTTTGTCTGTCTGTCTGTCAGTCTGTCTGTCTGTCTGTATCTTGGCCGCGCATCACGCCGAAACTACTGAATGGATTCAAATGAAACTTGGCATGATTTGAGTTCATACTCCGAGGTAGGACATAGGATACTTTTTATCCCGAAATTCCGGACGGTTTCCCTGTGAGGGGGGATGAAAGTCAAAATGTGTAATTAATTGTAATTCATTAACGAGTAGTCCGATTGCAATAATTCTTTTTTTGTTAGAAAGAAAAAAAATAAAAGATAACGAGAAAAGTGTTTTTTTTTGTCCGCGACTGTACACTGCCTGTGGGAAGCTGAGACAGATATGTAAATATGGCGGTACGAAGTTCGCCGGGTCAGCTAGTACTACTTATAATAAAAATGTAACAGGTCCAATTCTGTACATTAAAGATATTTTGAAATTTTTTTTTGGAGGGCTCTTTATAATCGATACTGAAGCCAAAACTGTAATTTTTTTCATTTTTGTCTGTCTGTCTGTCTGTCCGTCTGTCTGTCTGTCTGTCTGTCTGTCTGTCTGTCTGTATCTTGGCCGCGCATCACGCCGAAACTACTAAACGGATTCAAATAAAACTTGGCATGATTTGAGTTCATACTACGAGGTAGGACATAGGATACTTTTTATCCTGATATTCAGCACGGTTTCCTGGGGGGAGGGGATGAAAGTCAAAATATGTACATAGTTGTAATTCAATAACACATGGTCCAATTTCATTCATTCTTTTTTCGCTAGAAAGAAAAAAAATAAAAGATAACGGGAAATGTATTTTTTTATGTCCGCGACTGTACACTGCCTGTGGGAAGCTGAGACAGATATGTAAATATGGCGGTACGAAGTTCGCCGGGTCAGCTAGTACTATATAAATACATACATATTATACATAGAAAACACCCAAACTCTGAAATAAATATTTGCCGATCATACAAACATTTGGTCCGACTCAGGAATCGAACCTGAGACCTCTAGCACAGCAGTCGCATACGCTACCACTGCTCCACCGAGGCAGTCAAAATGTCAAAAACGGAACCCTTATAGTTTCGTTATGTTCCTTCGTGCGTCCGCCTGTTCACAATATACCTCACAGACTATTAGTGTTAGGAACCCGTAGTTTATTTAATATACGCGACAATAATCACAAATTTTAACAAAAAAAAACCGACTTCAATCTGGACCAAATATAAATGGGACCATACGGGAATATTGAGTTATTCGTTAATTTGTCGCGCACATACTTGATGCAAATTGAAGACTTATATGGTTTTCTCATGGATGACATGTCAGAACTGGACCAAATTGAAATGGGACCACATGGGAAGCACCAACTTTCAAATAAAAAAAGAATCATCAAAATCGGTTCACCCAGTCGAAAGTTATGAGGTAACAAATATAAAAAAATAAAAAAATACAGTCGAATTGAGAACCTCCTCATTTTTTTGAAGTCGGTTAAAAACTCCTTTCTCAGGAGAAGCATATATCCAGCAATGGACTGTCAAAGGCTTATGATAAGGATGAGGAAAAAAGATTTATAGATTACTAGCTGATCCGGCGAACTTCGTACCGCCATATTTATGACCCACGTAACATCGTTTACGTTTTTGTGAATCTAAACCATTCCCAGATCCCCTTGAACACACACAAAAAGTTTCATCAAAATCGGTCCAGTCGTTTTTGTGAATCTAAACCATTCCCAGATCCCCTTGAACACACACAAAAAATTTCATCAAAATTGGTCCAGTCGTTTAGGAGGAGTTCAGTCACATACACACGCACACAAGAAATATATATATTAAGATTATATTATTTTACGATTTATTTTACGATTTATTTGTATATTTATTTATTTACTTTTTATTTTTATAGACGACTAAAAATTAAATAAGTATGCAATACATATATACTGCAATATTTAATATCATTCGGTAGAGAAGTTACAGTATGCAAGTATAATAAACAAACACACGTTTAGGCATGTGTATGAATTCTAAGGCTTTTTGTTAGGTTCCCAAATAAAATAATACACTGTAAGATTTTTTCCCAACTTAGTTTTAGTGGTATGAAGTTAAACAAACAAATGTACGTGTTTCTCCGATTACTAAAGCAAAATGAAACAAAGAAAAAACAATCTTCTTAAATGAACTGACTTTTGTGTATTCTAGTGTAAATTCCAATTAGAATAAGTACCGAAACTGTTTATTTTATTTGCCTAAGTGTATAGTTTAGCTAACACAGAATAAATATTATTTAATTTAAGTATACACTACGTCGTGAAACATCTGGTAATGAAAGAGGATTGAAAATGTTTAAAAAAATGTTTCCAGATTTTTCTAATTATATTGTTAATGTAGGAACCCAATTTATATTAATTTTAAGTGTATGACACGAAAATATTTTTCTTTGAGAGTAACTTATTGTGGAACGGAATGAAAATTTGTTTAAACTTACCCAATACTCTACAAGTGTATAGTAAATTAGCTGTTGCCCGCGGCTCCGCCCGCGTGTATGTCGGTTATCGCGGCAAATAGTAGCATATGTGTTATTCTAATGTATAAGCTATATTATTGTAAAGTTTCATCCGAATCCGTTTAGTAGTTTCTGCGTGAAGAAGTAACAAACATACACACAAACTTTCGACTTTATAAATTAGTGTGATGTGACTAGCTGTTGCCCGCGGCTCCGCCCGCGTATATGTCGGTTATCGCGGCAAATAGAAGCCTATGTGTTATTCTGATGTATAAACTATATTACTGTAAAGTTTCATCCAAATCCGTTCAGTAGTTTTTGCGTGAAGAAGTAACAAATATACACACAAACTTTCGCCTTTATATATTAGTGTGATAGTGAGATAATAATGCACTGATTTAGCCTAAGTTTTGCCGTGAAGTATTGAACGGTATAAAAAACTTCTACTTCTATTTACGAATATTATTTTAAAAACTTCTATTGGAAATTGTTATTTGCCTTTCGAAAACCTTTTAGGATATTTTTGGCACAACAACTTATGCAGAAACTCGTTTTTCTTCATAACTGTGAAACGTCGCAGTTGCAAAATAGACGAAAATTGAAAATATTCGTCTACTTTTTATATAAAACAGTTGATTTATTGGAAATCTGTAACAAAGTCCTCCTATGAGAGATTACCTAATTATTTGGTAATATTTCTTTATTAGTTGCTAACTATACTCTGTGTTTAATATTAGCTCAATCGGTGCAGAAAATTTCATATAGGTATACATGATCTACATTGTGCAACTAAATCATTTTGTATACACAAGGCTAGAAATCAACTCGTCCTGTTCTTGTTTTAATATAAACATCAATACATACTCTGTTTCCTCTCCTGAACGAGAATGAACATTTCTTTTGTAAAGATGCAAGGCGAAATACTGACGGAAAAACAGAGATTGCGTGCACCGATGAGACGGGATGTATGTATAATATATAAGGAGTGGTTTCATGATAAGTGAAATTACAAATAACTTCATAACTTACAGTTACAGTTTTGTCGATATATATTTACATTTATCGGAAAAACCGCAGTAAATTGTTGTAGGATTATAGTAATTTATTTGTTTATCAAAAAATCATCATCATATTGGCTCATATTCAAAAGCAAACTTAATGACTATGGTTTACATTTCCAGTCAGTTTTGGGGATTTGCAAATTTAAAAAAGGTACTTCTTAGACGTAATAACCAATAAAAAAAAGGAAGAAAAAAAAATTCAATTCTATTTAGAATATTACAAATAATATATCTATATACCTATATAGTATATAGATAGAGCATACCAAATATAGGAAGACATCATAATCAGAACGAAGAGTTACAGGGCAAAAAGAAATATATGCGATCCGAGAGCACGAGTAGCATAGCCATGTATTTTGTTGAAGTGAGCTGACATAGTTTGTAGGAAAAGGGTCTGAGGTACGATGATTTATAACAGACTTGGATCGTATCCAATAATCTTAAATGGAATGGTTCAGAGTATCAAATTGGAAACTTGAAAGAACGTGAAACCCGTTCCTGAACAATGACAATAATTGCGATTTTGTAAATATATACAGCATCATCAGACTGTTAAAAGTAGTAAAGACTGGTAAAAATATATTATGAATAAAAGCATTATCAAATCACCCATACATTATAATTATTTGGTACCAAGTTGTGTGAAATAATTTATAACCGTGCCTTTTTTTATTGTAATAACGTGCGGTATTTTTTAAGAAATGTAACAAAGTTTATATAATCTAATTTGGGTAGAGTACTTACTTACCTGACACTACCATTTATATTTTCTGCCAGCGCTCAAATGGTGCTGCACTGAGAGTGCAAAGTTTGTATCAGGACAGAAATAAGTCGTAAATATAACTTGTCGTCGTAATATTGTGGATTTTATTTGGTGAGTGTAAAAGCGCAATAATGGAACGTTTTCGTTTAATTGAGATCCTGTAATTACTTGTGTCTATTTTAAAAAGTGATAAAAATATATGTCATTTAATATAATAGACAATAAAAATGTAAATACTTAAATGCGTTCTGACGTGTTGAAGTTTGATTAACATAGTTATCGTATTGCTCGAGGAAAATACCTCAATTGACAAGGAAATAAGAAAGAGATTTGTAGAAATTGCTTCAGTTCCCGTCGAATCTGTGATAAACATACAAATAAGAGTCATAATATACTGCCTCCTTCAATTTTATCAGGTCAATACTTACAGGGTTTTCACCCAGTTGAACCCAGAATATTTGCACATGTTTTTTCTATTAACAAAATGTTCCCGTTCAGCATTTTAACAATGTCTCTTAAAACAAGTATATTTTTTATATCGATAAATAGAAATGTCTTTTGATAAAAGTATTGACTAGGTTTATTACATTTTATGACTTATAAGCTCAAAATAAAGTCCATTGATTGATTGAGAGCGGTCCTAGCAAATTACTTTATTGTTATGAATTTGTGATCCTCGACCTTATAATTCAAGTGTTTTAGTTAAATAACTAAAGTCATAATAATAAAAAATCGCTTTGTGTAAGTTATCGTATCGGCAAATCCTCCTAACTTATACTTTTAAGGGGAATATAATCTAAGAAAATCGGTATCCGGCGACACCACTCGGGTTTATGAGGTCGTGAAATACGGCGATTATCATAAACGGGACGTTTTCGTCATTCAGCGAGTGCCATTAGAACGGGATGGTGGAGCTCGCGGAATGGTAGGCTTTATCGCATGTGTGTACATTTACGCACACGAAACGTTTGTATATTTTTGGGAGCTAGCGTACAAAATGCGAGTATATTTGTTGGCCTAACATTCTCTTCGGCGGAATTTAAATTCTTGGTGAGTGGGAAATAATATCAAATTATCTTGACAAACAGTTTTCCCTCTTCTTTTGAGTCATTTTTCTTACTGCTGAGGGTTGTGACCACTATTACTCTCTACCTATTTTGATATAAACTATGCTTTACCTTGTATGTTTTTGCAGATCTGATCTGTCCAGCGCGTAGTACTTGTTCCACTTGGTAACGTGCCCTCCATTTAACTTGTGACTAACAGCTTTTCGAATATGTCATTTTGTTTCTTGACTATTTAAATAAAAAAAGTTCAAGATCCTTTCTATAAAATGTTATACTTCATTATAAACACAATACTCGTAACGACTGTACTTAGGTTGCGATTATTTCATAGGAATAGGGTCTGATTCTTAGTTACTTCTGTTTATTTGGATAATTCCCCTTTCAGTATATACATAAATATATCGCATACATACACGCACATTAACATGCTTTGTCGGAATGATTTATGGCCTCGGTAACATTTGCGCAAGCAAGTGAATGTCATTTATCTACCTGTTGTAATACCACAACAGTTTTTACGACACCCTTGGGATTTTACCAAGTGATCTTTTCCTAATGATGAAAATTGTGACGTCATAAATATACATGACGTTGACGGGATAAAAGTCTTAGAGCCTAAACTTAAGTACTTTTTACAAATTAAATTCATTAAGATGCTACTAATCTAGTCTCTTGGATGTTATGAGATTGCTGAGAACCTAAATAAATTGTGAAATAGTTATTTGTTATACAAGAGTCCAAAGTTGCTTTTAACCGCGTGCTCAATTTTGATGACCGAGCAGGCGAAGGATTCAAAAATTAGAATCCTGAGCGTCAGCGAGGGAATCAAAAGAGCATGATGTAAAAAAAATGCACTCGAGTGCAACACGTAACTTTTCATCCCACCTCGGCGAGGAAATGACTAAATGACGTGAAAATAAAATGGCGCTGGCAAAGCAAATAAGTCTGAGCTTTTAACTAATGATGAAAAATACTTTACGAATTTAATAGTAAGTATTATTATATTTACTAACTTATATCACCAGACATCAGACAGGGTTACGTAACAGATATCTTTGTTTTTTATTTATTTTTATTGATTACATTTTTGCACTAAGTATGCACATCGGCGGACCTAACGCATTTTCTTCCAGGCAACCTTCGGGTGGTGTAGAAATCTCATAAGGCAGGTGTGCAGAGGTTCCATGCTTATGAATTCAGTTAAAATGTACAAAGATCACAACACATTCAAAGTTATACACATACACATATTAATAACAACATGTATACATTTATATACATATTCATAAATATTATATTTTTACGTAATAACTATCAATATCAATATAATTTCACCTTTAATATTTATAAGTCGCTTACAGATTCCGTTGAATTTATTTAACCACATATCTACAAGTAAGATTCCTTCGGGGTACAAGTTCGAACGTCTCTGATTGCTATGATACATTATTAATATGACGTGTGATGTGCTTATGAATATATTAAAACTAACCTCGTTTTGCGTAACATTCATGGATGTATTGAGTTTGTATAAGATTATTGCGTTAGTAAGATGCCCTGCAAACACAGTCATCTAGATGATAAAATATTATCAACATTCATAGAACTTACCCGTTTTTAACCCGGTTCTACGGCAAATATGGTCAGCCCACTGCTACTTCAGCTTGCTAATCCTATGGGCTATGTCGATGACCCTGTTTCTTTGCCGGATCAACTCGTTTCTGATACGATCATATACTACATAATACATACAATAGCCCTCTCCATAGCACGCTAAGCGACTTTAAACTTGTGGACCAGCCGTACCGTAAGTGTCCACGTTTCGTCTCCGTATGTCATTACGGGTAGGACGCACTCATTGAAGACTTTCGTCTTTAGGCACTGTGGGATCGACAATGAGAAGACCCGACGAAGCTTTTCAAACACTGCCCAACTCAGGTGGATTCTACTGTTCACCTCGTCCTTAAAGTTGTATCGACCTAACTGCAAAGTCTGCCCGAGGTACACATATTTTTGAACAACTTCGAGAACGGCACCGTGTACCACAACCGGTTCCGGTAGTAGATATTCATTGAACACGACCTTGGTCTTGTCCAAGTTCATCCGTAGGCCGATGCGTACGGAAGAGTCAGCCAAGTCGTTCAGCATCTGTTGTAGGTCTTGCAGCGTCTCTGCCATGATGACGATGTAGTCTGCAAGTCGCAAGTGAAGTATAGCGTCTTGAAGAAGTCCTCCATTGCATTTGTGAATAATTTCGGGGATATAACGTCCCCTTGTCTCACTTCTCGATGCAATGGTATGGGTCTTGTATGCTGATTCTGTGCTTGGACAGACATAGTGGCTGCTTTGTAAAGACATTTTAACACTTGGATGTATCGCCAATCCACTTGGCAACGCTGCAGGGACTCCAGAACAGACCAGATCTCAATCGAGGCCTCCTCATAGTCCACGAATACTAGACACAAGGGCCGATTATACTCTTCGGTCTTCTGTATAATCTACCGCACTATGTGGATGTGGTCTATGGTGCCATATCCCCTCCGCCGTATGAATGTGCGATCATATTTCTTTTATTGATTCTCTTAGATGATCGTTGTTCTATTATTAAAACTTACTAATATTTTACGTAGTTGTTGCATACCTACATAAATAATATATAATTTACTCGAAAACTGTAAACTTACTTTTTTAAAAGAGTAACTTATGGAGTTACATGCCGGTTCTTGTCCATAAAAACGACATTTTGGAACGGTGCATGCAACTAGAGATAAAGAATGTAAAGCTTCGAAAGTGCCTAAAAAGGCTCAAATGAAATAAAAGCTATTCAATTTTAATGCTTTTGGTTTTATTATAACTTTGCAGTTTACAATTTATAAAATTGGCAATTAAATAGAGATTGCAACGAGAGAAGTAAGTAATTTCTTACGTTACTCAGTGATGAAAACTTAATTAATAAGAAGAAGCAACATAATTAACTATTACTATTCAAATAAATTTTGTATTTTTTATTTTTACTTAAGTAGGCTTTAAATGCTACAAGTACAGGATTCTTAACAGTAAGGTGATAAAGATAACCTCTGCACATTTAAATTGTTTCGAATGTAAAGCTCTAACTGTTTGTCAACATTGGTATTCTATTTCCACAACCTGCGAATCACAAACTAGGGCTTCACGATCCTAAACATACACAAGGATAGGACTTTGATTTGGAAACAAGAAGCATTTTACTTATATTATAAATAAATATTGATATAAATATGAAAATAATTTACATTTAAATATTTGAGAGGAAACATTTGTAACCTCAGAAGAAAGAAATGGGTTTTTTCTTTTAATATAACGGATTGTTATCTATTGGGCAATTCCTGCTCTGAAAATGGAAAAAAAGCCATGAAATATATTGCTACTCGTATCTCTTCAAGTCAAACAAAGCTCACTAGAGACGGACACAACAACACAACAAGAAACAATCATTCAATCCAAACAGAACTTATTTGTCAACCATTGAATAGGGGCATCTCTCACGCCCCTTTATACACACATAGCAAACATATTGTGATGTATTGTCCTAGTCGTACATAAGAGTATGTGTTTGTATTTGGAGAATTATTGGAAAACACTATGAGCTTTTTAACCGACTTCAAAAAAAGGAAGAGGTTCTCATTCGACTGTTTTTTTTATACTAACTTTTAAACTTTCGCGTTCCATGATGTAATGATTATTATTTTTACGGGAATTAACACAGTGGTCACAGGCTGACCACGGCCAGTGCAACCTGAACCATACCTTGAAATAAGTGATCGCGTTAATTCCCCTAAAAATAATAATTGTTTTTTTTATGTTTGTTACCTCATAACTTTCGACTCGGTGAACCGATTTTGATGATTCTTTTTTATTTGAAAGCTGGTGCTTTCCGTGTGGTCCCATTTAAGTTTGGTCCAGATTTTTTCCGTCCGTTTTTTTTGTTAAAATTTGTGATTATTGAACTAAGAGTAATTTATCAAACTTAAATATTTTTTAACAAGTCGTTACAGTGCACTTCCAAACGTTCAGTCACAATAATATAGTTTGGATTAGAAATCGCTGTATTACACTGTGATGTATAAGAAAAGTAAGGAATATTCGAACGTTAAAAAAATCTTTATCATTTCACATAAGAAGGAATTTTACATAAAGCGAAAACTCAAGAGACTTAGAATCTAGGTAACGTAGTTTACCAATTCTTTTAACAAAGTTTTATACAGGTTAGACAATTTCTTTCTTATTCTTATGATAACATTTCTGAAGTAAATACCTGATTTCAAAGAAATGGCAATTATTGGAAATACTTGTACTCTAAAAGTAATTTCTTATTGCTTTTATAATAAAGTCTCCAGACAATATCACAGGCGTCTTATTCTCAATGTACCTACTGTATATTTTCAGATATTTTTACTAATAAAGTACTGCTCATTTATCGACTGAAGCATCTTCCTAATAAATTTTACTGAGCCACAATAAGGATCATATTGCAAATTGTACTTTTAGTGGACTCCTATCAGCGATAAACCATAAAGAGAATATGTGTTAACTGTATATATTTTCAACAAGAGAGTTTATAAACATAACATTCAATTTCAACACTGGCTGCAGTGATACCACCCCTTTTCATACAACCTATAAACCACAGCTGCTGGTAAACACAAACGTACATAAACTTCATAAACTCTGCAACATTCTAACTTATAAAAAACTTAATGCTTTTCTGTATTGAAAATTCCCTTAAGCAATTTTATATCCTAAGACAAGGGACCTAGGCGACAATATATGATACAAAATGTACTGTTACATTATTTTATATGAGCACCCATAGAGTCAAAATTACACACCGAAGTTGATAAGCTTGGTTGAAAATGCCGTGAAATTCGCAATAGGTTCTTGTGTAACTCCACATAAAATAGAATAACATAACATAATAAGTAAATAAAGCGAGTCACGTCGAGTCATATAATAAAACGTGAACGTTTCAAGCTGTGTACCAAATATTCAGTTAAGGTTGGATCTACTGAGGGAGATACAAACATTACGTGACCAGCATTGTGGGGATATGTGGACATCTCCTTAACTGACACAACTTATAATAAAGACTTTATTAAGGGAGCGTATTGTTGTGTGAACAGACCTTCGGGAATATATGATATTGAAATGTGACTGGGTGTAATGTTTTTACAGTTGTTCTATATATCATATTATAGTTTATTTCTCTTTAGAAGTGACTAACAAAAAATAGTTAAAAAAATATGGTCTTTTTACAGTGAAGTTGTTTTTTCAGCAGTTCTGTTAGTATTCGAATTTGGCAGGCAATGTTGAAACAATATTTTTTAGAAAAGAAGAAATAACATTGGGTGAGACCTTTGAAATCTATCACAGATTTAATCATTGTTAGACAAAAAACTACAATCTAGTAAATGTGTAGTCCGTAACTTTGACAGAAGATTATTTACCTTTGAGACTAGTTAATAAGTTTCATTAAAAAAAAACTAAGATGTTTAATTTATCGTATAGTATAGGTAAATTGCAATTATCGTGTGTGGAATTAAGTCACATGTTGAAAAAAAATCTTGTAGGTTTGTGTTGAAATAAAAAATCATGTAGGTAGATAATCAATTTTAGACTACTGTTGACTTTCCTGTTAATCCAGTCGTAAGACTTTGATAATGTAGTCGGAATCGGGGTTTCGATTCCCACCCTCGGCCAATAATAGAGCGATAAGCACGATTACTTGTGTCTGGACATTTTTTTATAGAAGAGGGTACAATTATTATGTCAAAGTCTAGATAGTAGAGCCACGCTAATTTCAGCACAAAACGGCCGGCTCGACCGAGGCGGTACTACCCTGGCACAGAAAAAAACGGTAAAATGACAGCGTTCGTGCTGTCGTATTTTGTTGGTGAGTGCGAGACCGGACCATCATGCTGCATTGTTGCATTGTCTGCATTCGGAATGAGTTTGGTGATCACCACTCTTGGATTCTGCTTATGCTTTCCATCAGGCAGAGTAGAGTCATTTTGGCAGGGCCATACATAAAAAAAGTATGTTAACTTGAATGGGCACCGAGAGGGGGGTGCAAGGGGGTCCACTTGCACACCCTGACACATTTAGTTGACATAAAAACAGTAATTTCATAGGTGAAGACCTAATATAATTCTATATTTTTTAATAGTTCATAGTATGTTTCGATGTAGATGCACTCCCTTGAAAATAATCCTGGCGGCGCGGCGGTGCCCATATTAACTTGTTACGTAATTAAATTATATCAACCAATCGCTGTCCACTGCTGAATGAAGGTCTTCTCCAATGGAGCGCCAACTAAATTTACTTGAATTGATTTTCTTACAACTCAGAATTATATCTTGAGCAGTTTAAATGAGAAACTTACAACGTAACATTGTGTCGGCGCCAGAGGTCAATTGTCAGACTGTAATGGCCCACTGCAAGTGCAGTTCTCTTTGAGATTATGTCTCTATCCCACCGAGAACATGATGCAGTTACAAAGTGCTGGTGCCGTGAATTTCACTTTGAACTTAGAATATGTGCCATTTATAAATGATAGGTGTAGTACAATGGAAGGTTGTTATGGAAGGTCGTTAATGCAGCAGTAAAGATAAAACGTTTTGAGAAGAGACTCATTTTAAACGAATTGATTTATCTAATCCATCCTAATTCTACTACTATTATAAACGCGAAAGTTTGAAAGTGTGGATGAATGGATGGATGGATGTTTGTTACTCTTTCACGCAAAAATTACTGAATTTGGCTGAAACTTTACAGTAATATAGCTTATACATCAGAATAACACATATTACTATTGTAGTAGCCACTATTTGCTGCGATAACCGACATACACGCGGGCGGAGCAGCGAGCAAAAACTAGTATTTTATCCTAAAATCAATAGTAACTCTGTTTGTCTGACTGTTACGCTTTCACTTTAATTCTTGAGAAATGACATAGGCTTTTACTATTTATAACACGCGGGCAGAGCCGTGGGCAAAAGCTAGTCGTACATAAAATTATTTTCAATGTCCTTCATAAACGAGTTTTCAATTCGTTTTTTTTTCTCCCATCGATTCCGTCACTCATGAGCCGAATTTGAGCAAGTTTAGTTTGAAATGAACCAAATTATTAACCTTTAATTATTGTTCATTGATTAAATTTTGTAATCTATATAAAATGAATCGCCGAAATGTATGTACGCGCATAACTTCCGATCGGCTGCACCAAATTAGATAATTCTTTTTTATGTATTCGTTACTGTTAGGACAAGGTTTGTGTGCAAGAAAAATTAAAAGATGGGAAATGTCAATTTTTGGCCGCGATTGTACACTGCCTGTGGGAAGCTGAGATAGATATGTAAATATGGGGTTACGAAGTTCGCCGGGTCAGCTAGTATTTATATATATTGGATTCCTAAATTGAGACTTAATCGTAATGTATTTACTTTTGTTTACCAAGCGCGTACGTTATTTCGATCGAATAGCGTCGATAGTGGTCACTGGCAGTTAACTTTGATAATACACCCCAACGCCCACGAACTTTACTGTTTCCAAAGCCTTTAGCTTTTTATGAGGCCATTTTGGTGGAAACTATCGCCTTAAAATAACCATAACCTTATCGAAATTGGTGGACATAGTTAGGAATTATTCATTTTTCGGGCAAGAAGACTTTCAAATTATGAATCCCCCTTCCTAATAAAACTCAGGTATTGAAATCGAATGGGTTAAGTATTTAGACTTGTTTGGAATTTCCTATATTTTAAATATATATATATATGATAAATAGATACATTTGAACAATACAATGTATGAATAAAATCGGTAGCCGAAGAACTTGATTTAGCAGAAAAAAGAAAAGTTTCTCCTGTCATTTGCTGTCAGTAAATATATAAAACAGATTTAGATAAAAAAAAAATAGTTCTATTACTTTAAAAGGTTGCCACCAGCATTATACAATGCACTTGGAAAGTTCCGTACCAAATGTTCAAAAATACTTTTACTGTTGCTCATAAAAATGCCATGTTCCAAACAAACTCCCCATTTATAAGAACAGGTAGGTCACAGTATGTAAATTTTCTTCTTTAACTTGTCTGTTGGATAATCTCCGTAGTAGCTGGGGTTGTGAAACGAGGGTTTGGGTTGTGTTTCTTATCTCCGTTTTTCAGTTGAGCTCTCCGCTGAAAAAAAGTATGTAAGTACCCGTAGACGAATTGTTTGAGAAAGTTACTTGCATTCTCAACTAGTTTTGATATTGTTTGTACTGTAACTGCATTTATTATCAGAGGATATTCAATAATTAGACATACCGTACCTACTGACTTACTTTTCTTAGTTTTCAATTGTTGTTTGGTGATAATGCGTGTAAGCATTTCATAAATTACCTATATATTTATAAAAAAACTACCTGCGCTGTAACCGTAACTAACCCCAGAATTGTAAATTCCTTGCTCATCCCACAGACACGTTACTTATTTTAGAATTAATGCGTCAGGGTGTCGGGTAATTCAATACCAGATTTTATCAAGATTGGTATATTTGTAGAAACGTGAAGAAGTAACAAATACACACGCGCAAACAAATCCTAAGCGAGTTTTTATCTGTAATAACGGCTTTTATTGTTTTTTTTATTTTTTATTAAATGCTACATTTGTGCAGTCTGAGTCAGACATCATCCATAGCCTCAAGAAATAGTTCTAATATAAACCATTATTCATTGTAGTTATGATTCGATCTTGACCTTTAAATAAATTTCTCAGTAATAAGGCTATCGTCAGAGTTTATTTAATTAATTATTACGCTTACCAATTTAAGAATTGGTATGTCTCTAAATACGTGTATATGTGAAAACTTCACTTCTAAACGCGTACCTCATCTAATAATACAGTATTACATTTTGAATCTGATTTAAAGTTTCAGAGAAAATCAATAGAATTTCAAAGAAACAAAAAAAATGCTTTTGGTACAGTTTAAAAGGTAATAGTGGAAATCAGATAACTAAACTCTGTCCATTCGTTTATTTTCTTTTTGACAGTTCAAGAAAGTTCGAAATTAGTGACGCCCTCACACGTTACCGATTCGATTTGAAATGATAAGCGATTTTATTTAAGAAAAACTTTCAATCGATTTAATTAAATATTTTTAGTTTAAACAAGAAAAATAATAATTTCAGAACTCAGATTGGAATTGGGACGTTACGATTGACAATATAAATCAACAAGAATTATTTTTTTCATGTAACCGATGACTCAACTGACGAGTATAGTGTAAATTATGAAGAAGAGTCTGATGGACCATTGTATTATATAATATTTAATCATTTTACTTGTTTCATTTCTATACCCAATTACGTAGCTAGTTTGTAAAACAAATAAGTAGGAAGGTATGTGATTTTCCAAGTAAATTTGCTCATAATTCTTGAATTAAACTTGATTTAGACTTTATGAACCACGCGTTTTAAAGTTAAATTTCACTAATGCGTGCATAGTTACATTTTGAGGCAGCCGTGAAAAAATAAATAAGTTAATGAACAAAGTTATTGCTCTTTACTCTTGGTTTGAACTTAAATTCCAAGATTACAACTTAATTCCTTGCAAATAATCAATCTTAAAGTCATAAGCTAGCCATACACGCACAGATCTGCCCGTCGGATCTGCCCGACAGGCAGATCCGTGATTCACCACACACGAGTACGGGCAACTGACGGGCAGTAGTTCAAATCGTAACTCCAGCATATACGGTTGTCTGTAAAAATGTATATTTCAAAGCCTAAATTACTTTGTATCGTCAGTGGGATTGATATTGTTGCATTTTCGACCAATTATTCGTATGCATGCGCCTTTAATTCTTTAATAAGGTACAATTGCTTATCTTTGACTCTTCAAAAACAAGGCAAAGACTTAAAGGCTGTATAAAACTTGTCCAAAATGCTTTATTTTCGCTGAACACCATTTCTGTGATCAAACGCATTTAAAGTAATTAGAGTGTTAGTGCGCGACTGACGTCAAATCTGGCGGGCACATCCGTCGCTACGCACACACGCACAGTTGGGAGCTCGGATCTGCCCGCCCCGTGCCCGATCCGCTCGATTTGACCACGGGCAGCGGGCAGGCACCCGGCGAGCAAATCTGTGTCCGTTCTCACCATACACGTACGGATCTGTCTGACAGGCACGTGCATACACGCACAGATCCGACGGGCAGATCTGTGCGTGTATGGCTAACTATTGATATCATTTTTATTACCTTTTTTTATTAAATTTACAGAAACAATACTTACATGAAGTCAAATAAATTTTATCGTATGATAAATATTTTTTATCGTATGATCGATTTATCGTATTTCAAGAACTGTTTAATAGTCTGTAGTTGTTTGTTATGCACAGGGCACTTCACTAAAGTACCGTCACCGTCCATTAAGTACGACATTACTGTAGTACCTTAAATATTCCGAAATTAAATACGGTAATTTGTAGGCGTGAGTTGTCAAAAAGAAAATAAACGAATGGACAGAGTATATTTTAGCACGCTACATAGGTTTAAAAAAATATTAAAAACCTTTTCAAATAATATTAACCATATTTACTTTAATATCAACTTACTAAACACATTTCTTTATGTATATGTGTAGATGTATTATATTAGTTTATGTCAGTTATAGATATTTATTGACAAAATTATTACCTCTGACTTCCACCACAGTGCACCTACCTTACAAAATTTCTATATCACCCAAAGGTTGGCTGGTAGAGAATGCCTTGGGCATTAAGTCCGCCGATGTACATGTGTGCATGAAGTTTTAAATAAATAAATAAATTGCGATTGTAGAACTCAAAAGTAATATTTACTTGTAATATAATTGCATTTTAAATTCGAAACTCTGACTCCTATACAAGTGCGGCCGGAACATAACAAGTTACATTTAACATTTTGACGGGTAATTTGGCACCGATGCGCGCCACCCGGCTCACAGTATATGTAGCTAACAATCATGAAATATTTCCACCATACTTACTCAGCATTTTGAAGTTTTTAAGATCATTATATGAAAATGGCTTGACTTGAAATAGAATTATGTTTTTGTTGCTTTCCTGATGCATGTTATAGCTGGTTAAGTTGCCAAAGTATTTAAAGTTGCGATGTTTTCGTCTTGTGTTTTATTTAAAATATTCAAAGACATAAATTGACTATTCAATTATATAATCTACAATGTTTTGATAATATTTATTTCTAAGAATGTATGATGAATATTTTTTAATAACGCTAACTATGTCATATGTAGTTTTCACAGTAGAAAATACAGGGGTATTAGGTTTTATCGCTTAAAGATTTTGAAACTACTCGTTTAAGGAGTTTTTTTGCTTTTGATTCTTGACGAAGGTAGAAGCATGATAGAAGCTGTGTTAAAAAGAAATGAAGTAGTCTCAATACGTCTATTTTAACTCAAAATATTATAAGTTGAGAGCTCGACTATCCTCATGAAACGAGTAAACTCATAGTGAACTCTATTTGTATAGTAATACGTTTAATAAGCTTCTTTTGAAATTCCCTGTAAAACCTGTTATTGATATAAACACATTATGCTGCTTCAGTACAATTTTTTATTTAATTCAATTGTCAGAATAATAAATGGAAATTTCGATAATATGATTCAGCCGTAATTTTTTAAGCTATTGCATAGCTTTTATCGCGGGCTTTGAGGCCTTTGAGCGCGGCGACCGAATCAAGAAATTCCGTAACGTAACTTAACGTATTTTTTAGTATTTTTCATTCACAATATTATGCATACTGCATAAATAAAAAAGAAATAAATAAATATAATTGCATAAGTTGATAAAAAATGCTATGCAATAGCTTTACCGCGGCAGTCCCCGAGTGCCACACGTCTTTTTTTTATCGAATTGTGTGCAAACGAACAGATGTATGACCTGATGATAAGCAATTATCGCCGCCCATGGACGCCCGCAACACGAGTGTGTCGAGCGTCACGAGTGTGTCGCCGCTCTTTACCGCCCCTTATATGCCTCTATCCAACACTTGTTTATCCGAAATCTGTAGTTCTTTGGCAGATAACTATAGGCCATTTTTAACCCCCGACGCAAAAAGAGGGGTGTTATAAGTTTGACGTGTCTGTCTGTCTGTTTGTCTGTCTGTCTGTCGGTGGCACCGTAGCTCGCGAACGGATAAAGCGATTTCAATTTAGTTTTTTTTGTATGAAAGGTGAGTTACGTGCGAGTGTTCTTAGACATGTTTCATGAAAATCGGTTGAGTCGTTCAAAAGTTATGGGGGTGAAAGTGGTGAAGAATAACAGAATGTCTGCAAAAATATAATTGACGTATGATAACTCGATTAAGTGCTTGAGTAGGGGGTTTTTTAAATTTTGAATTTTAATGTTATTATACCAGCAAGTAGTGAAACTAGCTTTTATTATTGAAAATTTTGAAACAAATGAAAGCCCAATGAGTGAGTTGTTACTCTTTTTAAAAAAGGAACACTCATTACCAAATATTTACGTTCACCCTTTCAAGGTGATAAATAGGCACCACATAAATAATATTTATTAAAATCGTAAACGTAATGGCGCCTGTTGTCACCGGTTGATGAATGAGCTCATCAGTCGCAAGGAATATCGTACGGCGCGTACTAAATTCGTATCAATCATTTTCACGCATCAGTCTCTATGTAAATACGAGTTTTATGCGAGAACACGTTCCGTTTCAACGGTAAATGGCGCAAATGTGTTCCTACGGGACCTGAATGGAAGGGCTGCGTTATTTTTAAACCATCGAATGTATTAATACTTTAATATGTAATGCTGGGAATTTAAAGCTCTCAATAGCAAATTTTTACCTCCTCTTTTGTGTGATACATCTATTTATAGTGACTAACACTAACACATCTATCTATAGGTCTATAGATTCTAGGAGTGACCTGTATAACATGTTACGTTAATATTTATGT
Source organism: Diaphora mendica (assembly GCA_949125395.1). Lineage (NCBI taxonomy): Eukaryota > Metazoa > Arthropoda > Insecta > Lepidoptera > Erebidae > Diaphora > Diaphora mendica. The sequence goes on from OX421326.1 coordinate 13,824,352, forward strand.
AGCCTTCAATATAAAGGTTAATAATAATTCACTTTTAAATGATCCCCCGTCGTCAACGTGCGTAAGTCACATAAATAACAAAAAAACGGTCAAGTTGGAGTCGGACTAGCGCACCGAGTGTTCACACACTTTTAATTAAGTAGGGACAAACTTAACTTTGCCTTTAGAAAACTGTTAACGCCATAGAACGACATAGGTCGTGGTTAATTTACAAACTGCACATGAGTTTTAATCGCAAAAGTAATATTTGTTTGTGATGCAACTACAAATTTTTTTTTTTTTCCCTTACTTATGCTGCATAAAATTGCTTCATGCCGAATTGGGAATACCAAAAGAGAAGTGCCCCGTAGTTATAAGTTCTGGTTCCCTTGCGAGTGTCAAAATATGCGGCAAAACCGCAGCATAAAAGCCCGTATGCTTTGAACGCGTCGACTCGAAGTTTGATTTTTTTCACTGCTGCAAAAAGCCACAGATTTGAATATTAGATTTAAATTTTAACTGGATACCTCCGCGCGCTTTTGAGAAAAAAGGGTCTTGACAGATTGACAGACAAACGGATAACTTTAACGAAGTGATCGTATACATGGTTCCGTTTTTGGTACGGAGTATGGAACCACAAAAATGTAATCACCTGAATTTTTCATTCCTAAATTTTAACACTTAGTTTTGAATAGTGATTTTCAAATTTAGATTAGACTAAAAATATTTTTCCAAATTAATTCCTAAATGACGGAGTTTAGAGGAAACGAAGAAAAAGGTAAAACTGAATAAAGAACCTCATTTATTTTTTAGGCCGTTAACAGTCTGTTTTATATTTATGTATCATCTAAGCGTTATATTTAGTTGCTTGTAAGGACCGCAGATTTTTACGAATCATTTAGTTAATGTAGTGAACAGGAACGAGCTTTGTTTATTTTACCAAAGTGTTGCTAAAAATTAACTACGCATTGTGTGGATAAATCCATTTAAGGCCTTTTTAAGTATTTTTGAAAGTTAGTATAAAGTATAAAGGTATTTTTAATTCATTGAATATATTTTTTATAATAACCCCTGGTGTTGTTGAATCAAACTTCTTTTTCTATCGAAACGTTTTTATTAATTATTTATGAGGTTTCTCCCACGTAGGTACGTCAAATAATAATTATTATTACGGGCTACTATCGTTATGTCGCTTAACATTGTACCACTACCCAGTTGTTAACAAACGCCGTATGTTAGTGGCAAAGCCCCGGACTTAAATAATTCATAGCTGGACTAAACAATAGTAGCCATAAGCAGTTAACAGACGTAACAAATACCCTTACCGCAATAAACTACTATTTTAACATTATTTTATAATACTATTATGGGGTTCTAAATTGTATTAGGTATTTCTTACTTTGTGTCCTCTATATATTTGGAGCAGATTTATAGCGAAGATCGAAGATTCTAAAAGGACTGTTAAACTATTAGACGGAGAGCTGATGACGAATTTTGAGAAGGTTCTTTAGGCAAGCTGAAATTGCTAAAATTACAATTTCGTGAATTGGCGAATCCAGTCCAGGGAGTCTTTTAGGAGTTAGCGGTTATTTCGCTACTGCGCAGCATATAACATTTGCTAAAAAAAAAACAGCCCAACAGATGGCACTGATCGGTTTTTATTTATGCAGTATTTTTTTTTCTTTGAACATGTATACTTACGGGGCGCATATGTGGTGAGTGTGGCATTATAAAGATATGATAGATACATATAAATAATAAATAAATAAATATTTTCAGACATCTAACACACAACGCCATCTAGTCCCAAGTTAAGCAGAGCTTGTGTTATGGGTACTAGACAACTGATACAAATACATATATACTTTTTTTTTTGTAAATACAAACTTATTATACATAGAAAACACCCAAACTCCGAAACAAATATTTGTAGATCATACAAACATTTGGTCCGACCCGGGAATCGAACCCGAGACCTCATGATCACCAGTCGCACACGCCAACCGCGAGACCAACGAGGCAGGCAGTATATAATAGACCTATATACTTTCTCAAACCCAGACTGTTTTGACTGTCTGTCAGACAGATTCGTTGATTCGTCCTTCGGAACAGCTCGTCTCGATAAGTGCGAGCTTCGGGTGTTAGGTTTTTTTCGTTACGTTACGGAATTTCTTGATTCGGTCGCCGCGCTCAAAGGCCTCAAAGCCCGCGATAAAAGCTATGCAATAGCTTAAAAACTTAAAAAAAATAAGTTTTATATCCTTGAATTAATTATTATTAGAATTAAAAAAAATCTAAGCCGTTTTTATCGGTTATTAAGTATATCCAGACGACTTCAAAAGTACTTTTTATTAATTCCCAAAAAATATTCTTTAGGTAATCTGAAATTTATATCACGTATTTATTAAGTAATTTCAATAATACCTGCAAATCGCCAGACGATTTTTCCGGTTATAAACATTTCCCAGACGTTAATGAAGTTTGTAAATAAGTGCGATAAAAAAGTCTTACGCGCAGCAGTTATCAGCTCTTGGACCCATATCTTAGAACAAATAAGTACACAATTGGAAGCTTGACTCACACGTTGATATGTGTATTTATATAAAAAGTTCATTCAATCTGTGTAGTCGAGTCTGTTTTTTTTTCAGTTTGTTCGTAAAATAAAGTAAACTTCGCAGTTCTAACCAAACAGGGAGTATTTTTAGAACCGCGAGTACGGCGAGTATATATTTTTTCATCGATATTTTTCAAGGACCAAACATAAGTTTGATTGGGTTTGTTCAATTTCTAATTCAATACACAAGGAATGTTTAATGTGTTTTAATTAAGATTACTTGCTATTACTTAATTAGGAGTTCAGATACTTATTAAATATATTTTAATGAAACAAATTCGTAATTTTAATAAAATAATTAAAATATATTTTCTAATTGTGTGGAGGATACCTTACAAAATCAAAACAATTGTATTGAAATATTCATTCCTAATGAAATTTTATACCTATTATAGGTATTTTACGTTAGCGCTAAGTAAATTTCCTATATATTAGAGAAGATTTTAATAAACGGGAGCTACCTATAAGTATTCTAGACTCTTTAAGAGGCAAAAAGTTTAATCAAACTGTATTTTCTTAGTAAGATGAGATATTTTTATTTAATGAGCTTTATTTCAATATCCTTATTATTCAATATATATGATGCAATACATGTTTAACATGTATTGCATCATGTGGATATGATCCGGCTGATATCACATAATATCACACTAATATATTATAAAGGCGAAAGTTTGTGAGTGTGTATGTTTGTTACTTCTTCACGCGCAAACGGCTGGACCAATTTAGGTAAAATTTGGTATGCAGGAAGCTGTAACCCTGGATTAACGTATAGGCTACTTTAAAAAAAATGGAGCGAAATCCGAGAAAAACGCGGGCGGAGCCGCGGGCAAAACTAGTATAATAATAATTCGTAAACGTATATTCCACACTAAACATCACATTCAAAGATTTTATAAATCAAGTAAGCCACAAATTCGTTATGAATATTTGAAATGATGCACTCTGTCCTTCGATGGCTGTTATTAACTGCTTCATAAATCATTGTACGTGAAGTAATAAATTATTAGTTTCTCTATTTTTACCTCACCTCCGTTTAGTTTTCTGAGAACAAGTAAACCTGATTTTTAGCTCATTATTTCATCCAGAAATAATGTAATATATATAATCACATGTCACAAATAATATCAATCAAAATTATCTCTACTGTTTCTGGTAGGGTATTACGAGTATATTATAGAAAAACTTTTTTTTAAAGCAGAATGAAGTATGTTTTAATTTGAAATTGTGTAAGACTACAGTAGATCAATACTCTCATGTAAACAAGTGATATCGTTATCATAGTAAGTTGAAAATGTAATCTTAGTAGTCAGGTAAAATCGTTTTGCAGAAGTTGTAAATGAGAATTTTAACATTCCATATATCTCTATAGGAACAGAGATCACGTTGATAGACTGCAAAATTAATTGTAACAACCTAACTTCATCTTACAAAATCAAACGACAGTTTAGCTCATAATTATGTACATACATAAGTAACTTAAGATGGTTAGAAGTATAGAACTAGTTAGAGGAACTAGTTAGCGGTATGAATGTACCAGATTTATGCAAAATAGTTGGAGATAGGTTGTATAAAGATAGCTTCAGTTACTTGTTGAAACACAAAACACAGAGAGATGATGAGTGGAAACTTTGATGCGCTGACTTAAATATACCATAATAATATGAAACTATAGTAGATACCTGACAATGCTATGTGAAGATAATATATGGATGTTCACAGATATTCAACATGTTTCGCGTTTCAAGAAAGCGCAAATTGGTATTATAGAGTCTGATTTCGTCAGTTGTTTAATTTTTTTAACAACGAAGTCAGTTCAACTCATATAACGTACTAACTGAACCCCCTTTTTTAACATTTTTATTAATGTTCGACTCCTTTTAGTTGTATCGTTATGTTATATAATCCACAATTTTCTTTAAAAATGGCCTATCCAACAATACAGGAATTTTTCAATTCGAATCAGTAAGTCCTGAGATTAGACAATAAAATTACACAAACTTTGGCTAAATAATATCAGTATTTCAGTATAATAGAAATAATTTGTTTTGATACCATAGTCGATATATGTCATATGTCAATTATTATGATGATAAATTATATCACAAACATTAGTGTCAATACTTTATGTGTGATTAGAGAAGTTAACTCAGTCACTGCTGAACTATGATTTGACCTAATCCACATAATTATTTAATAATAGATGAGTTTATTTTAGTAATATTTACAAGAATATCGCGTACTTATTCATAATACATCGCTTTAAAATCCGGATATCCTATGGGTTTACAAAGACTTATTTAAAAACATGCCACAATCAGTTGTAATCTAGGTGTGTCACGAAGGGTTGTAATTAGGCTCTTGGCACGAACCGCAGCGTGCTCATCAACGTCACTGGTGTCACGAGAACGAAGCAGACTTATATCTACTGAATGTGGAGAATCATTATGGTTTTAGAGAGAGGATATTAATCACTTGAAGTGTTACGTCTTTATTTTAATTTTAATCTTTAATGAGTATGAATCTATGTTAACGATCAATTACAGTTTCATTACGAAATAACAATATACATTTAGTTATAAATAATCATGTTAGTAGTATATAGTCCGGGATCCCCGGAACAAATTTTACAAGTTAATAATTATAATTTATTTGAAACCCATATCACAATATTGTGAAAGTAGGTACAGTGTTTCTAGTCTACTCAAGTTAACATTTTGGTTTATCACTTCAAAATACAATAACTCCAACAGCAATGGGCATAGATAGAACTTCCAGCAGAATGACATTTTGATGCTTAAATAAGGCTCGAAGCATATACTATAAGCATCAGCCCTCTCCTCCTCATATAATTATAATAAAATAACATTAAACAGTGTGTTTACATAGATTTTAGTTAACAGAGAGTTATCAAGCTAATTTTTCGTGTGTGGCTTCATTTTGATGAGAGGCCCACCAGACACATTGTCCTACAAATTGCGTGGCACGTTATCCTGGTCTTACGCTCAAAAGTTTTTTTCCCTGCTCGCCCTGTTAGCTACCACAATCGAAAACTTTTGTAAGGTGAAAGATGGGCCCCTCACGAAAAATTAGCTTGATAGTAATAACTTGTAAAATTTGTTCCGGGGATCCCGGACTAATACGGTTAATTACAATACTTTTCTGTTGCTTTCATACTAGGTAATATACTTCAGGCAAATTATTCGAAACTAAAGTTATTACTTATATTTCCCACTGAACTTTCAATAACCCAAATTATTCCCCAAAGATTTTAAACGATAACCGGGAACAGCAGGGAACGGTTTTATAGAAACAAGGAAAAATAGTGGATTTTTATTCATTTAGTATTTTCCTCTTTAATTTTCTTTTTTCTTTAAATCGCCTGAGCACGCCTGATAACTCCATTAGCTAGATTCCTAGTGGTTTTTTCAGCTTCTTGTCTGCAGTCTCTAAGTTTTCTCATCTAAGAGAAAATTTCCATTTCCTTTAAGGTTATATTTTCTCCGTTTAGTTTACGTACTTTTTGCTCTTTAATTATATTCCTGGTTTTTATCGCTTCTTTGTTTGCATATTAATGAAAATGGAATAACTTATGGTAGCATCTTATTAAGAACAGATAAAGAATAACCTATCCTACTAATATTATAAACGTGAAAGTTTTTAGTACATTTAAAGTAATTAGAGTGTTAGTGCGCGACTGACGTCAAATCTGGCGGGCACATCCGTCGCTACGCACACACGCACAGTTGGGAGCTCGGATCTGCCCGCCCCGTGCCCGATCCGCTCGATTTGACCACGGGCAGCGGGCAGGCACCCGGCGAGCAAATCTGTGTCCGTTCTCACCATACACGTACGGATCTGTCTGACAGGCACGTGCATACACGCACAGATCCGACGGGCAGATCTGTGCGTGTATGGCTAACTATTGATATCATTTTTATTACCTTTTTTTATTAAATTTACAGAAACAATACTTACATGAAGTCAAATAAATTTTATCGTATGATAAATATTTTTTATCGTATGATCGATTTATCGTATTTCAAGAACTGTTTAATAGTCTGTAGTTGTTTGTTATGCACAGGGCACTTCACTAAAGTACCGTCACCGTCCATTAAGTACGACATTACTGTAGTACCTTAAATATTCCGAAATTAAATACGGTAATTTGTAGGCGTGAGTTGTCAAAAAGAAAATAAACGAATGGACAGAGTATATTTTAGCACGCTACATAGGTTTAAAAAAATATTAAAAACCTTTTCAAATAATATTAACCATATTTACTTTAATATCAACTTACTAAACACATTTCTTTATGTATATGTGTAGATGTATTATATTAGTTTATGTCAGTTATAGATATTTATTGACAAAATTATTACCTCTGACTTCCACCACAGTGCACCTACCTTACAAAATTTCTATATCACCCAAAGGTTGGCTGGTAGAGAATGCCTTGGGCATTAAGTCCGCCGATGTACATGTGTGCATGAAGTTTTAAATAAATAAATAAATTGCGATTGTAGAACTCAAAAGTAATATTTACTTGTAATATAATTGCATTTTAAATTCGAAACTCTGACTCCTATACAAGTGCGGCCGGAACATAACAAGTTACATTTAACATTTTGACGGGTAATTTGGCACCGATGCGCGCCACCCGGCTCACAGTATATGTAGCTAACAATCATGAAATATTTCCACCATACTTACTCAGCATTTTGAAGTTTTTAAGATCATTATATGAAAATGGCTTGACTTGAAATAGAATTATGTTTTTGTTGCTTTCCTGATGCATGTTATAGCTGGTTAAGTTGCCAAAGTATTTAAAGTTGCGATGTTTTCGTCTTGTGTTTTATTTAAAATATTCAAAGACATAAATTGACTATTCAATTATATAATCTACAATGTTTTGATAATATTTATTTCTAAGAATGTATGATGAATATTTTTTAATAACGCTAACTATGTCATATGTAGTTTTCACAGTAGAAAATACAGGGGTATTAGGTTTTATCGCTTAAAGATTTTGAAACTACTCGTTTAAGGAGTTTTTTTGCTTTTGATTCTTGACGAAGGTAGAAGCATGATAGAAGCTGTGTTAAAAAGAAATGAAGTAGTCTCAATACGTCTATTTTAACTCAAAATATTATAAGTTGAGAGCTCGACTATCCTCATGAAACGAGTAAACTCATAGTGAACTCTATTTGTATAGTAATACGTTTAATAAGCTTCTTTTGAAATTCCCTGTAAAACCTGTTATTGATATAAACACATTATGCTGCTTCAGTACAATTTTTTATTTAATTCAATTGTCAGAATAATAAATGGAAATTTCGATAATATGATTCAGCCGTAATTTTTTAAGCTATTGCATAGCTTTTATCGCGGGCTTTGAGGCCTTTGAGCGCGGCGACCGAATCAAGAAATTCCGTAACGTAACTTAACGTATTTTTTAGTATTTTTCATTCACAATATTATGCATACTGCATAAATAAAAAAGAAATAAATAAATATAATTGCATAAGTTGATAAAAAATGCTATGCAATAGCTTTACCGCGGCAGTCCCGGAGTGCCACACGTCTTTTTTTTATCGAATTGTGTGCAAACGAACAGATGTATGACCTGATGATAAGCAATTATCGCCGCCCATGGACGCCCGCAACACGAGTGTGTCGAGCGTCACGAGTGTGTCGCCGCTCTTTACCGCCCCTTATATGCCTCTATCCAACACTTGTTTATCCGAAATCTGTAGTTCTTTGGCAGATAACTATAGGCCATTTTTAACCCCCGACGCAAAAAGAGGGGTGTTATAAGTTTGACGTGTCTGTCTGTCTGTTTGTCTGTCTGTCTGTCGGTGGCACCGTAGCTCGCGAACGGATAAAGCGATTTCAATTTAGTTTTTTTTGTATGAAAGGTGAGTTACGTGCGAGTGTTCTTAGACATGTTTCATGAAAATCGGTTGAGTCGTTCAAAAGTTATGGGGGTGAAAGTGGTGAAGAATAACAGAATGTCTGCAAAAATATAATTGACGTATGATAACTCGATTAAGTGCTTGAGTAGGGGGTTTTTTAAATTTTGAATTTTAATGTTATTATACCAGCAAGTAGTGAAACTAGCTTTTATTATTGAAAATTTTGAAACAAATGAAAGCCCAATGAGTGAGTTGTTACTCTTTTTAAAAAAGGAACACTCATTACCAAATATTTACGTTCACCCTTTCAAGGTGATAAATAGGCACCACATAAATAATATTTATTAAAATCGTAAACGTAATGGCGCCTGTTGTCACCGGTTGATGAATGAGCTCATCAGTCGCAAGGAATATCGTACGGCGCGTACTAAATTCGTATCAATCATTTTCACGCATCAGTCTCTATGTAAATACGAGTTTTATGCGAGAACACGTTCCGTTTCAACGGTAAATGGCGCAAATGTGTTCCTACGGGACCTGAATGGAAGGGCTGCGTTATTTTTAAACCATCGAATGTATTAATACTTTAATATGTAATGCTGGGAATTTAAAGCTCTCAATAGCAAATTTTTACCTCCTCTTTTGTGTGATACATCTATTTATAGTGACTAACACTAACACATCTATCTATAGGTCTATAGATTCTAGGAGTGACCTGTATAACATGTTACGTTAATATTTATGTAGCCTTCAATATAAAGGTTAATAATAATTCACTTTTAAATGATCCCCCGTCGTCAACGTGCGTAAGTCACATAAATAACAAAAAAACGGTCAAGTTGGAGTCGGACTAGCGCACCGAGTGTTCACACACTTTTAATTAAGTAGGGACAAACTTAACTTTGCCTTTAGAAAACTGTTAACGCCATAGAACGACATAGGTCGTGGTTAATTTACAAACTGCACATGAGTTTTAATCGCAAAAGTAATATTTGTTTGTGATGCAACTACAAATTTATTTTTTTTTCCCTTACTTATGCTGCATAAAATTGCTTCATGCCGAATTGGGAATACCAAAAGAGAAGTGCCCCGTAGTTATAAGTTCTGGTTCCCTTGCGAGTGTCAAAATATGCGGCAAAACCGCAGCATAAAAGCCCGTATGCTTTGAACGCGTCGACTCGAAGTTTGATTTTTTTCACTGCTGCAAAAAGCCACAGATTTGAATATTAGATTTAAATTTTAACTGGATACCTCCGCGCGCTTTTGAGAAAAAAGGGTCTTGACAGATTGACAGACAAACGGATAACTTTAACGAAGTGATCGTATACATGGTTCCGTTTTTGGTACGGAGTATGGAACCACAAAAATGTAATCACCTGAATTTTTCATTCCTAAATTTTAACACTTAGTTTTGAATAGTGATTTTCAAATTTAGATTAGACTAAAAATATTTTTCCAAATTAATTCCTAAATGACGGAGTTTAGAGGAAACGAAGAAAAAGGTAAAACTGAATAAAGAACCTCATTTATTTTTTAGGCCGTTAACAGTCTGTTTTATATTTATGTATCATCTAAGCGTTATATTTAGTTGCTTGTAAGGACCGCAGATTTTTACGAATCATTTAGTTAATGTAGTGAACAGGAACGAGCTTTGTTTATTTTACCAAAGTGTTGCTAAAAATTAACTACGCATTGTGTGGATAAATCCATTTAAGGCCTTTTTAAGTATTTTTGAAAGTTAGTATAAAGTATAAAGGTATTTTTAATTCATTGAATATATTTTTTATAATAACCCCTGGTGTTGTTGAATCAAACTTCTTTTTCTATCGAAACGTTTTTATTAATTATTTATGAGGTTTCTCCCACGTAGGTACGTCAAATAATAATTATTATTACGGGCTACTATCGTTATGTCGCTTAACATTGTACCACTACCCAGTTGTTAACAAACGCCGTATGTTAGTGGCAAAGCCCCGGACTTAAATAATTCATAGCTGGACTAAACAATAGTAGCCATAAGCAGTTAACAGACGTAACAAATACCCTTACCGCAATAAACTACTATTTTAACATTATTTTATAATACTATTATGGGGTTCTAAATTGTATTAGGTATTTCTTACTTTGTGTCCTCTATATATTTGGAGCAGATTTATAGCGAAGATCGAAGATTCTAAAAGGACTGTTAAACTATTAGACGGAGAGCTGATGACGAATTTTGAGAAGGTTCTTTAGGCAAGCTGAAATTGCTAAAATTACAATTTCGTGAATTGGCGAATCCAGTCCAGGGAGTCTTTTAGGAGTTAGCGGTTATTTCGCTACTGCGCAGCATATAACATTTGCTAAAAAAAAAACAGCCCAACAGATGGCACTGATCGGTTTTTATTTATGCAGTATTTTTTTTTCTTTGAACATGTATACTTACGGGGCGCATATGTGGTGAGTGTGGCATTATAAAGATATGATAGATACATATAAATAATAAATAAATAAATATTTTCAGACATCTAACACACAACGCCATCTAGTCCCAAGTTAAGCAGAGCTTGTGTTATGGGTACTAGACAACTGATACAAATACATATATACTTTTTTTTTTGTAAATACAAACTTATTATACATAGAAAACACCCAAACTCCGAAACAAATATTTGTAGATCATACAAACATTTGGTCCGACCCGGGAATCGAACCCGAGACCTCATGATCACCAGTCGCACACGCCAACCGCGAGACCAACGAGGCAGGCAGTATATAATAGACCTATATACTTTCTCAAACCCAGACTGTTTTGACTGTCTGTCAGACAGATTCGTTGATTCGTCCTTCGGAACAGCTCGTCTCGATAAGTGCGAGCTTCGGGTGTTAGGTTTTTTTCGTTACGTTACGGAATTTCTTGATTCGGTCGCCGCGCTCAAAGGCCTCAAAGCCCGCGATAAAAGCTATGCAATAGCTTAAAAACTTAAAAAAAATAAGTTTTATATCCTTGAATTAATTATTATTAGAATTAAAAAAAATCTAAGCCGTTTTTATCGGTTATTAAGTATATCCAGACGACTTCAAAAGTACTTTTTATTAATTCCCAAAAAATATTCTTTAGGTAATCTGAAATTTATATCACGTATTTATTAAGTAATTTCAATAATACCTGCAAATCGCCAGACGATTTTTCCGGTTATAAACATTTCCCAGACGTTAATGAAGTTTGTAAATAAGTGCGATAAAAAAGTCTTACGCGCAGCAGTTATCAGCTCTTGGACCCATATCTTAGAACAAATAAGTACACAATTGGAAGCTTGACTCACACGTTGATATGTGTATTTATATAAAAAGTTCATTCAATCTGTGTAGTCGAGTCTGTTTTTTTTTCAGTTTGTTCGTAAAATAAAGTAAACTTCGCAGTTCTAACCAAACAGGGAGTATTTTTAGAACCGCGAGTACGGCGAGTATATATTTTTTCATCGATATTTTTCAAGGACCAAACATAAGTTTGATTGGGTTTGTTCAATTTCTAATTCAATACACAAGGAATGTTTAATGTGTTTTAATTAAGATTACTTGCTATTACTTAATTAGGAGTTCAGATACTTATTAAATATATTTTAATGAAACAAATTCGTAATTTTAATAAAATAATTAAAATATATTTTCTAATTGTGTGGAGGATACCTTACAAAATCAAAACAATTGTATTGAAATATTCATTCCTAATGAAATTTTATACCTATTATAGGTATTTTACGTTAGCGCTAAGTAAATTTCCTATATATTAGAGAAGATTTTAATAAACGGGAGCTACCTATAAGTATTCTAGACTCTTTAAGAGGCAAAAAGTTTAATCAAACTGTATTTTCTTAGTAAGATGAGATATTTTTATTTAATGAGCTTTATTTCAATATCCTTATTATTCAATATATATGATGCAATACATGTTTAACATGTATTGCATCATGTGGATATGATCCGGCTGATATCACATAATATCACACTAATATATTATAAAGGCGAAAGTTTGTGAGTGTGTATGTTTGTTACTTCTTCACGCGCAAACGGCTGGACCAATTTAGGTAAAATTTGGTATGCAGGAAGCTGTAACCCTGGATTAACGTATAGGCTACTTTAAAAAAAATGGAGCGAAATCCGAGAAAAACGCGGGCGGAGCCGCGGGCAAAACTAGTATAATAATAATTCGTAAACGTATATTCCACACTAAACATCACATTCAAAGATTTTATAAATCAAGTAAGCCACAAATTCGTTATGAATATTTGAAATGATGCACTCTGTCCTTCGATGGCTGTTATTAACTGCTTCATAAATCATTGTACGTGAAGTAATAAATTATTAGTTTCTCTATTTTTACCTCACCTCCGTTTAGTTTTCTGAGAACAAGTAAACCTGATTTTTAGCTCATTATTTCATCCAGAAATAATGTAATATATATAATCACATGTCACAAATAATATCAATCAAAATTATCTCTACTGTTTCTGGTAGGGTATTACGAGTATATTATAGAAAAACTTTTTTTTAAAGCAGAATGAAGTATGTTTTAATTTGAAATTGTGTAAGACTACAGTAGATCAATACTCTCATGTAAACAAGTGATATCGTTATCATAGTAAGTTGAAAATGTAATCTTAGTAGTCAGGTAAAATCGTTTTGCAGAAGTTGTAAATGAGAATTTTAACATTCCATATATCTCTATAGGAACAGAGATCACGTTGATAGACTGCAAAATTAATTGTAACAACCTAACTTCATCTTACAAAATCAAACGACAGTTTAGCTCATAATTATGTACATACATAAGTAACTTAAGATGGTTAGAAGTATAGAACTAGTTAGAGGAACTAGTTAGCGGTATGAATGTACCAGATTTATGCAAAATAGTTGGAGATAGGTTGTATAAAGATAGCTTCAGTTACTTGTTGAAACACAAAACACAGAGAGATGATGAGTGGAAACTTTGATGCGCTGACTTAAATATACCATAATAATATGAAACTATAGTAGATACCTGACAATGCTATGTGAAGATAATATATGGATGTTCACAGATATTCAACATGTTTCGCGTTTCAAGAAAGCGCAAATTGGTATTATAGAGTCTGATTTCGTCAGTTGTTTAATTTTTTTAACAACGAAGTCAGTTCAACTCATATAACGTACTAACTGAACCCCCTTTTTTAACATTTTTATTAATGTTCGACTCCTTTTAGTTGTATCGTTATGTTATATAATCCACAATTTTCTTTAAAAATGGCCTATCCAACAATACAGGAATTTTTCAATTCGAATCAGTAAGTCCTGAGATTAGACAATAAAATTACACAAACTTTGGCTAAATAATATCAGTATTTCAGTATAATAGAAATAATTTGTTTTGATACCATAGTCGATATATGTCATATGTCAATTATTATGATGATAAATTATATCACAAACATTAGTGTCAATACTTTATGTGTGATTAGAGAAGTTAACTCAGTCACTGCTGAACTATGATTTGACCTAATCCACATAATTATTTAATAATAGATGAGTTTATTTTAGTAATATTTACAAGAATATCGCGTACTTATTCATAATACATCGCTTTAAAATCCGGATATCCTATGGGTTTACAAAGACTTATTTAAAAACATGCCACAATCAGTTGTAATCTAGGTGTGTCACGAAGGGTTGTAATTAGGCTCTTGGCACGAACCGCAGCGTGCTCATCAACGTCACTGGTGTCACGAGAACGAAGCAGACTTATATCTACTGAATGTGGAGAATCATTATGGTTTTAGAGAGAGGATATTAATCACTTGAAGTGTTACGTCTTTATTTTAATTTTAATCTTTAATGAGTATGAATCTATGTTAACGATCAATTACAGTTTCATTACGAAATAACAATATACATTTAGTTATAAATAATCATGTTAGTAGTATATAGTCCGGGATCCCCGGAACAAATTTTACAAGTTAATAATTATAATTTATTTGAAACCCATATCACAATATTGTGAAAGTAGGTACAGTGTTTCTAGTCTACTCAAGTTAACATTTTGGTTTATCACTTCAAAATACAATAACTCCAACAGCAATGGGCATAGATAGAACTTCCAGCAGAATGACATTTTGATGCTTAAATAAGGCTCGAAGCATATACTATAAGCATCAGCCCTCTCCTCCTCATATAATTATAATAAAATAACATTAAACAGTGTGTTTACATAGATTTTAGTTAACAGAGAGTTATCAAGCTAATTTTTCGTGTGTGGCTTCATTTTGATGAGAGGCCCACCAGACACATTGTCCTACAAATTGCGTGGCACGTTATCCTGGTCTTACGCTCAAAAGTTTTTTTCCCTGCTCGCCCTGTTAGCTACCACAATCGAAAACTTTTGTAAGGTGAAAGATGGGCCCCTCACGAAAAATTAGCTTGATAGTAATAACTTGTAAAATTTGTTCCGGGGATCCCGGACTAATACGATTAATTACAATACTTTTCTGTTGCTTTCATACTAGGTAATATACTTCAGGCAAATTATTCGAAACTAAAGTTATTACTTATATTTCCCACTGAACTTTCAATAACCCAAATTATTCCCCAAAGATTTTAAACGATAACCGGGAACAGCAGGGAACGGTTTTATAGAAACAAGGAAAAATAGTGGATTTTTATTCATTTAGTATTTTCCTCTTTAATTTTCTTTTTTCTTTAAATCGCCTGAGCACGCCTGATAACTCCATTAGCTAGATTCCTAGTGGTTTTTTCAGCTTCTTGTCTGCAGTCTCTAAGTTTTCTCATCTAAGAGAAAATTTCCATTTCCTTTAAGGTTATATTTTCTCCGTTTAGTTTACGTACTTTTTGCTCTTTAATTATATTCCTGGTTTTTATCGCTTCTTTGTTTGCATATTAATGAAAATGGAATAACTTATGGTAGCATCTTATTAAGAACAGATAAAGAATAACCTATCCTACTAATATTATAAACGTGAAAGTTTGTAAGTATGGATGGATGTTAGTTACTCTTTCACTTAAAAACTACTGAACGGATTTGGATGAAACTTTACAGTAATATAGCTTATACATCAGATTAACGTATTTGCCGCGATAACCAACATACACACGGGCGGAGCCGTGGGCAACAACGAGTTTCTTTATAATTTAATATCGTATCAAGTCAACGATGATGCCCTCAATGCTATAGTTTCACGTCATTTATGGTGGTGTTTCATTTTGTCCACACAGCGAATCGTGCTCTTACTGTGTAGGCCCTCTGAAAATAGGCGCAGTTTTAGAATTAGGTGATTTATGATTAGTAGATTAGATTAGTATATCATGGAATGCGAAAGTTTGAAAGTTAACGATGAAAAAGTTTAAATACTACAATTATAAGCAGTATGCTATTTGAGTAGAGATTTTAAGGGGAGATTTGAAAATAAAAGTGCAACAACATCTTCCGTGAGGTTTTAGGACCGTTCAATATTTATTAGAAATGGTAATAGAACATTTTTCATTTTAAGATAACCACTATAGTAACGTTAATAACTTATAACAATTATTCAATATTATTTGGTATTTTAACACAACTATAAAGAAACACAACAGTGACAGGCTGTATATTATGAAAATTCTGCTAGCTTACTCTAGTAACTCTCGAGCACGTTCAGCTAGTTCAGCTGTTTTCAGATGTAAAACATATTTTCAAGATATTATCCAACAAATACAGATTGTCAGTGACACTCCTATTTATTGCATTTCTGTGTCACACAGAGAACTTTTTAACTCTAAGTAATATAACTGAAGGTAAAAAAACTACTACAATAAGTTTTATTTATAACTAACTGTTGCCCGTGGCTCCGCCCGCGCGTATGTCGGTTATCGCTGCAAATAGTAGCCTATGTGTTATTCTGATGTATAAGCTATATTACTGTAAAGTTTTATACAAATCCGTCCAGTAGTTTTTGCGCGAAGAAGTAACAAACATGCACACAAACTTTCGCCTATATATATTAGTGTGAAGTGTGATGTGATAATGTAATTAAAATTAGCTGACCCCCGCAACTTCATCTGCCTCTTCTATTGCCCATAGCGTGATGTTATAACGTGGGAACAAATATTTTTCCATAAACAAGGTTATAGTGAGCCAATATTAAAAGATAGACGTACGCTGCCATATACTTTTTTAGAACTGTTCAAGGGGAACAATTATCTAATACATTATATTGGTGAATCTCTAGCCATTTACGCAGTAATGTAATGGAAGCTCTCGAAAGAAATATCTTTTCCCCGTTTTTGAAACATGGTTCATTTATACTCCGCTCCTATTAGTTGTAGCGTGCTCATAAATAGCCTATAGCCTTCCTAGATAAATGGGCTCTCTAATGCTGAAAGAATTTTCAAATCGGACCGAGTAGTTCCTGAGATTAGCGCGTTCAACCAAACATACAAACAAGCAAACTCTTTAGCTTCCGTATATAAGATGCACAGTTTTTTTTTTCATTTAAACGTTCTAATTTCTAGTACTATCAGTCAGTAATTCCTTTTAACAATAATTAAGACGAAGTCATTCTAAATATTAAGTCTAAATTTGCAGTGTTTGTAAACTAAAATAATATTTACTTGGGTCTAATATTCATAATATTCCAATCGAAGTTATTTCAATTTGGAATTCCACACAGCGATATTTAGAAAGTTTTTATTGATTCAATATGGCAGAGTGTCGTTCACTTAAAGTATTTTGATAAAAGTTCCAAAAATGTTCATTCGAATATAAATTTCTATAAAACAATAGAATGGCACGACCCGTATGATTGAATGATTGAACGATATTACTTAATTATTTACGTAAATTAGAGTGACCATTTATTTGCTATACCGCTATAATCATTTCACTTCTTGAATCATTGTACCAACATTAGTGAAATGATTTAAGTAACTTTGTGAGTGTAAGTATTAATAGAATTTCAACACTTAAGAATATTTTATTTATTTTTACAAACATACCGTACAGAACTATTTTGTTATTTTTACAAGCTCTTTATTAATTTCACCATGTTTGTTTGTTTGTAACCAACTCCTATGGACTTGATTTTAACCCACTTCAAACGATCAGATTTCATTTAAACTTATCGAGGACCGAAGACAATACAATAAATTGAAAAAAAAAAGTTATTAAAAACCTAAAATAACACGCTGTTTTAAAAACTAAACTAAAAAGTTTTTTTTAATAATTCAAATTAAGGATAGAGTGATAAATATTGAAATTATTTTTATGTAAAAAAGCGTGACGCGGCATTATCGAAATATGTTCAGAAAACACCCCACGCTTTTTTACATTAAAATAATTTCTTTTGCTTAATTTGAATTATTAAAAAAATGTTTTCTACTTTTTAGTTTAGTTGATTTATAAAAGCGTTTTTTTATTTATTTTTAACTATTATTTGTTTATAATAAGCAAAATAAGCTTCAGATTTAGCAAACTAAGGTGTTTTATAAACCACCGATTAGGCACTGGCAATTTTTAAATTATTTACTTTGATATGCGAACGCTTTGCTTCGAATAATTTTAATTCGTTCCAATTTTCAAAATTCTTGATATATTGGTATCGCTCCAAACCTGATAAATTAAATACATCATATTTATATAATGTACACTTTTTACGACTGACCCTATTCATGCAAATATCAACATAAATCAAGCAATTCAAATTAATTCAGCGTAACTAAAGCCCAACGTTCCAGATAAAATATAATAATTTATTATTCCGGTATGTTCAACTAAATTAATTGGGGAAATGGTTTGCAGCTCGCAGGCGAAGTTAAACAACACTAGGTGTGAAGGGTTCAAAAACCTATTTTCAATTAAAATGTTGCCCTCGACTGTTTTGACAGACGTTTCATTAACCTGATTCCATTCACACTGACTGGGTTGCCGGCTACAGTTGCCAATGTAATATAACTTACTATTACACCGACGTCATGCGTTGTGTAAGTCCACAATTTATTTTCTTCTCGATATAAGCGGGCCACGAATAAAATGTTGAATATTGCCACGTTGGTCTCGCGGTTGGCGTGTGCCACAGAACAAGCGTGTGCGACTGCTGATCATGAGGTCTTGGGTTCGATTTCCGGGTCGGACCAAATGTTTGTATGATTTACAAATATTTGTTTCGGAGTTTGGGTGTTTTCTATGTATACTCGTAATATGTATGTAATAGGTCTTTACCTATGAAATTGCCGTTTTGTATGCAATAAGTGAAAGTACTTATTTTTTCAAACTTTTTTATTTCTGTTATTCGAAGTAATCACCCATGTAATCGACGCATCTTTGCCAACGCATTGGCAGTTTATTGATGACCTTCTTGTAAAAATCAGCTGAACTGGCGGCAACCAACTCTTCAAAGGCATTTTGTACTGCCTCTCGGGAATTGGATTTTTTACCCACTAAAAAGTTGTCTAAATTTTGGAAAAAGTAATAGTCAGTAGATGCAAGGTCTGGTGAGTATGGCGGATGAGGGAGAGCTTCCAACCCCAACTCTTGCAGCTGCTTCACGACAACGCGCGACCACATACTGCGCAACAGACAGTCTCCAAGCTGCAAGAGCTGGGGTTGGAAGCTCTCCCTCATCCGCCATACTCACCAGACCTTGCATCTATCGACTATTACTTTTTCCAAAATTAAGACAACTTTTTAGTGGGTAAAAAATCCAATTCCCGAGAGGCAGTACAAAATGCCTTTGAAGAGTTTGTTGCCTCCCGTCCAGCTGATTATTACAAAAAGGGCGTCAATAAACTGCCAATGCGTTGGCAAAGATGCGTCGATTGCATGGGTGATTACTTCGAATAACAGAAATAAAAAGTTTGAACAAATAAGTACTTTCACTTATTGCATACAAAACGGCAATTTCATAGGTAAAGACCTAATATTTACAAAAAAAAGTATACTCCTCCAGTTTTTCTTCTGATTAATTTCGTTGCCGGTTTCAAGACAGTTTAATTTTTCCTGGGACTTGTCACACTGACATACCGAGTGTCATAACTCGGTGTGTTCGTGGGTCACTGCTGTTGATCCTGGTGTACAGGAGTTACAGTGGTGGGCGTGTGGGCGGGATTAGTCCCATTAAAAACTACCAGTAAATTAAATTACATGGTGAAAATTCAGTGTTCTATTAAATAGAAATATAAAAGTTTTAGATAATATCGTGTATTAAATAAGTTCATATCTTAGTAAAAATATAACTAAGTACGCATAATAATATAATAGTAAGTACTAAAAAGCATTAATACATAGGTAAAAAAGAAGTTTATGCTTTGTCTTTATGAAAATCTCTTTGTAAAAATAATAAACTTTTAAATCTGTGATTAAAGCCGGGCACCTACAAGCTTTCATTGAGAAAAATATAATCACACAGACACAATGGCTAAGTCAGTTAACAATACAAGTTGAAACACTGGCTTCTAATGGCGTTCGGGCAAAAGTCACCGTAATACAATAGACCTCAGAGAAAATAATTAAGTCAATTGAAGACTTTAAAAATCGTGACAATCTTTAAGTTTAGTAGAGGGCACCTTTGAAGTAATTCAAGGGCATTTAGCCATTTTTAATCAATTAGCTAGAGTACACTACACCTGATATTGACACGATTTGGAACAAATACGCGAGCTCATCCGTTGTGTTTCCAGTGCCTTATAGAAAACCCGTGTTGAGCCATTCTTTTGAAATTTAACACCCAGTAAGTGAGGTCCTTGTCCCCACAAGGACCTCACTTACTGGGATTCTTCTCCCTGATCCTTAGAGGAGAATTATTATCCTTGATTCTTGCAGAAAAAAATACTTCGCTAAGTTATTAGTTTATATTCAATAAATTGTACGTTGAGTAAGTATATATATTCTAATAATGGTCGAGTCGTAATAAACTATTTGAGTTCAACTTCTGTATCTACTTCTTTAATCAATTTCAAGCGATTTGACTAAGACGTTTGCTGCCTTTCAGGAGAAGTAGTTGCATCTGAAATAGTATATTTGTGACTAAATACAAATACTATTAGCTTTTTTCGCCCCAAAATATTAGTTATGAAGTCGATTTCAATATACCGTTCTATAAAAATAAGGTTCGAAATTCAGATAAATAGGATAAGATATATTTGGTATTTCGTTTTTATAATATTTCTAGAAGAAAACTTAGTCTCAGAATACTCAATTACGTGACAGATAAAATGTAAACACAAGCACAAGTAATACTCATATCATCCTTTCAAACTTTACCTTTACTTTCATATAATAGAGAGTTTCCAACATAAATCATCAGCCTTTTTCTCTGAATTACTATTTATTAGAATATGTGGAAAAATAATTATCATTCGAAAAAGAAACAGCGAAGCAAGATAATACAATGAGACATATTTTATGCGCAACGGAGCAACTGTTGGAATACATTATTTTTGATGTAGGTTGCGCGGAAGTGTTTCGCGATCCAAATAAGAATATTTTTACATTTTCATTTTCAGTTACTGTTATATTTATTACTAGCTGAACCCCGCGGTGTTACCCGCGGTACGACAATAACCGCGGGCAACGCCGCGGCGCAAAGCTAGTCTAAAAAAGTAGCCTAAGTTACTCCTCATATCATCAGCTACCTATCAGTGAAAGTCACGTCAAAACCGGTCCAGCCGTTTCAGAGATTAGCCGGAAAAAACAGACAAACAGGCGGACAGACAGACAGACAGACAAAAACTGTAAAAAAGAATAATTGGTATATGTACCGTGTATACATACATATGCATTTAGTAAAAAGCAGTTATTTTAATATTACAAACAGACACTCCATTTTCTTTTATTTGTACAGAATAGATAATATTATTCCTATTTATAAAAAAATACCATTCAAATGTGTTTCCAATTTTTTTCTATAGTATGTATACAGACGTACCAGTTATTTTGAACTATAAAATATATACCTTACCCCTCTACTACAAAGTAATAACAATAAAATTTTCAATCAATCAGTGCGCAAATCTGGCATGTAGTCTAGGAAACTTTTACACATTGTCGTTTAGTGGCTATTCGGCAACAGAATCTACAATGTTGCTGTACTTCTCTTAGTTGATGTTTGTTTGACACACTGTTTAAATTGCAGAACTTTTAGTAGTGTTCAAGTAAATAAATAATTTGCAAGTGATAGAGACAGCATTTGCGACTTAATGTATTAAGGTGCACGCTAAGAAAACTAAAAGGTGAATGGACCGTTTCAAATCTGACTATTACAATTTTTTCACCAATGTGTGAACTCCTTTTACCGGACTATGACTAGTGTATGTATACTATATATGTTTATATATGTTTGTATACCATAACACCTAAGATACAAAACGATTTTAATGAATAACACCGTATTCGTTTATTTACTATACAATAGATTCATACCAATAGCCGGGGCGACACAGGCAACAGGCAATATAAGTTTTATCAAAAAAAAAATGTAGTTGGGTTACTAGACTGGATAAGGTGAGAAATGACTACATTAGAGAAAGACTGAAAATAGCACCAGTGAATGAAAGACTGAGGAGCTGGAATGGACTCTAGAGTCCAAAGTTTTAAGTATGGAAGTCGACAAATGGAATAGGATATGACCAGAAAGAGTACCTAAGCAGTGAACTGACTAGTGACAGAGGAGAATGAAAGAAAAAAAAAAATTGCACGGACCCGATTATTCTTTAGAAGTTGAGAAATGGGTAGGGTAAAAGTTTTTAAAACTTTTTCTTGTTTTGTAATGTTAACTATTTATCACTTTTAATTCGATTTTAAAAGGCACAAAAATTCACTTTTAATTGAATACATTGATCACCTATCGGCAAACAAGTTAGCCTTTATCCGTTAAATAGATGATTAAGGGGTTTTGTTGATGCCAATGACCCCAACTGCGGCAAGTCGTCTCTCTCTAAACAAATTGACACACGTCCCTTTAAACAAACACATTAGAAACAGTATAGCCGTGACTGCGCTTTTATTGTATCCTTTTAGTTAATTTTAGGGGACAAATTAGATCTCCATTGTATAGATATAAAATGTCATTTTGTGTGAAAATCTGTGAGAGGTTACTGTGATGTCAGTTAGCAAACAAACGGTTATACGTTCTGGAATTTGAACAATCCCAGAGGTCAACAAGAAGCAATCTTGGAGCAAAATACGAAACGAATATAAAAACAAAGATTATTTCCCAGTAGTCTAACATTTCTTTCATAAAGTTTATATTAAATAGCAAAAGAGATTTTACACGGAGTTTTACGTGATAGTGGTTTTATTAATGAATTCGTCATATACGTTGAAAAATAAAACTTTTTTCGACATTATAGCCCTTGTGCTTTTTTGTACCCTTAAAATGTGTATCCAAAAATTCATGATTTTGACGAAGGTGTAAAAATATTGATTTGTTTTCGTTGGATCTCTGTTTTCGATACTATTTTATTGAAGTTTCCACCAAATAATAGGTCTTTACCTCTGAAATTGCCGTTTTGTATGCAATAAGTGAAAGTACTTATTTTTTCAAACTTTTTTATTTCTGTTATTCGAAGTAATCACCCATGCAATCGACGCATCTTTGCCCACGCATTGGCAGTTTATTGATGCCCTTCTTGTAAAAATGAGGTGGACGGGAGGCAACAAACTCTTCAATGGCATTTTCTACTGCCTCTCGGGAATTGAAATTTTTACCCACTTTGAATTGAAAATTTTGAAAATTTAGACAAAAGTTGTCTAAATTTTGGAAAAAGTAATAGTCGGTAGGTGCAAGGTCTGGTGAGTAGGGCGGATCAGGGAGAGCTTCCAACCCCAGCTCTTGCAGCTTGGAGACTGTCTGTTGCGCAGTATGGGGTCGCGCGTTGTCGTGAAGCAGCTGCAAGAGCTGGGGTTGGAAGCTCTCCCTCATCCGCCATACTCATTATGTGATTACTTCAAATAACAGAAATAAAAAAAGTTTGAAAAAATAAGTACTTTCACTTATTGCATACAAAACGGCAATTTCATAGGTAAAGACCTATTATTATCATTTCTATTTATAAGATTTGACAGCAAAAGAAAGAAAGTCGATGTCTTATTTAAAATATTCATTAAGATTTGTTGTTACATACTTAAATGTTTAAAGAATGACAACCTTCTGTTTAAACATAAAGTGTTAATCTGACAGCAATTATTTATTTTATTTTATTTATTATTTAAGGTTTACCAACAGTTGTTACAGATAATTATTGCAAACATAGGAAAATACAAGAATGATTGTCTTATATCTAACTGCACAACCAATTACAGGTAAACACCACATGCAATGTGTTTTATGTATCAACATGTTAAAATAGCTATTAACGTATTATTGCTTATAAACAAGTATATTTATGTCTTCTGCAAGAGTAGAGGGTCGAGGTACGTCAGCGTTCCAGGTTTCTCTTTTCTAGGTTACACCCGGTTTTTGTTCGGTTCGAGTCCTACATAACCAAATCCAGGGGATCCGGGGGAATTTACACACAAATAAATAAAAAAATGTGTTTAGTTAGTGATTACTGCCGGGTTGGGTCTGTGTGGTCGTAAATTTTTGTTTCTATGTAGGAACGCAAAGTTGCAAGATAAATACTTACTTACTTAGCCGGAAACAGAAATTGTAAAATAGTTATGTTGCAACGAGAGTCATAAGACATAATATCTTCATTTTTTATGTAATATAAAAACATTTACGTTACAGAATAAAAAATGTGCTTTCAATGGTCCTATAGTGATTACTGTTCAAGAACAATTTTTCTACTGTTATTTAAAAAATTAATGTAAAGTGATAAAATTAATTTTGAATTGTAGATATTACATCTGATATTATTACTAAACGATTTCATTCTTCGTTGATATATATACTAAAAAGTTACAACCTTTATTTAAATAAGAGTAATCATCGATCAAAAAGCCTTCGTTTAATTAAATATCCCGAGTAAATTTATATATAGGCTGTTACAAAATCAATTAGCATTTCCAAAAGGTTCAGGGACACGAGTCCTTAAGTGGGTTTGTAGTTAAACTGCCCTGTCAGCTTTAAAACTGCAATCAAATTATTGGCGGAATAATTTATTTTATACTTAGAAGCGCTTTCGCGTCGGTCGTTACTCACCTTTACGATGTAAAAGTCGCTTTTAACTGAGTTAAGGCCCGCACGCAATCTCAGCGCGTAAAAATGTTCAGGAATTATTTATGTGGTGGAAAGACGAGGATTCATATCAGTTTTTCTATATTTTAGAAATGGTTTTACAAAGTTTAACTACGTATAATTATCACGATTATTAATATTAAATGGCCGCATTGTTACACAACGCTGCAGTTACCCATTTTAAGAATAGGGAGATGATGAAGTTGTGAAAATGACACTTTTACAAACACTGCCGTGTTTGCAGAAGTGTCTTCACAAAAAGTGTTTTCCATTTTACTACAGTACGTCATTTATCTTAAGCATTTAAGATCCATAAATAAAGCTAAGGCTGAATTTATCGATGTTTTTTTTTATTGTAAAATAAATTTCAATTCAATTCAAAATTTATAATTGTAAATTTTTATTCTTACAAAATAGTTGTTACGTCTGACTTACCGTTGAATTTCGAATATTTTAAATGTTTTTTATTTCATTGACCTGTGCAACTTTAGAGGTTATTGTATAGATTGTTCTACCATACATACTTAAAAACCATAGTAGACATCTGCAGCACGTTTTATAAACCGTTGGAAAATTTATAAATAGCGTCTACGTCTTACTAAATTACTACCTATAGCATTGTGTCCTTCTCTGAATTTACATTAACTGTTACAAATATAATATATGTGTTTAAAACAATTCACAAATAATTTCCTTCGCATGTTAATACATAGTATTTAAATTATTATTTTTACTCTCAGTTTCCCTCACGTTACTATAGAAGTCGTCGTCCAATGCGTAAACTTAAATACACCATTCAGTATTCAATAGTTTAACGAACAGACATAGAAATTCACATAGAATGTTCTGAAACATTTGTGATTTTCATTTGAACTCAACTATGTTTTTTATTTGTTTCAGGTAATTAAGACCCTGCGTGCCTACAGCTGGTTAAAAATTTAATGAAATATATTTTTTAATAACCTCAAAACAAATCTTAAAGGTCTACGGTTTTGCAATTTGGAACTTCACACAGGTGTTTCCTGACACAACATAACGCAACATAAAATATTCTTGTAGCGTAAGTAGTAGGCTCAATAATTAAAAACAAAAGTAAAATAAAATCAACTGAAATGCGACTTTGTACTTCTATTACATAACAAAATTTCTGGATCACCCATAGGTTGGTAGGTAGAGAATGCCTTGGCCGATGTACATGTGTGCAACGTGCATGAAGTTTTAAAATAAAATAAATAAATGTTAATTTAATTAAATGTATATGAGGCTACCCTAGAGGTTAAACGAATTTTGGATGTCTTAATAACAGCTATTCCCTGGTTACCCCTATTTCATGGCACTTCCTGTTGTTTTAGTCGGTTCGATACCCATAAACCGCTACGTCGCAAACTGGTGGTGTAACCGAGTTAATAATAATAAAGGAAAAGGGGGAACAAGGTAGAGAAAAATAATAATTAAATTCGGATAATGTGCTAAAGAGCTTTTGTTAAAAATATAACTTTTACAATGTATCAGTATAAGTACGGTAAGCCTTTTAATATCCTACTTTGTGTGGATTTATTAAGTATTATTTTTGTTGTAAAACATTTTATGGATAAGCTTCAAATGAGCAACGGATCACGTGAAGGAAAACGACTATTAAAACTTGTGTGTTCTCGACATATCTTATCTAGTCCACATTTGCGAACATTTATAGTTGTATATACATTATTACGTATACCTATAATCATGCAAACTGTGTACATATATGACTGTAACCGTACGTGTAAAATAAAAGTAATTTAGCAAGCAAAGTTATCACCTTTGCTGTAGCCGTCACAGTTAAAGTTTTGTCTCAAAACCCTAACAAACTAAATCCGAATTTAAGCGGGTAGATTAAAATTTTCATTTATTTCGTTAACGGCATTCTGTGAAACTGTTGGAAGGCAAATATTTTGTCAGAGTAACTTTTCTATTTGTGTTATCCTTTAGTAATTTAACGTGAAACATAATTCACTTATAACGGAAAGGTACGATCTCTTTTGTTATATTAATTGTGATTAATTGAATACCGCTTTATGAACAAGGCTTAAAAGCGTTTTGAGCAGAAATGAATACAGTGAAATGTTAATTCTTATAAAGTCCGTTTCCTGTTTATTTTGTTTTAAGCATAAGGAAGGTACCTAAGTCAATTTGTTTTATTTCTTAAGAATAACAATTTTACGATGTCTTGAACACTCTGGTCTAGAATACTGAATACATGATTAAGTCTCTTAAGTGCGCATCAGGGATTGCTGTGTTGAATGCGAGGTTTAAAACTTTTATAAATATTTTTGTCGTCAATGCAGTGTTGTTCTTGTTGGGTACGATGTTGTTTTGTTAATTCCAGCGATTGAAATGTCTTTTTGGGACTCTTGGAAAATTTCTTTTGCCGTAATAAGTTAAGAAAATTAACTTTCTCATTTTTTTAGGCTGTTCATAAATTTTCGTCTTCCAAAATACATATGTATTAGTATTTCGAATCCCGGATGTTATGATAATCAGAATTATGTCAATTGATATACATATTTACTACCAACTTACTTAGGTGAAACTGGATATTTATTCATTTGAGTAGTTGCCCCGTTGTTCATACATGGCAGTAATACGCATAATCTTAAATATAAAAATCAATTGCTGTTCGTAAGGGAAGGACTTTAGAATCTATACAATCGATTTCGGGGGCGGGGGTGGGGGGAGGGGGTGGGGGAGGGTTGGTAGATAGCCCCCCTTGAAGGGGGGGTTGCGATTCCTCATAGTTTTTTTAATATGAATTTTTGAAAATTTTATAGTTTAGGACGCATTTCGCAATATATACAATAGATTTTGGGGGGAGGGGGATACCCCTTACTTGGGGGGTCCTCCTCACCTCCTCACTCCACCCGGAAATACTTGGTTCCCTTAGAAAAAATAGAAATTTGTACAAAAATTGTTTGTTTATTCCACTTAATAAACATGTTTTATCGCTGTTATTTATTATATAAATATGTATATAAAAACTGGCTTCAATTATGAGTCGACGGAGCCCCGCCATGCGGGGCTCCTATTTCTGGGTGGTTTATAAAAAAAATAACCACGATGGCTAAGGCGGGAGCTTCGCTG
Source organism: Diaphora mendica (assembly GCA_949125395.1). Classification (NCBI taxonomy): domain Eukaryota; kingdom Metazoa; phylum Arthropoda; class Insecta; order Lepidoptera; family Erebidae; genus Diaphora; species Diaphora mendica. Next base: position 13,852,158 of record OX421326.1, read on the forward strand.
CGCTGCGCTCCTAACCTAACCCAATAAAGTCGGATTGTGCCAACTCGGAGTAATACATTGCTATTAATTACCTAAGAATTATATCCTGTTCTTATACATTTCCTACAACACATAATATTATAATTCACAACTCTAACCTAACCTACAAAATAGACTAACAAAAACATTAGGGTGTTGCTAAATTGTTGTAGTTCTATAATTGAAATGGCGTCGTGTCATTAGTGTTGCGTTTTGGTTCTCCTTTTTAAAGAAAATATGTCCTTTATTAAAAGTGAATATCAAAACGTAATATATAAAAAAATACTCGAAAAGTATTTTTTCGTATATTACGGTGTGTATTACAATAAAAACTAAATTATTTAGCAAAAAATTACACAAAAACTATTTTGAGAGTTTGAAAAAAGTTTAAAACGCATAACGTAAGGAATAACAAAACGCTTAGAAGATGTCAAAATTATTTTCACGTATTTTATTTATAATTTCAAAAATTTATATCTCAAAAACTACGACTTTCCGCAAGTTGAAATTTTAGGAGTAGACTAACAAAAGCAAGAACTATCAAACATAAAATTGTCAACTCTCAAATCGATTGTATATATTCTAAAGGTTAGCCTTCGTAAGTCTCGCTAAAACTCGAGAACGGCTCGGCCGATTTAGCTGATTTTCGCTGGTGTTGGTCGTAGTCCAGGGAAGGTTTAAAAAACGGTGAAAAATTAAAAATTAACTTGAAAATCCAAATATCACGTGTACGAAGTAGCGGGCACAGCTAGTCTTATATATAAATATCAATTGATGTTTGTTTGTCTCGCTAAAACTCGAGAACGGCTGGGTCGATTTAGTTGATTTTAGTTTTGAAATGTTTGTCGTAGTCCAGGGAAGGTTTATACTGTATAATTTTTAAAATAACTTCAAAATCCAAATGTCACGTGTACGAAGTAGCGGGCACAGCTAGTACTACATAATTAGTCATAAATAAAAAATCAAATTTCAAAACATAAAATATAATACATATATTGAAAAAAATTTTTGACAATGAGCTAGATACAAACGTCTATCTGCTTTTTGGGTCCGTTGTGCCGTTGTGTATTGAAATTAAGTGTTATTAGAACTTCGAATCACACACGAAAAGGCTAATTGGTGTAAATTAAAAATTATGTATGATAAACTAGTAAAATTTTAACAAAAAAAAAACAACCGACTTCAAGGTTCGACTCGATTCGACTTGGATGCTATCATCAGATCTTGGTGTCCTTATCATGGTACAACCGTGGGATATATGAAGTCGGTTAAAAAAAATACATACAGTGGAACATAGAACCTCCTCCTTTTTTGAAGTCGGTTAAAAATTAGTAAGATCCACGGAAATTTGTGAATCAATTTGGTTAAATAAATAAGAGATATTGAATTAAATGCTCTTTTACACCATACCACATGTACTTAGACAAATAGGTATATGTATGATTCCGCAGGTATCTGAATGTCTTCAGTAGTGAATAAGAATGAAAAATAAAGGCATGACAAGCGTCGAGGAATTTACAAAATATTATTTGGAAATTGTTGTTTACGGAGTTCAATGGAAGATTTAAGCACTCATCAATTTAAAAATTATTGGAAATGTCTTGATTGAGGCAGTAAGTATAACTGTGTAAAAATTTGCATAATTTCTGGTCAGAGATATTTTTTCCATTAATGACTAAAGAAGAGAGAATGATATTGTTATACCATGACAGAATCTAACTAATTTTGAAAGCAGAAAACATGGTGCCTTGAAGCTATTTCATTATTTGGTACTTTTATAAATTTTAGGCTTCTTGCAGTTAGGATGTTATTTTTAACTGATTATAGAAAATACACGGAGACTAAAATAGAATCGTTTACCAAATTTTTTTTTATATATATGGCTCGCCAAAATGAGTCTACTCTGCCTGATAGAAAGCATAAGCAGAATCCAAGAGTGGTGGTCAGCATACTCTTTGCGAATGCAGACAATGCAGCATGGCGACCCACACCATGGCAGCCTAGTGATGCTGCTGCATCTTTTAGTCTAGTCAGGAACTTGGTGACTAGACTATTTGGGCCTCCGGTTTCGCACTCACCAACGAAACACGTTTTTACGTTGATTTTCTGTGCGAGGGTAGTACCGCCCCGGTCGAGCCGGCCCGTTCGTGCTGAAATCAGGGCTCTACTACCTTACAATTTTTTATGGAAGAAGGCATATTTTTTCTTCTTCTGGGAAAACTTTATTAGCTTTGCTCTTTTGCACTTCTTGTAGCAAATGAATAAGCCTCACTAATCATACTGAGATACCATATCAAGAAGAATGCGATTAATTCGAAGATATAGGGCCTTTGTCTTAGATGCATTCTTCAAGCTACGCAGTATCTCAAACGATTCTGCGATACAAAATAGTACTATTCTAACATCAGAAAAAACCTTTTAAAAGATACTTATTTACTCCGAAAGGTTTAGTTTTTTTGAGTACCAATTATTGACTGTTGTATCAAAGAAGGAATTAACTTTGGCAAACAATATTAATATTCTAAGGCGGTCGAAACCCCCGAGGAAATTGTTGTTGTTTAATTTTCGACATTAAAACAAAAACTCGAAAGTTTTTTACCTTCCCTGACGTAGACATAGCCCTGGTCCACGAACAATGATGTTTAAGTAGTGATCGTTTAAAAACCTAATATTAATTCTGAGCACGACAGACCTCGGGGAAACTGAGGCGTGAAATTCAATAAGTGTTGTGTAACGAACGACCGGCAAACGGTTGAGCGTTCCGGCCGTCGCATCGGGCGAATGTCGGTGAATACCTCCGAGTCGACGACGCGACGACGCGCCAAGGAGCTGACGAGACTTGTTGAGTTCCTTTACACTATTTGCCGATAGTCTTCCAACTTTGCTAATGGAATAATAGGCGGTTCGGCAGTTAGTGGCTTTCTGATTTACTAATCTTTTCTTAATAGCTAGTAGCCGGTAGCTAAGTGTCATAGTTTTGTTCTGATTTTCTTCTACCGGGTACAGTGATTAACAAGTTTAGTTTTTTAGATCTTTTAATATTTTTAAATTAATTTAAACTCACAATACCGTAGTCTTTAAAAATTAAGGGAATCAAAATTTATCTGTTGTGATTTCTAGTGAAACGGTATCAGTCATTAGCTCGAAACAATTTTATTACAGCGATTCTAGTTACTAATTCATCGGGTAGGTACTACCTATTGTATTTTTTTTAGCAACGCAATATTTCACGATCGTCTTATATAGCTCTACGGTACACAGTGATCCATTGAAATATAAAAATTTCATTCTAATCGGTAAAACCGTTTAGGAGGAGTTATTTGACAAACATACGTACAGAAGAAATATAAAATATTAGGATCTTATCAGTTCACTTTTAAGATACTTATATTTTTTACCAAGTTCAAATATACTCATGAACACATAATTTTAAATACCACACAATTAAACTATCTTTAAACTGTTGCGTTCTATTGTGTATGTTTACAATTAGGTATTAAGTTCCTACTTACATACTTTTGAATTTTGTTTCGACACAGTTTTACTGGCGGTCAGATCGTGACCAAAGTTAGTGCATTCTGGTCAAAACGTCAAGTAATTCAAAGTCACTTAAAAATATGCTTTTTTATGGACCAGGCCGACAAGCGAGCAGACGTATCTATCGCCTGATGGTAAGCGATTACCGCCGCCCATGGACACCCGCAACACCAGAGGCATCACAAGTACGTTGCCGGCCTTTGGGGGATGAGGAGGGTGATAGGGGGAGGGGTTGGGGTATGGGCCTCCGGTATCCTCACTCACTCGGTGAAACACAGCGCAAGTGCTATTTCACACCGTTATTGTTTTGTATTGTTATATACTTATATACCTAATGTAGTTATATACTTTATAATGATCTCATAACTTCACCTCTCTTAATCTACACAAAACTCCAAAGGATGGTATTCAGGTGTAGAAGGTGTGCACCGTATTATTTCAATATTTCAATGTAACTTACACTAATATTCTGTTCCATATATTAAACTCGTATCTGGGTCGAAAATTATTCTGGCCGAGATTCTCGAGGTCATATGTAGCATGTAAGTTTACTACACTTTACGCCACGTGTGTTTATGTAAGGCTTACTTCAAACGATATAATAATATGAAATTCAACTTGAAAGTTCTTTGGAAATTGATTTATTTGTCATTTCTAAAGTCAAAAATTCACCACTGTTTCATTAATAATAAATCATTTATTCAGACCACTTTGTATCCATTTTGTTAGATACAATAAGGCTTATTCTATTTTTAGTAAAACTTAAAATATTTGTAATAAAACCACCAATTTTCTTTTTATTAAAATCTCGGATTTACTACTACTATGTATGTATTACATATATAAAACTTTCTCTTGAATTACTCTATCTATCGCTGAAAATTGCATTAAAATCCGTTGAGTAGTTTAAAAGATCTAAGCGAACACACAGCGTAAGCGACTTCATTTTATACTATACTAGCTGACCCGCTGATCTTCGTACCACCATTTCTTTCGTAATTATTTTCAATATTTTTGAAATGCTATTTTTATTATTTATACCTGCCTCAACTTCCCATGGGTATAGTCGTAGAACTAAAAAAAAAATACACTACATATATATTTTTTTTATCCAATTTGGTGCAGTCGATAGGAAGGTCGTACACCTTCCGATCAATCATTACGAACATATATTGCGGTGATTCATTTTTATTTGTATAGATGAAAATTATAAGATTTCCAAGAAACTTACAAACTCTTGACGTATTTTCAGTTATCAATCAAAACTTTATACTATTATTAAGTAAATTATCGTTAAAAACCTGTAAATATTTTTTCCAACATTGTTAGATTTGCTTAACACATTATAATACTCTGCTGAAGATTTACCCTGATATACCTATTACCTACTAAAGCCCTATTTGCCATTTTACTGTCAGATAACGTTCCGCAGTCTTAGTATTACATAAGAACTATCCGATGAACTTAACTGATATGGAGGAGGTGTTATACGATTTAAGCGGCTCAGACTGAGGAAGTGAAGTGCACAAGTTCAATCAGTTTTATAAGGAACGCTGATTAAAATCTATGGTTTATAACGTTAGGCTTTCGATCAAGCTGTCGTGAGATCAAAGTTTATAGCGTTTTATTGGTGTTTACTTGCTTTAGGTATATTTATACTCTGGATTTAAAAGTGAGCAGCAAGGACCTCGCAATAACGAATACCAGAGTCACTCAGAAGTATCATTCATCTATAATAATATATATTATAAAGCTGAAGAGTTTGTTTGTTTGTTTTTTTGAACGTGCTAATCTCAGGAACCGCTGGTCCGATTTGAAAAATTATTTCAGTGTTAGATAGCCCATTTTACGAGGAAGGCTATAGGCTATATATCATCACGCTAAGATTAATAGTAGCGGAACACCAATGAAGAATGTTTCAAAAATGGGGGAAAATTATCACGCTACGGGTAATAGGAGACGCAAACGAGGTTGCGTGGGTCGGCTAGTTTTTAATATCAATAAAGTCTCGTGAAAGGAATAATATCAGTTTTTTCGGTAAATTCATATCTGAAAAAATGATATGTTACATAAAGTAGCAACAGGGGCAACATAATATATTTTATCAAATGAATTTAATGTGAACAAAATAAAAAGATGTCATAGGTTTTTGTTCTAGTAACAATACATATACATTAGTTGTAATAGCGCTATTAGATTCCTGTCACAGGAAAAAAACTCTATTTATTTAAATTTTAATTATGTACTTTTGTTTTCATAGTTATAATATTTTGACCTCATACATCATTTCTACAAGCTTTTTATTGACTTGCATTGTATGTATGTATGTGTGCTTGTATGTTCGGGTGGAATCTTTAACTCAATTTTGAAGCAGATTTCTTCAACCAATTTTGCTGAAATTTTGCAAGCATATATGTATACAGCGTGACAATACAATATTATAATGTCATGGGGCTGATCTGATGCTGGAACTGGAAGGTGGCCATAGGAACTCTGTAAAGAAACGTCGCAACATCATCGAGTTTGGACTCGTTTGATTCGTCTCGAGGCATTCCAGTAAAAGCTTGTTTTATAAAGCTTTTTAATTTAATTTATTATTTAGATTCGTACTTATGTATGTGTATCTACTACCTTTCGCACGCGGTACCCCCCGAATGTATGTCAGTTATCGCGATCAAGAGTATCCTATGTCCTTCCTCAATAATCTAAATTCTTCCACGCCTTACCAAATTTCATTAAACTCGGTGTAGCCAGATAAACAGACAGATAGAGTTACTTTCGAATTAATAATATTATATAGATATAATATCTTACTAACAGTCTTAAATAAATACTCCTAGCTAATAGACTTACATCAGGTCAAAATTGACTGACAAACAAATTTAAAGAAAGAGGTATACAAATTTGAGAATAAGCTAAAATTAAATTCATCCTAAGTAGAGTTCTACTTTATAAGATCCCTATAAAAAAACACCTTTTTTGCTTCACTAATTCTCCAAACTATATAAGGAATGAACATCATATAATTTTGTTGGCTTGGTTCATATCTCTTAAAAAAAACTGTACTGCAAGTGAACGTCATATTACGTGGCAGTCTGAGCTGTGATTTTAATTAAATTCTCTGGCACATTGTTGTTCTAACAGAACGTTACCCCTCGAGTGCACCAACGTACTCAGATTAAGATTTTGCTAATGCTTAAACATGTACAAAGCTATTTAATATTTGTAGAATAATGAAGTAAGTCTAACTCGGGTTTACTCGTAACCTGGTAAGAAAGTTTATTTGAATAAAACTTTCTTGAGTGTATTTATATTCAGATATATGGTATAAATACATTTTACTCATGTTTATGATTATGGCCAGTTTCAGACCCGATAGGTGATCTATTTCCTCGAATGAAGATGTGTATGACGCTTATGAATGTAACACTAACAAACACGTGTTTTTATATATAAATAACAATGATTATTTTTTATATGTTTCTGAACTTTATATTACTTATAATGAACTGTAATATATACGTTAAAAGTTTTTAACAAAATTTTATCTACGATCGTAGCCTCATTGATAGTAGAGATTTGAAAACCAATAAAATAAAACTAATAAAAATTAAAATGCCTGGCTCTAAGCAGATGTAAATTTTGTTTTTTTCATTGTATTTCTGAGACTTTCTGTACTCTTTTGTAATCTTGTGATACGGTGGATAAATAAGGAGTTTTCTATCCATTATATTAAAACAATTTTCTTATATAAAGTGTATGTAATCTACATCAAGAGAATAGCCAGCCATGGTACACAGTGAAAGGGGTGGTTGCATGAAGGAAAGTTCACCAAAAAGTGAAATGTGAAAACTGATTAATGGCACTTTTTGAGCAGCACAGGGCTTTGTGATCAATCCCAGAATTTATGGGGCAAGCAAAAGTTTCAAATATTCAAATTGGAACAAATTGCAGCTATGGTCATGATTTGGACAGATTGATAAATTTTGATGACCATTCCTACAACTTGAATTTAAAAGACACATTTTCAGGATACATACTAAATTTATTTTTAAACTAGGTCCATTTTACTATATAACTTTTTTAATATTTGATTTCAGTGATAATTTGATAACATAAACTTTGTCGAAGATTGAAAATACCACAAATTTAGGTATAACGAAAACATTTCATTTTTTTTCTATATGTAAAGCATCACGTATGTGATTAGTCATGCGTATTTAAGGAACTAAAAAAATAATTGTCTGTAAGTCGGTTTACGGACGATAGTTTAATTTGACAACGTCATAATAAAACATTGATGAGATATACGTATTATGTACTATAAGTTACATATTTGAACAATGAACATATTATTTTTAAGTAATACTCGTTTTAATACGAGCAATTATTAAATTACTACAAGAATACAATCAGCAATTTAACTTTAACTTGCTAGTATCATCAAATGTAGATGATATTAAAATCGTAAATAGGAAAACGTCTGTTACTATACATCCGTTTCTTTTTTGTAATGGTGCTGAATAATCAGGTGCGATTACATTAATCGTTCATCGCATGAGTGTTCTGTAATTATGTGTTACAATAGCATAATTTATTTATAAATTACACTGAAACTCTCGTATGTTCAGCAAGTTTTTATACCGTATTATTCAATACATTTTTGGAGTTTTGAATTTTCTTTGTTAGCCACTGGCACGAGTGTCAGAGAAGTACACACTTGAGTTTCTCGCCCAAATTCGTATTTAAAATATGTTCCGGAATTCTTTATAAGAGAAAAAAGAAAAAAACGCTGCTTTTATTAGCTGAAAGTTCTAGGTAACAATGATAATAGGATAATTTTTTTGGACAGTTTTTTGATTAGTTTGCTACCGTCGGAATAATGGAAGCAAGGATGTTTGGTGGCACGATGTTTTGTACAAAATATGGACGGTAAAATTATTTTTTACATATTTTTACATTTCAAAGCTTTTGTTCTTAGTTTAGATTTTTTTGCAAAAGTTAAGGTGATTAAATATTTACGCTTTGATAAGTTTAGCTTTCAAGAACATCATTTTCGTTTCTCAAATAAGTTTTTCTTCAAAAATGTTTTTAAACTAAGAATTTTTTCAACCAATATTTAACACTTAATTGCGGTTACCATATTAATTAATGGTTTATATTACATACGATTTTCATATGTCCACGCTATTAATTTCTATCTCTTAAAAATGTTTTTATGTCCAGGATGACCCCCCAGTCTATATTTCTCAATACCCACTTATCCAAACCCTTCCCATCTTTTTTGAAAGAGCGGCCCTAAAGTTTATTACCGACGGTTTTCACGTGAAGTGGATGTGTCAGAAGTGGGATACCGTGCGCTATCTATCGCCATCACGGGTCCTTGTGGCCGCCCGTCCTATCGCCTGATCTGTTTTAAGGATCATTTGTATTCCTTTTACATCCGTATTATTAATTGTACCTACACAGTGGTTTTCCCCTTTAAAGTAATTAATGACTGTAAACTCTCAGTGTTCTGTTATCATGTTTTATGTTGGGAGTTGGTAATGTTGAATGTAATTTTGTTTTGTAATAAGTTAAACACTAAGATAACAAATGTTTGTTGTAATGTTTTGTGAATGGTTTAAAAAGTCAAGTTGCTCTTTGTAAAACAGTGAAATGTGTTATTTTTTTACTTTTATGTAATATAATTAAAGTAAAGTTGAATATTACACGACTGAAGTAGCAAAGTTTTTATTTTGATGAAATTTTAAACTACTAATGCTACTTTCTCCGGTTTCTGTTCAGTTTATCTAGCATTGAGTCAGCGTGGCAGATTGGCCATGGATACCGATTATATGGATGGATAACTATTAAGGTTTTGATTTTCTTATGAGAATAATAATTTATTTTGACTAATAAATTTCAATTGTTAACAAAAAAATTATAAAACTTGCTGTGTTTATAACAATGGTGTTGCTAGGTTATTAATAAGATCATGGCCAGAACGGTGGTCGAAGGTTATGGCAACTTCATGATTTAGAGCCACTACATATTAAATCAGATTTAAAAACATTATGAATCACATCATCCCGTCATAAATGAATCTATTTATTTAAAATGAACTCCAAATAAAAAGTTCTGCATAGAATTTAAATAAAAAATAAAATAGTAGTACTCTATTGAACAAAAATATCGGTACCTATACATGCGTTCGTTATAATTGATGTTTTTTTTTTTAAAGTTAACTAAATCTTGGGTTGAAAACTGTACTCCTAGTACTAAAAACCTGTGATAAGGAACTACATTGTCATTAAATAGTAAATAGAATACATAATTTATATAATAATAATGTTTTCCTAACCGATAACGGCCACGGCGGCCAGTCTCAACGGAGACCAGCCGCCAGCAGGAGATATTATAGTGCACAAGTGTGTGCGCAAACACAGGTGCACTCTCTGTGCCCTCTTTCTCAGAATCCGATGAGACGGTTAACCGATACGACCGGGGAGAGATCAGGCGCAGGACCGATAGCTTTACGTGCTCTCCGAGGCACGGGGGTTCACACCCCAATTCCAAACTTTGAGCTGTTATTAAGTATTTCTATAATCAGAAAAACTCAATAAATAAATAATAATTTATATACACAGACATCAGACCTGAAACTCTGATTTGACCCAATCTTCCAAAGACGTAGCCAGGACAATCAAAATCATCTATTCGTAAAATGAAACTGTGTAGGTAGAAGATAGAAGTGCTTTAAAAACGTATCTACATACAAATTCTCTATAATATACAAAAAAAAAAAGAATTCTCTATTTTCCTCTCCAGACAAAATACAAGCTCTTTTAAGTAAACTTTGCAGTCTGGAAGCAAAATCACAGTAGGCCAGCGCAACGGATTTAGTTAAACCTTTTAGAAGCGGATGCCTAACGTCTAGATTACGCGAAAATTAGACTGCTTTTGTAAAGATTAAGTACCTACAAAATTATTTAATTAAAACAAAACAGTGTTGGGAGATTTTTTTTAAAGACATACATGAGGTGTTTCGAACAATTACTTTTAATTGATTGTCACAATTACATAATTACTAGCGGAAATTCACACTGATGTTATTGTAACCACAGTTTCCAATATCTGGATAGAAAGTTTATTACTGTTAAAACATAGGAATAAAATTTAATAATTATACAGTCTTAAATTACAAATACAGGGTCATTTTCACATGAAAATAAAAATAGTATCAGTAAAATAGGAGCTGGATGCGAGAAGCCGAAGATCGAACCAAGTGGCGTGCAATTGGAGAGGCCTATGTCCAGCAGTGGACTGCGATAGGCTGATGATGATGATCAGTAGATTCTTCTGAAAATCACGACTTCGTTTATTCACCGTTCAGCTATATATACAGTAATAAAATGTATGATTATAACTTCTGTGTAAACTTTGAAGCAAGGTTTTGTTTGTGAGGCATCTATCTCAGTTGTAAACTCTTATCTGGCGGTCCTTAGTCTCCTGTGGTTTATCTGTGTGCAATTTGTAATTACGCCTATTTTTTGTTTTTTTTTTTTTATAATAAGATAGTTAACTATTTCAAGCATAAAGAGTTAATGTTAATTTTAGTAATAGGTGCATGTAGTTTTAAATAAAATCCCGCTCATTTTTATGCCAATTAAATCTCTGAACAATAACTTTTTCAAAAACATTAAAGATAACAAACGGCCCGAGACCGGTGATACCCCAGTGCGGCCGGGGGGTGTCGTCTAAGGCAGGTCGGTGTTCCGACTCTTGCTGTGTAGAACGGCGAGAGGCGCGACAGCGAACCGCCCCGGGGGTGACTCTGGTTACTCCGGAATGTACCTCAATCAGTCCGATTTGAAAAAATCTTTTGGTATTGGATAGACCAGTTATCAAGGAAAGCTATAAGCTATATCAATCACCCCGCTACGGCCAAAGGATTTTGCAAAACGGGTGGAAATTATTGCTTTGGATAGCTTTCATTGCGTGCGCTGCGTAAACGGTTCAAATCTCACTCTGTCTATCTTATAAGGTTGGCTCACTATAAGGTTTTTTATGGTAAACAAATTTGTTCACGCTGTTATATCATCACGCTACGGGCAATAGGAGACGTAGACGAGGTTGCGTGGGTCAGCTAGTATAATATAATTACAGTAAAATAAAGAGCCTATTAGGCTACTCGTATAATGGAAAATATAATTATGTAAAATATATAAATGGCAAATGAGAATATGGAAAATAAATGTTCCTCTGTTTGTTTGAGCCATAGTTTTAGTTTTCATAATAGATTTAGGGCACCTAGGTACATATCTATCTTATACCTAGAAATTACGTACCTAATAGTGTCTTTATGCTAATGTTTTATGCTAAATTAAACGCTTTTTGAATAAACATAATAATATAAAGTCCTATTATTAGCTAAGTTGGATACATATTTTTTTAAAATTTTAAATTATTTTTGGAACGAAGTTGCTTATGGGGCGTTGCGGAGAGGTAACCTAGCCAGCAAAAAGCGTCCGTAACGTAAGATTGACTGCCTCGGTGTCGCAATGGTAGCGTATGCGAATGCTGTGCTCGGGCTCGGTGAGGTCTCGGGTTCGCATCCCGGGTCGGATCAAATGTTTGTATGATCTGCAAATATTCGTTTTTTCCAAGTTTGAATGTTTTCTATGTATAATATGTATGTATGTATTCACAAAAAAAAGTATATATGTATTTATATCAGTTGTCTAGTACCCATAGCACATGCTCTGCTTAGCTTGGGATGGATGGCGTTGTGTTAGATGTCCGAAATATTTATTTATATATTTATTTCGTGAACGAAAAATTTAGTATAGCGCCATCTGTAAGTTGTATGTAACAAGTACGTAGTAACTCTAGACAGAATTTGTTTCAGTAGAGATTACTAGGTGGCAGCACAAGTGACCAGTTTAGTTATATTTTTATTGATAAAAATCATAATAAAAAATGTATACCTGAATAGTTATTTTCTGTATACCTTAATAGTTATTTTCTGTATACCTTAATAGTTATTTTCTGTATACCTTAATAGAACTTGTATTTTTTTTTTTGATAAGGAACTTCGTTCCTTTCTGATGTCTCACGACACCACACGACTTTTTTGTTGTTTATATTAACATTTTCCTTTTGCTTGAATTTGCATGTCAGTTTATTAGAGACAAACTATACTTTCTTGATTTTGTTGAGGCAAAATATATTATAAGTACCAAAACGTACACTTAAAGATTTTGAATATTTTTTTAATTTTAAATTGGATTTTCAAAATATTTGGTACCATTAAAATTTTAAATATCGACATTGTAAATATACTTATCAAGCTTTTCCATCTTCCTGTATAATATTAGTTATTTTTTTACTGTGGCATATTGCCAATAGTAGAAATCTTTCAAAATTTCTAGTGCAATTCTAAAATTTTTCATTCTGTCTACACAACGGAACTCTTTCTAAAGGAGTGAATAATCTCTAACTAGTCAATGGCTAACAAGCGCTTTGGCACCAGGCTCTATGCTAAAGTACCCATAAACCAAGATGTGTTATAAAATACGCAATCTATGGCGATATACGCGATAATTAAGCGTGTCTTTTAATTATAAATAAAAAGCTTATTTTATTAATGTCTATTTGTTGATGTGATTTTGATGTTGGAAATTTCATCTTGAACTAACTTTAAGAGAGATATTCTCAATTTAATATACTTATTTAGGACAGTCTTGTCTGCATTATCAGACGGCACAATTAATCAGTCTATGTTCCTATACCTAGTAATATTTCATGGTATGAATGACGATAAAGCTCCATCGAGAATACGTCGAGAACTTGACAATAAGGCCGATCCGTAATTAAAAAATGGCGGATCATTTTGTATTAAGCCTACCTCAGTGTTCTGTTTGATCGTTATTTGTTTGTAATGATAACATAAATTGTTATTTTTAATACATTTTATGTCTAACTTTTATACTTTCGCGTTCCATGATATAATAATTATTTTACGGGAATTAACGCGATTATTTTTTTAAAGCTATTACATACCCCTGATTCACCTGACGGTTCGACCAGGTTGCACTGGCCGTAGTCACAGGCTGACTCTGCTCAGGCGTTAATTCCCGTAAAAAGAATTATATTTGAAGTTTCCGATACTGTTTAAGTCTGTAATATGTAGTAATGCCAAAAATTTAATAAAAGTGAGAATGGCCTTATGACCCCGATAGTACATAGTGGTTTTACAGTACTTAAAAAAAACACAATGTTCTGTATGTACTTCTTTTCTTGATATTAAATAAATTTATACAAAAAAAATATAATAATTTTTATAAATAAACTTTTGCTCCCGATTTCGCAAGCTGCATTTTTCATTAAATACGCAGGTTTTTTTTTTCAATATACTCATGTTTTACCATAGCCATCTTTATGCCATAATATCTCCATAAACTAGGGATGTCTTACGGTACATAAAACGGCGCTCAACCAAATTTAAACACTCGTATTTTTATAATTTTATGAGTCCTTGTCTGTTTTATGTTTCAAAATTTAAATTTCAAAAGTATATTCTACTATTGTATATTAATTATTCAGTAATAGATAAATAATTATAACCACGTTAAGAGCGAAAAATATCAAAATTAAATTGCTAAAAAAATAAGTAGTCAAAAATATACATTTTGGAATACATTCTGGATTCAAACTCACTTGTACTTGTTCCACTATTTTTTTTTTTTTTATTTTTTTTTATGTATGGCCCGCCATAATGACTCTACTCTGCCTGATGGAAAGCATAAGCAGAATCCAAGAGTGGTGGTCACCATACTCATTGCGAATGCAGACAATGCAGCATGGCGACCCACACCATGGCGGCCTAGTGATGCTTCTGCATCTTTTAGTCTAGTCAACAAGTATGGAACTTGATGACTAGACCATATGGTTTTTTTTTTCTTTACACCTGACCGGTAAGTGAGAATGCCATAAGGCGAAACCGGTCAGGTGTAAAGAAAAAATAAAAATAGTGGAACAAGTACAAGTGAGTTTGATTCCAGAATGTATTGCAACAAGTTCCATCAAGTGCCGACAATCGAGAGTATAAATTATACACTTTAAAAATTGTGTTATAGGAAATTAAATTATTATTTCTAGAGTTACATTGTTATACATACATTACGTATAAGATCATTTTGAAAATATGTAAAATAATTCATAATCATTCTGAAAATACTTCAGCAAATAAAAATCACAAATCTGCAGAAAGAAACAAAAAAACTTGCTACAATCAAGTTACATTCTGCGTACGGTACCTGAAGTTTCAAAAATTTAATCAGATGTTTCTGAAAAAGAAATTGACAAAGAAAAAAAATTAAATCGTACAGTTCTAAATTTAAACAAGTGATGAGCGGGCGTGCGTGCCGAAGGTAATCGCCAGTAACACGTACATGTGTACATAAAAAAAGGCGTTTGCACGTAAAAAGAACTCCATTATTCGCCCCCCAAATTAGGTACGTGTCGGTCGAGCTCACATTTATTAAAAAGTACGCATTCGTGTCTGAAAATAAATTATATTATGTTAAAATTCAACGAGGCGCAAGCTGCCAGTGCCAGTGTTGTCCTTCTGAACTGACATAATTAAATCTTACATTGATATCTTATTTCAGTCTGTCGCTAATACCTAGTGTTTTAAACTTGATACGTTTTGTTATTTTTTGTTCACGTTTCCAAACCTATACGTATATGCAATACACGTTTCCTTTTTCCATTGCATGTCTTTTGTATCTATCTTTTTTGTAAATGTTCCACAATATCCCCAAAATGGTTGAATGCAATAGGCATGCCTCAAACTTAAAATTATTAAAATAATGATATTGTCACACATCTCACACAGCCGTCTGATCCTAAACTGGGCAGAGCTTTACTGTGGTAACCAGAAACAGGACAACACGTATGCTGTCATTTTAGGTTGGTCTTCTGTGGGAGGGCTCCAGTTGCGCGGGCCCCTTTATGCTGAAATCAATATGGCCCTACTACCTAATACATATTATAGATCAATAACACCCAGACACAGAAGATATGAATGTCCTTTAAATATAAACGTTTAAGATAGATAGATGTTTATTCCCACGCCGTACGAATATCAGTATCTATATTAAATCATGCAATATCGTGTAATCTGCTGCACATTTTGACTAGTGGTTTAACGGTCACCACGCCGTTTCCTACTTCGTCAAGTGTCTTGGGTTCAAAACTCACGTAGGACAACACTTTGTGTGATCCACAAATTGTTGTTCTGAGTCTGGGTGTTCTTTGTGTCCGTTTCATGTATGTTTGTAAAGTCCCCCGCGACACAGGATTTATTTCTAGGGCGGGAGTTCAAAAAAAAAAAACATTATAATGATTGAAGGCAATATTGTGACTAAAGAGATAATAGTCATACTGACCTCTTCCTCCGAACCTTTTTTCTTAAACTAATTGGGGTCGACTTTAAATTAAGTATGACATGGCTGACATCTGAACTTCGTTTTTTTACGTGGAGCGGCTGCCATCAAATCTCTACAACTCAAATACTAGGCGACATCGAAATTCTATGGATAGGCCATTATCCGCTTTTTTAGGGCTTGAATTACCCGTAAAGATTGCCACAGATGTTCATTCGGGACCGACAGCTTATTATGCTGAGACACGAAGGGGTCTCAATATCATAAGAATGGTCACCCATCTATAGACTGACCTGGCTAACCCTGCCCTAGTTTGACATGTGTTAACCTACTCGGTTAATACTTAGCCACGAACCCTACTATGGATACTTATACCTGTTTCTATTATATCAATTAGAGAATTGGTCTCAAGTTTCGTTTACGTAATTACCTATGACGTAACAGCTACAGAGTACTAATCTAGTTAACAATGATTTAGTAAACTAATTTTCGTTAATGGTGATTGATTAACTAAATTATAGTCACTAGTTTTGAAATATCACTATATTTAAGACAACTACTAATGTAGAAGCGAACACAAATGATAATGAAATAAATGAATATTTAAAAAGTATTATAGTCCTTAAAATATAGCTTGATCTCTGTGACGGTGGTCACTAGTGTCAATATGGAACTTACGAAAATAATGAAAAATTAAATAAAGGTGATAAAAATAAAATCACTTGTTCAAAGTTATTTTGTCGATTTTATAGCTATCTGTCACCGAGATCAAGCTATTTATTAAGGACTGTGGCTTTTTGTATAATTTTAATTACTATAAGTATGTATAATAATAATATGGCACACAAGAACAAAATGCCAGTTTTATTTTATTTTTTGGACTTAACATTTTATCGGACCGACAAAGTAAGTTTGTACTGTGCTAGCGAATCCAATGATTTATTTGATACATTTACACTTAAAACTAAATAAATTACATCAACCTGCTTTAGAAGGGTTGTTTACCTAGGCCTTCCCTTTGTTATATTTTGCGAATACTTTAAATATAAACAGTAGCCCTGTAGGGTGCGTCGTAATCGTATCTAATAAGAAACGAAACGAAAAGGCCACTACAGTTTTAGTAAGTGTAGCGTTAACTCACCCGGAAAATTGGAGCCTTTTGATTTTATCTTGTTCTTGTAATTTAATTCACATATATCTAATTGACAAAGTATTCACAATTTAACGAAAGGGGATTTTATTAATTCGGAAATTTAAGAAAAGGGTATATATTTGGTTTAAAGAAATAGGGATTTTTAACAGCTTCATCATCTAATTAATGAAGTATACCTTCAATCCATATACTTCAAGAAAATGTAATGTGTAAAAAATATAGGTAATTATCAGTATCAATCCCTGAACCACAAGATCTTAAATTATAAGTTGCGCCAAGAAAATGCAGAAATCAACAGTAAGTAACAACAGTTTATGACAATTATTAAAAGAGGAATCGAAATGTTCTTGTAAGATCGTTAACGTGACCTCCTGAAGGTTTTCTAACTTTCTTCAGCTAAATGAAGGTTGTTGTTATTGAAACAATAATCTGTGGTCACAAGAGTTATGCAGTATTCTGTGATTAGGCGTAGGTATAGGTGTATATATTCTTTAACTGTGGATAAAATACCATTTAGACTGATAATTTAATTCACTTTTGTATAAAAAATAACTGAATTTTTGGTTTGTACTAAATTAATGGATTTTAGAGAATAATATTTTTAATGGCAATAAAAAACACTTCAAATATTGTAATCACCGGCTATATTCAGCTTATTAGATCCAATACAGACCTCTTATTGCTTTTAAACTCTATTCACTAAATTTTGACTTAAGAGCGATCTTAAGTCAAAATAGGAAATGACTAGGAATATGATTAAACTATAACAATCTTATGTAAAAATCTTGTACAAAAATACCTACTACTAATTATTCAAATTTTCGCACAATTTCCTTAAAAATGAATACTAAAAGCTTTTCACGTAGGTATTTATATCTAGAATCCCTACGCTTTTGTTGCGGAATGAATTTGATAAGCATTCGTATTCACTGATCAAACGCCAAGTACTTAAATTAAGTCGTAAAATACATAAACTTATACCATTTATCCGTATTGAAATTATAGATTTAGAAAAAATAGTATAGTAGAAGATCCGACCCTAGATCGACCTTCACTGAGCTGATAATAGAATAAAACTTATTTAATAATAAATTCGTATATTAGAAAATTTATTAAAAATTGGTTCTCTAAAAAAATCCTGGACAGAATATTTTTAGTTAATTTTTTTGTCTGTTTATAATAAAACTAAAAAAAAATAACAAATAAATAAGTATATATTCTAATGTATTTTCTAATGTACTAAATTTATTATAAAATAAGTTTTATTCTATTATCAGCTCGGTGAAGGTCGATTTAGGGTCGGATCTTAGACGAGTACAGTTAACTGAGTGAGAAGATCACAAACTTGTAACATTCTCGTGAAAGCATTTATGTTTTTTCGTCATAGTTCGTTTGTTTTTATATTTAAACCTGTTTGAAAGTTTACCCAATAAAACCTTAACATAAACTAATAAACAAGATCACAATACACAGATAACATTCACTAGAAGCAGCTATAAAAGAAATTCTCGCCTTTATTGCGGTAATTTGCTCCAACCGAAGCCGTTTGCCTCTTTCACTCTCTATAGAGTGAGAGCAGAGCAGAACATCATGCATCACCTAACGAGCCATTGAATTCGCCATTCGAATCTGACTGTTATTTCAAGATCACAATAGAGGAGTCGACTAATTAGTTTGGTGTCATAAACAATACGTTGATTGTCGGCCTCCTGCGTTAATATAAATTACGGTACACCTTTACGTATAGGGTCGTGTTTATTCAAACTTCGTACGTGTAAAATAAAGGTGCTGTGAACAAATTGCTAGTTCCCTTACTTAATATCAACCAATTGTTCATTTTCGGAAAGCTTTTGGGATTTTACGTTCGTGTATTTCATTTCAAGTTAATGCTTTTATTTGTATTGGGGATATATTGAACCCCTGGTGGATTAGACAAATTATGTTTTAGACCGATTCCAAAATGAAAGTATCTCAATTCAAATAAATGTGTTGGCGCTATATTTGCTTGTCTTATATTATTATTTTTAACCGACTTCAATAAAGGAGGAGGTAATCAATTCATCGGTTTTTTTATGTTGCATGTTCGTAGATATTTTCCTCGTTTATGAACCGATTTTAAAAATTATTTTTATATTGGGTTTGGTGTAGCTCCCAGGTGGTCCCATTGTCACCATATCGGGATCTGATGATGGGATTCCAAGGAATTCCAGGGCAATCTTCAAATTTTATAGGCACGTGTTTTGTATATACATACATATATACGTATATTCGCAGCTGATAGTCGTCATTTTATGATGATAGATGATGATATGGAAGAGACAACTCCTTAACGGTTAGGAGTTGAAAGACAATTCTTTTGTAGCCTATGCTCAGTTTTAATGCTTCAAATTACAATTATTCCCATTACCAGGAGCAACATTTGAAGGTCGTCGTTTCCTCAGGTCAGGCAGACCTATAGAGTTACTTTCGAATTTATAATATTAGTGTGGTTCTCTTCTGTCTATATGTGCAACTTAAGTAATAATGTGAAATCATTATGTAATTTACATTAATTTGTAAGCTCTCTCTCTCGCTCTCTGGAAATATGATATACTATAATGGGATTATATTATTTAACATTTCTAAACATTGTGCATCTACCATTCTTAGCTCTGCATCACCCTAAGGTCGACTGGTAGAAAATGCCTACGGCATTAAGTCCGCCTGTGCAACAATTATGCATTATGCAAAACTTATTTATTTAACTAAATGGGTATGTATATACTCGTATATCTACAGTCTATTCACCGCCTATGCCTCGGTTGACATCGGATGGCGTTGTGTGAGGGCCCGTCCTTACTAATAATTATTTTACAGTAAAGTCCAAACAAAAAAAGAAAACTAGACAATAAATATATGATATGATTTTATTACAAACTAAACAAAAAACAAAAAAAGATCATAAAAATATACAAAAATTTAAAGAATTGAATTAAGTATCACTCCCTTTAGTCCGATAAAAAACCAAGATTTTTTACTGCGATGACCGCCTGCTACCGTCTCTCAAAACTTTACGATACTTTAGCACGCCTTAATTTAAGCTATAAAACCGTAGACAATAAAGTGAAAAAATCTTACATTAACCCAAAGGAGCAAAATATAAACTGCCTCGAGTTTATAGCGTTCTGTTCTTAGGCTGCCTATAAACTTGCTATCGACGGTAATACATATCGAAAGTTTACTGCCATCGCAATCATAGGTATTTACATAAGTGATCAGTTGGTCTCCTTATCAAATACCACGCGGTACTTTATGACTAATAAAACAGTAATTCCTTACAGCACACTATTTATATGTAAAACGCGGAGTAATAAAACGTCGTTTGAACAGCAAAGTGAAATTCACAAAGGTTCCCATAGCACCGTACATCAGGGATTTGGTAAATATTTTGAACCAGAGCCCCAAATATCCGGGACAACAATCCACCGCCAATGAATTAGCCAATAAAAACAAATTGAACCAAATAAATTTTCCATGATGTCTGTTTTTCTATTTGCTTTAATTTTGAGACTGAATACGAAACTCTATTGTTTTCTTGTTTTGGTGTTCAAACTGAAATCTTTTTCTCAGGTCCAAGGTCTTGTTGAAACTCAAACAGATGGTATAAGCGGAAATGAAAGTAGGATTCAACTTATAATTTTCAGTAAAATAAACAAGTCTACGTTGTGTTCCACAAGCAGTTTCTTAAATTCATTAAGAAGAGGAAATGTTAGCCGGCGAGTCGTAAAGGGAAGTTGCCAAAGTTAGTCCGTAAAACTGATAGCGCTACTCTATCTTGTGTTTGCGCCTTGATTGTTTGAACTTTTCCCACTTTGTTTGGATAAATTAATAATTTAAGTCACATGCGTTTTCTTCACGGTAGAAGAGCTCGTTTTCAGGTCAAAGAAACATGTTGCAACTTTTGTAAGATTGCTTGTATTACCTATTTAAGCGAAACTGAGTTTTGAACAAAACATTCGTGGTTTGTTAGTATGAGTTTTTGATAAAGGCTTTGTAATGTTTGGTTTCTTAGTCACAATAACATGTAGAATAGATTGCTTAAATTAACAACATGTTTAATTAAAGAGCAACTTTTGTCACAAATAATCAAATTACGTACGAACGGATTATAGTATACACTATGTGAAATATTAGGTGGCGAACTAATAATATCCCTTCTAAACATTAAAGTTATACTTTCATGGTGAAACCCTTAAATAGATTTTAATTAAATTTGGCATGGATATACTTTCTTTAGAAAGGATGAACATGATGGCAGCTTTTTACCGTGATAACCGCCGTGAATCATTGTGAATAAAGGAATTACATCCCAACGTTATCAATAAATGTATTGTGAACACAGTATGAATTACATACATGGTACAGTTAACCTTGTTAAGGTTATCGTTAACCTTAACAGTCAGATTATAAAAATATAATGATCCTGCAAATAAAAACATCCTAAGTACATAATAAATATTTAGAGCCGAAAATTAATTAAGCTTATCCCTGAAAACGGTTCAGTGGCAGGATTAATGAAACGTATTCAGTAAAAAATTGCTCAATAAAATTATAAGTGATAAGGAAAGGTTTTGTGAAGCTTTCGATAAATTTCCATCAGTTTGAAGCTCTAGAAGAGAATTTATCGTGTTTACCTGCTCAGCATTCAATTACAAATAAGTGCGGCAGTGCCAACTTGTGAATTTTAATGTTCAAACCAGAATATCCATCTCTGTTGTTCTTTCTGCAAAAATAAAATGGCACGTTCTAGTTCTGTCTGGCTTCGCTTGACAGGGTTATTTCTATTATGTATGCTAAGTAAAATAAGATCAATATTTGAAATATAAAACTGAGTAGAAAACAAATATCTCTACTAACTAGTGAACTTTTACAGAATTCTTTGTGTAGATGTATTAACACTAACTCATTAAAAGAACTATGCGGGTATTTACAACTATATGAAAGCTCTCTTTACGTACATAAACGTGTAATCTTTTAAATATCTTTACCTACATATATTATAAATATTACACAAAACTGACACAAATCTATACAAAAAATAAAATTGGAGTGTCTGTTTGTAATATTAAAATAACCGCTTTTTACTATATATATATATACTATACAGGGTACATATACTAAAATTACATTTTTTACATTTTTTTCTGTTTGTCTGTCAGTATGTTTGTTTTAGCTAATCTCTGGAATCACTGGACCGATTTTGACGGGACTTTCACTGATATGTAGCTGATGATATAAGGAGTAACTTAGGCTACTTTTTTTAGACTGGCTTCGCCCCGCGGCGTTACTAGCGGTACGACAATAACCGCGGGAAACACCGCGGAGTTCAGCTAGTAAGAAATAAAAATTAAAATATCAATTCAAAGAATATTTCTTAATAATACTATACACAAACTTGATTAAAGCTAAGGTTACTTAATCTGTTATAAGCCGTATTGTTTTGACATATTTATACGTCACTAGCTACTCCGGCAAACGTTGCTATGTCATAAAAAAAAAGATTGGGGTATAAAAAATAGATGTTGGTCGATTCTCAGACCTACCCGATATGCACACCAAATTTCATAAAAATCGGTCCAGCCGTTTCAGAGGAGTATGGCAACTAACATTGTGACACGAGAATTTAATATTTAAGATTACGTACGTACGTTTATTGTTTACTTCTAATTTTTACTATCTATCTATATTAATATTATAAACGCGAAAGTTGGATGGATGGATGTTTGTTACTCTTTCACGCAAAAACTACTGAACGAATTTGGATGAAACTTTACAGTAATATAGCTTATATCAGAATAACACATAGGCTACTATTTGCAGCGATAACCGACATAGACGCGGGCGGAGGCGCGGGCAACAACTAGTTCTAAATAATTTAAGTGCAAACAATACTTTTTTGACCTATTCATCCGACTAGTCTACAGGCACTAAAAATATAGCAGTCAATTGCTTTATTTTTAGTGCCTGTATAGACTATTACAACAATAGGTCTGACACATTTAAAAAGGTTTTTTCTCTGTGCTGTCAGTCCAGAAGATTTTTTTTATGGAATAGGGGGCAAACGAGCAGACGTTTCACCTGATGGTAAGCGATTACCACCACCCATAGACACCCGCAACACCAGAGGCGTCACAAGTGCGTTGCCGGCCTTTGGGGGATGGGGATGGCCCTTAAGGTATCGGCCTCCAATATTCTCACTCATTCGGTGAAACACAGCGCAAGTGCGATTTCACACCGGTTTTCTGTGAGGCCGTGGTATCACTCCGGTCGAGCCGGCCCATTCATTCAGAAGCGTGGCTCTTCCACGGTGAGACCTACATTTTAACTTTTTTTGTGGATCTAATAATGTTAATTCAATATTTCATACCTAATAATAGTACGTAAAGACATAAAAACAAACGCAGAGAGATGCTTAATAGATATTTTTATCATTGCCTCTGTGGTTTTTAATGTCACTGAAATGAAAAATTTTTAATACAATTATTTTTAAGTTCCTACCCATTAAAAGCTTCAAATGTTTCCGTTTTTATTTTATGTTATAATATAAATATATTTATAATAATAAAAAACAACGAAACTTTATCGAATGCTTTACTACATTTACTTTATCGACAAGTGATAATACAGTCGTGGACTTCAAACTAACATAGTTACTTCGTCCCTTTTCCATTCGTTTAACAAATGTTATATCATATCAACTTTATTGAAAAACTTTTATACTTCTATATAACATATTACATGATTTCTTTCTTTTGTGAGTATATTGTTAGTTTTAATATCTGTATTACTTTTTCTTGGGTGATATTTAATTTTGATGTTATTACATTTTTGTTAAGAAGTTGTAAGCGGATTATTTTATAGGCATTATATTGTTTACAAAAATATAATGTTTTTGTTCATAAATACTGAATTATAGCTCTCCCTCTTTCATATTGTATAAAAGAATAAACATGTAACCTGTGAATAAGAATAAACAAAAGTCCATTAATATTCAAAATACAATGTTACAGTTAGGATACATACTCAACATTTAATAGACTGTATAATTAATTACATTACAAAACTCGTAATATTGCTTGTCAATAATAGTTCTCGTTAATTTTACTATTATTTAGAAATCAAATTAGAACAACTATGTTTACTATACTCAGATTTGAAAGAAAAAAGAAAACTACAGGAAAATTACATATAATCACCTAAGAAAATTATCTCTATGTATATCTTGGTAGTTCTGGAAGCATTCCTTAACTATAATTTGTATCCAAAACCAACAAAACAACTCAGTCTAATTGATAGAGGAGGAAATGACATGAGTTAGGTAGTTAAGTACATTAATTAGTGACACAAATGAGCTCGTGCCTGTAATTACGTACAATTATTCTCATCGGTGGCCTCCATGCTCCAAGTTAAATTGTGTTTTGTATTTATAATGCTGCCTCCTATACAATATTCAGCGTCGAAAACTTTTCTTATAAAGGCACCCTTGTTGTGTAAGTACCCTGAAAAATGTTGGCTGTGTGGTGGCTGCCCAGGTTTTGTGTTCATTTCGATATGAATATTGATTTTTATTCCGTAAAGCCATCATATTATTTATTGGTAGAGTCAAAGTTAAAAAAATTAAGAAAATGACTCAGCAATTCAGCTTTCAGGTTCTACTATCGTATCTATAGATTCTAACTGCCGTGGTATTTTTGAAATTTACTTACCTACTCTATTTGTAGAGGTAAATGTTATTTTTCGTTATTATTATGTTGTTATATTTTTTATACAAAATTTGATATTATTATTTGTTGATGTAGGAAATAACTTAAATATTAAGCAACAAAATATCAGCGCATTATGTAGGCAACAGTCATAAATCTCGTCATTTCTCGTTATTGCGGTAAAGAGTAGCCTATGTCCTTCCTCAAGAATTTTGTATCTCCATGCCAAAATTTCATTGAAATCGGTGCAGTGTTTTTATCGTTAAAACGTAACTTACAGAGAGATGGATTTGCTTTCGAATGTATAACCTTAGTATATGGTTATGTTAAAAGTTGTTAATACACAAGACACATGTGTAACAATATTCAATATTTAAAAATAACTTGTCAAAGTTGACATTTGACAGCCTTTTAACACGAATCTCAAAATTTATGTCCATAAGTCACCTTGAATTTAAGAGCGTCCCGAGTCGACTTTCAGTAAAATAATTCAGAACAGAACCTAAATAAAACAGGCAATTTCGTACGCATTATTCTATTAAGGCCTGGAAAATTTTAACCTTTAGATACATCGAAACATTTTGTGAGGTATTTTTCCGTCCCTTTTTCACAGGTTACGCCAAAAGCTGGGATGAAAAAGGTATGCCATTTGTACTGCAAATTAATGCGGTGACTCGGTAGGACCAATATATGGCGTGTGTGACAGCTGGTCCGTTGAATGGTTGTGCACACATACATAGAAATAAATCTATTCTGTCTAATGCGATTTTACGTATTTTAAAATGAAATGTAGCGTCAATGTAGTTTAATATAAACATTTATTTTTAGTAGTGTTGTACTGAATCGCTATAAATGATTTAAAAAATCGTAACTAGTGCCTATATTATTCTTTCTTCTAATTTTGGAACTAAGTTGAGGAGGGGTACCCTAGCCCGCAAAACACGTCCGCAACGTAAGATTGATGCCTTGGTGTCAAATGCGCGAATGCTGTGCTTGAGGTCTCGGGTTCGAACCCCGGGTCAGATCATTTTTTTTTATGATCTGCAAATATTTGTTTTTTCGGAGTTTGGATGTTTTCTATGTATAAAGTGTATGTATTTACAAAAAAAAATATGTCAGAAATATTTATTACATTATTTCATGAACGAAAAATTTTGTAGATATAGCTACGTTATTACTATTAGTTATTCTGTGGTATAGCGTAGTAATCTGTAAGTTGTGTGTAATAATAACAAGTACGGAGTAACTCGAGACAGAACTTGTTTCAGTAGAGATTACTAGGTGGCAGCACAAGTGTAAAGCATAGAACTTTTATATATTTGTATAAATCATTTTAAATAAAATAAAGGTGTTAAGAGAATTTTGTGGTTTTTAAAGAGCGTGATCGAATACTTTAGTATAGCGCCATCTGTAATTATTTATTTATTTCATGAACGAAAATTTTGTATAGCGCCATCTGTATTTTTTTTTTGATATGGAACTTCGTTCCTGTCTGGTGTCCCACCACACCACACGACTTTTTGGTATTTTATAATGTTATTCCCTGAAATTTCATTATATTACATATTCGTTATAACCAACATTCATCTGTAAAAACTGCGAGTAAAATGAAACCAAATGAAAAAAAGTACCAATGAATTTGACCTCATTTGAGTTACCGGCTGGAATAGTTCCAATCTTCGCCCATTGTCTTCGCGCAGAAAGTGGACATACCCATGTAATATGTCTTTAGTTTGAAATGGTGCCAATTTAACACGACCAGAGTGCTGAAATGACACGTGCTCGGCGTAACTATCTACATAATTTAAATGATTTTCACTGAGTCTAAGACAACTTGATTCCATTTCTAATTTTGTACAAAAGTACTGTGATTAAAGAAATTAAGCGTCGAATCCCTTAATTTAATATTAAGGTGATTAAAGTCGTATTCCTGCGAACCAATTTAACTCGAATTCCATCAATATTTTTTATATTTGGTAGTTATGGGAATAAGTAAAAAAGTACTTAATTAATTTCTTTTATATTTTATGTAGCAAAACGTTTGCCGGATCAGCTAAAAATCACATATTAAATTCTTAGAAAACAAACAAATTAATTTATCTTTAACCAACTTTTAGGACGCTTGTTCAGAAAAGGGTCTATTGAGTGTCTTTTCTGTTTGTTACTGATGATTGTATTAAATGTAAATGTTTCTTTCACTAACAAAGAAAATCGATGCCTATAAAATCTATGAAAAGTTTAGTAAGAAACATCACTAGAACGTATTAATGAAGGATCGGCCTTCTTTTCGGTGTTCTAAGGGCGACTGAAGCACCAAACTACTCCGGACATCACTGCAAAGATCTATCTGGGCAACATCGTGTAGTAGGCCAATTCTAAGGAGAGGCCTATTTTCAGTAGTTGACTATTAAATTATTAGTTTTTTTTTTATGTATGGCGCGCCAAAATGACTCTATTCTGCCTGATGGAAAGCATAAGCAGAATCCAAGAGTGGTGGTCACCATACTCATTGCGAATGCAGACAATGCAGCATGGCGACCCACACCATGGTGGCCTAGTGATGCTTCTGCATCTTTTAGTCTAGTCAACAAGTATGTAACTAGTTGACTAAACTATTTGGGCCTCCGGTCTCGCACTCACCAGATGTAATGTGAGCACATTTTAGTTTGTATCATAAATGCCAAGCGGTACACTGAAAAACTAACTGGCTGCATTTAACTGTTCTCGATAATCATAAAGGAACGACTGTGGAGAGACCAATATTTCAGAGTTAATATGTATGATTTGTGGCACAAGCCAATAATCTCAATCGAACAATTACTTAAGAGTTCGTTGACCCACTTCTATTGGACTCAGTTATTTCAATCCCGACCGCAGTCAAACGATTTTTTATTCTCTACGATGCGAATAACACAAGTGAGAGATTCGCGGATATTAGAATTTTGATTGCTTTTATATATTAGCGGGTTAGGTATTAATCTTGTAAGGAAATTGGACCATGCCGCGATAATGTGTCGCAATAAACACAAATAAATTAAATTAAAAAGCTTTTTAAAAACAAGCTTTTACTGGAATGCCTCGTGACGATTCAAACGAGTCCAAACTCGTTGATGTAGCGACGTTTCTTTACAGAGTTCCTATGGACACCTTCCAGCTCCAGCATTATATCAGCTCCATGTCATTATAATATGGTATTGTCACGCTGTATACATACGCTTGCAAAATTTCAGCAAAATCGGTTGAAGATATCTGCTTCAAAATTGAGTTGCAAGATTCCACCCGAACATACAAGCATACATACATACATACATTGCAAGTTAATAAAAAGCTTGTAAAAAATAACTTGGTATAAGGTTCTTAAAACTTCATTGTTGAAGAGTGTTAATACAGCGCTTGCGATAACAACACGTAATTTCCCAAGACTCCTTGATCACGTTCTTTAAGTATCGTTTGTAAATTAGAATATCAGAAAAAGTATATAAAATTTTTTAGACTTCAAGAAAATGAACAAACTTAAAATTAAATCACATAAAAATGGATTTTAGTAGTTGTTGTTAATCTTTATGTTGTATTTAGACTGCCTCGGTGGCGCAAGTGGTAGCGTAAGCGACTGCTGTGCTAGAGGTCTCGGGTTCGATTCACGGGTCGGACCAAATATTTGTATGATCTGCAAATGTTTGTTTCGAAGTTTGGGTGTTTACTATGTATAATATGTATGTATTTACAAAGAAAAAAGTTATATATATATATGTATTTATATCAGTTATCTAGTACCCATAACACAAGCTCTGCTTAGCTTGGGACCAGATGGCGTTATTTGTTCGATGTCCGAAAATATTTATTATTATTTATGTCATTCGCAATTTTAGCTCCGGTTTTATGAAAAATTCGTTCAGTACTAACCATTAAAAAGAGGACAGTTGAATTCATGCCTGCTCGCACGTCTGTCGAACAACGATTTTGCTAATAATACTAAGACGAGAGCCTTTAGATACATGATGCATTATTAGTGAATTTTAACAGAGCGTAAGTAAAATAAGAGCTATGCTAAAATCATTTTTTTTAGTCATATAGAAATATAATAGAAAATGTATGTGATACTTAACTGCCTTAAGCATATTTTTAACCGACTTCAAAAAAAGGAGGAGGTTCTCGATTCGACTGTTTTTTCTTTATTCTTTATGTTTGTTACCTCATAACTTTCGACTGGGTGAACCGATTTTGATGATTCTTTTTTTATTTGAAAGCTGGTGCTTCCCGTGTGGTCCAATTTAAATTTGGTCCAGATTGAAGTAGGTTTTTTTTGTTAAAATTTGTATTTTATGTCCTCTCATTTCATACAGTTTTTTTCATTATCATGAAAAGTAGTAGTTTTTGACTTTCGCACTTTCAGAACTTCACCAAATTTTATATAGAATCATCATAGCAACTATTTTTCTATAAAGAGTTTCCCTTTCATCTCAATACCTCGCATATTATATTACCCTCACAAACAAGGTATCGTTACCCGGCAGCCAGATGTTCCCTGGCCTTGTACCTTCAATAAAGTAGCCCCAGTATACCGGCAGTAAACAAGCGAGTTCGACAGCAATGCCCCATTAGCCCCGCCCGTTCGGTTTACTTATTTATAGCTAACTCAACAACTTTGTTTTCGTTTACACTGACAATCTTAAAGTAGCACAACTACCATTTTTATCATCCATAGTAGATCTATAAAACTCTATCACGATGTACTAAGCGGTTAGAATTTGTTTGACTACTCCTCCTGGCTTATTAGTTCGATACGAGTAGTATATGCAACCTTGTAGGAACATAGTATTTTATATATTTGTAACTTATGCTAAACACTGTGCACCTTTTAAACTTGTTAGAGCATCTTAAAAAGAGGTTTTGTGAACCACAAGCTATGGATGTTACGCCTACCTACGCCAAAACGACTCATAACTAATAAAAGTGTTAAAATTTATAAAAAGAGAGATAATTCCACAAGCCATAACCAGACCCTAATCATCAGATTAGCTCAACAATAAGGACTTATTAACTTTACTAGCCAACTTCATCATGGTGATGTAGTTGGCTAAGAAAGTTAATGCATATCAATCCATCACAGTCCACTATTGGACATAGGCTTCTTTCATTATCGACTACATCTAAATTACTTTTTAAATTTTGTTACTGTATAATAAATAAATAAATATTTCGGACATCTAACACACAACGCCATCTAGTCCCAAGCTAAGCAGAGCTTGTGTTATGGGTACTAGACAACTGATATGAATACATATATGTACCTTTTTCTTGTAAATACATACATATTATAATAGAGAACACCCAAACTCCGAAACAAATACTTGCAGATCATACAAACATTTGGCCCGACCCAGGAATCGCATACGCTACCACTGCGCCACCGAGGCAGTATATAAGTAAAAGTATTTGACTCCTAAGATCTGTTTACGTACTTGGTTTCTTAATACAAGAAACCAATAAAACTAGTCAATAATACTTATATATATACAATAACTTACTTAATAACTACATTGATAGGTATATGAACCTTCCGTAATTTGGCAGAACTTTTTCCGATTACCTGTTGCCTAAACTGTTTCCCTACACACACTAGGTGTTGTTGGAACTTAGATGATCGCAAGTAATATTCCATAACATTTCCTTGAATATAAAATGTAAATGTCTTCAAAGTAAAAAAGTTTTAAAAACCTTTGTAAAATGTTGCAAATCAAGTTAAGATAAACAATTTTGAACTAAAAAGTGTTCGTAAATAAATAAATCATTGAACTGGCTAGACAACTTATCGACATTCGATTTGAAAGTATAATTTTAGCATAAATACTGAGCTGTTGTTCAGCTTAGTTTTCTCGTTGATAGTAAACTGAAAAAAAGGTAAAAAATATTATCTAAATATAACAAAAAATGGGTTTGATTTGAGATATTATCTATCTTATCAAAGGACAATAAAGGCTATTATGTATAGCTTTCATTGTACAAGCTCAACATATTTGGAAACTAGATAGTGTTGTGTCAGATGTCTGTGAGTATGTACATATTAAGTATTACCGGTAATGCCGGAGGCCCGTGGTAGGAATAATATAACAGACGTGAATCTTGAAACAAAGAAAATATATAGTTATATTTCTTGATAAATTGTGTTTTTGTAGTGATTTGGGTTGTCAGAAGTTTATAAAACATAGTACAGACAACGCGCGTGCAAGCAATAGTGTTGTAAATAAATCAATATGCTACAAAGCAATAGTGTTTATACGATATCTTTTTTAAGTAGTAGCCTGTGGAGCAACGGGGTATCATGTATGTTAATCAACACGAGTACTTCTATTGCGCGATGCAGGATTGGTACTTTGTGTAGTACATTACTCCGTAGTTCAGTGTATCTGCGGTAGATGGCGCTGAAGTTTATTTCTGTTGCGCTGTATGTGGAAGTCGCCACAGCCCAGTGCCGTCTTTACCATAAGGGCACACGGGGCCAGTGCCCAGGGCCCCCATTCTCAAGGGGGCCCCGAGGTACCGAGAATTTTTTCTCGGACAATGTTCTCGATATTAATTTTCGCTCACGTTTTTCACAAAAAAATATAGTAGGTACATTAAAATATGAAATAATCGAAATAATTACTAAATAGGCTTTCAATTTTTATATTTTTATGGTTAAAAAATCAAAGCATACAATAGAGTTGTGACTCCTTCACCTTCTTTACGATAGTTAAATCTTAAATTCAATATTTTGTCTGTCCTAAGATTCGCTTAATTTAAATAGTTGGAAAATCTTTAAATCATTAAATATTCATCGTTGAGATTATGTGCTTGATGTTTTTTTTTTTTTTTTTTATGGAATTGACCGGCAAACGAGCAGACGTATCGCCTGATGGTAAGCGATTACCGCCGCCCATGGACACCCGCAACACCAGAGGCGTCACAAGTGCGTTACCGGCCTTTGGGGGATAGGGGGGGGGGAGATAGCGGGAGGGGATGGGGGGGGAGATAGGGGGGGGGGGGAGATAGGGGGAGGGGTTGGGGTATGGGCCTCCGGTATCCTCACTCACTCGGTGAAACACAGCGCAAGCACTATTTCACACCGGTTTTCTGTGAGGCCGTGGTATCACTCCGGTCGAGCCGGCCCATTCATGCCGAAGCGTGGCTCTCCCACGGTATATACAATTATGCTCTATCGCTAATGTTATTTTATTATAATTATAAATTGTGTAAGAAAATAACTAACTTTAGTGTTAGTGGGCGAGGCACATTGCTCGCGAAAACGAAAGCCGAAGGGGCCACAAAGTTACCCCTTGGTAGGTCTCTCTCAAGGTGGACGACGACCTGACAAAGATCGAGGGAAGTCGTGAGATGTTGGCCGCATGGAAAAATTGCGGGTGGAGTGATGAACAGTGCCTGACTGCTCTTACTGTTGCGCTTAGGGAGCAACCGTTGTCAGTCCTAGAAGCACTACCTGGTTCAGGTAGCGTATATAAAGAATTGTTAGAATCGCTAGAGTCGAGATATGGGAAACGCCATCTGAAACATGATTTCTGCTGCGAATATGTCACGCGGAGAAAATGTACTCCGACTACAAACTTGAAATCAACAGGCTTGACTTTTGGGACCATGTGAAGATGAAACAATGAAGATAGCACAGGGGAATGACGTTGACCTAAAGAAACTTATCACATGGGAAACACAGGGTGATATAAACCAGCTTGGAGTATTGTATCATTTGCAAGCGCTATTACTAAAGTTTATTGGGCGCAATGGGATAGGTTAGTTCTACAAAACGGAACACTGTACTGAAAATGGGAGAAGTCCAACGGCACAGAGCTCCACCTGGAGATAATTGTGCCTACAGCTAAGGTGCCGAACGTTCTACGTGAAGTTTACACTAAAGCATCAGGAGGCCATCCTAGTGTCAAGAAGTTTCGGCAAGATGTACAAGATTGGTGCCGTAGTGGTGCCATAAATGTACTACTGTTGTAAAAGGTTCCACAGATGCGAAACCATGAAAACCAGCAACTTTAGAACGGAATAGAAACTAATCACAGTCGATATCGCGAGCAGGAACGAAAATCAGATACGACTGGCAATAACGATGCTCTGGACGAGCAAATGGCAGTGGTACGAAAAAATATGTGAGTGGTGTAAGTGACCGACCTCAGCGGTCAATAAGAACTATTATATATTTATAAAGTCTCTTGAACACGTCAGAAGGCCTAATTCTCAAATTCGTCGAGCCCGAACACGTAATAATAAATAGAAGGGTTTGCTCAACAAAGAACCTGAAAGAAACCATTATTGTAATTGAAACCAAAAACTAACAGCATACATGATTCCAGGATCATGAATGATCATAGTAGAAAAAAAAATGTATAATACGCTTTCTTTACTTTCCAAAAGGGCCCCAAATTCTTGTGTGCCCAGGGGCCCCAGCTTAGGTTAAGACGGCCCTGCCACAGCCAACTAAAATGACTACTCTGCCTGATGCAAAGCATGAGTAGAATTGAAGAGTGGTGGTCACCATACTTATTGTGAACGCAGACAATGCAGCATTGTAACCCACACTATGATTGCCTAGAGAGATCCTTTTTAACGCATCGCTTTAAGGACCTATCAACAAGTGGGTGGGAAATATGTGAAATCTAGAAATAGCCTTATTTTAGGTGCTTATTTGAAATTTAAGATTCAATGAATGTGTGATTTAGATAAATTTGAAATAGGTATTTATATAATAAAATATTGAAACGTAAAATCACAATGTACAATCACCTAAGATTTCACACTGGTTAAGATCTTGATAATGTTCGACACTGAAGTACTTAGGGCAACTTACTGTCACGTTAACACGTCCAGTAGGTATTATATTGTTTACCTCTGCTTATTTTCTTTTGATTGGAGTTAGAAAATAGTTTAATCGAAAAGTAAATAATTCGATTAAGGCTAGATACTGAGACAATTATATAATTACTTAACGGTGGTTTATACAGGTCTTGATAAGAATTTAGCATCATGACCTCAATATTAGTGGATGGAGTTTAAGATATAATTAACTTAATAAACAAATTCGGTTTTGCTCGTGACATCTAAAAAATAAATTTAGATGTGTAATATGTTTTTTTTTCAAAATCAATAATCACATTTTTATAAAAATCAACTTTTTATTTTAACGGTCACATGAGCATACTAATATTTACCTCTAATAGAGTAATCGACAGGTTGTTTTTAAAAATAAAAATAACCTACATATTTAATATCGTTATTTTTCTGTATACTGGGGCGTATTAAGAGGTAAGAGGCACTTTTAATTGCTGAAAATCCAATTACCCAGAAGGGCTTTTATAATGCTTGCGGTCCTGGCTAAGTACGTTTAATATTTAAACCGTTTTATACGAATATTAAAAAAACATTGCTATAAAGTATAAAATATTTTAAGTTTCCTAAAAATTGAAATGAACTGATAGGAATAAAGTTTTCGAAACTGTTTATGAATATCGTATTTTGAACATGGTCATGGACTAAATATTTTTATGTTAGTAATATCATTGAACATAAGTGGTTCTATAATCTTAATAATGTCTTCAGCAACGTACGTACATGATTACTTTTAACACTCACAAGCTTTTTTAAGGCATGAATAAATATGTTTTATGTAAGAATACCGATGTGCTTAATAAACTTTGATGTATCAGCAAGGATAGGCATCGGATGAAGCGTTCTTTCTTAGAACCTCTTAAGCTCAACATAATCGATAATAAAAAAAATCGCAAAGCAAAATGGGCCAACTATGTCTATAGTTTTTTGAACAGCATCACATGATATTCCACACGAGAAGTAAATACAGGAAACAATAAGAGGTAAGAGAAAATAAGTCATGGGAATATTATATTATTCCGCTCCAAAACATCAATGCATAATATATCCGCAAATCCCGGATTTTGTTAAACACATTCGCTGTTAGTTATATTTTCAGCAAAAGGATAAAGAACTTTACTTTGAAGATTTGTTGAGGGAAAAATCAAGTATAATCTGTAAATAACAAATATTTATCGAAGAGATTTGCGGTTCACTCAAAACAGTGAGAAACACATATATTTACATGAAAATAATCTTAAATAAATGAAATACTCTAAGCCCATAGAGTATGTTCAAAAAAGGATTAATATAGGCTTAGAATTTGTTGCGTTTGCTATTCCTTGGGTTGCTACTTTTTTACCCGACTACGGTGAATCCAAAAGGATGGGTATTATTTTTGGCAGTTTATGCATGTTTGTATATTATGCGGCAGCGTCTAAACTACTGAACCAATTTTAATGACTGAGGCGTCAATAGATTCGTAAAGCCCAAGTGGCATAGGCTATATTAATTTCATCAAAAATATTTACGTAGTTGGGTTAAAGTTTTTAAAACTTTTTCTAGTTCACTGAGTGAGGGAGGTGCATGTGACCTTAGACGATGGTACTAACATCGTCAAAAGTTCTTCGCAAAAGCAGCTTTTTGTTTCAAGTACAAGTGTTCAACTTTATTTCTTAATATTGTACATGAAGCGCAAGGCAAAATGAATTCTTATAAAATTTTAATGTATGTTTTAAAATTAATTGTTTTGGTAGGAAAGCCAGCTAGCATCACATTTTTGCAAGACAACTGATCTACGTTGCTTTTACTTGCTAACATGATTGCTTAGTTAACATTACTGCGTCGTGTATTAAATCAAAATAAAATAAATATGTCCATATCCGGTTGAAAAAAATCAACACCATTTTACATATCTACTCCCTCACCCTCTCCTACAACCTCTCTCCTGAGAGAGATTCATAACCTGCCGATAATTATCAAATTAACTGATGGCACCAATGAACCAAATGATTTATTGAGAACAAAAATATTTTAAGAGTGCTTTTTAATCTATGAGAATGAAGGTTACGTTTTATTTAACTATTTTTATTTTAAAAATTATTTTTATATTTTTAAAAGGCAATCCTTTTTATACCCGGATTACTTTGGAATTGCACACACAGGAGAAACTTACACAACGAACACTCAGACTAAGAATAACAATTTATGGGTCAAACAAAGTATTGCTCCATGTAGGGTTTGAACCCACAACACGCAGCACAATAGAAGGCCAGGTTACCACTTAAACCACTGCGTCATACGTGCAGTCAATTAAAATGTGTTTTTGTAGTCAAACTGATGCAATATCAAAATGGTGTTTCGATCAAACTCGAAGGTAACAAATGATATCCATTTATATGAGAAGAAGGGGCAATTCAGAAGGCTTGAAGTAAGAACAAGGGTAATTATAAGTGATTATATATAAAAGCCCAGAAGAAGGATGATTAATGATCTTCGTTCCGTTAAATTGAGGTCTGGGGCATCTCAAATATTGGCGAGCTGTTATCGCGTGTTATTTTTAGATCAGTTTCTCGTTGCGTTAGGGAACAGATGTGGAAAAAGTCAGTATTATATTAGAGGGAATAATAACAGTAAAGAAACACGGGAAGAAGGGCTTTGTTAAAAAGGGAACCACTTCCTGAAGTTTTTTTTATTTTTGAGATCAAATCAATTACTCCATTTGTCGATTAGAATAACGCTCCTAAAATTTGAACTCAGCTTTTTAATGTTATTTACTTATCTCATAATAATAATATCGTGGGAGAGCCACGCTTCGGCATGAATGGGCCGGCTCGACCGGAGTGATACCACGGCCTCACAGAAAACCACTGTGAAATAGTGCTTGCGCTGTGTTTCACTGAGTGAGTGAGGATACTGGAGGCCCATACCCCAACCCCTCCCCCTATCTCCCCCCCCCATCCCCCAAAGTCCGGTAACGCACTTGTGACGCCTCTGGTATTGCGGGTGTCCATGGGCGGCGGTAATCGCTTACCATCAGGCGATACGTCTGCTCGTTTGCAGGCCTATTCCATAAAAAAAAAACTTCGACTATTTGCTACACAGCGCCACCTAATTTCCAACTCAGCAGATCTTTTCATAGTACATGGAAGCCAGATTGACTGATATATATATATACATTTTTTGTAAGCACGTAAATATTAC
This sequence comes from Diaphora mendica, assembly GCA_949125395.1. Taxonomy (NCBI): domain Eukaryota; kingdom Metazoa; phylum Arthropoda; class Insecta; order Lepidoptera; family Erebidae; genus Diaphora; species Diaphora mendica. Next base: position 13,889,108 of record OX421326.1, read on the forward strand.
GCATTGAAAACACTATGCGAAGCAATTACTTGCAAGACATACAAAACTTTTGTCCGACGAGGGAATCCAATCTGAGACCTCAGTAAAGCAGTCACATACGCTACCACTACAGCACCGAGGTAGTCAAAATGTTCAGATATTTTGAATTGGTCTATTAATTATCTAAAGTACACAAAGAACATATTAAATTAACAACCACTACGTTACTATTGATGGATTCGTTTCATTGGTTTTTGTATTTACATAATTGAAAATTTGATTCGAGGATAATATTGGAAGTGTACCTATTTTGATAGTTATTCCTGTACACACAGAACATATTAAATGTTTGTTTTACAAAATTAATTGATATATTGAAATGTCGCAGAATGGTATAATATTATATGGTACGGTATTTATTTTAGCATACTGCACGTTCCTTTGTTTACTGGTTTTTTCATTTTTAATATAAATATATAAGTAAACTAGCTGACCCGGCGAACTTCGTACCGCCATATTTACATATCTGTCTCAGCTTCCCACAGGAAGTGTACAGTCGCGGACAAAAAAAGACGTTTCCCGTTATCTCTTATTTTTTTCTTTCTAGCAAAAAAAGAATGAATGAAATCGGACTATGTGTTATTGAATTACAACTAAGTACATATTTTGACTTTGACTCCCCTCTCTCCAGGAAACCGTGCTGAATTTCGGGATAAAAGTATGCTATGTCCTATCTCGTAGTATGAACTCAAATCATGCCAAATTTCATTTGAATCCGTTCAGTAGTTTCGGCGTAATGCGCGACCAAGATACAGACAGACAGACAGATAGACAGACAGACAGACGGACAGATAGACAGACAAAAATGAAAAAAAATACAGTTTTGGCTTCAGTATCGATTATAGAGAGCCCCCAAAAAAATTTTTCAAAATATCTTTAATGTACAGAATTGGACATGTTGTTGACATTTTTATTATAAGTAGTATAGATAAATATTTCGGACATCTAACATACAACGCCATATAATCCCAAACTACGCAGAGCTTGTATTATGGGTACTAGACAACTGATATAAATATAAATACATAAATATTTTTTTTATAAATACTAGTACATGCATATTGTACATAGAAAACACCCAAACTCCGAAACAAATATTTGCAGATCATACGAACATTTGGTCCGACCCGGGAATCGAACCCGAGCCCTCAAGCACAGCAGGCGCATACACTACCACTGCACCACCGAGGCAGTCAACATTCTTTTTCATTTTGCTCCAACATTTCATAGTAGTTCGCAGTTGGTATTTTATGTTACATGTTTCTTTTATAAGATTTTGTTATATGTATTAGGCGGGCAAACGAGCATATCGCCTGATGGTAAGCGATTACTGCCTCCCATGGACACTTGCAACACCAGAGGCGTCACAAGTGCGTTGGCGGCCTTTGGGAGATGGAGAGGGGAATGAGGAGAGGTATGGGGAGTGGTTGGGGTATGGGCCTCCAGTATCCTCACTCACTCGGTGAAACACAGCGCAAGTGCTATTTCACACCGGTTTTCTATGAGGCCGTGGTATCACTCCGGCCAAGCCGGCCCATTCATGCCGAAGCGTGGTTCTCCCACGGTATAAGGGATTAATTTTTAGTCCTCCATATTTAATTTGAATGATACTATTTTTTTTTTGTGTATTTATGGTTCACCATAAAGCCTCCGTTTGCATTACAAATTGTTCCTTAATTTAAACAGCCGTTGTTATTTAGATATATTCGTATTTCTTTATTAAGGTGGCTACGCTAAGCTAACCTAAACTGTAACAATATATACTTTGAAACATTATTGAATAGAATATTGTTAAATATAATCAGCCTTGCGAATTACAAAAGTCTTGTTTGAGTTGCACTCCTTAAAATAGCGTTTATTACTTTAGTGCGCCATCTTGAAACAATTGAGCCATTTATCAAGTATTAGTGGACTACAAGTCATAAATGTTCGAATTTTGGTGGCGTCACATTTTTTTAAAAAAACATAACAATTGCTATAGATAGTTCGCATGGCATCTGGCATCACATAAAACAAAATATTCAGTTTATTAAAACAAATTAAGTGAAAATGAAAATACTAGTTTAAGTCATACTTTATAATATACATATGGCGAAAGCCGTAGTAAATATCTACACACATCAAAAGTGTCTAGGGATCAACATATGTGTCTAGGGATCAACATATATTTTTGCAATAACTTTTCTCCTGATTGATATTAATTAAAATTTTCTTTAAGGATTCATCAAATAAAGTGTTTTCGTTTGTCACAGTAACGATAAACCAAGTCACCTTTGCATTAATAAAGAAATTTGCCATTTTCCTAATAAAGGGATTTTTGACATTTGAACCACTAACATTAAAGTTCGAAAAAAAGACTGAAATAACAGTTTTCTTTAAAATTTTATTAGGTAACTTAAACAATTAATAATCCGTGTTTCTACCGCGAACACTAACAACACAAGAATCGGTTTGGCATACTCAAAATGAGTTCATCCAAATCACGCTGTGGAATGGCCGCCCATGTTCGTTGCAACAACAAAAAAAGGTCTTCTTGCGACTGAATACCCTCCATATTCGGCAGAGCTCTTCTCTGTAGCATATCCCATGCATGCTCAATCGGGTTCAAGTCTGGCGACTGAGCAGGCCAGGGCCAAAGCCACATTTCAATCTCAAGAAATCCGCATAAAAATGCTTGATCCCTAGACACTTTTGATGTGTGTATAACAAAAACGTACCGGCAAACGTGCCGAAACACACATATTATGCACAAATAAAAAAAATGCTAAATTAACACTTCTCTCACTAGATAAATGCATGTCTTTATTTATATATCTGTATTGAAGCCTAGAATATTGGTAAATAAATTGGTTATTTATTCACACCACAAATTTTGTCTTATTATTTGACTCAGATAACATCCAAACAGGATTCTTAGAACAGATATTAACGACATTATTTCTTTCTGTACCTAAATATCGTAGTCGATAGCAACAACATTTAAGTAATTGTATTTTTTTTGTTCCATTTCAGTGTTTAAACGCTAACTTCACCTACTTCGTATAAAAGTTAGAAACTCCCACACTCGTGTTTACATAAACACGAGTATAAAAGATTCAATAAGATTTACCTAGAAAATAACATAAAGAAATAAAAACAACATTTAAAAGAAAATGTTGTGTAACTTTGATTTGAAACCTTTCTGGAAAAGATGTTAAAAACTTTACTACGTTTGAAGTTTATTTAAAATAACTTTGTATTTTATTTATTTCAGGTACATTTTATTGTTTAAAAATATAGTTTTCAATAGTTTGACTAAATTGTTTAAATAAACAGGCCTCAATTTAAAATACAAGAATTGTAAAAGACGACTGAATTTTTTTTCACTACACACGAAGGAGAAAAACATGTTTGATAACTTTATGAAACATGTTTTTCTCTAGAAGTATAAAATACACACATATTAAACTTACACCACACCTGTTAAAACCGGTGCACAGTAAAAATGGTATAGGTAAAGCAGATTAAGTTCGGATTGCAAACTCAACCACTAAAACTAAAGTTCACCTCATGTTCTAAGGTTAAGAATTTAGTTGAGATAAGAAAAATCAAAAAGTCTCAAACAAGATTCTGTCACCTATCACTTTTTATTTAATGAATTGAATGTATTTAACATTAGCAATAAAATCTCTATAACAGTTGTGGTATTCACATATGCTTAAAAACGCACACTTACGTAAGATAACATGCAAAGGCTCGTATATCAATTTGTGGATGTTTCATATAGAGTTTTAATTAAGGTAATCTTCACTTAATCGCATGTAGTGAAGCTTATCTTGATCAAAACTCTATTTACAAACCATTTGGTTTTTATTTACATATATTTTATCTAACTCAGAATAACATAATATATACATATTTATAAGAAAGTCTTCTTCCCAGCCTTTATTATTCCCAAGATTTGGGGTCGGTTACTAGTTCAACCGGTTTTACCTGAATATCAGTTTTACACGGAGCGACTGGCACCGGACCTCCGCAACCCTGAGGGTGAACTTAATTTGAAGGTTGAAATAGTTGTCAGTATATTTGAGGGCACTTACTTTCCAAAACGATTGCCATAGATGTTCATGACAACCGGGACCGACGGCTTAACGTGCTCTCCAAGGCACGGGCTGGAAACACCGCCATCTTCCATACTGAGGGCTGCTATTAAGAATTTCTTGTAAGAAAAACCCAACAGCAGTCCGACCCGGGAATCGAACCCGAGACCTCTTGATCCACAGTCGCTTACGCTAACCACTAGACCAACGAGGCAGTCACATATTTATAAGAAAGTAAAAAGCAAAAAGCGTTACAGTAATTAAAATAAAATTTTACTCCTTAGGTGGTTGTAAACGCATTTCTTAATGAGAGCAGAACAATTTCATAGCTCTCTGTTCAATTACGTTTTAAGGAAACGAAAATTCTTTTAATAATGGGAAAATTAAGGGGATATAGGAGTGCTTCTTTCCATAAACTTAAACAAAAGATTTGACATTTTGGCGGAACAATGTCTGTTGGGTATGCCTAACATTACTGGAATTAACCGTGGGAGAGCAACGCTTCGGCATGAATGGGCCGGCTCGACCGGAGTGATACCACGGCCTCACAGAAAACCGGTGTGAAATAGCACTTACGCCGTGTTTCACCGAGTGAGTGAGGATACCGGAGGCCCATACCCCTATCCCTTCACCATATCCCTTTCCCCATCCCCCAATGGTCGGCAACGCACTTGTGACACCTCTGGTGTTGCGGGGTTGTTGGTGGGCGGCGATAATCGCTTACTATCAGGTGATACGTCTGCTGATTTGCCACATATATGATTAAAAAAAATAGCGAAGGTTCAGATGGTAGCTTTTTACACCCAAAGTATGCAATTTCTTCAAGTGCGTTCCTATCTTATACTTAACATAAGTAAGCCGATGCAAAAGCAATATATTATACATTATTCACTCAAAAGGTTGCTTGCTTTTACTGAATGTATAGGACATAAAAAGTAACTTCGATCAATGACAATTTCGTCAGTGCTTCGATTAAGGGATACAGGTCACATGAAATTAAAAAAAAAACCACATGTACACGTTCCAAAATACCCGTCCGTCCGTCCGTCCTCGGCTTCCCTTTTTTTTCTTTTTTTATGTATGGCCCTGCCAAAATGACTTTACTCTACCTGATGGATAGCATAAGCAGAACCCAAGCGTGGTGGTCACCATACTCATTGCTAATGCAGCCAATGCAGCATGGTAACCCACACCATGGCGGCCTCATTGAGCCATCATCATTGAGCCTCCGGTCCGATACCTTTCAAACGGTTAGTGCTAGAAAGATGAAACTTTGCATGGATATATGAATTTCCTACGTCAGTAAAGTGCTAAAATAATATTAAACGCAAGGAATTTAGACCATAGAGCAAAGTGAAGTTTAATTAAATTATTTAATGTAAAGATACGTACCTATGTACATAACAGCTTGCAGATTTGAGTTCTATAGTTAACAAAGTGAATACCGTATAATTAGCATTGCAATTAGTAAGTTCGTGAGAGTTACTAAATTTCAATAGCTGCCAACACAATGATTGGTAGGTAATTACGTCATTAAAACCCTGAAATTAGAGTATCAAATCAGTGATTACCTCCCCAAAAATAAACGAGAAGAATCGTTGTTTCCATTAGACTTTAATTATATCTATTTCTTAGAAATTAAGTAATCACGTTGTACGTCAGTGTAAAGAAATCTTTTGACTCATTTTCCGCTTAAATAATGATGTTGTTCTAATGTTTATTAATTAATGAAAAGTTATTGAAAGGTTTTCTGAGTTTATAACATACTAGCTGTTGCCCGCGGCTCCGCCCGCGTGTATGTCGGTTATCGCTGCAAATAGTAGCCTATGTGTTATTCTGATGTATAAGCTATATTACTGCAAAGTTTCATCAAAATCCGTTTAGTAGTTTTTGCGTGAAAGAGTAACAAACATCCATCCATACAAACTTTCGCGTTTATAATATTAGTAGGATTCCGTGTAAAGCTGCACGTACGGTACTTGTGCTATAGGATATACAAAATTGTTATACCATCATTTGGTTATGTCACTCGTGAATTCATAAGCTATTTAAAATAATAGGTACTGTGGTATATAAAGCTAAGTAACTCATCTATTTTATGAATAAACTTTTAAATTCTGAAACGTAATTACTATAAGTATTAATATCGATCAGAATATCACAGTCCTCACCAAAGTAACTTACAATAAAGTAAATAAAATATCAACTTGAAACATTTTACCTAAACATTCAGAAACCGTTACGACCTTGTTTTCTTGAACACAGTGATGTATCCTTTAGAAAGAGCTCTACAAACCCAATAAAGTTAACACTATCAATCTTCTGTGTCATGTTTTAACAGTAATACATTGTTTTTGTTAAAAGATAGGTACAAAACTCGAGAGAAACAAAGATAAGGTAAGACACGATAATGTTGTCGCCATCTCAAGAGACTAGAGATTAATTTTACCCTCGAAATGTTGTTAAGATTGAGGCCGACGTGAGATACCGACACTGGGTTGCCATCAAAACCGCGACCTGTGTCTCGAGACGCTCGAGACAGGTAAAATGTCGTCTTTTGATATGCTAATGTCTGTACTGTGGTTTGTTTAGATTACAAGATTTGTACCTTTAATCTAAAGGGGAAGAGAATAAATGCTTTAGTATATCTTCTTATTACTAAAGCATTTACATTACATTACATTACAAAACACTGTCATCCATACTACTATTATGAAAACCGGTGTGTAACAGCGCTTGCGCTGGGTTTCACCGAGTCCCATACCCCAAAACCTGATTAACGATCATATAACGCGTGAAATAACTGACCAGTTTAACTCCATACTACTGCTGAAATAATTAATCAGTGTAAATCAAAATAAGTCGAAACAACTATTCATAAACCCTTATAACTATTTTTACTTTATCAATCTTTTCGATGGTGCTAGAAAACGTCAGAAAAGTACAGTACTACGCTATTCCTGTCTAACCATGAACTTTTGTTTAATTAAGTTATAGAACTAATAAGGTAGCTCCAATTAGAACAGATCTGTGTGTGATTTCAAATTAACAACTTTACACTAAATGCATTTGCACTTTATACATTTTTGACTGTTTGTTTCGGCCGGACCGATTTTGACGAGACTTTCACTGGTAAACAGTATGGTGACCACCATTCTTGGAATAAGTTTTAAATAAACAATAAGTGTTGAGAATACATATACAGTTTGATTATTAATCACTTTGTGTACATTACCTAAGTGCAAGATTCATTAATAACTACATACGTATTCAAATGAACACTTTTAAAACACTAATGAAAAGGAGTTACATTATATGTAGCAACACTACAACGTAGACTTGCTACGGACAAAATCGTAGTGCCAGCGTAGCATAGTGCAACATTTGAATATTAGCCAGACAACTACGTGTCGAGCCAAGCGCATTGGAAGTTTCCGTAGCGGTTTTTCTCAGTAGAATTGGTACATTAACTTTACCTAATTCATAACAGAGTGATTTTTCATCATGACTAATAACTATCGTGTGAATAAATCAACTGATCTGTTTTAAAACACCTAATTTTAAGTAACTACCGCCCATTAATGGCCACACATATGGCCTTTGAAATTAGAATGAAGTCTGGGTTATGTAGTAATTTAGATAAACAAATGATATTGTGATGAAACCATGACACGGGGTCATTTTCATCTACATACACCCTGTCTTGAATTTACTTATTTCAAAATTTTGAAATAGAATGGCTTCGTTGGCAAAATTTTAAGAGCTCTCATGAAATTGCGTGCTCATCTTTTCAAGGAGCTATTGTACAGAATTTCACCCGCTGAAGTATAATGTTAGGCTATTATTCGTTATCCCCATTTCGCACACACTGTATCTTACATATACGATCTGCGTAGTCAAATCTTCATATTCACTGCTCAAAGAAATCATATTTTTTATCGTTATCATTCGTGCTATTGATAGTCATTCCAAATACAAGGCATATAGAACACTAGTTTTTACACGCAGCTTCGCTCACGCAGACTTTCATCCCCTGATTTACCCCCTTAGGGGTGGAATTTCGAAAATTCCTTTCTTAGTGCTCACTTACGTTACATAAAGAACCTACATGCTAAATTTCAGGATTCTAGGTTCAGCGGTTTGGGCTGTGCGTTGATCTCTGGGTATGTCAGTCAGTCAGTCACCTTTCTCTTTTATATATATAGATAGATAGATTATTTTGTACAATCGTTCAAGTTAATTTATACTCTCTATTCGAAACCGAACGTAGTAAAAGTTCGATCGGTCTGCGAATGCTTAGCTTATATCTACGGGCCGTATAAGGCTATTCACAAGGTTCCTTTCACTCCAAAGGAAGCAGCCCTGGTGGACGGACTAAACATTCTGGATTGTCGGCACTTGATGGAACTTGTTTTCAAGTTATTACAAAATAGTTATATAAAATATTTACACCTATTTTTTATAACCTTTGATAGTGCCATTAGGCGAACCGGTCAGGTGTAAACTTAATAAAACCAGTCAAATAAGTACAAGTGAGTTTGATTCTGGAATGTATCATTCAAGCGTATCATCATCAAAAGTCTCTTACAGACCACTAAAAGGTATAGACAACTCCTATATTAATGTGCACGAAAGTGTCAATGTAGAAGTATGTTTATCGAATTCTCGGTTAAAAAACATCCACATCAGTAATTTGGCGGGCGAAAGCCGGTGTCACGATTGAGTGGGCGTGGGCATGCAAGCCGCGGCTGTGGATCGCCGAATCGCGCCGACGCCGACGTACAACCGGAACCGTTACTGCACCGAGTGCAAATTTCAGGCTCAGTACACATGAAAACACACATTGTAAATATTTCACGTTAACTTTTCAACTTTCTCATTCCGTGATATTTGATAACTGACCCACGCAACGTAGTTTACGTCTCCTATTGCCCGTAGCGTAAAAAAAATCCCCCGTTTTTGTAACATTCTTTATTGGTGCTCCGCTCCTATTGGTCTTAGCGTGATGATATACAGCTTTCCTCGATAAATGTACTATCTAACACTGAATGGTTTTTTTCAAAACGGACCAGCCGTTCCTGAAATAAGCGCGTTCAAACAAACAAACTCATCAGCTTTATAATATTAGTATAGATGTACATAAATTTATAGGAATTAAAGTAACCAGTGTAGTTTAACCCGGCCATACACGATACGGTCTACCGGAGAGGCCTAACTGCACAGGTATGCAGGTAGACCGGAGCGTGTGTGGGAATAGACCTGTGCAGTTTTATTCCCACACATGCTCTGGCCTACCTGCGCAGGCATACCTGTGCAGGTAAACCTCCCCGGTAGACCGTAGCGTGTATGGCCGGCATTATGTGTTCACGGATTAAAAATACTCACTATCATCTCACCACGAGATGAACAGAGATGAGTCATCTCTATTCATCTCGTGGGTGACGTAAAATGTTACTAAGTACTAAGTGTTACTACGCAAGACAATATTGAAACAAACTTATAACGAAATCCGTCGGGTCAATGTGGTATTGTAGCTCAAAACCTCGTTGCTAAGAAGAGGATTACGTACAGCAATGGACTGTTATACACTTCTGATATGATGTGGCACGCAATCATCATCATCAACAGCCTTTAACAGTTCACTGCTGGATATAAGCCTTTCCTTAATAATACAAAATTTTAACAAAAAAAACAACCGACTTCAAGAACAACCAAATTGAAATAGGCCCATACGAGAATATTGAGTTATTCGTTAATTTGTCGCGCACATACTTAATGCAAATTAAATGGTTTTCTCATGGATGATATGTCAGAACGAAACACGTGGGAAGCACCAGCTTTTAAATAAAAAAAGAATCATCAAAATTGGTTCACCCAGTCGAAAGTTATGAGGTAACAAACATAAAAAAAAGAAAAATAATACAGTCGAATTGAGAACCTCCTCCTTTTTTTGAAGTCGGTTAAAAAGAAGGTTTTTGCATACTATGCCACGCTGGCCAGACTGGTTGGTACAGGGTTTATTTTAGGTTTTCCCTCTCTTTGTAGTGCTGTTGTCCTACGTAGTTTGTTCCCTTAGTCGCCTCTTACGGCACCCATAGGATAGGGATAGGGGTGGTGACACTCTGTATTCTTAATTACAAAACCACACGGAACGTTACGTAATCACTTAGTAAGTATTACATACTTTTGAATAGCCTGACGTTTGGACCATGTTGTACTAGCCGTGGTTATAGGCCAAGTCCGTTACCGTCTACTATAGGGTCCTTACAACTTATCTACGTTTTAAAATTCTTATCAAAGGATAGCTTCTTGCATGCGATAGGCCAGAAAAAAGACATCACCGCTTCACATATAGTGCTATGGCGCTAAGGAGGAAGGGGTATCAAATTTCCAACTCCTCCAGTTTTTCTTATGATTAATTTCGTTGCGGGTTCCAAGACAGTTTAATTCTTCCAGGGTATTCCCGAGTGTAATAACTCGGTGTGTTCGTGGGTTACTGCTGTTGATCGTAGTGTACGGGAATTACCGTAGTGGGCGTGTGGGCGGGATTAGTCCCATTCATATATAGTGGAGTGGAGTGCAGTATACCCTTATAGAATATACAGCGTTTTAATAAAATAACTTAAAACAGATTTTTAACTTTACGGAAGATGAAAATGAATATGATGTAACAATGAGAGTTTTTGCTTAAGGCCAAACACGTTTGCATGGAACCAAACAGTAATAAACAAGTCAACCAAAACTCAGTGGGGATATTATTTCATTTAGGAATATTTCATTATGGCAATCCTCCAATAGATACCGCAGTCAGATTGCGAGACAATGAAGAAAAAATTATAAACGTAAACGGTAGAAAATGTTGAATGATTAATCTTATCGGAAATGAAATCAACATAGGGGTAGAGTTTAGAATACATACACGAAAATCTTTTTACCAAATTAAGATATTTACTTATATACTTTATACAGTCTGTTTTATTTGTAATGCAAGTGATTTTTCTCAATATTGCTTTTAAAGTATCTCAAATACAGTACCTGATGATATAAAGAGTAAACTAGGCTACTTTTATTTGAGACTAGCTTTGCCTCGCGTTGTGGTACAGTTGTTGTTGTACAGGTACAACAAAAACCGCGAGCTTCACTGTAGGGCGCAGCTAGTAATAAACATAAGTACTATTACATCTATTACCTCTTCACAATGAATCATAATAAAAAAATGATATGTCAAATATCTCTTAGATTTGTCACACACATATTCATATAGTTCAGGCAGAGTAGAGTCATTTTGGCGGGCCATACATAAAAAAATGTTGTTAAACAGTATTGCATACACATCAATTTATTTTACTGACATATTTTAATATTAGTGTACATTTGTGAACAGAAATAAGAAAAGTATCGGAACAAATACTTTAGGAATTTATTGCTGAACGATCACTTGGCAGCGTGATATGCTGCGGTACCGTTTCGGAGTGGTGACGTAAGCAGATCGTCTGCGGTTCTATGCAATCGTATAGACGATAGCAAAATTGGAATGAAATGTTTCTTTATCAATTCTTTTTTGTAACTTGTAAAACAAGTTACAAAATTAAAAAAGAGCTTAGGCATGAATTTTGTGAATATCTTAAGAATTACAGCCAAAAACGATTTTATTTTTTTAATGTGACCAAGTTTAGCTGAAAACAGCGTCTCACTTAAGAGAACATTCATGCGGTGTTTATGAAAGAGTTATCTTTTTTCGATATCCTCTCCTTTATTAAACCTTCATGATTTCAGTACGTAATACTTCTGAAATACTAATACACTTTGTTACGTACTTCAAAGTAAGTGAAAAATAAAATATTGCAAAACTGTTTCCCAGTTTGGATATTCTAGCATTTGAAACGTAAAATGGTAAGCTAAGTTTACGTTTTACTATACTAATTGTAACGCGGTAACAGAATGGTAAGGTACTGAATTAACACAATTATCGGAACCTAACTGCTAATACAAGCATTTAATTTATTTGTAGAGATTAACAACAGAGTTATTTTTTACAGCAACTTTCGAAGAAATTAAAAATTTTGGAAATTTTAACATTTAATGGAATCTTATGTGTGTCTTTTTGTAACGAATATTATGTTAGCGAACGTTGAATAGTGATAATTTTGTGATGTGTTTTTGTTCATGTATTTGAAGGTAGTCTGATAAAATAAATTAATATGTTATAACTTTACACTTTTAAATTATAATTATACTATATAAGTTATACTTACTTTTCATTGCCAAATAATATTATGAACTGGGTATTAGATAATAGTTTTGAAAGCAAAGTTACGTAAGTTAAGTCTTAACAAAAGAGACGTTGGCTAACGGCGTCGTCTAAATAGCTCATGAAAAAGGTTCTTAAGCCTATCACGAAGCCTACATATCTAATTTACATTTAGAAAATTGATTTTGCAGTATAAAACAGCTCTGAAGTTCAGAATATTAAAGCTTATAATAGATTTGTCTGTTACCTATATGAGCTTCACAAAGTCGTTTACATAAATTTGTTCATTCTAAACACTGTTTGCACATTAAAACAGTAATTACATTAACCGCATAGGTTGTTTTCTTTCAAAATTGTTTCATCGTGGCGGGCGTGACAAATATTGCAGAACGGTAATTACCTTCATTAATTAAACCAATTTAGCTGTTTTTTACATCTTCAGTACCATTTTCCCTGAAAATACAAATGGCTGTTTTCGTATACAGTGTTCCTAATTAACCATTAAGGAAGCAATTTCGGAATAGCTCTATAGAGTTAAATCAACAAGGGGGTGTTTAGTAAAATATATCATGCCAATTAAATTCTAATAAAACAATTGATGGTATGATAACTGTAACCTAATATAATAATTTGAAAGTAATGCATAGGAGTATGAATTACCTTACGTTTCAACCTTGTTTCGCATTCCATATACAGAGTGAATTTTTGAGACGGGACAGTAAGGGCAGGTACCTTAGTCGTTATAGTTACAGGAAAACGCTTTTAGGAGACTATCCATAAATTTTTAAGATATTCTGAACTACATTTACAGATTTTGGAAAAAATGTACAGTCAGCAAGAAAATGGTCATTTTAAACAAAAACTTTTTTTGATGGCAATCGATCCTATTTCTAATAAGGATCAAAAGTCTCTACTGGACCGACTGAGGTTTAAGTACTAGAAATGTCAGAAATCGCAAAACACTTTTAGGAGACTATCCATATGGATAGTCTCCTAAAAGCGTATTCCTGTAACTATAAAGGTTAAGGTACCTGCCCTTACCGTCCCGTCTCAAAAATTCATCCTGTATATGTACATCTATATGGAATACTAAAAACAATTTGATTATACTTAGTGAAAAAAATATTGCAAACGGTATTATTATTTTTTAAAAGGAGCAACAATGGAGTTTCTTGCCAGATTCTTCTCCATGAAGGGTAGGCTGCACTTGGAACTGGCGACTAGAATCACTCGATTTTTTAATATTAAATATTGACTATTCATAAGTGCCTGTAAAATAAGTGCCTATGATATGAATAAAATATTTTTGAGTTTGAGTTTTGAGTTTGAGTTTGATGTAAACTTTTGTATTTGCACTTTTATCACATAACCTCAAAATTTATGTGAAAAATTCAAAAAACCAAGTTTTTGGTTTTTTATTTTTATCTTTTACAATTTTCTTTTTTTTTTCACAAAATTTGGTGAAAACTTACCTTTTTATGTCCCAAATACGCTGTAATTTATTTGATTAGAAATATTTATTTTTTCACCTTATATTGAATTAATATCGAAAACGCATCCTAATTTTCAATCGAAAATTCACCCGTCAAAATATCAGCTTTTTTCAAAAAGTTGAAATACAGGAATACGCTTTTAGGAGACTATCCATATAGATAGTCTCCTAAAAGCGTATTCCTGTAACTATAAAGGTTAAGGTACCTGCCCTTACCGTCCCGTCTCAAAAATTCACCCTGTATATGTACATCTATATGGAATACTAAAAACAATTTGATTATACACGATTCGAAATCTTAGGAATGCTTCTTCATTTTTGAAATATGATTTATATATGACATATGATTTATCTGTTTATATAGATTCTAAATATTAGATAACGGTTATCGGAAAAATGTGAAGGCAGGAAGGTATGCATCGTGGACTCAATATTGTGGCGATGGCATTCCTACCGCATCGAGCTTCTGACCTCTCCTGTCTGCTCAAAGTAATGGGAATGCCGATGTAATTTAGCTTGTTATCATGTGCCGAGTATCAGGGGTTCATGGATATTTAACTATGTTGTATATTAGTATAAGACATACGTAGGTGCATAATATAGCAATTCTTGTCGTACTAATTTCACTTTGCTATAGAAAGAGTGTGTATTGTTACACTTTGTTTAGTACAGGTAACTTCTGTGATCAACCTTCCAAATTCAGGTCTAAATGTAATGTAAATCAGGTAAATTGTATAAGTACCGGTACATTATACATAGAGGTATCTTTTAACAGGTCCCTAATCTTTGCAAATATATAATATCTATATATATATATATATATATCAATTTATCCTGAGCAAATATTGTATTTTGTATGCTTTTCCACTTGAATGAAATTTAAACGTAAACCCAATAAGACAAAAAATCCTAAGTTGTATTTTAGCTGTATATTTTGCAATAAACGTTCAAATATTTCATGCAAAACAATAGGTAGTACCAAAACTATAGAAAATTGACGAGTATACCACAGAGACTTGTTGAGCACAATATTTTTAATATTATACTGACCTATTTCGTATCCACTCTAACAGCTGTCCTAAATAGCCATAAGTCACGCGTCAGAATCAAATTTGATACATACTACGCTATTTCTGTGTTTTGATTTTTGGGTTCAGTGCACAATATTTTCCAAATAGGCCTAATTTTCCCGTTTTATATTAATGTATTGTAATTCTATGGATTTAATCAAAATTTCTTTTTTATTTAGATTAAAAAAGATGAAAGAATACGTTGATTTCAATAACTGCATTAAATTTGTATTTCTACATCTTTTGTAAGTAGTTTTCTTGTCGTTTTCAAGTTTCTACTTCTCTTACTAATTTCAAAGTGTGGTAATTCTAGTCTAGCTATTTAAAACAAACATACTGTATCAATTAAGATAATATGCAATACTTAACAAAATTAAAAATAATCGTAATAAATGATAAGGTGTATCTTTTTTTTTTAAACCACGGTTGAGACAACTGTTCGGCAGGAATTTAAAATGATGATACCTAAATTATACAGTGTTTTACTAAATTAAATATTATTATTTTTGTGTTAATTTATTCTTGCAAGAATTTATTAATGTTTTAAATAAAACAGTGATTAAACTCCAAATCTCGTAGGTAGACGCAATCAAAAACTTGTGTAAACGACTTCTTATTACGTTATAAATTATCACATCAGTGTGAACTTATGCGTGTAATATATTTATAACTACTGAAATTTGCAGGCAATAAAATTAATTCGCAGCACATGGCGCTAAACACAATTACATGGACGAATGATACCAATCAAATGTAACCTTCGCAGTGCAATTAATTGTATGTGTATACAATCTATTGTAAATTATGTACTTAAATAATTAATTAAATTAAACAGTGCAATATTAGACCAGGGTAGAAGCCTTTAAAAATTATAAAAAGTGAAAGAAAATAATAGTAGGATGAAACCCATTAGAAAAGGAGGAGAATATTATAAAAATGAAAGGAAACATAATTTACGGGCGATCTGAGGTCGGGAAGGGGATGGGGGGAGGTTTTAAGGGTAAAAAACGGTTTTTCTCGATTTCCGGCAAAACTAAAAGTCCTATGGAAAAAGTCAAATGGCAAAGTTTGTAGTTGTAGTATTGTATTTCGATTTTTTGCATTTTCTGAGAAGATTTACTATGGTAACATTTTTTTTTTCACCATCTGAAAGTAGAGATTTCAACTAACAGGAAACATACCAACTTTTTGAAAAAAGCTGATATTTTGACGGGTGAATTTTCGATTGAAAATTAGGATGCGTTTTCGATATTAATTCAATATAAGGTGAAAAAATAAATATTTCTAATCAAATAAATTACAGCGTATTTTACATCAAACTCAAACTCAAAACTCAAACTCAAAAATATTTTATTCATATCATAGGCACTTATTTTACAGGCACTTATGAATAGTCAATATTTAATATTAAAAAATCGAGTGATTCTAGTCGCCAGTTCCAAGTGCAGCCTACCCTTCATGGAGAAGAATCTGGCAAGAAACTCCATTGTTGCTCCTTTTAAAAATTATAATACGGTTTACAATATTTTTCTCACTAAGAGACTTGAATGAGAACGAAGTCGACCAAAGAAAACAAAATAAAAGGTTTGGAGTCATTGCTGCACAGCCATGAGCTAACCAATCATGCGCCGTTCTTACTGATAGCTGCAAGATTTTTACATTGTTATATTGTGACATTGTATTGTTATATTGTGAGGTCCACTTATGGAAAATAAAATCCAAATAGCACTTTCACTCACAGTCAAATTTAAAAAGATGTAATATGTCCAAATATAAAATAATCAATAAATGTCACAAATGTAAAATAGAGTAAGACGCATGGAGCAGCCATCGACCTATTCAACCATAGTTGAGCTGCGTACTCAGGCCGCACGGCAAATCATCAGGTCAATATCAAAGAAATTAATAATTAATAATAATCATAGTCGACAAGGTGCTCATACAATAACAAGTGCGTATTTAATAAATTGGGAAACATTGTTAGATAAGTACCAAAGTACCATCATGCTTTCATTTACATCATACAAGTATGTGTGTATGTTTTCATTTATAAGTCGCAACTAAAACAATCAACAATTTGTATTTAAGAAAAAAAAAGAAAGATGAAAATTAAGTAGAATTGATACAAGAAAGAGATAAAATAAAGGAAAATTTAAACAAGAACAAACTAATTAAGAGAAAAAGGAAACTATTAAAGAAAACTATACAGAAAATAGTCACAAACAAATCTTAACTTAACTTAACTTAACATCTTTTTATTTCCTACAATTTTGCCATTTGACTTTTTTCCATAGGACTTTTAGTTTTGCCGGAAATCGAGAAAAACCGTTTTTACCCTTAAAACCCCCCCATCCCCTTCCCGACCTCAGATCGCCCGTAAATTATTTTTCCTTTCATTCTCATAATATTCCCCTCCTTTTCTAATAGGTTTCATTCTACTATTATTTTTTTTGGTTTTAAAACTTATCGACTCTGGTCTATATACACAATAGGCTATTAGTGATTTTAGTACGTAGGTAATTAAATTGTTGTAAAACATTGTTATTTGTATAACATTTGGAACAAATGTTTAGGTTTACAATGCAAATATATAAATTAAATTGTAATCTATAATATATTAAAGAGTAAGGTGACTGACTGACTGACAGACTGACTGACTGACATACCCAGAGATCAACGCACAGCCCAAATCGCTGAAGCTAGAATCCTGAAATTTTGCATGTAGGTTCTTTATATAACGTAAGGGAGCAATAAGAAATGAAATTTTTGAAATTCCACCGCTAAGGGGGTAAAACAGGGGATGAAAGTCTGCGTGAGCGAAGCTGCGTGTAAAAGCTAGTCTGCAATAAAACAAACATGTTCCTTACTGTCGGAAATCATAATATTAAAATGCAAATACGGGTTTATTTACTACGCTGTCACCACTAAACCACTGAATTGATTTTATAATCTTAATTATTATTATAATCTTATTACACTTCTGCGGTTGGCGTGTGCGACTGCTGATCATGAGGTCTCGGGTTCGATTCCCGGGTCGGACCAAATGTTTGTATGATCTACAATCTTTTTTTCGGAGATTATGTGTTTTCTAGGTACAATATGTATGTATCTACAATAAAAAAAGGTATATATTTATTTGTATCAGTTGTCTAGTACCCATAACTGAGATTAGACCTTTTATTGAGATAATCGATATGCACGCGGGCAAAGCCACAAACAAAAGATAATAGGTTATAGTCTTAAAAAAGTAGACTGGTTTGAATTCTAAGGCTTATAGATACAGAGCGAAAGCAGTCTGCAAGCCAAGGGCTTAGTCCACTTCTTAGTTACTACATAATATATTAGGTTGTTAGTTTCATTTTATGTATTTTTTCTACTTAAGTTTTACGATGGAAATTCACTGAGTTATTAACATCCATCTAACTAATATCATCTCACTCAATAAGCAATTGTACAAATGCTTCCGAATCTTCAGAGATCTATATCTATACTAATATTATAAACGTGAAAGTTTGTAAGTATGGATGGATAGATAGATGGATGGATGGGTGGATGTTTGTTGTTCTTTCACGCAAAAATGACTGAACGGATTTGGATGAAACTTTACAATAATATAGCTTATACATCAGAATAAAACATACACGCGGGCGGAGCCGCGGGTAACAACTAGTACAATATAAATTAATTAGACTAATATTTTCGAATGATTAAATTTCTGACATTTTATTTAATTGGAAGTTCAGTGATTTTTTTTATTTTTATATTGTAAATTTGAAATTGATTCTTACTGTAATATCCGTTCAAAGGTTGTCTGTAAAAGATAGCCATGAGCGATAAGACCGCCAATTATCAGGTTTATATAATGTAACTTTTTTTTTGTATCTGTAATGTGTTTACAATAAACATAACAAAAACATAATAATATACGAAATCATTGGAAAAATAAGTTGTTTAAAAGGCGAATATTATGTTTAAATTTAAAATGACTACCATTTTCGTAAATTCAAAAAAGTGGAGTGTTTGAGAGAAGGAAGCTCCTAAAACGCATTTAAATATATTTTTAAATCTATTATATAAAGCTTTTAGAGTATATCTAACATATAGCGCGCCAAACATTAAAAAAAATAGACATTGCTTTAAGATCATTTGATGTAGACTTGTAACACAGAAATTACAGTGTCATTGTTATCCGTTAATTCTACTTGCCTACTCAAAAAGGGTACATTTATAAGCCTACTTACGTATACTTATAGAGGTTTTGTAGCAGAATCTATTGTACTCCTAATGAGCAATCACCGCGACTCTCTCCATACAACACTTCACTTTTCTATAGATAGATTGAAAAGATGTACTTACTAAGGATTTTATAGAGAATATTTTTTCAAAGTTAGTATTAGAAGCAGCTTGTTTATTGGAAAATTACGTCTTTGTGATCTTTTTTTTTGCAAACGGCTTAAAATTATACAAAATATATGTCAGTGAATCACTTACTTGTAAAGAAATGTACTATATTCTTATGAATTTAATCATTTATTAAAATTAGTGTTTAATTAATGAATATTTGAACGCGTCTTGTCCAGACAATTTGAAAATATTTATTTACATATTAATTGAATAACACTAGTATTGCTATATTACCAATTCATAT
Source organism: Diaphora mendica (assembly GCA_949125395.1). Taxonomy (NCBI): domain Eukaryota; kingdom Metazoa; phylum Arthropoda; class Insecta; order Lepidoptera; family Erebidae; genus Diaphora; species Diaphora mendica. The sequence continues at coordinate 13,908,687 of OX421326.1, forward strand.
TACAATATTCAAAGTGAGATATATACCGTGGGAGAGCCACGCTTCGGCATGAATGGGCCGGCTCGGCCGCCACGGCCTCACAGATAAACGGTGTGAAATAGCGCTTGCGCTGTGTTTCACTGAGTGAGTGAGTATACCGGAGGCCCATACCACAACCTCTCCCCTCATCCCCCTCCCCATCCCCCAAAGGCCGGCAACGCACTTGTGACGCCTCTGGTGTTGCGAGTGTCTATGGGCAGCGGTAATCGCTTACCATCAGGCGAAACGTCTGCTCGTTTGACCACCTAGTCCATAAAAAAAAGTTGTTTATAAAATAATGAATATAACATAAAGAACGAGGGAATAGTGACACATACATCTTGATGTTCATTTCAGTACCTATAAATCATGTCTAGATTATGATCCGACGGTAAAGATTAATAAAACGTACATTCAGTACGACTATAAGCCTATGAACTTAGGTTAATTAGGAATAAGCGTTGAACTTCTAACAGGTACTAACTGCTAGACGTTTTGCATTTGGCTAAAACATGCATCGTCAAATAATCAGGTTTTAAGCGAAAACAAGATGACAGACAAGATAATGCTTGCAATCAATATCCATCTAAACCGGGACAGTTGCCAACCCCATACAACTTAATTTTTGCGAACGTTATCCTCAATCAATTGATTGTATTGAGGAACAACGGGCAATCAACAAATCCGTGTATAAATAAATCCAATTGAACATACTGCTACTGCTTTAGTAAATGTTTTTCAACGATTACCTTTAATGGAACTGGGAAATTGTGGATGAAGCGACTAGAAAAAGAATTGGAAGGAAGGGACAAGGACAACAGTAAAAGAAGGAAATGACAGAATAGTAAAAGAAAATAGAGTCCGTTGCTTTCTTAATATTTGGGAGAAGTGTAGTGCAGATGATAAAATTATTGTAATGCAATATAAAGGAATAATTAGGACGCCCACTTGATAGTATATGTTTGGTAACTCAAAGCTCTCAATGCTATTATGTTATGTATGCTTAGATAATTCATTTAGATTTATATTGTACTCCCTTAGACTATCTCCAAAGAAAACATATTGGTGTCATAGAAGCTTGCGTCGCCGATAGTGTATTGCCATTAAATACTTCTTTCTCTGGTAGTGCGGTATTTCTTTCTTTTATCTTTCTTAATAGACTTCGTCTCCTCTGAAACGGCTTGAACGATTTTTATGAAGTTTGGTGTGCATATCGGGTAGGTCTGAGAATCGATCAACATCTATTTTTTAAACCCCATTTGTCTATGGCAAAACAACGTTTACTGGATCAGCTAGTACATAATTTATAGATATATACACAAACTCTTTTTAAGCAAAAAACTAGTCAATACCGACTACTTTTATACATTACTAAATAGAGGCTTTAAAATGTTGTTCGACTGCCATGTTCCCGGATAAAAACTTACTTTAAAGAAAACAAGACGAAAGTTTAAAAAAAATATACTATTTTTGAAACAACAGTCTAACGTAAACTGTTCGTCAAACAGTATAAAATCAAAGCTTCGTCAAAATGCTAGGATTTTCAGAGCTTAACGTCATAACGACTCAGTGAAATGTTGAATAGAGGCAATCAGCACTGCAGCTGAAGGGATGAAGTATTCCATTGCGTACGCCAAGTTTTAAACGATATTCTCGTATTTTCTAAAATAAATACAACATATAGGCACGTAGCTATGTGTTCATATATCTGCTTACGATGCATTTTTAAAGATGTCTGTCTTAAAATGGAGCGCGTTTTCAACGTTTAACCGAAATAGAGATAAAATATAGTTTATAATTTCAAGGAATTTTGTGTCTTGAATATTTTACTTTGTCCTCGTTTAATAATAAGTTATCGCTTTATCGGGATAAAAAGGCTAGATGTTAACAACAAAAGGTGTCGATACTTTGTGCTTACATTTACGCAGATATTTCTTTTGTTTACTTTTGTTTCGGCGGTATCATATCCGTTATGAGATTTTCAAAATCTTTGATGATATAAATGGCTTGATGTGCTCATGGATTTATTATAGTTAATATATTATAGTAAAATCAATATTAACACAAATCTTACAAAATACAAATTTAAATGAATTCAAGTACATATTTTACAAAACATCTCATGACACCTTACTTATGACACCTTAGTCAAATTAGTTACTTTTAATGATCTGTCAAAACGATAACTTTGTATGAAAAATGTACTAAATACAAACTTGTGTGTGACATCACTGTTTTAGAGAACTCAATCGAGCAATATATTTTAATGATTAAAATTTGTAACAGAAATTAAAAGCTGGACTAATAATATTTTTCGAAATGTTTTGTAATATTCTTTTGAATGAAATATACATCGGTGTTTATTTACAATTCAGTCATATACCCTTTTATCTAATCTAAAATAAAATAAAATCTAATGAATAAAACGTGTTCTTATTTTGTTACTTTTTTGTAAATATTACATTTGACTTTGCATAAAATGTAGTGTCAAAGCTTCACTACAGATATGGGATTACTAACGGTTAAAATAATAGGATAATTTTGCCTACCATTAATATTTATTTATTCTGATAACCCTTTTTAATCCGTACCTAAAACATATCTTTACTTACTGCTGGTTTAAAATTATTGTGGTTATCTACTATTTTTGGTGATTATGCTTAATGGCCTAAAAACTCTGTTTTATGTATCCTTAACTCTAAATTCATTCAAAATATATGTATTTTATTCATAGCATCGTAAAATAAGTTCATGTAATGATAACTTACCACTAATACATCCAACCCTCTATAAAACTTAACCCTAAATCGACTTTTACAACTCTACTCTATGAGATAAGCGGTGTAATTGAAGTAATCTAGGCTTTGATACAAACACTAATAGTTGTTAAACCTTAGTATTTATTGCAAACATGTTGATAAAATGCTATATTCTTGCTTATCTCCATACAAGAGATTAAAATTATTTACACGACCACATCAAACGTCCTTTGAACTTTATAATAAACAACTATCTCTTTGAAATATACATGATGTATTTACTTATCTATCCAATATACATAGATTTATGCTTTGAATGTTTCGTAGAACTTACGAAACTGACTGTTTTATGATACAAAATATACAACGTTTACATTTAGGTCGAAAGTAATACCTTAGCAACCAACATATTAGAATTTTGTTTGTAATCGAATGTCGAAAACACTTCGATATTTTGTTTAAATCATTCGTCGTCCCCAGCTGAACAAGGTTCTCTCCCAAGGAGCACCAAGTATTCCAAGGTCAAGGTCTTGGGCAGTCTGCATCCATCCGCTGCCAGTTACCTTACCAGCACATTACGTTTGCCTAATCGCGGTCTCCACTCAAACACATTTCGGCTCGAGTGACCATTTTGAAATTTGTTCATCAAAATATCAAGCTCTAAAATTAGTTTAATGGTTCTACTTATAAATACTAGTGAATTTAAAACTAATACAGATCGATGTACTTTCGTTAGTCAATAGGTATATTGAGAATGAAGCTTTGATTAGCATTGGCACTTTCTATTCATAACTCGTGCTGAAAAGTATTTGAAGTAAAAGCTGCTTTCGCGTTTTATAGTACTTCTGCGTTATGGAAAAGGTTGGCTGTAAAGAATCGACCATTAGTAGTTGAATAAAGTTATTGAAGCGTAACCGGAGCACTAGAGTGGTTCATTGCTTGCCTACCTTAGCGCACCCACGTGACTGAATAGTACATACTTTTATGTATTATCGACATTTTAAAATGTCAGATACTTGCTCTATTACTACTCCTTCCTTCCTTCATACTATTCCTTCGTTCAGACGTCATATTCTCATCTTAATGTAAGTTGTAATGATAGTTCGTAGGTCGATTTTCGATGTAAAAAGTAGCAGTAATCGAGAATCAATCAATTTTCATACCTAATTTAACTATCTATATATACTTATAATAAAAATATAATAGGTTCATTTCTGTATATTAAAGATATTTTGAAAAAAAAATTTGGAGGGCTCTCTATAATCGATACTACCGCCAAAACTGTATTTTTTTTCATTTTTGTCTGTCTGTATCTTGGCCGCGCACCACGCTAAAACTACTGAATGGATTCAAATGGAACTTGGCATGATTTGAGTTCATACTAGGAGGTAGGACATGGGATACTTTTTATCCCGAAATTCAGCACGGTTTCTTGGAGAGAGGGGATGAAAGTCAAATTATGTACTTAATTCAATAACACATAGTCGGATTTCTTTCATTATTTTTTTGCTAGAAAGAAAAAAATAAAAGATAACGGGAAAAGTCATTTTTTTATCCGCGACTGTACACTGCCTGTGGGAAGCTGAGACAGATATGTAAATATGGCTGTACGAAGTTCGCCCAGTCAGCTAGTGTATAAATATGACTAGGTTTTTTTTTCGTTTTTTGTTTTGCAGAGGTGGAAAAAACTACTTTTACGTATCATCAGGACTGGATGTTCTGCCTAGTATGTCGGACTCGAGAATCTCCATACCGACTAAAACAAAACCTCCTCTGTCTTCTGCCTCTGCTGCCCCCGCGGACCCGCCGTTAGGCATTACTTCACGGAGGGATAATCTTGAATTGAAGCCTTTGCTTCCTTACGTCTAGCTGCGCTTATTTTTATTTCGCTGCCTTTCTGTCCGGCGAAGGTCTTGGAGGACCTCCGCCGCGAATGTGCTAGTTGCCTCCCATGCTGCTTTCGATGAGAGCATCATCCTCACTAGTGAGACCATACTCTCACTTTCTGTTTCAGGGTACTTTCCAGGGCATCCCGCTGTGAACAGAAGCAGGGACACGTGAAGAACACGTGTTCCGCATCTTCTACAATTCCGGGGCAGGTCAAGCACTCCGGAGAATCTTCATGGTTAAACCTGTGCAAGTATGCTCGGAAACATCCGTGTCCTGAGAGCATTTGCGTCAGATAGTAGTTCACGTCACCATGTTTGCGATTAAGCCATGCGTCCACTTATGCGATAAGGCGGTATGTCCACCTGCCCTCCGTCGTGGCGTCCCACAGCACTTGCCATCGTCGAATGCTGTTTTGCCGTTCTTCGGCTCTGAGCTCTTCAGGGTCCAGCGTAGCCGTTTTGTTACGCCGGTAGAGAGCTTGTCTTTGCTCGGTTCTTTGCCATTCCCGCAATGACACGCACTGCTTGCTCAGACACCGTGCGAAAAGCACTGGTGACTCTCAGTGCACTCCTCCTATACACTGGCACGATCCGTCTACGTGACTCATGCATCTTGAGTGTGTCAGCCCAGATCACAGGCGTTTGTGATGCTCTGCATCAGGTCCTTTACTTTCTCCTCGGCATTTCCATTGCTGAGTGGCTCTTTATTTAGAGCTGCTTTAAAAGAAATTTCGTCAAAGCACTCACTTTACAACCGACTGCGTTGACCTTCGCCTTCGCCAGTCAATATTGTCCACACAATAGCGCAATGGTCGCTTGCCATATAGCTATCCATTACCTGCCAGCAGCAGTTCCCCTTAGCCAGACTTTCACTCACAAACGTGAGATCCACGATGGACGTAGCTTCTCCTAAAGTTGGTTTATCGCCACTATTAAGTAGGACCACGTCTAATGTAGCCATGAGCTCTAGCAGTGTTTCTCCTCGTGCATTGGTTTCTTTACTTCCCCAATTGACCGCCCAGAAGTTGAAGTCTCCAGCGATAGCTACTGAAGAGTGCTGCTTCGCGTCCTTTGTCAGCCGGTAGAGAAAGTCAATATATTCCGCCAATGAGAGACTTGGTGGTGCGTAGCAGCTATAGAAGTGGACCCCGTCCACCTTTGCTACTACAAAACTAGCTTCCTTGTTAGTTGCTACACTTTGGAAAGGAAACTTGCTGCAGGACCAGATGGCCGCTTTGGCAGTGCAGTCCGTTTCCCAAGGTTGACCAGCCAAATATGACTAGGTGGAATACTAGAGGTAGGTAGGTAGAATAATAATTATATAGAATCGCGACCCATTCTATATTATTATTATGCTACCTATAGTCTTAAAGGGAATATTCGGAAAATTCTATGTTTGATAATGTCATGCTTGGTAGACGACTGACCATATTTGCGTCGTATGTCCCCACTCCATTTATCCTCATTTTTTTTTTTTAAGACAACTCTCGCATTAGGAATTAACATCCTGTATCGCGGGGGACTTTACAGACATACATGAAACGGACACAATTAACACCCAAACTCAGAACAACAATTTGTGGATCACACAAAGTGTTATCCCGTGTAGGATTTGAACCCACAACACTTGGCGAATTGGCAAGCGGCGTGGCGACCGCCTAAATTGGTGACAAAGCCAGTGGTAATGACTGGGAACGGACTCTTAGGGAAACTAGGGGAGCTTTTCTTCAGCTATATGTGTATTAGCATGGTATAACAATATACTTCGCCAGGTATAGCATTCCGAGACACAAGCCGACGTTATCACCGCTCTCGCTGGTTCTGGTTGGTTCATTTCGTGTTATGTTGCTATAAAGTGGTAACTGGATAGTGAGGTCAACATGAGTCGCTCTCGAAATGCAAGACCTTGTTTTCTTAGTCCGTGAGTATTAAGCTCTACCATCATATTTCTAATTTAACTTAGAGGTTACTACCGATTATAGACATAAACTATGTTTCGCTATGCAATTATTTTATTAAATTAATGATATTTATACGACACCTACAGATATCGTTCTACTGTGACAGTTCGATAGCATCACACATATTATGTCACGTTTTCAATAAAATTTAATGGAGCTTACAAGTTACAATCTACAAAATGAAACATTGCTTTTATTTGATTTACAAAACTATATATGAACGGGATATTTCAATAAGCTGCTCAATATTCTGAACTCACTAATTAGAACGATTTAAGTGCTTTATAACTGGTATTGGTATTATAGCTCGGCTTTATAGAAACTCATATTTATTTGGTCAATTTCGTAAATATTTATGATAGATTCGTATATCGGACGGGTCGGGACGTTACCATAATATTTATTATAGGGAACAGTAAAATATTAAGTGACAAGGGGTAATATATTCTATATCGAGTATCTGATATCGAGACATCTATTTTTGAAATAAATTAGGGTTTCATAAAACTAAGAATATAAAACGTTTTGCTAGTTTAATTTGTTTAATAGTTATTTAATAATTATGAAACTTAAGCCGAGTCTCCACTAAACAAAAGTTTCCAACTTTTGTGTTGTCAACACGTGTTAGTGACAAAAGTTTATGTAATTTCCTTGTGTTGGCAACAAAAATTGTCAACAAATGCTGGGAACCGTGTTTCTGTTTTTGGCGGTCAACCTCAAAAGAATAAGCTTGTCGCATATATTTATTGGATCTGTGGAGACGCTTAGTTGGAATGTTTTTCGAATTGTTGGCGACTCGGTGTAGACACAATGGAAACAAAAGTTGGCGATTTTTTGAAGAGTTGCAAACAGTTGGAAACACTGAAATTGCCAACAATTTCGGTGGATACGCGCCTTTAAGCGAATTTAATTCAATGATTTATCATTATTATTAGAGATAGACAGCATCGCTCAAATATTTTTTCTACGTAATGATATCAGATAAATCTTTAGAAGGAAAAATAAACATATTAATATTGTTAAAATGATTATGTTAATGAATGAAACGCTTTCTTTTACAAGAATCTATAAAACGAAATTAAATAACGTGTTATATTAAAATCAATTTCTAGGCTATTTAAAAGCTACATTTTAGTAGTTTTTATCGTTTTTGTCACGAATCCGAATGTTGTTCGCCATTCCTCAATTCCCCACAAAAGCTACTGTCAATAACCCACTAATATCATGACTGCCGTGAAGCAATATAGAAACCTTTTTTGAGAAGAATATAGCCTCTCTAAGCCTTTTGTGTTACAAGCTTTTGTGCGATTAGTGCTGTCATTATAAATTATAAAGATGACCTTGTAATAAATCAGTCAAACCAAGTCCATAGAGGCCTGTAATGTTTCGATGCCTTCGTTAAAAATATATAACTATATAAATAATATAATCTAAATAACCGGACAAAATATAATAGTTTCTGTAGAGCTCAATTACATTTTAATAAACAAGGTGAAGGGATAAGTATCGTTTAATGAAAATATATTAAACTCGGATCACCGCCCAATACTACGAAGCTATAAACAATGAATTTTCTAATCCAGCGACTGAGAAATAACGTGCCTACATTTAATTAAATAAGTTATTTCTATTATAGTCTTTTTTATTAAAGTTTAAAAAAATATAAGAAATATTTTTTCTAAGAATATGTAAAATGTCAGTAATGTGATCCTAATTTATTGAAATATCAGAGATCCTACCGACAATACATGATCTTCTATGAGATTTTTGAAGTAATGAATATATGATTGATATATTATAGACAATTCTACTAAAGGGTGGAAAGATGTATTCAAATCGTCTCTATACTGTTTGATAGGTGGTTAAATCTGTCATGATTCTTATGGATATCTCTTGTATGTCACAAAAAATATTGAAATTTAGCCTTTATTTCGTATCAGTTTTATCTCAATGAACGTAGAAGAAATACTTTAAGCTAAGTCAAATCATAACAATATGAGACAAATTTACCGAAAGATTTTAAAAGACCTTGTAAATCAGATATGGATGATAAAAAGCATCTACTTATCATCGCTAATCTTTACTTAAAATTAATTCGATGCTTTACTTAGTTTTTCATCCGTAACGAAAAACCAAAAACGTCGATATGGCATTAATATCTATCTATTACTTAAGTTCGTTTCTTACGCTTTCCCGCGAGAACTATTTAACCGACCATCATGAAACTTTGTACACATATTCTTGATGGAATTAGAAGTAACATATGATACTTTTTAATAAATGCGAGCGAAGCCCCGGGTAAAAGCTAGTAAGGAATAAATGTCGTAAATAATTTAAATCAAATTTTGAATAAAGTTAAGTACATATTATTTTTGTAAATACCTTTTGGAAGTAGTTACTCGATGTTACAAATTCATATCTAAATTATCTTTTCTCCTTTTACAAAAGCCTCCCTTTTTGACAAATAATACCTATATATTAGACTCAATTTCGCAAGATAGAGTACAGTGAACATCGGCCCAATGATTTTGATCTTTATAGAGCTTCTAATAAATAATATTCTATCTACTTTATGAAGACGTTTTATAGTATCAGTATAGCATACCTTTCTTTGTACTAGTTGAGTACCAATCCTATTCGATTTTAGTTTTATCAGTCAAATAAAATTGCCGTTATCGAAAAATCCTAATATGTATAAAGTGCTTTATTTACAAAGGGGAATGAGTAGACCGCCACTTTTTTTAAAATTTATAATACTTTATAGAAAATGCCTCAGGTATTTTCTTTCAGACCCCCTTTGGGTAATGGGCACATGCTTGACTAAGTGCACTAGATATAATGGGCCTATTTTACCAGTTCCATTTTAATTTCATATAGTTATCTATCATGGCATATGGTTATCTGATATTTGTCTTTATTCCAGACTTTTGGAACCAAGTTATCTATCATACAACTGTAGTTGTCTGACAGATAAGTTTGAAATTAGTCTATCAGGGTATTTCATTGAATATTTTTTTATATTTCTATGTAATTTTTTTTTTTTTTTTTTCTTTTTTTTTTTTTTTTTTTTGAAAACAAAAGTTAAAAATATAATTAAAATCCAAAATTATAATCAATATTCAAAACCCTAATCAAAATTCCAAATCATAATCAAAACCATAATCAAAATTCAAACTAAAATCACAGTCAAAATAAAAATAAAAATCATAGGTTTAAGGTATAATAAAAATAATCACTTTTTAAAATTAAATATATCAATTACAAAGTTAAAATTAAAACGGTATTAAAAACGGTATACACTTAGTTTTTTTTTTTTTTTTTTCTACTGGTGCTTAAAAAGGAAAACCTGTGTTTTAAGCACCAGTTTCCTTCCAGTTTCACAGAATATGCTGTCTCCGCTTAGGAGTTTATTCACAATTTGCCCTGTTGTTCATAAAGTTACTTTATTTATAAATTATGAGATATGTCTACAATTTTTGAGTTTCTGACCAAATAATATGTGCGTATACTTGCTTGGGTATTAGATATACCGTGTGGGTGATTTTATGTGTGTGTGTGTGTGTATGTGGCTGTGTGTGTATATGTGTGTGTGTGTGTATGGATATGTCATGTTCACAACTTTATTGAGGGGGGTGTAGAAGAGCCTCCGTCTCTTCGTAAGATGTGTTTTGAAGATAGGATGTTATTATTTTCTTAAATTCATATTTAGTCTTATTGTAGAAGTCGAGTATCTTGTTTAGTTTATGATATAAATAGCGGCCAAGAAAGAAATAGAATTTTTGACCAAAGGATGTTTTACAAGTGTTGGATTGAGGAATCCTGAATCTACGTATGGTGCGTGTTTGAGTGAATGAGTTTGTGGTTGCTTCTGTACTGGAATAGGTATGTTGTCTTAGTAGTATTTTGAGTATAAAAATTTGGCGCACCGTTAGGACCTCACAATACTCGCAGAGCTTCCTGGTAGGAAATCGGTAGGGTTTAAATGTGCAGACCTTTAGAACAGCTCTCTGAGCTCGCTCAAGAGAAAGTAAATGATTCTTTGCTGTGCCTCCCCAACTGGAAATGCAATATCCTATTATGGATTGGCATAGTGCATAATAAACAGTTTTTAGTATACTGGGGTCGGCAGCATGTCTCAAGTGCTTAAATATGTAAATCAATTTACGTACTCGACCACACAATTTATCGACATGCGGATGGAATGAAAAATTGTCATCAAGTATGATACCCAAGTAGCGAGTTGTGGATGTTTGGGTAAGTTTAGGACAGTTGCAGTCACTATTACACTTCTTATTATCTTTGTGCATGGTTATGTTAAAGGAATGTGTATCCAGTGGTGAGCTCTTGATTTTAAAGGTCATAAGAAACGTTTTATTAATATTTAGAGTGAGTTTATTCTGTGCCAGCCATTGTGTAATTTTATTAAATCCTAGTTGAGCTGCATGGAAAGTTTCACTCCAAGATTGAGTTTTAAATAACAAGGCGGTATCGTCTGCGAAGGATATAATTTTACCGTTTTGCAAGTTTAGGTCGCACAAATCATTGACATACACTAAGAACAGCGTAGGCCCCAGAACACTGCCTTGCGGAACACCGTACTCTATTGAAAGTTCAGCGCTTTTGTGAGTACCCACCTTAGTACATTGTGTTCGATTGCTTAGGTAGCTCTGAAGGAGTTTCAATTGGTTCCCCCGAATGCCCATTTTTTCAAGTTTCATACACAGTCTAGGTAGGGAAACAGTATCGAACGCCTTCGATAGGTCTAGAAAAATAGCTAGAGGTTTTTCTCTCTTATCTAGTGATGTCGCTATTTTATTTGTGAGATCGTGAACTGCATCATCAGTAGATCTGGCATTACGGAAACCATACTGACTGTCCGATAAAAGATTATTTGACTCAAGGTAGCCTTTAATCCTGCTGTTCATAATGCGTTCCAGTATTTTAGATAGGGCTGGTAGTACAGATATTGGCCTGTAGTTATGTACATCGTTCCTGTCACCCGATTTAAATACCGGATGAACAAGAGCTTTTTTTAATAGGTCCGGAAACACTCCCGTGTTTATACATAGATTAAATATATAGGTCAAGGGTCGCACAAGCGCAGATCTGAACTATTTAAGTATATAAGATGGAATCCCATCAGCACCAACTGCGCAGTCCGATCGCAAACTCATAATAACCTGTTCCACCTCAATCTCATCCGTCTCAAGAAAAACAAATGAGTTGGTGGTGGGGAAATTCGTACTACATTCAGAAGTAATGTGTGGATCACTTTGATTTATTACATTTTCCGCCAATTGTTTGCCTATATTAATAAATACATGATTGATATATTATAGACAATTCTACAAAAGGGTGGAAAGATGTATTTAATGATGTTTTTAAACCCTTCAAATCGTCTCTCTACTGTTTAATAGTTGGTTAAATCTGTCATGATTCTTATGGATAACTTTTGTATGTCACAATAAATATTGAAATTTAGGCTTTATTTCGTATCAGTTTTATCTCATTGAACCTAAAAGAAATACTTCAAGCTAAGTCAAATCATAACAATATGAGACAAAAAGAGCAACTATGTTAATTATTTTGTATATTTTCTTTTATTATTTTCTTACTGTCTAAGTTTGGACTTGAAATAGTAGGTCTGTTATTGGCATTAGCCATTACAGTTTAAGATTGACATATAAGTTGTTTCTCACCAAAAATTCATCACTTGCTGATGAAGTTCCTGACAGCATATTTTGGACGTATCTGCCAGATAACTACAGATTTTGATTTGACAGTCCCTGATAGAGACACATTTATCAAATAACCATATACATATTAGCAAGTTTTATCTATCACAAACTGTTATATGTCAGATAACTATCTGAAACTTTATTAGAAACTGGTGAAAGTACCTTATCTAACCCTTATATACGAGTATTATATGTCGCAGCCAACTAGTTAAATTAGCCGATCAAATAACAGGCTAGCTCTTTACTAAACAACGCCCTTTATCTAGCGGTTAGGTTATGTTATTTTTATTTTATTTTAAAACAAAAATAACTTGCTATTAAAACAAAAAAAAACCCTAACCTAACCTTTCGCCTCCATTCGTAACGCGGACGCTAGTTCAATAGCGCTGTTTAGTAAAGAGACTAGGCTGTTAATTGAATGGCTAATTATGCTAGTTGGCTGCGACATATATATGTATTCAATATTTTGTATTAAGGTTCTATCGACTCTCAAAACAAAAGAATGCATGCTATAGAATACCTGTTATACCTACAGTACAACCTATTCGTAATGTATCGTGTGTCTATGAAATGATCAATGTTTCCCTGCTTTTGGGTCTTCCAATAGAAGAGAGTTCACAAAGCCCGAGAGTGTGTGTTTATACTTCATTGATTTGTCGCTGTGTCCTGTCGGAAATGCGCAGCGTGCAGTTCCTCTGAGATGAAATAGGTTCGGATGTGAGAGGGGCTGTCTGTAATGCTTCCATCGGTTCACTGTTTACTTGACTCTTTGTTTATTACTCATGTATAACGTTAGGCATGGTTACAGTTACAAGAATTTACTTTTTACGTGTTCAATTTCTATATTTTAGAAGAATGCATGCAAATACTACTATACAAATTTAGTTTAGAAGGTATGCATTAATTATACACACATCAAAAGTGTCTAGGGATCAAGCATTTTTATGCGGATTTCTTGAGATTGAGATGTGGCTTTGGCCCTGGCCTGCTCAGTCGCCAGACTTGAACCCGATTGAGCATGCATGGGATATGCTACAGAGAAGAGCTCTGCCGAATATGGAGGGTATCCAGTCGCAAGAAGACCTTTTTTTGTTGTTGCAACGAACATGGGCGGCCATTCCACAGCGTGATTTGGATGAACTCATTCTGAGTATGCCAAACCGATGTTCTTGTGTTAGTGTTCGCGGTAGAAGCACGGATTTTTAATTGTTTAAGTTACCTAATAAAATTTTAAAGAAAACTGTTATTTCAGTCTTTTTTTCGAACTTTAATGTTAGTGGTTCAAATGTCAAAAATCCTTTTATTAGGAAAATGGCAAATTTCTTTATTAATGCAAAGGTGACTTGGTTTATCGTTACTGTGACAAACGAAAACACTTTATTTGATGAATCCTTAAAGAAAATTTTAATTAATATCAATCAGGAGAAAAGTTATTGCAAAAATATATGTTGATCCCTAGACACATATGTTGATCCCTAGACACTTTTGATGTGTGTAGTTTCATTTGTTTATTCAAACTTTGCAATTATAAGTAAAAATATCTATGTAATAATGTTAACGTAATGTTAACATAACGTATGATGTCTGACGTACACCAACCCAATGGTGTACGTCAGACATCATACTACTGTATAAAAAAGGAAACCCTCTCGATATTAACAACTATAGACCAATTAGTTTACTGGCAAACATATACAAAATCTTCTCATCTATAATTCTTAAACGCATAACACAAGATATTGAAAATGCACAACCAATAGAACAAGCCGGCTTTCGCTCTGGGTTCAGCACACTAGACCATATACAGGCACTGGAACAAGTTATAGAAAAATACGAAGAGTTTAATAAGCCACTCTATCTAGGTTTTATCGACTATAGCAAAGCATTTGACAGCATAAGCCACAACTCTATATGGAAATCACTAAATAATTTAAACATAAATTCAAAATATATAAATATTATAAAACACATATACAAGAACAGCATTAGTAACGTCATGCTAGAATCTAGGGGTGACGCAATTAATATCGAAAGAGGAGTTAGACAGGGGGACCCTTTGTCGCCTAAATTGTTCATTGCGGTTTTAGAAGACGTGTTTCGCAACATACACTGGAAAACTAGAGGCATAAAAATAAACAACAGCTATCTAAGCCATCTCAGATTTGCGGACGACATAGTCTTATTGTCTGAAACAGCAAACGAATTACAAGAAATGCTCCGCTCTCTTGCTCAAGCAAGTTCAAAAGTAGGATAAGAGATGAATTTCACAAAAACCAAAATCATGACAAACAGCAGAGAATGGCCCATCAATATAAAAGAAAAATGTATAGATTATGTCCACAGTTATATCTACTTAGGCAAACAAATATCATTTTTAAAAACGCATAACGAAGATGAAATTGAAAGAAGAACAAACATAGCCTGGAAGAAATTTTGGTCACTCAAGGAAATTCTAAAAGGAGACTATTCGATAAACCTTAAGAAAACGGTATTAGACACCTGTATACTGCCTTGTCTTCTGTATGGCTGCCAAACTTGGATATACACGACAAAAGCAAAACAAAGGATCACAACAACACAAAGAGCTATGGAAAGAAGTATCCTAAACATAAGAAAAATACAAAAAGTCAGGAGCAAAGTAATCAGACAGAAAACAAAAATAACAGATGCCCTCACACAAGCCCTAAAATTGAAATGGCAGTGGTCAGGTCACGTATCGAGATACACAGACAACAGGTGGACAGTAAATACTATAAGGTGGAAAGGGCCAATCGGCAAAAGAAGGGTAGGGAGACCGAAAAGACGATGGGCTGACGATATAACCGAACTAATAGGAAGGGACTGGCAAACTATCAGTAAGGACAGAGATGAGTGGAAAAGACTGGAGGAGGCCTTCACCCGAGGAGGGGTCCATATCCAATAGGAAAAACTAACTCTTACTAACATTTAGGTAATAAGCAAAATAGTAATAACTCAATAAATACTAACAAATACATTTGAAATGGAAATTAAGGATAAGGAAATACAGGCTTTTTTATTTTTTTATTTTATTTTATAATGTTGTGCTAGTATAAAGTATCGATTTTTTACGAATATCATGAAGCCAGTCCTGGAAAATATGAAATTATAATAAATAAATAAATAAATATTTCGGACATCTAACACACAATGCCATCTAGTCCCAAGCTAAGCAGAACTTGTGTTATGGGTACTGGACAACTGATACAAATACATATATACTTTTTTTTGTAAATACATACGTATTATACATAGAAAACACCCAAACTCCGAAACAAATATTTGTAGATCATACAAGCGCTTGGTTCGACCCGGGAATCGAACCTGAGACCTCAAGCACAGCAGTCGCACACGCTACCACTACGCCACCGAGGCAGTTAAATTCCTCCTATAGTTCCTGCTATATTCTACAACATCGCCTAAGTTACACACCGATCGGTCTGAGATGGAGATTTCGATAATAATGAAAGTTTACTTGGCAGCTACTGTTCCTCATCTTGTTCTTGTTTTTCTCGTGACTAGTTGTTTAATGAAAAACATATACCGATACTTGAAAAATAAATAAAATACTGTGGTAGATCGCCAGTAGCTTCGCTGTCGCGTCGGTAACATTGACGAACTTAAATACAATCGTTCGTTCTTATTTATTCCCTTTGAGGGAAGGGGGAAGAATTTCTAAAATCCTTTCCCACGGGGTGCTAACAACATTAAAATCATCAGGCACTGTGTTAAATTGTTCTGAATTTTACACTCATGCAACTTTTATACAACAGCGTCAGGTGAAGCATAACTTCATGGATCCAATTACTATACCGTGATTAGTTAACAACGCCACGATAGATGAAAGCCTATACATAAAGATTGGAACCACGGCGCCGCGGTTGTCGTGAAATTAAACGGAAATCGAACGTTGCGGCTTGCGGCTGCCTGCAGCTGTACTGTTTTGCTATACATTTGATGTCGTCTCACTCTCTGTGCGCATGAATAGCTTTGTGTCTTTGTCAAATTCGCATGTCGGCTGAATAATCTGTTCCTGCTATTTTTAGGGAAAAATAATAGTAATAAATAATTTTATACTTTTTAAACATCTTTTCCAACTGGCAAATAAAATGTACGTTTTACGTATTGAAATATTGTTTATTATTTTTACTTTACTTACCTCATCATATTTTTCTCTTTTTTTCTTATCCGATCTTCCATCCAATAGAATAAAATATGAATACACAACACTTAAATAATTTGCCAATACTTTTTTCATTTACTTCAATTATCATAATATTAACATAAATATATTACTTTATTAGTATTTGATATTATTTATTAGCATTTTTCATACCAATAGCTTTTTAACCGACTTCAAAAAATGAGGAGGTTGTCAATTCGTTTTTTTTCTATGTTTGTTACCTCATAACTTTCGACTGGGTGAACCGATTTTGATGATTCTTTTTTTATTTGAAAGTTGGTGCTTTCTGAATGGTCCCCTTTAAATTTGGTCACGATTGGAGTCGGTTTTTTTTGTTTAAATTTTTAATTATTATTAGATTAAGTTTCAACCTATAATTTTTCAATAGGCCTGTTAGTAACATATTCTCTAAAAAGACTAAACGTATATACCCGCATAAATCTTGATATTATATAATTCCCCATCATTCTATTCTATCTTTCGTTTCGTGGTTTAACCATCCGGTCACGTGAACCCAACCATTACAATTTTCTTGCTTCCAAATTAGTAGGCACAAAATGCTACGAAAATGCTGTTCACGTTAATTTTATTTTTGGGTCTTTATTCTATTAGGGGCAAGGCCCGCCCCTAGACGTGACATCGTGAACAGAACACCTTAAGTTTCCATTGTGCGAACTAAGACAGTAAGGAACTAGTTAAAGTTTGCATAGATAAAATCAATAGCAAACTGCACGTAGACTCGTTTTATCAAGTCCGACAGCTATTTAAGCTGATTTTATCATTTTACTAATGGGTTAGGAGGTAGTTCCGTTCAACTTCAAGATTAGCAAAAGTAAAAGGTTAAAATTGTTTTTAAACTGAGAATATTACTTTGGCTTTGAAGATTAAAGTTAAACATCGTTTCATTTTATAAATGTCGGAATCACCTTATTTTTGGCGTAGCTTCCGTACAAAAAATAACATTTTTAATCACACTTCTATAAATATAAATTTATTCAGTGTTCAAAATGTATTCTCTAATAAAATGTATTAAAATATTACAATTTACAATGTCATAAATAAAAAAACTACATTAAATATTTTGAATCGAACATTTTAACATACGTCTATGAAGTCAATTAGCCATTCTAAGAACAAATACGGCAAAATAAATAATTAATACTAATATTATAAATTATAAATTCGAAGGTTACTGTCTGTCGGTCTGTTATGCTCTCATGGCTATACCCAGCCGAATTGATTTGGATAAATTTCGATACAAAGATAGACTGAATCTTGGAGAAGGACATAGGCTACTTATTGTCGCGATAACCGACGTATAAGCTATTGTCCACATAAAATCATTTTTAGTAGTTTCATACAATAATGTAGAGCGTCTCGTTGCTTATTATTTATCACGAAACTTATAAGAGCCTTATAAGCTCCGTCCTAATCGTACGTATTTCACACGCACACTTGAGTATGTGAAAAGAACAGGTGGGCAAACTAAGTAGTTTATAAATAACCAATTGCTCAAAAATAATTTCCAAAGACTAAAAAAATTACATCCCTAAAATTGTTCTAGATGTTTAATTTAGTTGAAAAAAAGCAATTGAATTTCTGAAATAGTTTAACTTTCATTTTTTATTAAACTTTAAATGATAGGTTGTTATGTACCACATAATAAACAAGTTAATTATGTATTATCTTATATTGAATCACGAGACAAATTAACCTTAACCTTTGGGTTGAGTTTTCTCATCTTGTCTTCAATAACCGTCATCACATTCAATGATAAGTCCATTTTTGTCATGTTCGGTTTGCTTTGTTACAGTAGTGCGAGCATCGCCGGAGCCTCGCCGAGCCCCTAGCATCTCGGAACCGCCTCACCACGTTGACTTCACTAACGACACTGGCACCGTGCTCAATTGTGCCACCAGAGGTGAATACCAGGTAAGCTGTACAAATATTAAATGATTGAAAAACATCTATCATAAAATAACTGGCGTCAAAATCAAACTAAATGGAAAATGATAAACTTATTAACATTTCATTTAATACATATTTTCCTGTGCTACATTTCTTACATTTTTAGCCCTACATCATTGTGAGTTAGTGACTGGTGTACTAAAGAAGTATTTAAAATATCGGCAAAAAATTTAAGGTATAAAGCTATTGAGCTAAAGATTCATTTATTAACCGACTTCAAAAAAGGAGGAGGTTCTCAATTCGACTGTTTTTTTTTTTTGTTTGTTACCTCATAACTTTCGACTGGGTGAACTGATTTTGATGATTCTTTTTTTAATTTGAAAGCTCGTGCTTGCCATTTGGTCCCATTTCAATTTGATCCAGTTCTGACATGTCATCCATCAGAAAACCATATGAGTCTTCAATTTTCATTAAGAAAGTGCGCGACAAATTGACGAATAACTCAATATCACGCCAACCGATTTCGATGTTTTTTTTATTTGAAAGCTGGTGCTTCCCATGTGGACCCAATTCAATTTGTTAACTTAATAAATATTTTATTATTTTATTTTTATTTTTAATTTGGTCGTTTTTGAAGTCAGTTTTATTTG
This sequence comes from Diaphora mendica, assembly GCA_949125395.1. NCBI lineage: Eukaryota > Metazoa > Arthropoda > Insecta > Lepidoptera > Erebidae > Diaphora > Diaphora mendica. The sequence continues at coordinate 13,927,811 of OX421326.1, forward strand.
ATAAAATTTTGCATTTTTTTATGCAACACTTCTCATACACATAATTTCGTAATGTATGACTCTGAATTTGTAGCAACTATGTATAAATGGATCAAGCATTCTTATCCCGAAAAAGAGACAAATTCATGAAGTAGGTACTTCATTATCGATATAATGCTTTCGAAGTTTACTACTTACTTTAAAATCACTTTAGATCCACTTTACTCCGACTTCTTAGGAGTCAAACCCTGAGATGTTTTTCTTTATAATTGTAAGTAACGAAGGTCTGACTAAAATTAACTAGAAATCTTTCTAGATATTTGCGATATATTTGAGTTCTTTAAAACTGATATCATTTTACAAACAACAACTAAAAACAAAAATTATATCGATGCAAAATTAATAGCTAAGCCATTATTTACCAAGCCATGCGTACTAAAGAAGGCAGTTTCCAGTTACACAATATTTCGGACATTTTTCTTTACTCATACGAAAAGATCTGGTAAATCATATAAGTTTACAGTCATACACTTTTCGTTTTGTTACTTGCAAATGATTAAATATGCTGTTTTATTAATCACAAAAGTGCATGGTTACTAGAACTAAGAAATTTGCTGGCAAAATAAACTTATTTCTCCAGTGAGGTGAATCGAATTGGCATAAAATTTACTATAATATTTTAGATATTAGGTTGAGTTTGCCTTCCTTGACAATAAAGCTATTCGAGTGCTGGATTCCAGCGATATACTCTAAATTGGTATCAGACAACATAAAATCTTTTCAGAAGTCTTTTTAGACATCGTAATAAAAATTACCATCTCAATGAATCACAGCCAGAAACACGAAAAATTACTGAGTGAGTTTAACACTTTGAATGTAACTTTTTATTCTTGAAAATTTATATTGCATTACGCCGTCCTTTTATTGTCGATATCAAACGAGAAGCGTGTAACTAATGGAGTGAGACGCTATAACAAATTGGAGACAGTAGGCGGACTAAACGGAATATTTCCCAATTTGTTTCCTCTCTCGTAATTCTTTTGCAAAAGAATAAACAAAATCCTTTTTGGTTGAATATTCTATCGCCTCGTCGTTGTGACTCATTTGTGCTAACTTGACCCACTTACTTTTCTATAATATTTATTTCCTTCCTTATTTCATTTTTTTAATCGTACCCTCATGATATAAATGGAAAAATAATGTTTCATAATATCTTAAATCTTCTACTATCTTACGAACGCTTTTTACGCTTTGATACCATGTCATCATAGCATTATCATACGTTTATTTAGTTCATTTTTATTTTTAAAGTCCCTCGTGACACAGGATGTATATTCCTAATACGGGTATTAGGAATATACATCCTGTGTCACGAGGGACTTTACAAGCATACATGAAACGGACACAAAGAACACCCAGACTCAGAACAACAATTTGTGGATCACACAAAGTGTTGTTCCATGTTGAATTTGAACCCACAACACTTGGCACAGTAGAAAGCGGCGAGGCGACCGCTTAAATCACTAGGCCAACCGTGCAGTCGTTAAAACGTTCACATTGTAACTAAAAAATAGTTACTAATATATTTACAATGTTTTTGTTTAAAACGAAAAACAGGGTTAGTATCACCCAAGGGCCCTCTAATGGGAAACATAACGTCTCTTGAGCATCCCTCGACAATCTGATTTAGCATTCAGAAACCAGTTTTGAAACTCAAATATAAATAAAGTTTTGCCATTTGACGGACCTTAGAAGTTTACGGTTAGAAGACCCTGCCGGGATATAAAAATATGCGTCTTCTTGAGGAATGACTTTTGTGTTCGTATGTGAAGCTAAGTCATCTTGACTCATTAACGTAATGTGTCGTGTTGCCAGATGCTCTCTTCATTTTTTCCAGGCCCTTTGATAAATGTTATGAGTAAGAAAAAATTCGCACTATAATTTGTCCAAAACTATTACTGTTATTAGACATTTAATTTAATTTTTCTTAGCCAACAGTTTCTTTTCAATACATTTTGAGAAAAAAAAAGAATAACAGAGTTTAGAGTGTTATATATATGGGCAGATACCTCCCAATTTAAAGGAAATTTAACCAGAAGAGTATTTTTTATTGCTTTTATTAAAAAAATATTGTAAAGATTAAAATCTATCAGTCATTCTCATACCAAAATCATTGAGAAACACATTATACTTACTTATTGCATTGGTGGGTTTTTTCCATCATAGAATGAAAGTAATTTTTTTTTTTTTTTTTGGAACGAAGTTCCTTAAGGGGCGTTGCGCTGGGGTATACCCAAGCCGGCAAAAAACGTCCATAACGTAAGATTGATGCCTCCCTCGGTGTCAAAATGGTAGAGTATGAGAAAAATGTGAGATCTCGGGTTCGAATCCCGTGTAGGATCAAAAATTTTTCTTGATCTGCAAATATTTGTTGTTTGGGAGTTTGAATGTTTTCTATGTAAAATATGTATGTAAAATATGTATTTACAAAAAAATGACCGAAATATTTATTTATTTACTTCGTGAACGAAAAATTTATAAAATCTGTAAGTTGCATGTAACAAGTACGGAGTAACTCTAGACAGAACTTGTTTCAGTAGAGATTACTAGGTGGCAGCACAAGTTTAGTTTTATTTTGTATTTTTATCGTTAAAAAATCATAATAGAAAATGTATACCTAAATATTTATTTAAAGAGCCTGAACGAAAAATTTAGTATAGAGCCATATGTAAGTTGCATGTATGCAACTTACATATGGCGTACTATTTATACTAAAACAAATAGAATTATAGATATATATTTCATCTATAATTCTATTTATTAATACGAGTATACTCAGATGTTAAAACAATTATTAAACGGCTTTATTATTACAGTGTATGTTGATTTAAATAGTAGAAACATTACAAAATATTGTATAAATTTTGTCATTGACATATATATTTCTTCAGTTCTATTATCATTAATTTTTATTGTAGCTGAAAGGAAACGCTAGTAATCTACACCTAAGACCACTATCATTACATTAAACAGTTTATGATGTTGATGATGGTCTCAACTATGGTAAAATTTCTATTTTTTTTTGAAATATCAGCGAAACGATTCAAAATTGTATCGTGTATCTAAAATGATGTTATACAGTGCATTAAAAATTGTATTTTATCTATCCTTTACTTCAATTCTCTGCGATGGTAATCGCCTCCTTTCTCATTTTTATCGATGAAAAAAGTCATGATAAAAAATATACACGAATAATTATTTTCTTTATACCTTGAATAGAACATGAAATAAATATTTTTATGATAAGGAACTTCGTTCCTATCTGGTGTCCCACGACACCACACGATTTTTTTTTATTACTTAAACCTTTTGTTGTCATTACATTTTTTTATATTATTTAATGTTAATTTAATATAAGTATTCTTTAATACAAAAAAACTTGGATATATTATTTCAATGTACAAGTGAATCCAAAATTACATAATCGCATAGTCGTACGTATAGTGTGTAGTTAAAGCTATAATTTTGTAACTTTAGACAGCTGTTGAGAAAGTTCCATCTTCCTCTCAATAATTATTAATAGACCTTGTAACAATAATATTATAGTAAGAAATATTATCTGTTGATACGATAATGGAGAATAAGCGTGGATCATGGATCGTACTTATTCCTAACTAGATGATGTCTTCATTTTAAGTACTGTTACCGTTCGGTAACATTACATGACATAACTATTCACCCTTAAAGTGAAGTAATTGACAGATGGTCTGCTTCGAAATTTTTACCATGAGAAACTAATAAAAATGTTATCAATTCTTCTTAATCAAACAAGCTTTATAGATCTTTAGTTATACGAATTAAAGCAAAAACTCGTCGGCTCCGAGTCGAAATTCTCCGCAAACTTTTCACATTCAGTCGGAGTTGGCCGGAATTTGGCTGCTAACGCTCCCCAGGGTTTCTTAGTACCTGTTTAATACGGAACCTGCCAGAATTCTACAATTAATTTCCCAACTTTTCGTTTGTTAATATTATTTGCTGGCTTTTCTAATAAAACCATTTAATGAACAGGAAACTACAATTTACCACCACTTTTACTCTTGTTATGAATGTAGCCATTGCTATTTTATGTTTGCTATGATTGTTTATTTACGTGCACTACCTAACAATTTTGGTATACACGATAGTTACGCAACAATTCATTTCTTACAAAATGATGCTTTTTCATTTTTTTGTTTTTTTTATTTGATAGCCTAACAAAGTGACTCTGCTCAGCCTGATGGTAAGCTGGAGTATAATCCAACAGTTGGGGCCACCTTACTCACTACGAATGCAAACAATGCCGTATGGCGTCCCACACTATGGGCTACTAGTGAGATGCTTTTTCACGTCGCGCTTAAAGGCATTTTTCCTATAGGCTTATGAGTCAAGATATTATCTTTTCTCTACACAATGTTCAAATTGATCTATGACAAAAATATCATGATGAATTTGAATGTATGGTAAGTATTTACTAGGTTAGAATGGTCAAACAGCATAGTCTAGTACCTCATAACAAACAAAACATAGCTAGACAGTATTAATACCAAAATGGTATCTATTTCTTGCATACGATTACAGTTTTCGGCTACATTGGAGAAGGAAATAAGTATGGAAATCTATAAAATGTTATCCATTAATAACAGAGAGAGATACAACAAGACTGGGAAATAATGCTCTGGGCATTATTAGATTAATAAAAATAAATAGTAACACAAAATCGAGAGTGAATATAATACCTTCAAAATAACTTTTTTTTTTTTTTTTTTTATGTGTATGACCCGCCATAATGATTCCACTTTGCCTGATGGAAAGCATAAGCAGAATCCAAGAGTGGTGGTCACCATACTCACTGCGAATGCAGACAATGCAGTACTGACTTTATTTTAGTTACAAAAATACAAATTTAAAGTCACATTGGAAACGATTTGGAGGTGATTATGTATTATTAAGTAGCCCAGCGGTGTTCCAAAAATAGGGATTCATCAACTCCAACAACGACATAAATATCTCGATACACCCACTCTCACCTTTTTATCTTTCAATTTACGTGTCAAATGTCACATTTTATTGACATTGGAACATTTTATGTGTTTAATCAAATTTACAACAATACATTATGATGTTTTAGTAGAATATAAAGGGGTTAAAATTAATATTGTGATAATAAAACAACGATAACTCAGTATCGTGGCATATTTTCTAGAAGAAAGCTGCATTTTTTCTAAAAATCACAAAATAAGGTGCCATGAAATCTGAATATACAGGTTTATTAAAAGAAGTGTTAAAGAGTCAGTCAAGCATTGTAGAATACGAGTCGCGGGGCAAACAATCGTTTAATAGGGGTCGCAGATGCCGGAGGAAAACTAATGAACGTACCAGTAAAGAACTTTTAAGAAATTGAACGGTACCATTGAAATACGAAGCGAAGTGAACGTAGAACTTTTGAGTATTGGCAAAATATGTTAGAGATATTAATATTGATTTGGCCCTTAGTGTGTATGAAAATCTTGTACTTTATAAATTGAATAAATTATAGTTAAAAAAAACACGCTTTAATAGCAATCGAACTAAAAAGTAGAAAATAATTTTAATGTAAAAAGCGTGGGGCGACATTATTAAAATATTTTCAGAAAGCATCCCACGCTTTTTACATTAAATTATTTTCTACTTTTTAGCAGCGTGCTTTTTATTTTTAACTATTTTTTTTTCTACTTTTAGTTTGGTATATTTATAAAAGCGTGTTTGTTTTTTTTTGTTTTTTTTTTTCAAATTATTATATTGTCATTGGCCCTTGACACCTGTGCAAATTTTCAAGTTAATCAGACTCCTAGAAGTGGGTGAAAATGAAGTTAAAAGATTCCGTTACATACATACATACAGGTCAAGCTAATAAAACCGTGTTAAAAATAAACATCACATTAGTAATGCAGTATCCTTCGCTGCATATTTCGTATTATCCTACAATTTGTTGTCTACCAACATTATTTGTTTTAAAGAACTTTCCAAGCTAACCTGGTGGCTAATCTTATGTTATCAGTTTTTGTAATGTACTCGAAAACATAATAATGTAGTCATGAAGGTTTGAAGTGTATAATGTAACGTCCTCGTACTTGTAACATTCTTAACAAATGAATAATCAAAGTAATTTTGCGTTTACACTTAGGCTACGTCCGCACAGGCAGGCGGCTTGCTTAGCGCCTAGCGCGTAGTGGATAGCATCCTGGCTACTTGCTAGGATACATGGTGGCCGCACTGACAGGCAGTTTGCGGGGTGTGTCGCTAGGTGCCTCGGTCATTTACTTGTCGGCACGGCGACGAGATGTCACTTTCAAAAATAGCTCTAAAACTGCTACTTACAGAAAATTCAACTCTAAAATATACAATTTCACGGCCTTATCCATCATGTTGGGTTCATGATATAAATAAGTCACGGTCAAGTCAGGGGGAGTTTAATGTTCTGTATAAACAATTGCGTAATTTTGTCAAAAAATTTTACAAATGAATTTTATTTTTATTTATTCAAAAACTTTAAAAATATATTATGTAACTAGCTGACCCGGCGAACTTCGTACCGCCATATTTACATATCTGTCTCAGCTCCCCACAGGCAGTGTACAGTCGCGGACAAAAAAAAACCACTTTTCCCGTTATCTTTTGTTTTTTTTTCTTTCTAGCAAAAAAAGAATGAATGAAATCGGACTATGTTATTGAATTACAACTAAGTACATACTTTGACTTTCATCCCCTCTCTCCAGGAAACCGTGCTGAATTTCGGGACAAAAAGTATCCTATGTCCCACCTCGTAGTATGAACTCAAATCATGCCAAGTTTCATTTGAATCCGTTCAGTATTTTCGGCGTGATGCGCGGCCAAGATACAGACAGACAGACGGACAGACAGACAAAAATGAAAAAAATTACAGTTTTAGCTTCAGTATCGATTATAGAGCCCTCCAAAAAAAATTCAAAATATCTTTAATGTACAGAATTGGACCTGTTACATTTTTATTATAAGTATAGATTTAAGATATAAGAAAAAACAGTGAACTTATGATAGTAATTTATTATAAACAGTATATAATATTATTTAATTTAATTATTAATTCATTATTTAATTATTTGTAAAATTTTATGTAAGTAATCAAAGCCGAGTCAAATAAATTACAAATAAAGTCGAGTATATTAATATTTCATCCATTTTTATCACAAAATGCCTCGCGCCTAGTGACAAAAAACCAACACGTTTGTTTACTTGGATACACGCTAAGCGACTAGCTAGGCGCCAAGCGCGTAGTGCGGCCGGTCGCGAACTTTTTAGAACGTTCGTTTTACTAAGTTGCTCGCTAAGCGACTCGCAAGGCTCTAGGCGCTAAGCAAGCCTCCTGCCTGTGCGGTCGTAGCCTTAGCCCATGTTCAGATGACTTAATTTTGTTCTAGGAGTACACATGCTAACGCGCGTTTTTACATGTAGTTGTTAACGCGCGTTAACAAAACGCGCGTTGAGCGCTCATCATCTGAACATGGCCTTAATGTTTCAGAGTTCAATTCTTTGAACTACCTAGCATTATTCAATTTTGATTAAAATGGCCTGTTTTGCTCCTTTCACAGAATAATTACTATTAATTAAACATTTCTAAAGTCACACGCGTAATGAAAATGCTTTCAACGCCTTGAAACTGCTTCTACCGGCTGATAAGAACGATTCAAGTGTTGAAGTACAGTTTATTGTTTAATGTAAGACCTGTGTAATTGCTAAAGTTTACTCAATATACGAGCTTTCTCAACGTGAAATGTAGCTAAGTACAAGCTAAGCGTCTCAGCTCAGTCACTGTATATTTCGATCAAATTGGAGAAAACATTTTTTTATGTATAGGCCTGCCAAAGTGACTCTACTCTGCCTGATGGAAAGCATAAGCAGAATCCAAGAGTGGTGGTCACCATACTCATTGTAAATGCAGACAATGCAACAATGGGCACGGCGGCCTAGTGATGCTTCTGCATTATTCTCTCCTCTGTAGCTAAATCTAAACTGTAGCCAAATTTAAATTCTTAGGGCCAGTTTTACCACTCGCTGATAACGTCCCTGATAGACTAAATAACTACAGATTTCGGTTTCACAAGTCTTGGATAGAGATACATGTATGCATCAACAAACGGGTCTGTCAAATAATGATAAATGTCAGATAACTATTTGATACTTAATCAGAAATTGATGAAATTGTCCCTTACAATCCTTAATTTTAGATCTTCAAGGATTTCACCACCGTTTCCTACTTGGAATTAATACCACCAACACATTGTCGTTCTAAAAAAAAAGCTAGCTTATACTCGTATGACCAAACACATTACCATTTTTAAAAATTTTGAAGTCTAAAATGCACAAACGTTTAACAGAGGAATCATTCGCGTGTAGAAGTTTTGAAAACTAATTACTATCGAAGTTACAGTTTAGAACAATTTATTGGACAGTCTAACTGTACAGATTGTTCTTATACTCAATGCAACATATTCTTTTAGATTAACTGTATTATTTTGTCACAGACATAGCACTATAGTAATATTTGAAACGCCATTGTTAGCTTACGAAAATGCTGATGTACAGCACTAAAAACTTCGTGTATTCCATTTACGAGCAAGTACTTATTCAAATATTTGATATAAAATCATTCTTAGAGGTTATCAAAATATAGATGATTCGAGTGAGGATCGGAAATAAGATCGAGAAGACTATCGGAAACGAATCTAGAGGGTTCGCATCAGGTATATAAACATCCGCAAGTTACGAAGTCTTAACTTAGCAGTACGCTAAAGAAGCGAAAAGAAGGAACGATGGAGAGAAGGTAACAAAACTTTTACTGAGGTATTATTTTAAAATGGTCGTGTTACATACATAAGTAATGGCAACGCAGCGCTGAAGTTTTATCAAGAAAAGCTATGTCAATGAGGGGCACGTCCCTCAGTCTGGGTACAACAAATTCAATTTTTTTTCCGTAAATTATTCACTTATTTTGTCGTAACGTTATGTTATATATATGTACTAGCTGTGCCCGCGACTTCGTCCGCGTGGAACAGTGACTTTGGGTAGCAGTTTTAATTATTTATGCTAATATTATTTTAAAAATTAGGCACACGTTTCACTGTTAAAAATATAATTAAGTATTTATATAAGTACATAAAATAAAAAGTATTTTATATGACCTTATTTCGACATTCGACATGGCCAAGGCTTTCAACCTGTTCTTGCACCGTTCGCTTCTCTCCGAGCTCTAAGCATTCGCTCTGCCTCCTAGACTCGTCTCTAGATTGACGCTTTTCTTCATCAGCGCCTTCGCATTAGAGTTTTTTGCGACGGACGGCGCGGCCTCTGTTTTTCTGGAGGTAAACGCTAGCGTACCTCAGGGTTCAGTCCTGTCGCCCAATATGTTTCTTCTGCATGTCAATGACATATTAGCCCTTTGCAATATACATTGCTATGCAGACGAAAGCACAGTGCATGGACAATATCATGGATACCCTGCAGCCAAGATGGTAGACGTTGAGGAAAATTAATTGGAGCTTGTCGCTGAGCTCGACCGGGTTTTGAACCGCATCTAACAATGGGGTGATGAGAATCTGGTCGAGTTCAACGTTAAGAAAACACAGGTGTGCCCGTTCTCTACCAAAAAGTCCCCGTTTCTTCCCCTTCCCACTTTTCAGAGCACTCAACTGCCACTACGGGATAAGCTCGGTGTCCTGGGCATGGATATTTGCCGAGACCTCAACCCACGGGAGTACATCGAGGGCACCACTAAGGCAGCCTGAACACTGTGAGACGGTTTTTCGCACCCGAGCATTTGTGTCTCCTTTATAAGACCCAGGTTCGCTCGTCCTTACTGTTCTCATCTTTGTGATGGATCCAGGCAGTATTTACTTGATTTTCTCGATCTTTTGCAGCGGCAATCAGTCCGCATTATCAACAGTCCCGATACCACCGAGTCCCTTGAGCCTCTGCAGTTGCGGAGAGATATCGCCTCTATGGCAGTCCTCTACCTCTTTACCATTGAAATTTTTCTGAAGCTTTCTTCCAACTGATCCCACCTTCTCCCTTCCTCTACAGAACAACACGTGCTGGTCTTGGAAGTCACCGCTTCATTCTTAGAAATACGCTCTCGAACCGAACGGTTTGGTTCTGCATTGTCTGCTTTCTCAGCTAGTATGGTTGCCTCCACTGTTGGATTCTGCTTGAGCTTTCCCTCAGGCTGAGCAAATTCTTCTCAATTTTTACAATGTTAAAATATTAAGTTTTTGATTTGCCATCTTTTGCCAAATATTGTGATTGAGCTGATTGGATACACGCGAAAATGCTGCCCATTGGAAAAACATGTTTTTCTTTAAGTGAACTGCAACTTTAACCGTCTGTCTTTGGGCTTTGATAATTTTTATTGCAAATGTTGTTTTCAGCGGAAACTGCATTCTTTAAATTTAAATTGCAGATAAGTTTGAATTATTGGAATACCGGGAATTAAAACATTTTCTTTTACAATGTTGTACCTCAGTTGTGTATTTTGTAGCCGTGTACCATTACATAGCTTTGGCGCTCAAGACTTCTTATTAATAAATTAATTATAATATTCTTATTAAAAATAGAACATTAACTTTCAGTCTCAACTTATGGGAAGGCGCTCCTGATAATTCTAAAGAGTTGAGAAACTTTATGCATAAGCTATGATATGACTGGTTCAGTTTCCCTTGCATTGTTTCCTGAGAGGTATTCGATAACATCTTCCTCCACGTCTGACATGATCCGTTCGTTTATTTGAGAACTGTCTCATTAGTCGGCGGATCAGAATAGATATTATTTTTAGATCATGTGTGCCATCATATACTAGGATTCACGTCTCAGTATAATCATGTCTTTACTGTCATTTGGCATACAATCTTCTCCTATTTTTAGATGAGCATTTGCATATTGACACTGCTCATAAATCATTGTGAAGTTGTACTCGCATAATTGTATTAAGACAAAACTTTTTAACATGTACCCATAAAACATATGTTTCATACAGGCATTTATTTCATCTTGCGGCATACCCCTTTTGCTTTTTTAACCGACTTCAAAAAAAGTAGGACGTTCTCAATTCGACTTTTTTTTATGTTTGTTACCTCAGAACTTTTGACTGGGTGAACCGATTTTGATGATTCTTTATTATTTTAAAACTTGTTTCTTTCTCATGTGGTCCCATTTTAATGTGGTCTAGTTCTGACATGTCATCCATGAGAAAATCATATAAATCTTCAATTTGCATTATGTATGTGCGCGACAAATAACTTAATTCAATTTGGTTTTTTTTTTGTTAAAATTTTGTATTATTTTGTGTTTAAATACCCCGGATACTTTTCTTCCGATTTTTTCACAAAGAAAATTATTTGATTAAATAAAAAATCATGTAAACAAATCTAATCCTATTGAATAATAACGAATTTGTAGTGGCAGAATTCAACATCCGCATGCGGCACAGTCATCTGCCCTCACGTGTCTGCCCGTTCGAGTAAGCACACTTAGGCATATTGTGATAACTCAGTAAATGTTACATCTGAATAGCTCTAAATTTTCGCAAACCTTGCATATTTCCATACAAACTTTCATCCCCTATTGCTATTTTACGCCCTGTATGGTAAAATTTTTACAAAATTTAAATGACGTTTTTATCTTTGATTATTAATGTTTTAATAATAATATTTATCTAATCAACAGCCTAAAAAATAAATATTATTATTTTAGGCTTAGATTATTAAATCAAAGATTTTAGCTTAAAATGACGATACTTTTGTAGAGATTTTTTAAGTTTAGAGACACTGTTTTGTAATTTGTCTTATTTATTCCTAGTAATATAATGAACATACAAATCAGATTTATCAATGTATGTATTAATCTTAGATTATTATATAAATTTAAGTCTTTTTTTAAAAAGTGAAATCTTTTTAATGAATTTGACATCCTTGTTTACTCGTTGCCAAGACGCCCTGTGTCACTAAGGCAACGCGCATGCGTGTTGCGAGTTAACAACTACTCTTCTATACAATCTTTCATCCCCCCTTTTAACCCCTTTTTACCTTTTTTTCGCAATAAAAAGTAGCCTATGTCCTTTCTCAGGCTCTAGACTATCTGTGTACCAAATTTCATTGTAATCGGTGCAGCGGTTTGGCCGTGAAAGCAAGACAGACAGACAGACAGACAGAGTTACTTTCGCATTTATAATATAAGTATGGATGATATGAGAATATAGGCTCCAGACGAATCAATTTCAACTCGAATATTCGATTCATGCATAAAAAGTTACGTTGGCGTATTGATAGATAGATGTAAACACACATAAGAAATATGAATTCTATCTCCAAGTAACACAAGGTCTCATGTAAAAAAGGTCGCCTATAGAGGACATCAACGGTCGAGTAGTTTCCTCGAGTCTTATTTACTTTGAGATCGACGCAATATCCTAATGCAAAAAGGTAACTCATATTCAAAGTTCAATTGCCTATGAATTCTGTCAGTAGCTGTGCGACAAGGATATTATTTATTTATATTTTAATTAGTCTTGAAACAATAAATGTTTTAGTGTCAAACACTTATTGATGTTAGTGCTTTAAAATTACACTTCGCCAACATAGCATCAGGTTTAGAGTTCACAGTTCAGCACCGAACCAATATATTTATATAAATCGGCCAAGTGCAATCTGCAATCCAATTCAATCAATTTCAAGCGTTTATTAATATCGAGCAAATTCGTTTAAAAATATGTGTAAATTCTCTCATTAAAAAGAGATGTTTCTTAAAATACAATCTCTTCATGATTCGGTAATGAGTCAATCATATTGTGTATTTCTCATTAAATCTTACGACAATTTTATTATTAAGGCATCAGCAAGGATGAGTGCTATGTGTATTTACTGAACCGAAAATCGCGGTTTCCTGTTTAATTCTGCATCGAACTGTTGACTTTGTTATACCAATATTCATTGTTAAGTATTTAATTGATTGCACGCTCGCAATAATAATAAGAAATAACGAAAGTTTATCCGATATTCGTCTTCTTAAATTTAACTAACACACACCAAATTAAACCTCGTATTCGTTCGTTTTACTTTAAGATAGTAACAATTCGTCTAACAAAAATTGCAGTTTCTGCAAGAATTGTAAATGACATTTTTTAACATCTACATTCTCTAGCTGGATAGTGACAAAGTTTTAAATTAATTTCGTAATATATTGTAATTATACATGCACCGCGAACCAGGTGTGAGTAAAACGCACAATTTCTAATGTAGAGTTACACCTGTGCGTTAGGATCATTAAAAAGAGATCATCAATCCACCTGCCACCCTACCCAATATATTTGCCATTACCCTTTTGGATAAGCACAAAAGTACCTAAATAATGTGTTTATAATTTGCGGTACACGTCGATTAAAAACAAGAATCTGTATCATGTTAATATTTTGACACACGTTCGAGTCTCGCACTAGTTGATTGGATTTAGTTAAAGAAGTTACTTATTTGGTCAAGTTCGTGGTCAAATAATGTATCTACCTAATTCAAATTTATATAGTATAACATTTTCACTGTACATACTTATGTGAATTTGGGTACATACAACACTTCCCTTTTAGGCATATAATGTGATATACCTGGATTTAATTAATACCATCATTAGATTACACGGCAAACTTTATACCACATTAGCATTAATAAGTGTTGTGTTTAGACTAAACTGTCTGTATGTCACCATAAGCTAATAACTAAACCGTTTAGTTATTAGCTTATGGTGACATACAGCTGTCTGTATGTCGGTAGCGTATAGCGTATAGCGGGTAGAATTGTGTTTTCAAACCATCCAGGAACCCATTGAAATATACATACAAAGAAAACATTCTAATTGCTTCAACCGTTTTTTTTTAAGAAGTAGGGGGGCAAACGAGCATACTTATCTCCTAATGGTAAGCGATTACAGCCACCCATGGACACCCGCAACACCAGAGGCGTCATAAGTATGTTGCCGGCCTTTGGGGATGGAAAGGGGGGTGGGGGGAGTTGTTGGGGAATGGGCCTCCGGTATCCTCACTCACTCGGTGAAACACAGCGCAAGCACTGTTTCACACCGGTTTTCTGTGAGGCCGTGGTATCATTCCGGTCGAGCCGGCCCATTCATGCCGAAGCGTGGCTCTCCCACGGGGTTTAGGACGAGTAAGGTGATAAACACACATGTAAAACTATAGATAGAATTATATATTCATGTATTCAGATATAGATAATGAGCTAGTTGTAATGTAAGAAGGGACAACTGTTCATAAGTTATTTAACTATAATAGACTACTCTCTATTCTCAGGGACTTCTTTCCTATGGTATTCGCGATTTTCTCGCATTTGATTTACATATGACGGAACACCACGTCATTTTAGTCGATTTGATTCCAATAGACCTCTTCATCCTAAACCTTGGTTGATGATGACCATTAGGAGTTTTGCTATGTTAAATAAATATCTCCCTATAAACTAAACCAGTAACTTTAACTCAAGAAACATCATTGCTAAACCTACCTTAGGAAACAAACATATTACATGTACCTAACCTCTATTCATTAATTCTATTTTATATCCTTTTTATCATGTCCTCCTTTAACCCTCACTAAATTAGCTCTTCAAAACGTGATTTAATAACAATATTGAATCACAAACCAAGTTCTGCACAGGTATATAATATGCAGTTTCAGACAAAGTTGTGCTTACGTTCAGGTAGTTACTGAACAAAGGTATCGCAGTGCATCGCTCTCAGATATAAGCTCTACAGCAGTTTCTGAGTATAATTGGCTCCTTAAACCGCAATGCTCAGGTAACAGCCATTTACCTGATGTTGTTAATCCATATTAAATTTATTTCAATAAGACAGCTACGAAATTTAATTGCGAAATAAGTTAATTTTAGTTCTAATATTAAATTAATTTATATTATTAAGGGGCCGGCGGTCACTGAGTTCTTCATAGAAATTGAATACCAAAACGTTTTGTAGTTTGAACATATTTCCACCATATTATGTTGATATCCAGATTTAGACAGTATTTATCCAGGCTTCTTATCCCTTTTTATTTAAAAAAACTTACGTAAAGTAACGAAAAAGTTGAATTTAATTTTGCACATTTTTACAGCGTAAATGGCATGTTTTAAGTTTGTTTTTTCTATATTATAAACAGCAACACGTATAATATTTATTATAAAAAAGCATAGCTTGTATTACCAAATTACTAATTATCGAAAAGAAAATGAAAAAACATTGAGTTTTCATTGATGATTTTTGGTAGTCTACAACACATCCATATTTATTATAAAAACCAAATAGTTAGTAGTGCTATCGCAGCAAACAGATGTCAATATACTACGCCAGGTATGGCTTACCGAGATACAGTGACAAGATATTAGATATATATTATATTTTATTATATATTAGATACAGCAATATTCCGAACAAATTTCAACTTGCAGTTGCGAGCGTCGGTCGCCGCGCTCTTAAGGTGTCAGATAAGAAGTCCACACGATAATGGTAGATTCTTGTGGAGCCCTATGGATACAAGCGGCAGGGGATAACTTCCTACATTACTTTTCTTTTTCTTTCTTTTTTATCTCTTTCGGAGATACGTATTAAATAAGATGATTTTTTACCCATATACAAGGACTGTTAGGGTAAAATGTCAACTGGGTAAAAACAAAACACACATTATAGGCTTAGGAAGGCACTAACACTAAAGGTAAATATAAATTAAATTATTTTTGAAAATATGTATTTCAGATTGCTTTTAATGAAAGGTTTTCCAATGTTCATTTTTTCTGATCTTAACGTCATATCTGTAGTGAACTTGAAATAAAATTAATATATATAAATACTATCTGACCCACGCAATTTAGTTTGCTTCTTTTCGATCATACTCGGCTTCTATTGATCTAAGGGTGATTTTAACTATACCATTTTAGACACGGTAGCAAAACATCATGTTTATATAGAAAACGTGAAAATCGGTTAAATAGTTTCAGAGTTCAGTGACCAGAGAATAATATACACAAAATTACTATTTTTGTAAGGCTTAATATTAAAAACACTAATTCAAAATATTGTGAGTTCCAAATATTGTTATTTATGTTATCTGTGATGTATAAAATATAAAGATAAACTCTAACAAATTAATATCAATATCACTAAGGCATGAAAGAAGCAATCTTGAGAGTGGATGTGCGTAAATCATCCAACAAGGTAATTTATCCTAATTCATCTAGCCTTCAAAGTAATATTATAAATGAGAAACTTAGTTAATTTGTACTTTCGTCTTAATTAAACTTAAGAACATAGGGTGATAGGGTTCCTTTTGTCCACAAAAGGAACTAACTTTGATACAATTTATATGAAAGATACGTCAATATTGTCAACTCCCGCACTAGGAATAAATCCTGTGTCGCGGGGGACCTTACAAACATACATGTAACGGACACAGAGAACACCCAGACTCAGAACAACAATTCGTGGATCACCCAAAGTGATGTCCCACGTGGGATTTGAACCCACGACACTTGGCGAAGTAGGAAACGGCGTGGTGACCGTTAAACCATTAGGCCAAACGTGCAGTTACCTCTGAGATAAGCTATCCGGGACTTATCTGTGACCCGTGAAACACTTTAAGTCTCTTAAACGTTGCAAATTCTGTCTTCTACGGACGAGAACATTTAAGTGTGGAAATACAGTCAGCAAAATAATATTTTTTAAATTCCTTTATTTTAATTTTTGTCCATGCATTACCACCACACCTGTGTTATTTTTTTTTTTTATAAATACAAAGACTCCCGCAGAAAAATGCTGGAGTTGCATTAGGAATATACATCCTGTGTCGCGGGGGATTTTACAAACACACATGAAACGGACACAAAGAACACCCAGACTCAGAACAACAATTTGTGGATCACACAAAGTGCTGTCCCATGTGGGATTTGAACCCACAACACTTGGCGCAGTAGGAAGCGGCGTGGCAACCGCTTAAACCACTAGGCCAACCGTGCAGTCAATTATTTACCATTAATGAATAAAACGTAAATCTGTTAAATATAATTTATTCCTTTTAACGCTTTCAACACAATTCATCATGAGTAATCCATTTATGAACAAAAAGAGAAAATAAAGGAATGATCCCTTTGAAACTTACAAGTTTTATATTTTTCTTTGTACTTTTAGCTTTGATAGAAGTTTGGCTTTGTTTGGAGGGACTGGCCGGCCGTAAAGAGTTCAAGAAACCCGCCCTCGGCATTATAGAGGAATATTCTCGCTTGCTTCCTCGGCTCTCTCAATAACAAAACAACCGACGCGACTTATGTTGAATGAGTTCTCATATTAATATAAATTATTATGTTCAGAAATGTTTTAATTAAACGTGTTTTCAATTAAATGACTGAATTTGACAGCTCGGATGCTTCCCACTTAGCCGACTATTGTGAGTTCACACAACGCCATCTAGTCCCAAGCTAAGCAGTGCTTGTGTTATGGGTACTAGACAACTGATATAAATACAATACATAAATCCTTTTTTTTTGTAAATACATACATATTATACATAGAAAATACCCAAACTCCGTAACAAATATTTGCAGATCATACAAACATCTGGTTCGCCCCGGGAATCGAACCCGAGACCTCAAGCACAGCAGTCGCATACACTGCCACTGCGCTACCGAGGCAGTCCATTAATTAACAATTATGATTATTATGTTTGTGTCCCTTTCGTCGTTGTCGTCCGTCCGTATGTTTGTAAAGTCTCAGGTGACAAAGAGTATGTTCCTGATGCATTAGTTGTTATATAACAAAAAAAGCCCTGAGACAAAAATTCCACGTAGCTACTAAAAACAAGACATTCTCAAGAACATTTGTTTAGTTTATGGGCGGAGTAAGGTTCTTATAGTCTTGACATAAATCACTGCCAATCGGAGAAGTTGGCCTCTTTTTACATCAAGTGTAAGTGCTATGTGTAATCTTTCAACTAGTTACGTAAATAGTTATTTTCATCCCATTATCTGCAAAAGCTGTTTTATCCGCTAGAGGATAAAGTAAAATTGAATTTAGAACATCGTGTGCAATAAGCTAGTGAAGTCAAAACATCATTAAACCTATTTACTTCTACCTCCATGGCACCGAATTTATCATACATTTTTTTTTAATTTGTTAAAAACTCAGACTCGGAACCTTCTTGGTGTACTTTTTTTTTGATTTGCTTTGCCAGCACCATTTTCTTTTCACGTCATTTAGTAATTTCCTCGCTGAGGTGGGACGAAAAGTAACGTGTTGCACTCGAGTGCAATTTTTTTTTATCTCGTGCTCAGCGAGGAAATAACTAAATGCAAAAAATAAAATGGCGCGGGCAAAGAAAATTAAAAAAAAATACACCAAGACGGTTCTGAGTCTGAGATTTTAACAATTTAAAAAAGTTTTTATGACAAATTTGGCACCGTGGAGGTAGAAGTAAATAGGTTTAATGATGTTTTGAACTCACAAACTTAGTGCACACGATGTTCTAAGTTCAATTTACTTTATCCTCTAGCGGATAAAAACGGCTTTTGCACTCAGATATCGAAGGGCAAAAATACTTTTTCCGAGATGGGGGAAAAGGTATTTTTTAAGATTGATCGAATTGCGAGTGTAGACAGTGAGGGTATATACTAACATAAAGAAAGAAACGATTTTGGATTTCCGATGTTTCTTAACTATTATCTTATGGATCGCACATGTTTGTGTAATACATGCAACTTGTACAGAGAGACAGTTCACATAGATTTAGCTCTAATCTGAATAGTTAATTATTAAGTTAATACCTATTGTATTCATTGTTCTAGAATACGAAAGGAGAAGAGTAAAGTTACCTGATTTTGTCTACTCCCGAATTTGCTGTGCCTAAATTACAAAAAGGAATAGAAAAAAGTGCTACAACTACCAACACCTTAGAAAAAAGCTTTAAAAATATATTTTCCTAAAAAAAACTGAACAAATTACTACTATCATACCTACAAGCTTACCCCTGCATCGTTTCGGTGTATATTCTCGTAGATGTCAGATACGAAACTCTTTCCAAGTGTCGCATTTGTCCGTACTCATTTTTATTTAGAACCTATCGGTTCTATTATATTAAATTAGTTGATAACTACACTCAGTTAAGCAGCAGTAAGCTCGTGATACTTAATCAGTTGGGAGCTCCGGGAGTCTTGAGAGAATCTTGCGGTATGACATCAATATTACTTATATTTTTTCTTATCCCACTAAAAGTCTCACCGGAGCTTTAACATTATATACTATTGAATGATATAACGCTTTCGCTAATATTAATGATCTGTAGTATTCGATAACTGAAAATGATAATTATATTTTTAAAAGAAAAGTAGAAAAAAATAGAACAATACTCATTGTGCTGTCAAAAGTGAATGTAACGAAATCCTCCATGAGAATCCGAGTGAAGCGTGTTTGGAGCACCAAGTTCAAAAGTACTTTATGCCTGTATATATAAAGCAATGGTCGGATTGGTCGCTTTGACACCACACCGAGCTGGGTTGATCAAATATTGGTACCCAACAAATATTTGTGTGACACAAAGATGGTCTTTCCATCTTTCTACCCTTTGTCTCTCTGAACTATTCGTATACCACCCGTAGATAATAGAAACTGAAGTAACTAGTGGAATACATCTACGTACACATAAAATATACACAATTCATTTAAATTAATTGTAATGAAGAACAAATTGTCACTGATATTTGCCATTCTTCGCACTGGTTTCGCTCAAAAAGAGTTCGGCATCGTTTCAAAAACAATTCCCGAAACCGAACTTCCCGAACTTGAGCAAAAGATCTCGTAATAACCGGACCATATTGATTCACTTCGGGAAATTTCTAAAAAACGTAGGAAATTCTGAAATTCTTGAGCTTTTTCTAGAACACTCGCTATATGTGAAAACTATTTCCTCATGTTTTAACATGTAGCGACAGCATTTAACAAATCTCAATATAAATTTACAAGAAACACGTAAGACTTTCAAGAAGATCCATACATCACGTCAACATTCTAATAGAAACAGACCGGCAACCAATAAGAGTTATGAAAGTTCATGATGATAGTGAATGAATCCTTTTGTTTAAATAAGAAGTTAATGTATGATTTTTCGTCCCTGATAAGAAACAATAATAGCACCCTACAATCATATAATATTTGCTCTATTAAATGTGTCTTTTTTGATGGGCAAACGAGCAGACGTATCGCCGGTAATCGGTATCGAAGGTAAGCAATTACCGCCGCCCATGAACACTCGCAACACCAGAGGCGTCACAAGTTCGTTACCGTCCTTTGGGGGATGGGGAGGAGGATAAGGGAGGGTATGGGTTGTGGGCCTCCGGTATCCTCACTCACTCGGTGAAACACCGCACAAGTACATTCTGTTTCGCGGGGGACTTTTCACACATGCATGAAACGAATACTAAGGACACCCAGACTCAGAACAACTATTTGTAGACCTCACAAAGTGTAGTCAAATGTGGGATTTGAACCCGTATTACCTGGCGCAGTAGGCAGCGGAGTGGCCACCGAGTCAACAACCAGGAAATCCGTGCAGTCAATGTTAATACTTTGAAATGACGACATTTAAAATATTTTTTCTTAATATAAAGATCACTTCATTGTATACACTATGGATAAAATACAAATCTAAACATATAATTTAAAATCATGATTAGGGCACAGGCAAATAATTAAACTTTACCACTTACATGATTTAAAGAAAATTGAATGAAAGCGACTATTTTAAGTAGAATTTTGTTTTGCGCTAAACTTTTTACATAAATAAGTTTTTACAACTTTAAAGTAGCAAAGCCCGCTTAGTCCAACTATAAATATAAAAAACTATAAAAATTAAACTCAAAGATATAAAAATAACTTTAGATATTCAT
Organism: Diaphora mendica; assembly: GCA_949125395.1. Taxonomy (NCBI): domain Eukaryota; kingdom Metazoa; phylum Arthropoda; class Insecta; order Lepidoptera; family Erebidae; genus Diaphora; species Diaphora mendica. The sequence goes on from OX421326.1 coordinate 13,948,819, forward strand.
AACATACTTTTAAATTGTTCTATAAAAATGACAAATATCTTAAAAGTTAACTTAAGAAATGTTCATGATAGAGATTTTGCGCAAATATTCTAAAAGTATACTTAACTAGCTTAAAGACCACGATTTATTCGTATTACAGCTGTTTTTTGTCTTTATTTTTCTGTACCGTAAAGAAAAATAATGGTTTTCAATAGCCTGGAAACTTGTAAAGTTAAAGTCCATTCGTTTAGATAGTGTCGCTGCACCTGCACGAAATTGTTATTGTTGTGAAATACGAATACATTAATTCATACAACGGCGTAAACTGACAAATCATACTTGCTTGTAGGTGTACGCCACAGGCGGGCCGTTAGATTTTATGGCAGCTTGCCGCACGTGCGACGGGGCGTGGCGGCGCGATCAATGTGACTTAATTAATAGACTATACACGATTTCATGACTGATAGGTGTTTTAAATTTGCTATTTATTTACTACCAGCTTTTGCCTGCAGCTCCACCCGTGTGTATGTCGGCTGTAGTGGTAAAATGTAGCCTATGTTCTTCCTCAAGAGTTAAAGTATCTCAACGCCAAATTTTATTGGAACCGATTTAGTGGTTTAACTATGAAAGCGTAACAGACAGACAGAGTTACTTTCGAATTTGTAACATTAGTATAGACATGAAATTAACACGTGATACTCCATCCAGATTAATCTGGTTGATTGACAAAAGTAAGTTTTCTTCTAATTTTTCGTGATGAATAGAAATCTATCTGCCATTTACAATGGGTAATATCTTTCACGAATTCCAAACAGTTTTATTATTTTTGCACTTATTTATTCAATCTAAAATATAGATATTTCTAGAACAAGTCCACATTCCACCAAAATATCTTTCAGATAAAATATGTGCTCTTAACGGTCTGGGATTTGAAATGTCAGTTAACAAAGGCTGAGGCGTTTGAAATATTCAACGACCACAGTGGATGAAAATGAGACGCTCCAACAAAACATCATTAAGACTAAAAACGTAAAAATAAACCCACTCGAGAAATGATTTAATTAATTAAGAAAAATGCGTCTTTCATTTAATGAAACGTGCTTTGAATAAAAGCTTAGGTTTAATTAATTAAATGAACTTTATGTTTCTTTTTCGAAAAAGGAACCTTGTTTTTGTTCATTTCTACTAGGAACAGTGCTGCGGTGTTAACTAATGGTATGAAACGGGTGAGTGTTGACGAGTTTAAGAGTCTCTTTCTAATGGATTTCATAGACAAAGAGAAAATAAATGTATTAGTAATTTATATATGTTTTTAAATGTCGTTAATGAATACGAATCTTTAATATGCATCCTACAATATGTGCTATACTGCTATTTTTTTAACTGATCTTATACAGGTAGTTAGATAGGATAGCCGCCATCAAGGACGAACTTGTTTCGTATTTTTTCTATTTTTCTTTGCAGCTAATGGAATCTTCCTAATGTATTTATTTAAAGGTTCTATTCTAAAACAGTTAATGCAAAAATCTTCAGTCTCACACCAAACAGAGGTGGCGTTTACTGAGGATTCAATTTTACGTTTAAGTTTCTATAACATTAGAATTTAATTGATTAAAAAATAACCTTTGAAACGAATTATATTTATGCATGCAACTTTTTACAGTAATTTCATATAAACTCATGTGCAACATTGTTGTGCGTTTTTTTTCATTATTAATCACCTTTACATAAAAAAATACTTCAAAGTTGCTATGCAGTTATACACATTATTTTATAAATACTGGAAGTTCAAAACGTCTGGACTTCATTCAAACATCCAAAGGTTCAAATTACACACATCAAAAGTGTCTAGGGATCAACATATGTGTCTAGGGATCAACATATATTTTTGCAATAACTTTTCTCCTGATTGATATTAATTAAAATTTTCTTTAAGGATTCATCAAATAAAGTGTTTTCGTTTGTCACAGTAACGATAAACCAAGTCACCTTTGCATTAATAAAGAAATTTGCCATTTTCCTAATAAAAGGATTTTTGACATTTGAACCACTAACATTAAAGTTCGAAAAAAAGACTGAAATAACAGTTTTCTTTAAAATTTTATTAGGTAACTTAAACAATTAATAATCCGTGTTTCTACCGCGAACACTAACAACACAAGAATCGGTTTGGCATACTCAAAATTAGTTCATCCAAATCACGCTGTGGAATGGCTGTCCATGTTCGTTGCAACAACAAAAAAAGGTCTTCTTGCGACTGGATACCCTCCATATTCGGCAGAGCTCTTCTCTGTAGCATATCCCATGCATGCTCAATCGGGTTCAAGTCTGGCGACTGAGCAGGCCAGGGCCAAAGCCACATCTCAATCTCAAGAAATCCGCATAAAAATGCTTGATCCCTAGACACTTTTGATGTGTGTAGTTTATAGATACACCCCGCTATGTATCTATGTACGCAACTAGATACAATGAGAACCCGTAAATGTACATTACATATTACTTATTTTACTAACCCACTAAAGATTCGGTTTTTTTGATATGTCACTTCATAAAGACTTCGTTTGTCGTAAAAAGAAACAAAGATACCAAACAAAGTTAATGGAGATAGTCAAGGAGGCCGAATATATGTTCGCATTTTATTTGATATGTTAGTTCAGCATAAATAAATATGCTGAATAAACTAGCTAACGTAAAGATCATATTTGCTTCAAAAATAGAACTTGCAAATGTAAAAAGTACGAGATACGAGAAAGACACTCGAGGGATGTAAATTCGTTGCTTATAGCAATGCTGAACATGCCCTGGAGTAAAATAAATATCATGTTGTATCGTATTAACTGTCACAAAAACTGCCATGTCTCAACATTCGCGTTTTTATGGAAAGTTATGCAGCACATTCCAAACTGTAGCTTAATTGCGTTAATTTAAAGTTGTTTATTGTACTTCTGGTATTACATAAAATATTCTGGGTTTATTATTTTATCGACTACTGTCTTAAATATATATATATATATAAATAATCATCAAGAAATGAAATTCAGGTAATGCTATAAAGAACGTAGTGCTGGAATATTGGTTTTCATTTATATATATAAATATATATTTTTGGACATTTAACACACAACGCCATCTAGTTCCAAGCTAAGCAGAGCTTGTGTTATGGGTACTAGACAACTGATAAAAATACATATATATATACTTTTATTTTTGTAAATACATACATATTATACATAGAAAACACCCAAACTCCGAAACAAATATTTGCAGATCAAACAAACATTTGATCCGACCCGGGTATCGAACCCCAGACCTCAAGCACAGCAGTCGCATACGCTACCACTGCGCCACAGAGGCACTCGAAGTATTATATAAGTATATGTCCATATAGTAAAGAAATATAGATTTATTGGTCCATTGTTATAGCTGTCTTGGGTGCTGTCAGACAACACTGCAGTGACATCTCTTTCTGGTCTGCGGCGTGTGCTGGCGAACGGTTCCTTGGAGCTGCTGCCCTTCCCCTCAGAGCACTTCAGGCGAGATGTTCACGCCACTATATATCGGTGTCGGCTGAGACTCAGCAGTGGATTCGTTGTGTTGTCTAAGAACATTCATGTGCATGCAGGTGAGTACAGATACACAGATTTTTTCACTTTTACAGTCCTTTAAAATATCCTGTGAAATCTATGAGCGGATTTTAACATTGTTTTTTTTTTTTTCGAAAAACTTAAAACTTTTCGACGTACCAATAGACACTGATGGACATTGGTTCGTCGAAAGGTCTTTCCTTAGAAAGCGTTTACTAAAGACTGTTAAGAAATAAATTATTATATTATTATCTAATTTCAGACATAGTGAAAACAATAATGAATTGTAAAATTTTACTGGACCATATAAAAATATTAAATTGTTTCAAATATTTTAAGAGAAACTGACAAAAAACAACAAAATAAAGTACACTAAACATTTCCCGTTCACATTGTTGTAGACCAGAGAATTGTCTCAAGAGTGAGATACGATTCAATGAGTGAAAGCTCGGATAGATAAAACGATTTCCAATATTTTGTATTTTCTTTTTAAATTTTAGTAGATAAACAATCTAAACTATATCTAACTGTAGCGTTTTATTTTATCACTGGCTGACCCGGCGAACTTCGTACCGCCATATTTACATATCTGTCTCAGCTTCCCACAGGCAGTGTACAGTCGCAGACAAAAAAAAAGACTTTTCCGTTATCTTTTATTTTTTCCTTCCTAGCAAAAAAAGAATGAAAGAAATCGGACTATGTGTTATTGAATTACAACTAAGTACATATTTTGACTTTCATCCCCTCTCTCCAAGAAACCGTGCTGAAATTCGGGATAAAAAGTATCCCATGTCCTACCTCGTAGTATGAACTAAAATCATGCCAAGTTTCATTTGAATCCAATAGTTTCGGCATGATGCGCGTCCAAGATACAGACCGACAGGCAAAAATGAAAAAAATTACAGTTTTACATTTTTTAAATTAGAATAGAGCCCTCCAAAAAATATTTCAAAATATCTTGAATGTACATAATTGGACCTGTTTCATTTTTATTATAAGTATAGATATAGATTTGTTAGCAAAGTTATGTTATTTACTTATTTTAGAACTCAAAATTAACTATCTTACCGTGAGTTGATAGGTATTTCATAGAAATTGATAAATAAGCAAAAATGTACAAAAAAAAAAAAAAAAGTCAGCAAAAAATGTCAATTCCATTAAAGATTTCGCTAAAATAAGTTCCGCATCAAGACATTGCACGAATTTAACTCTGGTCTATTAAGCCGTTCATTAAAATATCTAGCAAGCCACCTGCCTGTAATACCGTTAAAAATATAAAGTTCATTGAGGACTTTCGTCTGTATAAAATCTACCATGCCCTTTGTACAATTCATTGGAAATATACTAAATTAAGCGTAGATGAAAGCGATTTAAAATCCGCAATTAGGACCCTGTGAAGAAACGTACCGTTTGTGATAAAATAGATTTTCAGAGATAATAGTTAGCAGCATAGTCAGCAGTTTTTAAATTCTATGCCCAACGCGAGCTGACCAGAGATAATTAAATAGAAGTTATTATACATAAGCTTTATCCAGAACGATTTAATCTAAATTGAAATGTACAAAATGTGAAGAAAACGCATTTCAAATACTTAAATTAAGGTTTGTCAAGGTTTCGATCCGAAATTTTAACTCAAAATTCAAACTCCAACGAGCATACCTTTTAAGGCGTACTCAAAGTAACAAATTCCTTTTCTAACAAGTTATGCGGCTTGTTGTTGTGACGAAACTTAAGTTATTTTTTAGTCTCCTAAGTTGACTGCAGCGCGACCTTTTGGAAATTTGTAATTTACATTGTGCGCTTAACACTCGTTTCGAAATTGAAATTTCGAAACTTTTGTTTACATTCAATATTCTCATTTACTTTTTCATTGATTGATTATTAATTACATAATATTTTTCTTTTTAGTCTTTATTTTGTTGTGTGCTACTAACTTATCTCTTCAAAGTTTGAATAAAGATTCTGGTTAACGTTAACTCAATAATGTGACAATTTTTTTTTAAATATTTGTATAACAGAGCTGTGATTTATGGTACCCAACATTTTTTGAAAAGTTGTTTTTTTATATATTACTATATAATTATCAATCGTCATCTCGATCCTAAGACGTCTTTTACTGGACAAAGGACTCCTTCAATAACTTATTTATCAAGTCAATAGCGTTCGCTAGAGCTTTGTCACTTTAGAAAAAGCTGTATAATGACAAATCAGGGTAGTAGATCCACGCTGATTTCAGCACGAACGGGCCGGCTCGACCAGGCCGCACTACCCTCGCACAGGAGATCAACGTAAAATGTCAGCGATCGTGCTGTCGTGTTTCGTTAGTGAGTGCGAGACCGGAGACCCAATGATGCAGAAGCATCACTAGGCCGCCATAGAGTGGGTCACCATCCCCAAGCTGCATTGTTGCATTGCATTCGCAATGAGTATGGTGACCACCACTCTTGGATTCTACTTATGCTTTCCATCAGGCAGAGTAAAGTCATTTTGGCAGGCCCATACATAAAAAACAAAAACAAGATAGTTCCGAATATCAAATAATCGACCTAAACTTTTAATCGAATGGTAGATATAACACTAATACTGTATGTGTTCCACAGCACTTAACATACCTTGGGAAGTGCATGTACCAGACGAGTACGTGATGGCAGGCAACGCAGCGGTGTTGCGATGCGTGATCCCGCCGCATTGCGCCGACCGAGTCAGTACTACAGATTGGTTTACAGACAACGAGGTCGCTGTTTCACATTACTTAGGTATGTACATTTCAATTGCACTCGATGTTTCTTTTATCTTTCTTTTACTTGTAATTCAACATGACTCCCTTCACTTAGTAAATAAGAAGCAATTGTAGTATAGATGAACCTAATTAGATACAAAATGTTTACAAGCGTGCAGTTTACGGAAACGCACCCTTGTAAACATTTTATTTACACTTTATGCACAAAAGTACGATGGCGGACTTATGCCTTAGGCATTCTCTACCAGTCAACCGTAGGGTGGTGTGGAGATGAATGAAGAGGTGTACTACACTTTGGTTAAGAGTTTTAGGAAGTTCATCATAAAACCTACATAATAGATTACAGACATACATATACACAAATACATACACATATACCTTCATACATACTATAATAACAACTACCAATAATTTATACATCTAGTTTATAACGATATACCCGTTAAAGAATACTTAATCATCAGTTAGTTGTACCTGTTACTTTATTTTTAAAGAAATATCCATCTTATCAACTCTAATACACGCTCCGTTTGATCGTAACGTGTTTTGTTGCTTATCAAATCTCTCTATCTCAAATGTTAAATGCACCTGGTCTGCCTTTATTAAGTTCCAGGCTTAAAACGAAACAAAACAATAATAACAATTACAGCAATTGCGCATAATACTGACGTTAAGTCTATTAACTTTCCACTCGAACTATCCATGATACTTACTACTCCAATCTGAATAATCGTTAACAGTTTGTACGTAATCGGAATCCGATGGTTTTATATTACACAGTTGAATGGATGAGGTAATAAAACGGCCTCGTAAATTCTAAATTGTTATTTGAATTATTACTTTTCTCAGGGGCTCGTGGCTCAGTAATAACCCAGTTGGCTAACTAATACATTTCAAAGTTAAGCAATAGTAACCAGGTCAGTCTTTGGATGGGTGACGATTCTTAACACATCTAAAACCTTTCATGCATCGGAGAGCATGTTAAGCCAACGGCGACGGTCCCAGTTGCTATGCGAATATCTTTGTTAAAGTGTTAGAAGTAGTATCAACCTATAGCCGTCTACTGCTGAACGAAGGTTTTCCTCGAGGAGTGCCAACCATCCGCCGCCAACCACTTTCTTCAAATCGTCAGTCTACCGTGCCGTAGGGTGCCATACACTACGTTTGCTTAGTCGCGGTCTCCACTCTAGTACATTTCGGCTCCAGCGACCATCAGTTGCCATGCGAATATATTCGTTAAAGTTATAAAGATCTTAGTAGTAGTATAGTATCAACATATAGCCGTCTACTGCTGAACGAAGGTCTTCCTCAAGTAGCGCCAACCATCCCGGTCTTGGGCAGCCCACATTTTTCTTCAATCTCTTTCTTTAAATCGTCAGTCCACCGTGACGCAAGGCGCCATACACTACGTTTGCTTAGTCGCGGTCTCCACTTAAGCAGATTTTGGCTCTAGCTACCATCAGTTGCCATACGAATATAATTGGAAATCGTTACGGTTCATTCGTAATCGTACTGTTTAACAACGTCCATATTATGAAAAGCTTGTTTTTGTATTATCCATCTAAAATTAATATTAAAGTTTTCCAAAAATATGTTTAATATAACAATCTATAATATAATACAGTGTACTTCTATTGCTTTTTTCCTCAGCAAAAGGAACTTTCCCATCAAAACACTTGTCAACCGATGACATACACAATTACATTTTAATCCTGAATCTTATTTCGAAGAAAAAATAAATTGAGGTGTTAAAACGTCAACACTTGTATAATAATTTGACTCGTGTAACGGTAGATCATGATTATTAAAAGACGTTTTCTCTTTGGAATGATAAGAAAATTGTAATATCTCATATTATCCTCGAGTTTTCATATAATAAAACGTAATTTAAAAATCCGTACATTAAATGTTTGATATTTTGCCAGAATTACTTCTCGGCGTAGGTACTTTAATGGTTGGTTTTCTATGTAAATGTAGGTACAAGAATATTAAATTAGACTAATCTATACTAATCACACTCACTCTAATATATAAATGCGAAAGTTCGTGTGTATGTTTGTTACTTCTTCACGCAAAAACTACTGAACGGATTTGCATGAAACTTTACAGTAATATAGCTTATACATCAGAACAACATATAGGCTACTATTTGCCGCGATAACCAACATATACGCGGGCGGAGCCGCGGGCAACAACTAGTAATATTATGAAGCTAAAGAGTTTGTTTGTTTGTTTGAACGCGCTAATCTCAGGAACTACTGGTCCGATTTGAAAAAATATTTCAGTGTTAGATAGCCCATTTATCGAGGAAGGCTATAGGCTATATATCATCACTCTAAGACCAATAGGAGCGGCGCGTCAGTGAAGAACGTAACAAAAACGGGGGAAAATTATTACGTTACGGGCAATAGGAGACGTAAACGACGTTGCGTGGGTAAGCTAGTTTTAACGATATGAATCGTAAACAATATTCATAGCGTTTGTGACAGGTGTTGTGTTCATTCAAAAGTTTATCTAAATTATAGTTATTATTTTGGGACCTTTGTTTTTAGATATTAATTCAAAGATTAATTTGTGTTCCAGTGTCTATGATATTTCAATCTTATAAGGGTTTGCTTACGTATTATTAACAGATCTAGAGAATTACAAGAACATTGTTTATTTTGTTTACCTTTCGCTAACATTTCATCGTAATATATCGTGTACATATATTATAGAGAGAAATCTCAAAGGCCTACTGGTGGTGACAAACACAGGTCTGAGTTTGTCACCACCCCTGTATCGCCCCTGCACTAAATTAGAGAAAGCTTTCGTCGTTTTCGTATGTAACGGGTGCTTGTCAAGGGAGTATCTACTGTCTTGCAAAAGAGATCGCTATAAAATTGAGAGTTGATGACTTAGTCACTGGAAGTATAGTATACCCAGTGTTAAACCCTTGCACCCAGAATAGTGTTGTCCGTGGGAGAGCCACGCTTCGGCATGAATGGGCCGGCTCGACCGGAGTGATACCACGGCCTCATAGAAAACCGGTGTGAAATAGTGCTTTTACTGTGTTTCACCGAGTGAGTGAGGATACCGGAGGTCCATACCCGAATCCCCATACCCCTATCTCCTCCCCCCATTCCCAAAAGGCTGGCAACGCACTTGTGACGCTTTTAGTGTTGCAGGTGTCCATGGGCGGCGGTAATCGCTTACCATCAGGCGTCTGTTCGTTTGCCCGCCTACACAATAAAAAGAAATAGGGACTCACGGAGTCCCAACGGAGATCAACATACGTCGAGCTGTTTCCCAGAGTATTAGCGATTGAGCGTCAAGTAATTGAAGTGCAGAAGTTATTCTGCATGAGAATGAAACCATCTACCGATAATTCATCGTCATTTTTACGTAAAAATAATAAAGTAGACAATTATACAACCATACCACAGCTTAACTTATTAAAGTTATAATGGACTTTTTTTTTTACGCTAAAGTTAAAAAAATCCTAGTAATAAAATTAATAACAAAAATACACTTCGTTTCAGTTGCTTGTGTTTGAACTACCCTTGGCTTTAGAGTAAATATTATATCGATCGTGTGCATATGCAAGCAGTCTGGCTCACCGTTTCATGCACAAATTACTAAGCAAATATTTGCATGCTTAAAATTTACTAGTTGTTGCCCGCGGCTCCGCCCGCGTATATGTCGGTTATCGCGGCAAATTGTAGCCTATGTGTTATTCTGATGTATAGTCTATATTACTGTAAAGTTTCATCCAAATCCGTTCAGTAGTTTTTGCGTGAAAGAGTAATAAGTAATCGGTGTAACCAGGTGATACGTAACGCCAAACGCCGCCATATAATCCAAAATATAGAATCCTCTTCAATTTCCGGCATGTGGAAGTTCCTTGGAACACTAGGCATCGGTAAACAACAACGCCCTGAGGTTATGACGACAATTGGTTTAGATGACATAAACCGTCATTTCTCAACTACACCTCAGATGGATCATCAAATCAAAAGTCAAACCTTGAGTCACATAGCTAGTCTAGCCCATGCTGACATAGTCCCCTTTAACTTTTCTCCGGTATCTTCTGAGGACATCAAAAAGATTATCCTGTCCATCCGTTCCAATGCTGTGGGATATGACGGCATCAGCCGTCGCATGATTGTCACTATCCTGGATAACGTTATCCCACCAATTTCCCACATTATTAATTTTTCACTCGACTCTGGATCCTTTCCCTCACTCTGGCGTAAGGCCTTCATCATCCCTTTACCCAAAAAAACTAACCCCTCTCTTCCTGAACACTTTCGACCAATTTCTATTCTTCCTTTTCTCTCTAAAGTGCTAGAGGCCTGCGTTCACAGGCAGCTCTCACAGTTTGTATTTCAGCGGAATCTTCTCAGTCCCTTACAATCCGGGTTTAGACCCGGTCACAGCACAACCACTGCTCTCCTCAAAGTGACTGGCGATGTTCGGCAGGGTATGGAGGACACCAAAGTCACAGTGCTGGCTTTGATTGACTTCTCAAATGCGTTTAATACCGTTTGTCATGACGTCCTACTGGCCATCCTATCTCATTTTATGGTCTCCTCAGAAGCTCTGGAATGGTTCTCTTCCTATCTTCAGGGACGACAACAGTGTGTTCGCAAAGATGACCTGTCGTCAGGATGGTGTGATCTACGCACTGGCGTCCCTCAAGGCGGTATATTATCTCCCTTATTATTCTCAATATTCATAAATCTCGTTACCCAACACCTTCAGTGTTCGTATCACCTGTACGCTGACGATTTACAAGTGTACACACAGTCTAGGGTTGAGGACATCGCATATGCAATCGACAAAGTCAACAATGACTTGGACTCCATTAAGAGTTGGTCGGCGAGGTTTGGGTTGACGGTAAATCCAACCAAATGTCAAGCGATCGTCGTGGGGAGCAAGCAAATGCTGAGTAGGTTGAATACAGCGGTCATTCCACCAGTAAGGTACAACGGTGTGACTATACCTCTGAGCGCAGTGGTAAGGAACCTGGGACTACTTATTGACTCGACACTTGATTGGCAGGCACAAGTTACACACGTTAGTCAAAGAGTCACCTTATGTCTCCGAGCTTTATATCGTCTCAAGAATTTCCTTCCTGTTAAAACCAAGACCATACTTATGCAATCCTTAGTAATTCCCTTAATCGATTATGGTGATGTGTGTTATTTTGACCTGAATGCAGACCTCCTCAACAAACTAGACCGCCTTCTCAATAACTGCATTCGATTCGTTTTCAATCTTCGCAAGTATGATCATGTGTCTGCTTTACGTTCCCAGCTGCAATGGCTCCCAATTCGTCAGCGCCGCAGTTTGCGGGCTCTGACATCTCTTTTTTCTTTCCTCAACTCTCCATCATTACCTCAGTACCTCGTACCACACTTCCGTTTCTTATGTTCTAATCACGACCGAAGTCTTCGGTCAACAAACAACTTGCTCCTACTATGCCCCTCTCACACCTCCAACTTTATAAATTCTTCCTACTATGTACAGTCAGTTCTATTATGGAATGCACTTCCTGCCGAAATCAGAATGTCCACAAATCGCCTTACCTTTAAGAAAAAAGTGCGTGAACTACTTCAAAGCGAATTAGCAGTACAATCACAACGATAATACCCGTGTGTATATTTTTTTGTTACATTGTATAATATTGTATATGTGTATGAATCTTTAAGTATATTTTATATGTATTATTATATATATAGAGGTAAATTTGTATATATTGGCATTATCTGATGTGGGTTCATATCTTAAATTTACCTATTTGTTATGAACTTTTATAGAATTCCCTTTCCTTTTTTTTTTCTTTGCGCCTACCGCATCATATTTTTACCACACCTGAAGGTTGACTGGCAGAGAATGCCTCATGGCATTAAGTCCGCCTTTGTACAACTTGTGCAATAAGTTTAAAAATAAATAAATAATAAATAAATAATAAACATCTATCCATCCATCCATACTCACAAACTTTCGCGTTTATAATATTAGTATAGAAGTATAAATTTAGCACAAAACTCAACTTTTAGTTACTTCTACCCTTCATAGAACATGTATTTAACTAATATTATAGTAGGTATATTATTATATTTAAAGCATAACTTAACAAGAAACTACTCTTACAAAAATAGTTTCACAAAGGGATTAGTTTTGGCCATAATGGTTGCCTGTAAGAGATTGATTTCGGGCGATAAGACCGCCATCTTTAAGTTACCTTTGTAATTAAGCTGGTGTACATTAAAGCAATTATTATTTATTAGTTTTAGCCATATTATTGCACGGATGACCTAGTGGTTTAAGCGGTCGCCACGCCGCTTTGAACTACTGCGCCAAGTGTTGTGGGTTCAAATCTTTGTGTAATCCACAAAATGATTTTCTGAGTCTGGATATTCTTTGTGTCCGTTTTATGTATGTTTGTAAAGTCCCCCGCGACACAGGATGTATATTCCTATAGCGGAAGTTGTCTTTTAAAAAAATATTTCTTCTCCTTGCACTTTGATTATACCTACCTACGAATAAATTATTTAAAACAAAAGTTCTTAAATACTTTATGACTTTCTTAAATACTTTATTACTTACATTGAGAGTGATGCACGTTTACGCGCGTTCTAAAAACTCACGTTTAACTCTCATCATCTCGACATAGCCTTACTGCAATCATTTTTTTTTTCTTACCAAATCTCATTACTCGTTAAGCGTCGTCACTGCGCCTCGTAGCAATTTTTTTCGGGACCCTTCTCCCTCAAAGAAGAGCACGGCTTGTTGACTTTTTACCACAACAATTTCTTGTGCAATCTCTGAAAACGTATTTAATTTTCAGCTAGGTTTTGAAATGTGATATAAAATTATATAGTAGAAGATCCAGAAATTATTCTGTCCAGGATTTTTTTAGACAACCCATTTTTAATATGTTTTCTAATATACTAAATTTATTATAAACTAAGTTTATTCTATTATCAGCTCGGTGAAGGTCGATGTAGGGTCGGATCTTAGACCAATGGTAAAGTTTAAAATTTAAGATAATGGAGAAATAAATCAAATGTAAAATAAACAAAGCATCTTATTTTTCTCATATTAAAAATACGTCAAAGTGTAACAAATGCAATATAGTCCTCGCCAGTTTATGTAGTGCTACCTTAATTATTATATTTAGTAATTTACCTTTAGTGTTCTAGACAATCGACTGTCACTTCATATAAAATTCTTGTGTAAGTGTGCGTGAACTGGATTTCTCCAAAACACTGCATAACCGATTTTGACGATTTGTGTTGTATGTTCTTAAGTGGTTCCGTATATATATTTGAAATTCAGATTGGAACCAGCAGGGTTGAATTGAATTTTTATCAATACTTGCAAAATTGTATTTGTTTTTTTATTGATCTACCTGGTTTGCTATCAATAGATGCACTGTTTATAAGTAACACATAATATATATATTTTTTGTTCAGGTTCGAAGTACCAGCGGTTGGACGATGGCTCCTTATATATAAGCGGGGTGAGCACCCATGACAGACACAGCGCTTTTCGATGCAGGGTGCGCGACCGGATCACCGGAACTTTATACACTAGCCAGTATTTCGGTAAGTAACTTTAGAATTATGATTAAAGATATATAATAAAAAATAAAAAAAGACATTTTGGTTTGGGCGAAGAAAATAATTAATTACGTGACAGGTTTTCATCACTGTATTTACAAAAAAGAGAACATAATCCTTTTATTTTACAAGCATTTATTAACTTGCAATGAATGTATGTATGTATGCTCGTATGTTTGGGTGGAATCTTGCAACTCAATTTTGAAGCAAATATCTTCAACCGATGTTGCTGAAATTGCGCAGCGTTACAATACAATATTATAATGACATGGAGCTGATCTGATGCTGGAGCTGGAAGGTGGCCATAGGAACTCTAAAGAAACGTCGCAACATCATCGAGTTTGGACCCGTTTGATTCGTCTCGAGGCGTTCCAGTAAAAGCTTGTTTTTAAAAAGCTTTTTAATTGAATTTATTATTTCTATTGTACTACTTAAACTGCTTATAAGCATATAGTTGGTGAAAGCAAGCAAATAACATTTTGTTGTTCTTTTTATTTGCATCATGTTGATGCGAGTGTAATCAATACGCATTATTACTCAAGGAGAACACACCTTGAATAATATAACACAATAAATAGGTCAGTTATTTATTATGTGAGGTAAAATATAAACCTTTTCCATTTAACAGGTCACATAATAGTGACAGAGCCAAAAGGCGGAGTGCGACCTCGGCTCGTGTTAGAGCCGCGAACGCGCCGCATTCAAGCTGGCCAGGATGTCAGGCTGCCTTGTGCCGCACATGCATGGCCTGTTCCCAGTTATAGGTAAGGATAATTCAATAAATTTTTATCCAATAACTAGTAAGTACTTAATTGATTACGACTCACAGGCAACTGGAAAAATATGTTTTATTGCCTACGACACAGAATTGACTTTTGCCATGCTTTTGTAGTTACCGTATAAATTAAGCCACCAATTGATATATGTATGGGGGAAAAGCGACATTGTAAACATTTTTATACAGATGTAATTTATTGATTTATTATTATCAATTTTATTATTTCAAGAAACAACATCTGAACATTTGTAAATGTAAATTAAAATTTTACTTATATTTGTCACAAAAGATCTGATAGATTCAAATGTAGCACAGAATGTTTTTACCGCCCCCACATCGATACTTGGAACTTGGAGTATTGGCAATTCTGATAAGCATTCCCGATAAATGAAACACTTATATATGTATACATACATGGTCTAAAGCATTTTCAATTGTACTTTTACTTTCAAATGTACTAGGAGTATTCGTTCGAATGGTTTTGAATCCTATAGATTTTTTATTCCATTATATTTATGTACAAATATAGAAGAAGATAAGATGGTATTTTTAGATTAGGTGTAGGCAAGACGTCCAGCATGGTAAAATTGGTCAAAAACTCCTTTCTGAAGAGAGATCATCTATAGCAGTGCATTATTAAAAGCTATTATTATCTATATATATAAAAGAGTAATGTTCCGTTTCTTATGTTCCAATCACGACCGAAGTCTTCGGTCAACAAACAACTTGCTTCTTTTATGCCCCTCCCACAACTCCAATTTTATCAATTCTTCCTTCTATGTACAGTCAGTTCTACTCTGGAACGCACTTCCAGCTGAAATCAGGATGTCCACAAACCGCCTCACATTTAAGAGAAAAGTACGAGAACTCCTTCAGGGGGAATTGGCAGCACAAACACAACGCTAGTACTTGTCTGTGCATATTCATATCTTATTAAATATATATGTATGTGTATGCTTAAACAATTATATATGTATAAATAAATATAGTTTTAGTAGTATATACTAGTTGTATTTGATGTAAGTATTTTTTTTATTTACGTAACTATTGTGATTTTGTAGAATTTCGGTCTTTGTCGTTGCACCTACCACATCATACTTCTACATCACCTGAAGGTTGACTGGGAGAGAATGCCTCATGGCATTAAGTCCGCCTTTGTACGTCATGTGCAATAAGTTTTAAATAAATAAATTAAATAAATAAATAATGTGACTGACTGACATACCCAGAGATCAACGCACAGCCCAAACCGCTGAACGTAGAATCCTGAAATTTTGCATGTAGGTTCTTTATATAACGTAAGTGAGCACTAAGAAAGACATTTTTGAAATTCCACCAGATTTAAATAAGATTAAAATTTTATATGTGCTAAGAAAACAAATATGGATATTTAGTTTTTCAACTTATTTAAACTTTAACGTAAAATAAAATGAGTATTTTTTTGTGAACCGTGAAATTACAAATGCCAATGATAATGTCAATATAAAATTTTAGTTCAATATATTTTGTAACGTTTGAAAAAGTGAAATATCGTCAAGTTAATGACGTTTTTTAATTTAGTACAGAATCACCATGTCCGCATAGTTTCATACATAAAACCACGAACCATGGTTTATACTGAATGGACCACCGGACTCACTAAGAAAATCTTTACAGATACTAACAGTAAAAATCTTGGAAATTTCTTGGTAGTCTTGTATCAGCCAGCTAAAAGGTATCGCTCCTGTAAGCAAACAACAGCGTCGCCCGACGCCCGCACAACGGAAAGAGGCTAAAATAAGGCTGAAACTTCACTTTTTACCTCAGAAATAGGTCTGGTGTAGGAAACGACACGTAATGGCCATCGACTGCTGATTCGTTTAAAAGGGTTTACGCATAAAACCTCCTTGCGTTCACCTCTTTTTACTGAAAACGGTTTTGTTACAATATATTCATGGCGTGAAATTTTTGCTTTTGTCAAAATTGAGGATATACAATACATGAACACACACATGCTTGTGTAAGAAGATAAATATTATTAATTGATTTATTTAAACAAATCTGCTGTATTTATGTTTTAATTGATTTTCACACACACTTTAAGTACACGATGTATTTAAAAGATGTAAATTTTTTATTGTTTTTAAAAGGTTTTGAGATGGTCACTATCAACCCGTCCTGTCGCTAGCAGTCATTTATTTCGAGGCAAACTATATAACTTTGTACAATTTTTGGGTATTTCAACAATCTGGCCCTTATTGTGTTGTTAAATTGTAATAAACATGATAATTTTGCAGTCAATTTTCAAAACTGCAGCATTTGGCATTCGTATATTGTGTTAAAAGTCTTAGTGGTCCAAAACAATAATGTGAATGAATATTTAGATCTAGTTAAAATCCGTTAAGGTGATAAATTTTATCAGAGAAACTTTGCTTATTGCGTATTGCCTTTTATTGTAGGCGTACAACTGCGCCGTTATCAATTTTTTTTTAAAAATATTCATATTTTAATTCAACCTACTAGCAAAAGGTTTATTATTAAGTAAAAAGCGAACACCCAACAGAATAAGGAACGTGACTTAGAGACTGCTTGAGCGTTCATAAAAGAACGTTACATTTTCACAGTTCGTTGTCTGTATAAGAGACGTGGGAGAGCCCGCTTCGGCATGAATGGGCCCGCTCGACCGGAGGGATACCACGGCCTCACAGAAAACCGGTGTGAAATAGTGCTTGCGCTGTGTTTCACCGAGTGATTGAGGATACCGGAGGCCCATACCCCACCCCTCCTCCTATCTCCCCCCCGCCCATCCCCCAAAGGCCGGCAACGCACTTGTGACGCTTCTGGTGTTGCAGGTGTCCTTGGGCGGCGGTAATCGCTTACCATCAGGCGATACGTCTGCTCGCTTGCCCGCCTATTACATAAAAAAAAAGGAATATTTTGCTTATCGTCTTAATTTAATCGTATACTTCATTATGTTTGAAACCTACATATACGTTAATAATCACACATTTAAACAAAAAAAAAACCGACTTCAATCTGGACCAAATTTAAATGGGACCATACGGGAATATTGAGTTATTCGTTAATTTGTCGCGTACATACATAATGTAAATTGAAGACATATGGTTTTCTCATGGATGACATGTCAGAACTAGACCAAATTTAAATGGGACCATTCGGGAAGCACCAGCTTTCAAATGAAAAAAGAATCATCAAAATCGGTTCACCCAGTCCAAAGTTATGAGGTAACAAACATAAAAAAACAGTCGAATTGAGAACCTCCTCCTTTTTTGAAGTCGGTTGAAAAATATAACTCTCTCACTGAGACTTTGCAATTTTGCAAACATACATGAAACGGATACAAACGCACACAGAAACACAAATAAAAATAACATGCACACATAAGAAAAATACGCAGATACAAACACACACACTCAGAGAACAACAATTTGTGGATCACGAAAAGTATTAGGTACCCCATGTGGTGATGAATCCACAACACACAGCGAAGTAACAAGAGGTGACCGCTGAAGCCACTACGTCATATATTTTATTATTTTCTAGAGTGTTTTACTATAAAGTTTAAAAATACGCCTTAAGAAAATTTCCATGTAAGTGTAAGTTCAGCACTTAGCACAGCAGAGTCGTTCAAGCAAAAAACGTGGATAAACTCAGAACGTGAAGTAGAGAAGCGATGTACACTATAGCACATTAGCGGAGGCTCGCAGAAAACGCGATGAGTGTAATTAATTGAAAAACCATTTCTTGTGTTCTAATGGATCCATAGAATGTTCAGTAGTAACATTTACTTTGAAGAAATCGGACAATCAAAATGTATTTGCTATTCCAAGAAAATCTACTTTCCAAATATATAAGAAGTCCTAGATATCGTAACTTGCGTCCATCTGAATGAGAAATGTATGAGTACACACTGTACTCGTTTATTTTCTTTCTGATAGATCGATAAATAGTCCATGATAACCTCCTACTTTTGTGAAGTCGTTTAAAAATGAGTGGAAACGTTGGCGATTAATGACAAAGAAACTTAATTATCATTTAAGAAAAGGTTTTAAAGTCAAAGGATTAAAAATGAATACTAAAACTGGAATTTGAACAGAGTGTGACTATAATGATTTAAAATGATTATAATATATATGTTAACGGAAATGTATGTAATCCGTCATTGTATACAATTCCTAGGAAATGTATGTAATTCCTAAAATCGCACGGAAATGTGTGAAATAAATTTTATTATACTTACACATTACACATTTCCTGGGAAATCTATACATTTCCTAAATAGCAATCGGAAATGTAAAACATTTAAGATATTGGTGGGTAATTATTTTTAGGTTAGGTTAGAACATATGACGGGCCCAGATGAGGTATCTGGGCCTGATCCTCGACGGTAGGTGGCTCTTCGACGAGCACTTCCGACAGCTTGGTCCGAAGCTGGTCGACGCTGCATCTGCCCTTGGGCGACTTTTGCCCAATTTGGGTGGAGCCAGCGTCGCAACGCGACTCCTCTAGACGGGGGTGGTCCGGTCGATAGCGCTATATGTGGGCACCGGTGTGGGTGGCGGCTCATACTGCCCTTAATAAGGCGCACCTCTGGCGGCCTCAGAGGGCAGGCAGAGCCATACGCGGATACCGCACGGTGTCGACCGAGGTGGCGTGCGCCTTGGGCGGAACACCCCCGTGGGATTTGGAGGCGGAAGTGCTCGCCGGAAGCGGGTGGCTGGATATCGGGCGGAGTATGGCTATCGCCCTCCGCCCGAAGAGGTACGCGACTGGCGTAAAGCCGCCCGTCGAGCCACTATGGCTAGATGGTCGTTCCGGCTTCAGACTCCACGCGCTGGCTTTGCCGCCGTGTAGGCTCTCCAGCCGGTCATGCTCGAGTGGGCAGGGTGGCAGCACGGGACCCTTTCCTACCGACTGACGCAGGTCCTTTCCGGGCACGGTTGCTTCGGGAAGTACCTGCACTCGGTCGCCAGGAGGGAACTGAGTCCCGCCTGCCACCACTGCGAATGCAGTGAGGACTCGGCCCAGCATACGCTGGCGATCTGCCCCGCATGGGCGTCGCAGCGTCGGGCCCTCACTGCAGTCATCGGAGGAGATCTCTCGCTACCGGCCGTCATACGCTCCATGGCCGGTAGCGATAGCAGTTTTACCGCGGTCGCAACCTTCTGCGAAGATGTCATCTCGCAGAAGGAGGCGGCGGAGAAGGCCCGGGAGGATGATATCCACTCGGACCCAATCCGCCGCCGGCGAACCGGGCGGCGGAGGCGCGCCTATCAGCGCCTCATGCCGCCCTGAGTGTGGCTGCGGATGGTCGGGACGGGCTTTCCCCTCCATCCGCTCTAGTGGCCACCCGCGAGGGGGCGACGTGCGTGTGCCGTACATCGCCTAATTGAGAGTCTACCAGCAGACGGTGCCCGCTTCAGTGCGGGCAGGCGCTGGGAGGGGTCCGGATGTGTTAATAACTGCAGTTCCCGGACCCCTCCCTACACAGGCGCAGAGTGGCACACCGTGTGGTTATAGTCGGTTCGAGTCCGACACACCGCCCCGTCGCCGCGTCGCAAGCCCCGGTGGGGTGACGGTCCGAGGGGATTTCCAAAAGTAAAAAAAAAAAAAATAAGGTTAGAACATATGAACATATTATTATTATTTTACGGTATTAGAATATATGAGTGCTATAATAAAAAAATATTATTAACAACGTGTTTTATTACAGAAAGCATTTACTTTATATATTTCCTAATACGATATTGGAATTATATACAATTCCGAGGAAAATTATACATTTCCTAGGATATCTATGTATTAAATAGTTTTTCAAACAATATTGATACATTTCCTAAATAGTTTCGGAATTGTACACATTTCCTAGGATTTGTATACAATTCCTTGATTTCATACATTTCCGGTAACTTATATATAATATATATCAGTTAGTGAATTAAATTGTTCAATCCTCTCGCCAATGCAGCGTTCACCTTGGGAAATTTGCAATGTCTATAGGCCCATGAGATAGGCATTCAATCGCTAAGCTAGTTCACTGGCGAGAGCATTAAACTATACGGCGTTTCACCGTGTTCTTATTCTAAGCTAATGTAATATCAAGCACTTACTGAAGACGTGTGAATTCCCTGATATCGGCGTTCCAAGAGGCCTCTTGGTAGTTTCTCTGCGTCGTCACACATTCATGAACTCCTCAGTTGCTGTGGTACAGGTTCCCTAGTATTATTCGAATTATAATACACCCGTTTTAACTGTCGCGGATCGCGCCTAATTGACGTGACTACTAAAACTCGCGAGTCCAAACCAGACCAATCATAACGGTAACCAACGAAACACCGAATTGGATGGACAACCAGCTAAATTCCAATTAAACGGCACTTTTCAACCACCCTGGCTGACCGTCCTTACAAAGCTTCTCATTAGTACTATCTTGTCACTTCAAAACGTCAAACAAGAAAAATGACAATCACAAATGTTGCCATTATAATGACGTTCAATTTCTAACAGTCACCCGCCCGAACAGGTCCGTACCTGTTCCCTAATCTACAGGCAGGCGAGATAACGTTGCTACCGCTCGTTTGATAACTGAGTCCCCAACTAGAACCTCTGCGGACCGGGGGGTCCCATCCTTACCAGGGAACAAGTTAACAATGCGCCCTCGTTCCTTCGTAGACTCTCCAATTCTGCTCCAAAGTTCGACGACTCTACCAACCGGATCAAATTCAGAAGCGACTCATTTCGCTCTGCCGGTGACAGAATTGGGCTCAGCGTTCGCTGTTCGCGGGATGTGCGACAATTCCGAACGAATCTTCTCATCCAACAGTTGACATTGATCAATTTATCAAGAGAGCTATACCGCTCAATCAAGAAACTCGCGTCAGTCTGCTGGACCTCCTGGGTCACATACACGGCTGCTATTACGCCACAGTCTATTGACAACTTCGCGTTGTTAAGGGACCAATCCGATTCCTTCCTTGCCAGCCAAGGGGGGCCCTACCATAACTGATGGTTAACTAACTCAGGAGCCCGGCATCCCCTGGATGCACAATCCGACGGGTTCAATTCTCCTGGCACATGTCTCCAAGTCAACGAGACTTCTAATGCCTGTATTTGGGAGACACGGTTTGCTACAAAAATCTCCAGATTATGAACTGAAGCCTTCAGCCAGCACAACACTATCTGACTGTCAGTCCACGCATACACCGTGTTCTCAAACTCCATTGAACCGCGGAACTCCGATACCGCGTGATTCAAGAGTCTGGTTAAAAGAGCTCTCCCGGACAGTTCCAGCTTCGGAATCGTGAATCTTGTCCGTATGGGAGCCACCTTACTTTTAGCCAGAACCAGTCGAACGTCAACATCCCCAGCGGAAGTGACCGTTCGCAAATAAACCGCTGCCGCGTATCCCTGTTCAGAGGCAACACAAAACCCATGAAGGGTAGCCTGAAATCACCAGCAGGGAACAATTTCCGTGGTAGTGAGACGTTATTAATATCCGTGAGCGAGGAGAATATCCTTGTCCAATCCCTCAACAGCTCCTCTGAGAGGTGGGTATCCCAGCCTAGCTATGCCGTCCATAACCGCTGCATGAAACATTTTAACAAAAATGTGACTGGAGCGATCCAACCGTTCGGGTCGAACGTCCTCGCAATCGTCGATAGCACAGTTCTCTTCGTCCAGGTCTTCGGGATGTCCAAAACCACTCGATAGGTGAACACATCCTGGACTGGCCGATATTGTATGCCGAGCACTGACAACATATTAGGGTTGTCAGGATTTTCAAAGACGTGTGGATCCTGTTGGAACTCATCCGGCAACCCCTCCACCAACTCAGGAGAATTGGAAATCCATTTCCGCAACTCATAGCCTCCACGCTTTAAAAGCTGGATGAGCTCGTCCCGACGAGCAAGCGCTTCCTCGACACTGGCTGCCCCTGAGCAGACATCATTTACATACAGATCCTGCTCCAGGATAGCAGCAGCCCTAGGGTAGTTAAAGCGGTCCCGTACCGCTAATTCCCGCAGTGTACGAATCGCGAGGAAGGGACTAGGACGCAAACCGTACGTGTTTGTGTTCAACTCGTAAACCTTTATCGGTTCGTGGGGCGACTCACGCCATAGTATCAGCTTATACCTCCTGTATTCCGGATGAATCACCGTTTGTCTGAACGTCATCCTTATGTCAGCAACAAAAACCACCTGGTGTTTCCGAAAGCTCGTGAGGATATCCGACACGTCCCGATTCAACTTCGGTCCCGAATACAAACATTGTTTTTTTTTTTTTTTTTTTATATGTTTGGCCTGCCAAAATTACTCTACTCTGCCTGATGGCAAGCATAAGCAGAATCCAAGAGTGGCGGTCACCACACTCATTGCAAATGCTGACAATGCAGTATGGCGGCCTAGTGATGCTGCTGCATCTTTTAGTCTAGTCAACAAGTGTGGAACTTGTTGACTAGACTAATTGGGCCTCCGGTCTCGCACTCACCAACGAAACACGACAGCACGATCGCTGTCATTTTACGTTGATTTTCTGTGCGAGGGTAGTACCGCCCCGGTCGAGCCGGCCCGTTCGTGCTGAAATCAGCGTGGCTCTACTACCTTTTGGGTTGGTTCAGGTGTGTGGGGCCGAGCTTCATGAGGAGTACCGCGAGGCGCGGAGGACTCTAAAGCTGGCCATTTGCCGCGCCAAGGAGGAGAAGAGAAAGGAGATGCTGGAGGGTCTCGACCGTGACCCCTGGGGTCGCCCATACCGCGCGGTGCGTCAGAAGCTCCGCACGTCGGGCCCCCCCCTTACCGGGACTCTCCAGCCCAGCTTCCTGCAGGAAGTGGTCGAGGGCCTTTTCCCTGAGCGGGCGGAGCACACACCCCCGTCGATGGCCTATGCGGTCGGAGACGACGGGGGTAGAGAGGACGATGTGCCGCCCGTTAGGGAATCGGAGGTTGGGGCGGCTGTTCTTCGGATCCGTTCCAAGAACACCGCCCCCGGGCCGGACGGGGTTCCAGCCCGAGTGATGGCCCGAGCCCTCGACCATATGTCGGACCGCCTCAGGGAGGTGTTGGACGCTAGCCTGGCGTCCGGACGCTTCCCTGAGTGCTGGAAATGCGGGAAAACTGGTCCTGTTGAGGAAGCCGGGACGGCCTGCCGATTCGGTCGCGGCCTATAGGCCCATCGTGTTGCTGGACGAGGCGGGTAAACTTTTTGAGAGGATACTCTCTGCCCGCATCGTCCGGCACCTCTGCGAGGTGGGGCCCGACCTGTCGGACGCCCAATTCGGATTCCGAGAGGGGCGTTCGACTGTCGATGCCGTGATGCGCCTTAGGGCCGTGACCGAAGAGGCAGTGAGCTGTGGCAGCGTGGTGTTGGCGGTGTCCTTGGACATCGCCAACGCCTTCAATAGTCTGCCATTTAGCTGTATCAGGGAAGCACTCCATTACCACGGGGTGCCAGAGTACCTGAGGCGGCTAGTGGCAGGCTATCTAGAGGAGCGTGCCGTCGTGTACGAGGACCGAGAGGGCGTCTTGAGACGGCGACCCATGTCGTGCGGCGTTCCGCAGGGGTCTGTCCTTGGACCACTCCTGTAGAACGTGGGATACGACTGGGTCCTACGAGGTCATCTCCCCCCCGGGCTGGGCGTAATTTGTTACGCCGATGACACTCTTGTCACAGTCCGGGGGGCGAACTTCCAAGAGGCGGCGCGCCTGGCCACCTGGGGTGTTTCTCTGGTGATCGGGCGCATCGAGGCGCTGGGCTTACGGGTGGCCCTGGACAAGACGGAGGCCCTACTATTTCATGGGCCCCGTCGTGGTCCGCCCCCCGGCGCCTCCATAGTGGTCAACTCGGTCCTCGTACCGGTTCGGGCCCAGATGAGGTACCTACCTAACAACGAGGTATTACCTTCTGAAGCACTACGGAGTGCTCACAGCTCAGAGGTTTTAACCACGCTTCTGCTACCAAATGTTCAATCCTCTCGCCAATGCAGCGTTCACCTTGGGAAACTTGCAATGTCTATAGGCCCATGAGATAGGCATTCAATCGCTAAGCTTGTTCACTGGCAAAAGAATTCAAGTTACGGCGCTTCACCGTGTTGTTATTCTAAGCTAATGTAATATCAAGCACTTACTGGAGACGTGTGAATTCCCTGATAACGGCGTTCCAAGAGGCCTCTTGGTAGTTTCTCTGCGTCGTCACACATTCATAAACTCCTCAGTTGCTGTGGTACAGGTTCCCTAGTATTATTCGAATTATAATACACCCGTTTTAACTGTCGCGGATCGCGCCTAATTGACGTGACTACTAAAACTCGCGAGTCCAAACCAGACCAATCATAACGGTAACCAACGAAACACCGAATTGGATGGACAACCAGCTAAATGCCAATTAAACTGCACTTTTCAACCACCCTGGCTGACCGTCCTTACAAAGCTTCTCATTAGTACTATCTTGTCACTTCAAAACGTCAAACAAGAAAAATGACAATCAAAAATGTTGCCATTATAATGACGTTCAATTTCTAACAAAAGAAATATGAAATAATTTCTTTAGTGATGGTGGTGATATTATTTCTTTATGTACAATAAACATACATTCATGACATATACATACATAGGTATATAGTATAGCTTGTTGACGCCTCTTAATGTTTAACTATTCTCACTCTTTACTTTAGAAAAATAAACATCAAACGCCCATAATCTGACATTCGGGTTTACTCTTGAACTGATTGACAGGATAATAATCTTAGTAATGATTTTTGTTAGATACTTTCAAATAAATTTGAAACTTTCAAGAACACTTTTTTAACGTGGGAGAGCCACGCTTCGGCATGAATTTTTCGGCTTCGGCTCGACCGGAGTGATACCGCGGCCTCACAGAAAACCGGTGTGAAACAGCGCTTGCGCTGTGTTTCGCCGAGTGAGTGAGGATACCGGAGGCCCATACCCCAACCCCTCCCCCCCTCCCCGAAAAGGCCGGCAACGCACTTGTGATGCCTCTGGTGTTGCGGGTGTCCAGGGACGGCGGTAATCGCTTACTATCAAGCGATACGCCTGCTCGTTTGCTCACTATTCCATAAAAAAAAATGAGTGTGAGCTTAAGATCGCACGGCAGAAGTGAAAACTTCATTGGCAATCGCAATCTTATTATGTACCGATAAAATTAATAATGACAATTATTACGTAAGTCGCCTAGAATAGAGCTGTGACGAATCGTCGCCACGCCAAAAATCAGGTTTACACCTCGCCTCGCATTGCTGTCACAGCAATCACCGGCGCTGCGTGACGGATCAGCCTAACTGATACTTGGGGGTTGGAGAGCAAAAGTAATAGGTTTATGAATTTTTTTGTTGTTTGTATACCAAACAAGTTTACATACTAATTTCAGCTGTCTAGCACTTCAGGAAGTACCCTAACAGTTTTGATGATCATCAGTGTCAGTGACGAAATCGGTATTTTTTAGGTATCGATAAAATCTAAAGTATCAAAGATATGCAATTGAAACTTTGCATATTTCATTAGGCTATTGGTAACATCATATCCTGAGAATTTGAACGATCTAGTATATCGGGAACCAAAGTTATGACGGTTAAAAAAAACGACGAAATACTTGGAGAAAAGGTAGCTAGTGCCCTTGCGCTTCACTTGGCTCGTCTTGGCGGGGGCACGACCGTGCCCCCAGATAAAATTCAAATAAAATATTTAAAGTTTTTAAAGCTTGCCAAAGCAAAAACCGGTTTCTAGTGGGAAAGTAACCTAAAAATATGATCATTGCTTAGCATACTTAGGTACAAGAAGAAAATGTTACTACGTTTCAGTTGAGAAGTAGTTTAGTCAAATAACCGCAACTAAACTTATGGGTTGAAGGCTAGTTGCTCCCAACATGTTTCATTTTGTATTTGTCTTTTATACCTACAAGTAACAAACCAAACCTGAAAAGCAATTTGAAAATAAATATTTGTAGCAATTTGTATAAGTAAGTAAATAAGTAGCGTTTTTTACCTAACCATTATCACAGCCTTATTATTTAAAGCAATATCTTGAATACTGACGTTATCCATACAAAAGTACCTACACAAATATTTTGAAAGTTCTATGTTTCTATTCTTAAATCCATTAACTTTGGCACTGAGCTGATTACATTTAATGTTTTTCAAAGAATTACGTAGAACTTCTGAATACGCCATAAACTTTCATATCAAGCGATAGTTAAAGAAAACCTTTTAGAATGCAAATGTCTCGGTGCATTTCGACTCCTTTCAAAACTATTTCTAAAAGGAACTTGACTTGAGGAACATTGAAGATTTCACGCCACATAGCCATTTCATTTCCGCGAAATTTTGCCTAGGATATTAGACTGTATTCACAAAAGCTTTTGCACTCATATAATAGTCTTCTAAAAGGAGTTGAAAGCTAAAACTATGTAACAGTATCTGTCGCTTTACATTGAATGGACGTCTGGAATAAGTTACTTCAATTTAACCCTTGGTAATTCAATTCTGAACGAAATTTTCTCAAGACAAGTTCAATTTATCAAGAGCCATTAAATACTTCAAAGAGAGATATGAACACCTTCAATTTAGATACCGTTTTCAAATTGTATTCTTTAATAGGTACACCTACCTCTTCAAGTAATATAGGTAGTAACTCAAAAGTTTTGTCTGTAGTATTTTCTAATGTAATTAGTAATTACACATCCTACCGTGGGAGAGCCACGCTTCGGCAAGCATGGGCCGGCTCGACCGGAGTGATACTAGGGCCTCACAGAAAACCTGTGTGAAACAGCGCTTGCACTGTGTTTCACCGAGTGAGTGAGGATACTGGAGTCCCATACCCCAACTCCTCCCCCCACTTGTGACGCCTCTGGTGTTGCGGATGTCCATGGATTGTAAGTAAAGAAGTAAAGAAGATGTACAAGAAATGCAGCCCAAAAAAAGAAAAAAAAGCAACTTACAAAAAGAAATGAAATCCCACCAAAAACATTTTTATGTAAAATGTTGCCAAGATGACTGCATATGGCTTACCCTGTGAAAAAGATATCAGATCTCATGTAGAGCCAAGGTTCTGAATCTACACGCCCTAACTCTACCAACCCTAACTTCATAAACTGTACATCTCAGTAAAAATGTACGGCTTCGCCGTTTCGCTACCATACCGTCACGAAGGGAAAACGAACGCCTTTTGTGTTTGCAAATATTTAGTTTCTGAAGTAATGTGTTATATGAATATTTAGTTTCTGAAGTGACGAAACAGCCAAGCCATACATTTTTACTGAGATGTAGAGTTTATGAAGTCAGGGTTGGTAGAATTAGGGCGTGTAGATTCAGAACCTTGGCTCTACATGAGATCTGATATCTTTTTCACAGGGTAAGCCATATGCAGTCGTCTTGGCAACATTTTACATGAAAATGTTTTTGGTGGGATTTCATTTCTTTTTGTAAGTTGCTTAAGGCAGTTTTTTTTATTTTTTTGGGCTGCGTTTCTTGTACATCTTCTTTCTTCTTTCGAAAAAGTCCGTATACCAAAAATAAAACCTCTAGCATAAACATTTGTGAAAGTCTCATACAAACTTCCGCCCTGAAATTTGGGGGATGGGGGACAAAAGTAATAGGTTTATGAATTTTTTTGTTGTTTATATACTAAACTTAGTTTACACACCAAATTTCAGCTTTCTAGCACTTAAGGAAGTACCCTAACAGTTTTGATGATCATCAGTGTGTCAGTGACGAAATCGGTGTTTTTTAGGTATCAATAAAATCTAATGTATCAGAGCTATGCAATTGAAACTGTTTGTTTCATTAGTCTAGGTAACATCATATCCTGAAAATTAGAACGGGAACCAAAGTTATGAGGGTTCAAAAAAACGACGAAACACTTCGAGTAAAGGTAGGTAGTGCCCTTGCGCTTCGCTTGGCTCGTCTTGGCGGGGGCACGACCGTGCCCCCAGATAAATATTAGCCACGTCACGTTCACTTCACTACCTTGATTTTCTAGGAGGGGTATGCATAAGTTTACTTTAGTTAGTTGGAAAAGACTGATAGTAGGAGTTTACTGAAGCATTGCCAAGTCTTAGAACTTATTAAAGTACAAATTACATCTACTATGGTTGATAGCGCACTAACTTTGTTTGGGTTCGTGGTTGTACAGCCGTGTATACCGTATATATGTAGTATAATTTGAACATTAACAATGAATTACACATTTCAATTTGAAACGACGCGTCTTGAGCGAGATCCTGATGCCTATACAGTATTGTTTATGTAACCTATAAAAGTTTATTAGTCAGTTTAATTATGACTTATTTCACTATGAAATTATTTATCACGATTCGCTAAAATGTAAAATTCAATTTAAAATTGTGATGTCCTAGTCCCTAAACCGTTTAAAAATTTACCGCCAGCACTTCGAATAGTATCGATACAAAGCGAGTATTTAAAAAAAACATACATGAGTTACATAAAAAAAAGGAGGAGGTATCTCAATTTGATCGTATATTTTTTTTTATGTATGTTTGCCGAAAACATCGTCGTTTATGAACCGATTTTGATGATTCTTTTGTTAATGAAAAGGAGATATCCTAACGGTGGTACCATAATAAGGACACTAAGATCTGATGATGGCATCCAAGAGAAATCAAGTCGAACCTTGAAGCCGGTTTTTATTTTGTTAAAATTTTACTTGTGTTATATCTATACAATGTATGTGCATATTTACTCACATATCTGTGTATGAGTGTAAGTGTTCTTTAGTACATGAAAACTTAATGAAATATATGTATGTGTGTTATTAATACCTAGATGATATGTTTACTCGGTGAATTCCGTATATTTAAAGGATGACATAATTTTTTGCATTTCAAATTGTGCTTCTCTAAAGCACTGGTGTGGTAGATCTGTTTCTATTTGTAATTATTGTTCTAGTTTGATCTACAAATTAGCCTGCGGTGAATGGAAATGCACTCGTGCATTACACATATCATTTGTGGAAACAAATCACTTTAGTCAGATAATAAACAATGACGAGCTTAGATAGGGCCACATAATACAACATGTAATAATTTATCAGGATTTAAGTGCATTTAGGTCAGTGAAATAGACGTAGTGAAATGTAAGGAATCTCGTAGCTAAGTGGTAACTGAGTATCCTAGCCGGTTCAGTCTATAAATGGGTGACTATTCCTTAATGAATTGAGACCTTTTCCGGTTCCGGTTGCCATACAATCATTACGGGTAGTTGGAGCCCTAAAAAGTCCGACAATAGTCTGTCTTGTGTCAACTGTGGTGAATTTATGTGCGTTTAGGTCATTCTGTCAATAGTTATCAAATACACTTAGGACCAATATTTTTTATCCGTGGTGCTTTCCGGTTTTAAAAAGGTGTCTGCCTATTTTTACTTCACTTTGTCTCCCGCTTTGCTAAGGAGGGAAGTGGACTTATAAATATCCTACTCCTCCAGTTTTTCTTCTAATTAATTTCGTTGCGGGTTCCAAGACAGTTTAATTCTTCCTGGGACTTCCCGAGTGTCATAACTCGGTTCGTGGGTCACTGTTGTTGAGTTTCCAGGAGTTACAGTGGTGGGCATGTGGGCGGGATTAGTCCTACAACAAAAAAAGAAATATTCTTTCTACAGAACTTTGAAATCGCCTAGCGCTTGTATTAAGGAGATATGATGGCGCGTAAAAAATCGAAGATCAGACGTATCGTATTAGACTTAAAACCGATCCCATTCTAGTTTCAAAAAAACTCGGAAGAAGAGGAAAATAATGCAATCTTTATTTATTACTAAACTTCTTTTTAAGTTACGTATGTAAAATAAAACTAAAAGTATTCCAAAAGGGAAAAATAAGCAAACAGGTTAGATTAACATGAAAGGAGTATCAACATATTAGATACGTTCTCACATATTATAAGCTATTTTATTAGTTGGGTTTAGGTTTAGCATTTTACATAAGTAGGAAAAAATTATATTTGGCAATCTGTGGTCATTAAATGGTTTAATAAGGCGTATTAATACATTACTATATCCTCAGGACATAAATGAACATTTATTTTAGTACATAATACTGGTATTTTCACACAGGTGGTTTCGCGAACACCACGAAGAACTAATCCCCATAGAGAAGACGCCGCTTTGGGGTCGCACAAGACTGTTTGGTGGTGGTCTGCTGAGTTTGCAGTCCGTGAGAAGAGAAGACGCTGGACGCTTCGTGTGCTGGCTTAACAATACTGTTGGAGGAGAATCAGTACACTTCACTCTGATTGTTACAGGTTAGTAGTGAAACGTACATAAAGAATACCCAGGCTCCGAACAACAATTTGTGGGTCACACAAAGTATTGTTCCACACGGGAATTGATTTCACTAGAGGAAGCTACGAAGTTACCGGTTGAAGTTACTGAAATTAAGCGCTGAATCTCATTTATTGGACTTGAGTAGTTGAATAGACAGACTTGTTTTGTTTCTATTTAAGAGTAAACTAAATAATTATTTATTTTCTACCTCCTATCTACTAATCTTTCTACTCCTGCCTTTCTAACGACTGTTATGTTCTTTTAAAATTAACAAAACTATTATAAACTAGCTGACCCGGCGAACTTCGTACCGCCATATTTACCTATCTGTCTCAGCTTCCCATAGGCAGTGTACAGTCGCGGACAAAAAAAAGACTTTTCCCGTTATCTTTGAACTCTTCTTGTACAGAAACCTTGTCCTAACAATAAAAAAAAGAATTATTTAATTTGGTGCAGTCGATAGGAAGTTATGCGCGTACATACATTTCCGCGATTCATTTTTATGTATGTATAATTGTATATAGATAGCAAATAGAAAAAATCAACTCAATGCTAGGTTTTATTAAAGCATATATTATATAAATATATACATCAATTGATTAATTATATAAAAAAAGAAATATCTAAGTTTGTTCTTTAAAAAAATATCTTCGAATGATGTAACAACTTCAGCCTTCTTTTAAGAAAAATACTGGTAAAAATCTAGTATGCCAAATCTCATCACAAATACATGAGTTTTAGAAATAGGTAGCGAGGAATGGCCTAAGTTGTAAAACTACGCTCCATTAAACTAATAATAATAAAAAAATCTTGTCTACCGTTCTTATTGCTGAAGCCTATACATATCTACCTTCTCATAATACTACCATTATATTTGAGACTATGATGAACTCTCTATGCCATAGATAATTTGCCTTTGTTATTTTATGTCCCGCTGGGCTAGAGATGGACTAAGTTTATTAGGTATATTGTTTCAAAGATACCTTAATGTTAAATATATATATATATATATACTAGTTGTTGCCCACGGCTCCGCCCGCGTGTATGTCGGTTATCGCGGCAAAAAGTAGCCTATGTGTTATTCTGATGACATGTATAAGCTATATTACTGTAAAGATTCATCCAAATCCGTTCAGTAGTTTTCGCGTGAAAGAGTAACAAACATCCATCCTTCCATACATCCATCCATCGATACTTACAAACTTTCGCGTTTATAATATTAAAGTATAGATAAATAATTACAAGTGTGTCAAATTTCAGTAACAAATCAATTGCATACATAGTATATCTGTATGTATGTAATAATAAACTTATAACGGAGAAACTATTAACAGAGAGCTGGTGGTAAGCGATCTAGACTGCTAAACCAGAGATCGTGGGTTCGATTCCCACTCAGAACAAATCTTTATGTAATGAACATGATCATTTGTTCTGTGTTTGGTGTAATTTATGTATAATATGTATATATTCAGAAATATATAAGTATTAAGTTAGTATTACTTAGTATAAGGTTTTGCCTATTTTGGTATCAGACGGCCGTGTGTGAAATGTATAAGGATATTATTACTATTCTATACACAGAAATCACAAAGCATTTTTCCTCTCCTCACTCTACTTAGAAATCTGTTAAGAACTTCCTTCCTTTTTCCGGGAACTCGATTTATTTCCATATTGAGGCCCTAATTGGTCTAATCGTAAAATTTTATAGCTGCGATGAACAAAATAATATATTCGTTTTTTGTATCGGATGTTGTTTCCGCTTGTTACAGAACCCATCTCCGTCCGAATAAAACCCGAAGTCGTACGAACTAAACCGAACGCAAATATCACATTCGAATGTAAAGCGTCAGGCCATCCAATAGAACTTGTCTACTGGGTGCATGACGCGAGAATTGTTAAGGCAAATGAAAGAGTCAAGATATCTGAAGACGGTCTAAGATTACATATCAAAAATTCTCAGAGGGATGATCAAGGAGTTTATCAATGCTTCGTTAGTAATACGAAGGATCAAGCTTATGGAGTAGCCGAATATTTAATAGACGGTAAGTATTACATTACTCTAACACCTCTTTACATCTTAACTAATATTATAAATGCGAATGTGAGTTTGTTTGCTTGTTACGCTCTTACGCGTAAACTATGAAACTGATTTTCACATACAGAGAACTACATAGAATACTTTTTACCGCAATCACCTCCAAACATGAAGACGCTGTGAGCAAATGCTAGTAAAATAAAAATATTTTTAAACAGTTTTTGAATAAGTTAACCAACAATCATCCACTTTGAACAGAAATTTTAACAAAGTATAAAAGTAATAAAATCTTTACAATTTAAAAGAACAATTAAAAAATTGATTGGAAAACTTTTCTTACGTAAAAAATGCTTTCAACTTTTTAAATATTCCCGAGAAGCCTACTAAGAAACTTTTTAAGGGTAGTGTTTGTGCCGTTTTTATTTCTACTTTTAAAGCAAGGTTTTTTAAATGCTGTTGGATTGTAAAAGTGTATGTTTGCCTAGTGTCCGAGGGTCGCCTGAAGGTTCCTGCCAACCGCTCGCGGCGCACCCCCTACGCGAGGAGCACTCACACACACGACTCGGACTGGAATTTCACTGGCACTAGAGGTATGTGTCATGCTTCATACATAATAAATACACGTCTTAACAGTTCTAGCTTTACAGACCAGTTGGACATGAAGGAAAGTGGCGAACCTTTTGCAGTGTCTTACATGTTTATTTTTGAAACTCTAAAAGTAGAATTCTTTATGTTATTTACAGGGTTTATATACATTTTTATTTACTATACCGCATGCTATACCGTAAAAGAAGATTAAGGCTAAGTGTGATTAAAACCTTACAAGTAAACTGATTCAAAACAATTCTATTTAAACTGCCTAGATAAATTTAAACTGTTAAAAGTAATTCCTGTAATTCCTAAAGTATATTATAAAATCTCTTTTTAGCAATATCAAAAAAGATATTTTTAAAATTTAAGATGTTGTGTATTTTTGTCAATTAATAAAGTGTAAAATGTGCAGTGTAAATGCTTCCTTATAAGCTATGATGTGAAATCTGAAAGGTTTTCTGTTCACAGCCTTCAAAATTGATCTTAGAATTCGTTCAATACGTAGCAGAAATAGGGCGTCGTTCTTGTAATTCCTCACAACTGCCTTTTTGTAGGTTGTGTAGTGAAACTGTTTTATTTTGTAAATATTTTTTCTGAGATATTTTGCTCTTACTGTAATACGATGTTTAAATGAGAGTTTGTCGTTTATTATTTACTCTTTATATATATCTTAATATATATATTTCTTGTGTGCGTGTGTATGTGACTGAACTCCTCCTAAACGACTGGACCAATTTTGATGAAATTTTTTGTGTGTATTCAAGGGGATCTGGGAATGGTTTAGATTCACAAAAAAGACTGGACCGATTTTGATGAAATTTTTTGTGTGTGTTCAAGGGGATCTGGGAATGGTTTAGATTCACAAAAACGTAAACGATGTTACGTGGGTCATAAATATGGCGGTACGAAGTTCGCCGGATTTGCTGTTCGTTTGTCTGGCTAAAACTCGAGAACTGCCGGGCCGATTTAGCTGATTTAGGTTTTGAAATATTTGTCGTAGTTCAGGGAAGGTTTAAACGGTGAGAAAATATGTAAAAATTGCGAGGAAGATAATAAAAACAACAATTTCCTTTTGCCCATATAAACTGTTCTAACAACTTTCCTGTCAAACTTTTGACTGTGAAATTGAAGCACTTATTAAATAAAGGGTTTTAAATAGACACCATATATATTATTACACAAATCAAATTAAGGGTTTTAAATAGACACCACATATTATTTATATATTATTATCGCATATTTTAATATTATTATTTTGATGGTTATTATTGTTGGTTCATTCAGAAATATTTGTCATTATAATGACATATTTGTTTGTTGTCACTGTTTAGAATGCAAATAAAAAAGTATTTATTGTGACATTTCCATAGAGGTCATATCACAAAGAAAATATGATAACACTGTTTATAAAATCAAAACGCTGTTTTGTTGGAATGCGAAAAAATTATTGATGTCAATCGTCTGTAGAACGATCTAGAACGATAGACGAAAGATTATAAATACAGACTATTTTTTGCACCTACGGCATATAAAGTACCTGTCATTCTATTACCGTTAAAAATCTTCTATCATCAGTTTGTCAGTGTGTGAGAATTTTATTTACTACTAGCTGATCCGGGAAACGTTGTTGTGCAATAAAAAAAATGGGGTATAAAAAATAGATAATGGACGATTCTCAGACCTACCCGATATGCACACCAAATTTCATAAAAATCGGTCCAGCCGTTTCAGGGGAGTATGGAATTTTATATTTAAGATTATTGTTTGAAAATGCCAAGGCAAAGACGAACTGATATAGGTCGTCGAAGTCAATCAGATATGCGACGAGCTACCTCACGTGCAATCCGCACTGATGACTAGCGAGAGACAGATAATGATAACATTCGTATTGCTATGGCAGAATTGCGTTCTACAGTGAATAATGGCGGCTCCGTCCACTTAGATCCCCTGAATAAATCCCCTGGGGGATCCATGTGGAAATTTCGTCCACACTAATCCCTTAGGGGATCTATTTGGATTTCGATTGCATTTTGATCACCCAAGGGTTTCATTTGGAAGATTTTCGTCCACTTCGACCGATAAGGGATTTATCTGTATTTTTTATCCACATCGATCTCCAATGGAAACTTTTAGAATTTTCTATACATTTCAATTATTAATTTAGAAGTTTTTCATAACAAAAGTTCCATAAATATTCATACTTTTATACGATTTAAAATATGTTTTTAATGAATGGATTTAATACTAGGATTTTTAATGAGTTTTAAGTTATGTAGGTAATCTTTGGTGGTGAAATGTATTAATAGGTATGGCAATAAACCTAACCACTGTGGAGGAACGGGTTCTATGTTCCTCCAACACCAAGGGAGGATCCTCCGACCAGGTGAGGTGATCATGCCTGGCGGGCCAACTGTCCGACGGTTGATGTTGGGATGTTGTATGTATCTTAATTGGCACGAGAACTTTCACTGCGCGATTCAGGATTGGTAGTTTCTTAGTTTCCTTCGTTACTCCGTAGTTCAGTGTAACTTCGGTAGATGGCGCTGTAGTATATTTCTGTTGCGCTGTATGTGGAAGTCACCACATCACTCCCCTCCAAGACCCGAGGTTGATATATGTTGAGTCAGCTACATAGACTATTTACGGCCTATATATACTATATAGGCCATAAATAGCCATGCCACACAAAAAATTCAAAAAAATTCCATATCGGTTTAAGTAGAGGATCGAAGTAGACGAAAATCTTCCAAATGAATCCACTGGGGGATCAAAATGGAATCGAAATCCAAATAGATTCCCTAGGGGATCAGTGTGGACGAAATTTTCACATGAATCCCCTAGGGGATCTAAGCAGGGGATCAAGTGGACGGAGCCGCTTAGAATGGAATGAGTTCGGGTACACCAAACACAACAACAGTGAGCACGACGCAATGAAATCGAGCGATACCGCAGAAACAGTGCTCCTGTGAACCTGGAACGAGTAGTATTCCACTGCAATCCGGAAGTAGATTATTGTGCCGACAAATCCGTGACAATTGGGGAAATGACAATTATTTGCCAACATTGTAAAGCGTTAAAATACATTTGTATCACAAATAATAATTTAACAAGATAATTGCAGATACAAGGACAATTTATCATTGACTGTTAGCACTGTTGCTACTGCCAGATGTGGACCATCAATTTTTACAAATTTATTTTATGGGCAATCAAGATGCGAAAGTTAAAAGGCGTTGTGCTCATAATCCAACAGTGAAATGAACCATTGTCCAAGAACTGCAAACGTTTCTTCATCAGAACAATAATTTATTCAAAATGTTCAAAATGGCCTTAGATCGTATGCCGGACGGATATGGATCGGACAGCCATAATATTGTAATCAGAGCTGACAAAACACCTGCTGGTGAGCATGCAAGGAGGTTTAATTCACCGACAATCGACGAAGTGGCTATTGTCGTTGCTGAAGAAATTTGCAGTCTAGAGATATTATGCTTCATCGTTGGAACAATGAATTGAAACGTGTGTCTGAAACGCATAGGTCTTATGACGCGTTACAATATCCATTAATCTTCTGGCAGGGAGTAGATGGATATTATTTTAATCAAAATGGTTAATCAAGTAAATGGTAATAATATTAGATAATATTATTACCTATTACTAAAATTAAGTATCAACATATCTATTTATATAAAAATGTATCACCGAAATGTATGTACGAGCATAACTTCAGATCGGCTGCACCAAATTAAATAATTCTTTTTTTATGTGTTCCTTATTGTTAGGACAAGATTTGTGTATAAGAAAAATGAAAAGATAGTGGGAAAAGTCTTTTTTTATCCGCGACGGGAAGCTGAGACAGATATGTAAATATGGCGGTACGAAGTTCGCCGGGTCAGCTAGTTATTTATAGATTTCACTAATATTCTGATTTCATTTAATACACAATAAATTAAAATCTACAGTAATTCGATCTTTGAAAACTATTTCCTTAGACAAAATTTGTTTTAATTGTTGCATGCCTTGCGGTGGGGTGCTAACAATAGCAATATTAAACCTAACCCTATGCAATTCATGAAATATCAAGTACTTGCGTTGGTCCATAAAACACACGCTAAAGTGAATCTCTGAGAAATGTCTAAATATTATAAAAATGTATTTTAGGTCTTATTAAATCGTTATTTAGAACACTACACAAAGTTATATATAGTATAAAAAATATTCCCGGACATGAAAACGTGGTTTATGTAATTTAACATGCAAACAATATAATTAATTTTTAAAGTTAGAGAGGCCCCACCACATATTTTATTAACCAAACGGCTAGTCAGCGAGGTGGTAATTTTCTAAACAAATTATATAACGGTTGGTACCTAAACTATCTGAAATAAACAAGGGTCCTATAAAACTTTTCCACTTACTGGCTGTGTCACAACTGGTCCCAACTTTGTCATAAACAAAAGTTCTGACATTGAGCTACGATACCCCACCACTATTTTTAACAGAGTCACTATTTTAAATTGGCGAGCCTGCATTTATAATCTTACGAAGAAGATAAACAAACCTTATAATTAACTACAAAACTTGGGGAAAAAATAAATGCTGGTCCATTTTCTAAACTACGTAGTAAATAAATATTTTTTGTCTGCCATAGTTCCTTGAATGGGAGATTTTCTTTTATTGTAAAAAAATATATGCTCCTTACTGATTATTGCATTGGTTCAAGAGATCTTGTCCGATGAAAAGAAAAAAATATTTAAAAAATTACGGGCATATCGTAAAGCCTAGAATTCCATTTAGCTACTCTCACGTTGGTCTCATTTAAATTTGAAAATATTCTACTTCCAATAAAAATAAATGGGCAGAAGAACGCAGCTTATTGGATTTACTTTTATTTAGACTCATGTAAGTCTGGTAGACTTTTGGTTCTTAAATATACATTACTGAGCTGCAGTCGATTTTTTTTTAATTGAATAATAATAAAAAATATATAATACAGATGTGTTATATACATAGGAATGACAGTTAGAGATCTCATAACTCAAGGTGGTTTCTTGCAAACGACATTTATACGGCTATAGATAAGTCTAATTTCGAGTAGTCTGAGATGTGCCATTGCAATTTTTACTTCAAATTATTCCAAAAAATATATCTGAAATATAAATTGAAATGAACAGTTTGTAAAGTATATATAACTAAGTTTTATAGTTCAACGATGCCGTAAACATATTTCATCTGTTTGTGCTATGAAATCCCGCCGCAGAGTATAAGCGTGTACATGAAGTTAAACTTAGTACTGTATTTATTTCCTTACAGGCCATATGCTGTGCATACGGTAGATATGCAAATTTTAAACTTGTATACGTTCGCCCGACTTCTTCATAAAATATTTAAAAGTCCATTTTTAAGCACGGATCCGGTGCAAGCTATTAGAGTCAGCTCTTCAGCTCAAACAAAGAGCTTCAGTGACGGAGGCAGGCTGCCGCGGGCGCATCCACTGCCGTACTAAATACTAAAAGCGCTACCACCAATTAAGATCGTATCACACAGCACGTAAGGTCGGTTTTACTCACCCCCCACCTCGAAATATAAGCCGCTTTGTTTCATTATTAATTCGTTCCCCGCTATTTGGTGTCGCTGCTCTTCAGGGGTTCGGAATAAGTAGAACCGTGGCGTACACCAAACTACTTATTTGTGTGCCGATTTTTTATTTTATTTCGTATTCTATAAGAGGGGAAATTCTTGGTTGGGGTCGATGATTTTTAAAGCTATCGTGATGTGGATATACGCAGTATAAAAATTTATAAAACAAAATTTTATGTAGGTAATATGCGTGTTTTTTTAATATGAGGTTTCCTTTAGAAAATAGCACGGTTAGTGAAAATATATATTAAAATGGTATAAATGATGTATAAACGTTTTATTTACAATTTCATTCTATATTTTGTTACTTAAGCTGCGCATATTAATAATAAAAATTCACATACAATGTAGTATACGCTTCTAGAGTGAAATCATTACCAGAACGTGTTAAAGCACATAGAATACCTACCCATTTCAAAATTAAAGCTACCAATGTGAGCTTACTGAGCCCAAGAGAGAATACTGTAAAATAAAATGTAAGTAGTTTCAAAAACCAGATCTAACAGTTTCATCCCCTGAGAATTACACCCGTTGTCGAACAGAAATAAAAGAACATTATGTGCAGAAAGCCACAAAGCACCTAGCCATAACAGTCCTTAGAATTAAAAGTTTACACGAAATTAGATCTTAAAATAGTGTACATAAAGAAAACATTTGAACACGTTGCACAAAATAGAATCGAATGGTCAGCACATTCTCATATTTCATCATAATACTGAACTTAAATTTTATTTTTAAAATACAACATTTTCACGTATTTGAGTTTCATTGAATTCCAGTCTATTATATTATAATCCATTAGGTATTATTATGTAACTAAAATATATCCAAAACAGATTCTTTATCATAAATCTTCTAGAAACTTCGGTTCTTTGATTTTAATCTCTTTCGGATATCTTTTCTTATTAAATATGTGTAGTAAACATAATAAACAAACTTTTGACTGCACGTTTGGCCTAGTGGTTTAGCGGTCACCACGCCGTTTCCTACTTCGCCAAGTGTTGTGGGTTCAAATCCCACATAGGACAACACTTTGTGTGATCCACAAATTGTTGTTCTGAGTCTGGGTGTTCTTTGTGTCCGTTTCATGTATGTTTGTAAAGTCCCCCGCGACACAGGATTTATTCCTAGTGCGGGATTTGTCTTTTAAAAAAGAAAAAAAAAACACATAATTGTTCAGTGTTTATGACAAAGTTATGCCAACTACACATATATTGTCGACACTTGACAATACGTAATGGTCTAGAGTCTAGACTTTATTGATAGGCCGTCTGTTGGCTGGCAAGTTCTGTATTGCAGGTAAACTATTGTAGGTGAACAATCACGCCAGACGGGGGTATATATCTAGTCTTATTGATAATACAAGTATGTGCCGATCCCGTATATAATAGTCAGTCTAATAGTACTTATTGTATAAGACAGGGATTTACTTTGAAGCACCAGGTTACGATTAATCAATTACAGACCTAATTATTGTGGTATTAAAACTATGGATTGTAAACTGTTTCACAAAACTTCAAGATATTTAAAATACGAAAATATATCTAAGATTTCAATAATTCGCAGATAGGCAAATTTCATACAATGTATAAAAATAAATTGCCTTTGTATAAACAAAATAAATTATGATTCAGTTTTACAGTAGTATTCCTGAATCAATACATAAGTTTTTGGCCACAAACTAATAGTAAACAAACTAAATATCTTACAGCTGAGCCCTACGGCTAAAACTATCCGGATAATATAAATGAAAGTAATAAATAACAAACTCGCCTCCCTAAACAAAATCGATATGGCTTTAAAACTAGCCATTAAGGTTGGGTCCAAAACATGTAGCTAACGGTAAGCAAATAAATGTCGCAATTTAATGTGGTATCTAATGAAAGGATGGAGCCCTTCTGCATTATTACGTGAAGGCAAGGCCCCGGAGGTATGGGCCTTCGTTGACTACACATAATTTTAATCTACATTTTATTGGGTCATTTACAGAGGAGCCACATTGAAACAATGGAAAGTATCGCAATGACATTAGTTTAAGTATCTATTAACGTTACTTATATTTTACTGAGGGAATACGGTGCAACTTTCTGTTAAATATTTAAACTATCTAAGAAAGTTATATCCTGACAAATAGCTACATTACTACAAATATATTTGATTTGAATCTATAATAATTACAGATAGTTTGTGCATATGAATGTGATAAAATTAAATTACTTGCATATACCTACATAACTATACCTAGACCACTCACATACAAGTATATATAAGTATTTTTGAATAAATTTATGGGTAGAAAAAGTGAAATACTGCCCTGCTGACCATAAATTAAACTTAAACTAGCGGTGTCAGAAGTCAGTAGCTAAACTGATAACCGTCAAAGTTGCAAATTATAAGGAAAGTATTATCGCGAAAATTTGAATTTACCTCAAACTGTACGAAAGAACGAACATTCAAAATTAAAGTTAAATCCTAAAGAAAGAAGTTTGATTGAAGAAACGACAGAATAAAAAACAATGCTATTAACTTTGGAGCTACTGAATAGCAAGTTTAAATCCCGGAACTAAGGAGATACTTACTGTACTGTATTAGAATACTAATGGTCCACGCTTTCCTGTCTACAAAGAAATGTTATGCATATAAATTATGCAAATTATTTAATATAACGTTGTACAAGATCTATATATAAACAGAATTAAAATCCCTCTGATGTCACCACGGATCTGTTTCGTACAAAAGAAAGAACGGATTAAGGAATTCCGTATTTCTCTTTAATTTTGAAGCTAAAATCAAAAGAATTAACGGGAAACATGTGTTTGGAAGCGTGAATTTTTAAATAAAGGTCAAAGTTTAATCCCTGGGATTCGCTCACGGTATATCCCAATTCATTAGAAGTATTCCCCGGTTTTTGTTATCGTAATACTCTTCGTTGACTGTGTTACTCTTTTCTTTGTTAAACATTGTGAAGAAAAGATAATTAACATTTATATTTGATTTACAAAACCTGCTTTTCTTAGTTTAAACATTCTTCTATATTGGAATGCGAGGACTTTTACACGTCCAACGTACCTGAATATCCTCATATCTTATTGTTCAGGGTACATTTCATTTCATTGACTGGCATCTCTTGTCAGTAACAGTATTATTTGAAATAATATGTGTAAATGTAAGTCTTTTCGCAAACAAATCAACTTTTAATTTATAATATAAGGTAAAACATTGATTGAAAAAATTGATTGCTTTTGCTTCTTTACTTATAAAATTTATGAAAGATCACAAAAAACATACCTACTCCTCGTGAAAATTGTTGTAAAAATCGGCACAAAGTTTCCTTTTAAGTCATTAGTATTAAATTGATAATGGTGATAATTATATATTTATAGAAATATGAACTTACATTTATATTTCTAGGTAGGTGTAGTATAATAAATACATTATTCAACTAAAATATCATAAAGATGCAGATCTTACGTCCAGTTATCACTGCACTTTTTTATCAAACTAAGGTATGCATCAGACTCAATAACAAATTAAGTAAGTTTAACGGCTTGATCAAACCTGACCCCCTAGCCAAATTGCAAGCGTTCTTCTTTCTGCATTTGTTAACGCCTAAATTCTCGTGTGTCATTGGCTAATCTTAGACAAAGTATTAGCCAATGAAACACGTGAATTTAGGCTTTAACGATTGCAGAAAGAAGAACGCTTGCAATTTGGCTAGGGGGGCTGAGTAGATAGTGTAGTTATAAAGCTATGAGCGCGTAACTGTTCGTAGAATGAATTTTGTCTTTGTTTTATCCACCTGCAAAAAACGCATGGACCTTGCGAAATGATGGTAAAATTTGACTACGAAGAGTTTATTAGTTTAGTGAAGGACTAAGAAGTTTTATAAGAAAATTCTGAATCGTTTTAATACAAACTTTAATAGCTTTGACATCATCAAAATATAAATACATATCAGCTTTTCGTCGCATTATCATCAACAACCTTTACCAGTCCACTGCTGGACATAGGTCTCTCCTTAATTCCTCTCCTTTGTTTTATAATACCTAATATACTTTTGTTATCCAATTCACGTAATAAATAGCAATAATACAGCGGCAAGTGGTATACGCCAAAATCCAAGTCTTTATGTAGGTATATCGCAAATTAAAATTGAACTTCAGCAGAGTTCAACCCTTCTAAGAACTACATCTAAGATCCAACATTGGCTGTTTATCAAATATAAGCAATCGCTTAAAAATTGTACAAGACTTTAATTAACCATTTTAAAATTAGTATTAAATTTTAAATGTTGAATAAAATAAATCCTTTATAGTCTAATCCAATCGCTAAGTTTTATACGGCGTAACTAAGCTCTTTGCTTTATCATTTGAGGTGGAAAAATTATGTACAGACGAAACGTGCCGAACAGACGGGCGCTTGGATTTGTCCATCGCTTTAGTCTCTCTCAGTAATACCGACATTAACTGGTCCATGATACGAAAAAAACTCGCATATTTTCATATAATAAACTAAATATTTTATAGCTAGGTACACGAAATATTGCTTTGAAATTTATTAAACAACGGAACTACGACGGTTTTCTTCCATAGTGATCTTCATTTGTTTTAAAACTATATTTTTCTATGTTAGTATTTTAATTACAAAGAGAAAACTCAACTAAGTATTTTTATTTAAAAAAAGTTTAAGCAATTGGTTCTTTAATATTATAATAGGTATAGGTGTTTATGAATTCGGAGAAGTACTTTAGTTAAGTCGAGTTAAACTCATTAAATAATAACCTATTACTTGTAATGTCATGTTAAAGCATAATGACTACAGATTTTTGTCGTTGTAATCGCTCATCATTTATAAGATAATAAATGTAGAAGTGGAATGTGCTATCGATGCAAATCTAAGTTTAGATATTTACGCTAATATACTTTTATTTTTCATACTACAAAAGATAAATCTACGTTTAAACAACACAGTCTTTATAGTAAGATCGCTGTGTTATTAAATCTTCTGTTATTAATCTTAACATACTTCGCAAACCTTAGGTCTGAGATT
Organism: Diaphora mendica; assembly: GCA_949125395.1. Classification (NCBI taxonomy): domain Eukaryota; kingdom Metazoa; phylum Arthropoda; class Insecta; order Lepidoptera; family Erebidae; genus Diaphora; species Diaphora mendica. The sequence continues at coordinate 13,993,107 of OX421326.1, forward strand.
TCTCTTAGATCGTCTAAAGAATGAATATTAATCACGGAGCCCAGTGTATAAATATAATATTTTGTACAGAGTACTCTAATGTAGACTGAGGGGTTATTATTCTTTGCCATCCACCCCGAGATAATAAGCTTGGCCTTTGTTTTAATACTCACCAGTTAATGGCTTTGTTTGTGTGAGTGAAAAAGGAATATTTCTGACAAATGCAAAATGGGGAACGAAGTTCTCTTTGAAATCATGCTTTAGTGGCGACGTAGACTTTTAATATGAAAAGGTTTAAACATAATAATATATTATAAATATAGTGATAGAACTTTAGTCTTTACAGGTGTTAAAAGTGCGAATTTTTCATAAACTGGTCAAATCAAATCACACATGACGTCAATAGGCTTTAATAGTCCACTGCTGGACATAAGCATCTCCGTAGATATAAGGTTTTGGCCAAATATACCCCGCTGGTATGCCGGGTTGGTAAAGGTATGGTTTGTATCAGATTTCTCTTCTCTCTCGCTCATGACTCTCCTCTTTGCCAATTGCTCGAATGATCACTTAAACTTGCAGATTCAATAATCGTGTTTTATAAATGTTAACATTTCTAATGTCAATGCCTTGGTACCTAAGATACACTAGGAAAAAATGTCTGGGGTATTATGTCGCACAGAGTATTGAAAAAATCAATAAATAAGTGACTACCAAACAAACCACAATCATGTCTACCTGTAAAATAAATTAGCAACAATACAAAAAATGTGAAAGTTAACACAACAAATATTTTCCCAAAATGCCAATATTTACATTTATCGTACTAACTTATACCCATCTACATAAACGCCTTACAATGTCTATGAAAATAGAAATTATTTTAATAAATGAATGATAATAATTCAACATTGATCCATTTTGGTATTTTCGTTGTTTCAGAGTCAAAACCAGAGTTGGTGTACTGGTTTTCGGAACAGACGTTACAGCCAGGTCCGAGTGTTTCTTTAAAATGTGTTGCGATGGGACATCCACCGCCGCAGTTCACATGGCTCCTCGATGGGTTCCCCATACCTACAAACTCAAGGTAATTGTTTTTTCATAATAACATAAAACAGAGTAGTATATAGCCTATATATTACACTTATTTAACTCTAGTAGTAGGGATACAGGCGGTAAATGAAGATATGATTTTTATGATTAGTTAGCACAGCATTTTCAAAAGTTGTTTTCTTTGTAGTTTAATTTAATTTATTGAGTTATTCAAACGCAAAGAGAAAATATTATGTATAAGGCTTCAGAGTAGGATTACAAGCATAATAAAATAATTTCTAAAACGTCAACCTTGTCAGTTTTCCATCAAAGTTCTAAACGATTATGTAAAAGTTATATAACCAAATAAAACTGTAGAATATACTACACCGAATTAATAAAAGAAAATTCCAGAAACCTTGCCAGAAGTTCTTTTGCCTATCCGTGATTCAAAGTGGTTTGATACTCAATTACACCCTTTACACACGACGGATTTGGATTTCATTTATCATAGAGATAGGTCGCATTAACATGGGAAGCGACATATGGAAATAAATGAGAAATATATGCATAGGCAGTTCCTTTATTTGTGGGGTAATAGAATTTCACTAGAACTAACATTGGACTACATTTATAAAATTAATTAGGTATACGGTGCAGGAAAACAAAACTATATAGTGAAAGCTAATGCTAGATATCAAATCACGTATCAATCTTACTATGAAAAAAATATTGTTTAACTATTCTTATTTTTAATTTCTATTCTTACGTTTTATTCCTCACATTCCTACCAAATTTTGACTATCTTTAATATTATATTATATATAATAGCACACAACAACAGGGATTTAGTACAATTTACCTAGGTTGTTCCGAATAGCCACGGAATAAATACAATCTCTTCTTTCATGAAATTATTTTAGACTAGCTGACCCGGCGAACTTCGTACCGCCATATTTACATATCTGTCTCAGCTTCCCACAGGCAGTGTACAGTCGCAGAAAAAAAAAACACTTACCGTTATCTTTTATTTTTTTCTTTCTAGCAAAAAAAGAATGAATGAAATCGGACTATGTGTTATTGAATTACAACTAAGTACATATTTTGACTTTCATCCCCTCTCTCCAGGATACCGTGCTGAATTTCGGGATAAAAAGTATCCTATGTCCTACCTCATAGTATGAACTCAAATCATGCCAAGTTTTATTTGAATCCGTTCAGTAGTTTCGGCGTGATGCGCGGCCAAGAAACAGACAGACAGACGGACAGACAGACAGATAAAAATGAAAAAATTACAGTTTTGGCTTCAGTATCGATCATAGAGAGCCCTCCAAAAAAAATATCTTTAATGTACAGAATTGGACCTGTTACATTTTTATTATAAGTACTAGCTGACCCGGCGAACTTCGTACCGCCATATAACGCCGTACCGTATATCTGTCTCAGCTTCCCACAGGCAGTGTACAGTCGCGGACAAAAAAAACACTTTTCCCGTTATCTTTTATTTTTTTTCTTTCTAGCAAAAAAAGAATGAATGAAATCGGACTATGCGTTATTGAATTACAACTAAGTACATATTTTGACTTTCATCCCCCCTCTCCAGGAAACCATGCTGAATTTCGGGATAAAAAGTATCCTATGTCCTACCTCGTAGTATGAACTCAAATCATGCCAAGTTTCATTTGAATCCGTTCAGTAATTTCGGCGTGATGCGCGGCCAAGATACAGACAGACAGACAGACAGACAGACGGACAGACAGACAGACAGACAGACAAAAAGGAAAAAAATTACAGTTTCGGCTTCAGTATCGATTATAGAGAGTGCTCCAAAAAAAATTTTCAAAATATCTTTAATGTACAGAATTGGACCTGTTACATTTTTATTATAAGTATAGATTGATGGCAATTAGCCATCAATCCAAAATAGTGACCCCATCATCCCATCATCCGTACAGCCCAGATTTAGCTCCATTCGTTTTTTTTTTTCCACTGTAAAAAATTCTTTGTGGGTGAAAATTTAGCACTGCAGACAAGGTCATTGAAGAATTTCGGCGATTATTTTTCGACCTCCCTCAATACACGTTTTTTAAATCTTTTGAAAGTTGGTTCACCCAAATACATAAGTACATTGGGGTTGGAGAGGAATTTTTTGAAAAGCTGTAGGTAAATAAACTTTTTTATATTCTAACTATTTTTCATGTCACTAACTATTTTTGGAACAGCCCACGTAAAAATATGGTCCTGAATTTGTTTGCTCTATGTCTTCTCACAAGATTGTACCACAGTATAGCCACAGTACTGTTTTTAACCGACTTCAAAAAAAGGAGGAGGTTCTCAATGTTTTTTATTTATTTTTTCTTTGTTACCTCATAACTTTTGACTGGGTGAACCGATTCTGATAATTCTTTTTTTATTTGAAAGCTGGTGCTTCCCGAATAGTCCCATTTAAATTTGGTCCAGATTGAAGTCGGTTTTTTTTGTTAAAATTCGTAGGTAATTATTGTATGAATTGATCTATAATTTTATTTAAAACAGGCAATGGTTGATTTTGCATATTTGATGATCAATTTAATGAAATGAAAACAGTGAATGTAGTCGACTGACCGCCTTACTGAAGCATATCCGATCACAGATTAACTTTTCTATTTTCCGTATAAAGTTCTTTGTTTCAAACAATCAAGTTCTTGCTTTTTATCCCAGAGGGGTACTGTAATAGTTTCATTGTTATAAATAAATAGAACGCCGAACATGATATAACAGTAAAAGTTGGAGTAACTAAATAACTTTTGTCATCTCTGTCGTTCGTACCCATGTTATAAAACTTTTTAACGCGTTTTGATCGGTTTGACGATACGATACGCTTTTATATTTATCCTAATCGTATTTAATGACTGAAAAAGAGATGGAATAATGGTTTTCATGGCCTTTTTTATGTTGAATACGAAATCTTTTTAACAGTTAATCAAATTCATTAATTTGGTGTTGTTTTGATCAATCATTTCATCAATGTTTCGTTATGACGTTGTCACGTTAAACTATCGTCCATAAACAGACAACCATTTTCTTCAGTCGATATTTAGTTGGTGTATAAAATGAGTACTGCCCAACATAAGTCACTTTTAATATAGGTGTGCTATCATGAAAACATAAGTTCGATTCCTGAGTCAAAGGGATTATTCGAAAATGGTTAAAAATAAAACGTGCTCCAGTTCCCGTTATTTCTTACAATAATTACAATTTTACCTTCGCAAAAGTGCAACATTTCGCTCCGTTGGTCGATTGTCAGAGAATGCTTAATAGTACTAGTACTTAATTCCTCCGATGCAATAACCTGGACCCTGATATGTGAATACACTGAATACCTATAATATTTTACTTTCCCCATAACCAATATGTTGTTATTCAGTTTACATTTTTTATTGTACAAATATTATATTACTAAGATTAAATAAAAGAATTAATTATTTTCAAACAGATTTGCTGTCGGTCAACGCGTCACACTTCAAGATGACGTAGTCAGCCATCTTAACATTAGTAGAGTGACAGAACAAGATGGCGGCGAATATGCTTGTGTTGCCTCTAACACTGGTGGCAAAGCAATCCATGCAGCTAGAGTCAACGTATACGGCCTTCCATATATACGCGAAATGCCCAAAGTCACGGCAGTAGCTGGAAGCGATTTGAATATAAAGTGCCCAGTAGCCGGCTACCCCATCGAGTCAATAACTTGGGAAAGAGGTAAGCTTTTTAACTTATTCAAAGACAGGTGATTCGTGTAGAACATTTCCTTCCACATTGTAGAGACAGTTCTGTTCACAAATTTGTATAGTTTGAAAAAAATACTTAGACATTATTATAACTTGCTGGTGGACAGCTACACATTAAGAATTAAGAAACCTATTATAAGTTATTCTATTATGAGATCTCATTCTCCTAATACGAATTAAAACTTGATATCTGTTTATTCACGAAAGCTATAAAATACCTTTAAACTTTCACTTTCGTTAATTATGACTAGTGATGATGATGTCCTCCCAGACGTATCCGTCGACGGCGACACCCCGGCAATTTTCAACAGACATTCCTGCGCTCATGTGTCCAGGACAGGAATTGACGTGATGTTATTTAATATAAATAATTGTCTGATGTTTTAAGCAGGTTTTATAGGTTGCAGTTATAGCCTGTTATCTATGAATCGTATTATTTCATATAGATCTATTGGTAATAATTTCCGTTATATACTGATTTTTTTAACTATTTTTGGTAATATTTGTAAGTATAAACAATTTATAACGTTATTATTAGTCAATAGACTTGATGTAGTTATTTATTGTTAACGCGAAGACGAACGTGGCAAAATATCTATTCTGCGGTAAATAATTCGCTGATTCATCGCGTATCTTGGTAACAATCCCGTTCTAGTTTCACATAGAATAACACCGGTGCAGAAATGCAGATTCTTAATCATGTTGTGAATGTATTTTATGTTGGAATGTAATCATCATGTTATACATAAATTAATTTCCATTCTGTAATTTTATTTTTGTAACGCAATTCGTACGCAATTCTGTATACAAAAGGAAATTTCATTTTAAATTTTCAGCGAGGCATAAAAATTAAATTACTTACATCCCTGGAGTTTAGGTAAATGTTTTTGAATGATTATGAAATAAAAATATGCCGTTATAAAAGCAGGTTACATTAGTGTATATATTTACTACGGCAGTTGCAAGGATGGTAGTTGTCAAAGTATTATGTGGAACATAGCAGCGCTACTTACCTGTATGCCTAACAAAAAAAACAGTTTGCAATTACAGATATCAATTTCAAAAAAATAATTTAGATTCAGATCTATGTAACCATAAGATAACACCCACAAACTTAATGTTAGGTTGTGATTATGAAAACTAGATCAAATTAAGTTTCAGTCTATATTATTTTGGTAATCTCAGGAAGTACTGGTCCGATTTGAAAAATTATTTCAGTGTTATATAGCCCAGTTATCGAGGGAGGCAATGTATAACATGACGTTACTAATAAAGGAATGGAGTATTAATAAAAAATGTTGCAAAAATGGGAGAAAATTATTCCTTTAGGAAACTTCCTTTCCGTGAAACTTTAACAGTTTACGCAGCAAACGGTTCAAATTTCACAAAAACAATGTATGTGTAGGGACACAGAGAACAAAGAAATGCTTATTTAGCATTACGGTGTCGAATTAGTTTGAGAGAGTACAGCCTGTCGCCAGTCATATTTTAACGCTGAACCCACACGCACTTAGGGGAACATATACCTATTGCTGTGTAATAAGTATCTTTTATTTTATTCCTTCAACACGCAAATTCATATGAGTAATCTGGACAATCAGGACTTAGTATATACATATCAGTATTCATACTCTTATATATGTAAGAATTATTTCCCACTATAGTCTATAGCCTCGTTTATGGTAAACAAATTTGTTCCCGATGTAATAACAGAACGCCACGGGCAATAGAAGACGCAGACGTGGTTGCGTGGGTCAGCTGATATTTAATAAATCTAATTCATATACATAAATTTTAACCTACCTTAAAATTAAATTAAATACTAGAAAATAAAATTAATGATCAAATTCGTTCATAATTAATAGATTGAATTAATTATATTGAAACGAAAATTGTTTCCGCACAAAATGACGCTCTCCAAAGGTGTTTACGTAAAAGGAGAGATAATCGGAACACGAATTTACACAGTAGATACTAATATCTATACATTTTTCTAACAAAACTGTATGTTTTTACGCACATCTGTATGAATTTTAATATCCATCTGAAAAGTATTTATATAACTAATTATATGCCTTCATGATATACAAAATTATGAAAAGAAAATTACATTAATCTAGGTAATAAAACGTACTATTAAGTAAATTAATCTGTAAAGATATAATGTCGTTTGAAATATGAAGATGGTAATTACGACATTTAAGGTACAACTGTGTAAATACATAATTATTATTTATAACACGAAATTTACCCTCCGAGAGGTATTTATTTCTGAAGCGAAAATTACTTGAGACGTTGAACTAATAAAAGTTGTCTTTTCTTGAATAATTTTTATTAAGGGTCTATACTTTTAAGAAGTTCCGTTTTCAATAGTTTGAATTTATGTGTTTAAAGAAAATATGTCCTTTAGACAGGTTCTTAAGATTGCCTTTTGTTTACGCAGTTTTTTTTTTACTTTCCATAGTTTTGTTATTTTGAAAAGACAACTCCTGCACTAGGAATAAATCCTGAGTCACGGGGACACAAAGAACACCCAGACTCAAAACAAAAATTTGTGGATCACACGAAGTGGTGTCCCAAGTGGGATTTTAAACCCACAACACTTGGCGAAGTAGTAAGCCGCGTGGCGACTGCTTAAGCTACCAAGCCATACGTGCAGTCAAATAGTGATATCCACATTGAGAAAATAACAACGATATTCAAAGAAAAATGACTAACTATACAAGCACTATTGATAACGTAAATTAACCAGATTTTTGCTAAATTATACCTTCGGTAGAGACATAAGAGTTTCAACATTTAACACCAATATTTGATCAACCAGATGATCAAAATGGAATAATGCAAGTTATTAGTTTTTAAATCGATCTTTATTGCAGATAAACTTCCATTTTATTTAGTTATTATTAGTCAGTAAATTATGTCTGTATCTAGATATCTAAGACCCGGATCTTAGATTTCCAGAATATGTAGAGGTTGTACTTCCTCAAGTACAAGCCCTGTGTTTATGTGTAGTCAGTGGATCATTGTACCAAATTCGGGAAATAACAACATGACTAAACGTATTGTACGCTTTTACTGCGAGATAAGTATTTTACAATATAGGAATACAATTATTTATATTTCACTGTGGAGGTCTTGACTCCACGACCCCTGACGTGTATCTTCTCTTCAGCATTCAAAAAAATCCAAGTTTCAAATTATATAAATCAAATTTGGAATATTTGCTTCATACAGGGGTTTTCATGTGCCAGTCGCACAATCCGACGCAGAGGTTGTATAACATTGCATCATGAAGGCTTAAATCGCCACATTCCGCCCACCAGGTTGAAAGCTCCTGTTTGCTTTGACTCCTACTTCGGACCTAGTATTTAAATGAGACAAATTTGTTCAAGTTTCTCTGCATAATTAAGAATTCGAATATAGCTAGAACACGTACAAAATAATTTATCTTAAAGAGATGTAGCTAAATTTCTTTTTAAACTTACAATTTAACACCAAATATGATGTAGTATTCGCACTGCGCGTGAGTCACCCGCTACCAGCAGCGTGGCAGACGGATACCGTTAAACCTAATAAACAACTAATAAATTAAGTACTACCTCAAGAAAATACATATCTATTACAAAGTCTATATTTAAGTTGTATTTTAAAGAAGGTGGCGGCCCTAATATCGCTAATGATATAAAATTGACATAATTTTGTCGGAGCCTCACGTACAGAAATTGAATTGTCGCCCGGAGGCTTCTATAAAAACGATTTTATGTTCGCTAACAGAACAGTTATTACTTTTTATTTCTGTAAATATTTATTAATAAGCTTTTTTTATGTAGGATCGTGCTTTCTATATTGAAAATCTAATAAATGTTTTGTAAAAAGGCTGCGTCACCGTCACTACGTTTATTTTTTAAAAACGTTTTAGTCACATTTGAAAAAATACAGACCTGACAGGGAAATAGGTGCATGAGAAATAAATTTTTATACATATTTATATCCTTTGATGTTTTAATAAAGTAGTGGATTTTATTCTACTCAAAATATAATTAAAGCTTTAAGTATACAGCCAACCAATGCCAACCATAAGTGAGCAGTAGCATTAAAAAGTATTTATAGTTTGTTTTCATATTTTAAAATCAAGCTTTGAGTTTTAAAAGCCTAACGTAAATGCATATCGACTGTGAACTGGCAACCGGTCCTATCTCAATTTTATGAAGATTTTACTTTTTAATACCATTTTATACTATTTCATACTCCGCAGCGTTGCGAGAAATCCCATCTCATTTACGTTTGAATTTGGCGCCAGAATCGACTTCATTCAACCAGTAAGTTAACTTCAACGCGCAGTGAATGCGAGCATTTAATACTATCTCGCCAAACGTGTACGGACATGAACGCGATTACGCGCGCTCTTGAAACAAATTACTGTTTTATGTGAATTTATTAGGTTTCTGTGCCCTAGGTTATTAATTATCATTGTTGGGGACTTGTAGTAGCTGAAATGGTAAGTTTTTATTATAAATTAATAGTTAATATTTACTATTTCTACGTTAATAATCTGTAAATCAAGATAGTACATTATGCATTGCCGTTAAAAGTTTTGGCAGATTGGAATTACTGAGAGATAGTACTTCTTAGTTCTATTCAACTAAGGGTGACATCAACCAAAAAATACCTTTCATTAGATTTACCTATAAATATAAGATGAAATACATGCTTTTAAGTTGCACGATGTCGCTATAAGCTATAAGTACTTAGGTACCTATGATGTAAAAAAATATTGTGCAAATAAAAAAATACAGCATGGACGGTTTGCCCTATAACCGCAGCGTCGCACAGGTTTGCGCGTTAGGTATTGCAGAACTACCTACCCCCTACTACCTCCTGATTGACTAGCCACTTGCTTGGTTGAGGTTATTATAGCATAAATATTAATGGAAATCATTTGTGACTACAAAAAATTTATCCGTCTTGATATACGCTGCTCTGCTACCTTTTTAGCTACTAGCTTTACCTATACCTACTCTTTTCAGGAGTATAATAAGTTGAGGCGTGGTAAGCGGTTGGTACAGGAAGTACTTAATGGCGATAAAAATAAAGAAAATGCTAAGGTTTGTGATTTTTTTATCTGTATTATAACTAAAACTTACCATAATATAAAAAGAAGAAATTAATCAATTATGTGTTAGTAGGTACGTAACTGAATCTGCTGAGGTATTGGCTTATTTCATGACTTATAACTTTATTTTGTATATTTTAGGATATCAACACAGGTTTTCAAGATACGAGTATGTCTAGCAAGCAAAAAACAGTACCTTTTACCATGTCTAAACAGCAAGAAATAGTATCTGTTACCGTATTTAACCAGCGAGAAACAGTACCTGTTACCGTATTTAACCAGCGAGATACAGTACCTATCACGGTGACTAACCAGCAAGAAACCGTCCCTTTTATAGTACTTACGGGAGACAGCTGTTATACTAAGGACATGCATTTTAACCCAGATATGGACACTATGTTTGATTCTCTACCTGCAGGTTATTTATCTCCACGATTCGTTCCTCCGCCACCCTACCAGTCAGCTATATTCAGCGATTTTCAACAAAATATAGATGATCATTACACAACAGACGAAGCCTGTTTAGACAAACAGAACATGTCACTCAGCCCGCTACCATGCACGTCACTAAACCTCCATTCAAACATGTCATTAAATTCGTCTCCAAATACGCCACTTAACGCACTTCAAAACACACCACCATTATGTGAATCTCCCAAGTCCCCGTCAATTTTAGCGACAAATGATACTATAGAAAATAGTGCAGGTCAAGTAACGGACAACGTGCATGAAATTGTCTCAGAGAATGACCCCAATAATTATAATATGAGTGAAGGAAGGAAAAGAAGAAAGATAGCTGAGCCGGCTAAGTGGAAGAGAAATATCAACAGAAAACTGCGAATGGAAGGAAAAGCTTACTTAGGTTTTAGAAAAGTTGGAAAAACTGTTGTCCAAGATACACCGAGAGAAGAACGAATAATGAAGCCAACATGTTCAAGTAACGTTTGTTTAAAGTCTAAAAAACGTCATTGCTCATTTTTTACGGAAGAACAGAGGAAAACTATTTACGACCGATTTTGGAGTTTGACTTGGGGAGAACGCAAAGCATTTGTGTGTGGATCAGTTTCTAGAATCTCAACGAAAGCAAATACTACTGGCAGTGTTTCTCGACGCAACTTTAGCCTTATTTATAGTTTGAATAATGGACAAGAGAGCTATCAGGTTTGTCGAGAAATGTTTATAAATACGATTGGTATTGGGTATAGAATGGTTCAAGCATGGTATGTGATAGCTCGCATGGAATACCTATGACATCAAAAGATAAAAATACCACACCAAATAATAATCTTTTATCACAAATAGTGTTTAAATACCTTTTTCGATAATCTTCCAAAAATGCCGTCCCATTACAACAGACAAAATTCAACAAAACTCTATCTGGAACCCGTTTTTCATACAATACAAGAGGTTTATAAGTTATACGAGTCAACGTGTACTCAGGCAATGCAACCGGCCTTCAGCCGCAAAAAATTCAGTGAAGTTATGGTGCAAAAAAATATTTCATTGTTTAATGTGAAAAAAGATAAATGTAACTTATGCGCCGGTTATGAAACCAAAAATGTACAAGAAGAAGTTTGGAAGGAGCATACAGCGAAGAAAGAGATTGCTAGAACGGAAAAAGGCGAGGATATTAAGAGAGCTATTAAGGGAGAAATAATTTTAATAGAAGTAGATTTTCAAGCTGTAAAGCTAGCTCCATTTACCCATGCTAATGCTTTTTATTACAAAACAAAGTTAGCTTGTCATAACTCGACAATTTACGATGTTGTGAAAAGGCAAGCTACATGCTATTGGTTTTCAGAGGATCAAAACAATCAACTAGTGGCATCAACATTCGTATCATGCTTGATTGACTACTTAGAAAAAAAATGTGTCACTCCTGAAAAAACACCAGTTGTAATATTTTCTGATGGATGTACAGCTCAAAACCGTAACAATATCATGGCAAATGCACTGCTCAATTTTAGTATGCTTCATGGAGTCTTCATTTATCAGAAATACCTCGAAGTCGGTCACACGCAAATGGAGGTAGATTCCGTACATGCTTGTATCGAGAGAAAATTAAAAAATAAAGAAATAAAACTACCGAGTGATTATGTATCTACGACCAGAGAAGCACGACAAAATCCAACACCGTACGAAGCTATTGAGCTGACTTACGACTTTTTTAAAGACTACAGGAAACCCTTGAGATACAATAGCATTAGACCCGGTCGGACAAAAAAGGATCCAATGGTCACAGACATCAAAGTCATAATGTATGATCCCTCAGGACTAATCAGGGTGAAACTTGATTTTACCAAAGATTGTGTGGGGTCGCGATGATGCAATACATTGAAATATTAAAATGCATGATCACCTAATGTAGCACATCGCACCTCGGGCTCGACAGGGCTCCGTTGGAGTCTTCAGTCAGTCCGCACCTTCGCAATGTAACACACGTTTGGTTGGACTAGTCAGTCCGCACCGTCCGTTAGCAACAGTTAATCTCAGTCACCATCTGCTAAATTGGTGACCCCGACCGAGAAGAATATGCAACCTTGGAGTGGAGAATGAAGCACTCGGTTCGCAGCACCGATACGAGTCGGTCTGCATGCATCGTCGATAAGGTACGTAACGTACATCAGGATCTGTCGGTCCGGCATCCGCGGCACCGATACGATATGGGCGTTTTGTTAAGAAAAATGTAACCTTCAGATCACGTCGGGGGGTATAGACCTACTTATAGAGGCGACCACCGACGTGTATCATATGTAATTGGAATCAAGAGAGATTGCGGACTGCTCCCCATTGTTTAGAAATGGGTTATTGATATTTTATATGTATTTTTGGATATCACGTTTAAAAAAATGACACCAGTACTTCCGACAGATTAGTATAACAAGACCAGAGATATCACTACAGGTACGTCACCAGTACATTAAGAAGGCAGGAGAAAGGTCTCCGTCTTACTGGTGAGTGTATAAAAATGTGGCAAGAACGCCAAGAACATGTGAGCAACCGTGCAACTAGAACAAGGCAAGTACGTCATCAGTACAAAGAGGGCTGCAGAAATATGGAAACGCCTTACTGGTGAGTGTATTATGTGAAAGTATAGTGAGTGAATATAAATTATGTGCCGTGAATAATACAAAAATTAAAATGTGCAGATTAAGGACATTAGAATTTAACTTAGGGTTGAGCAAGGTCATTTAAGTATACCATTAATCACGTGACGTCAAGGTAATTTTGGGCGCAGATTCGAAGAACTCGTCAATTACTCTATTTTAGCGAATTTACTAGCGAATTAAGTATATTGGCAGTTTGAGGTGTTATCTCGCTAATAGGAAAGGTCACAATCACTCTAAGTTAACACAAGGAACATAATATGAATTGTAAGCACATCGACATCGGTAACAAAGTAGTATAGTATATGCATTGTGAAGTTTCTACTAAGTACGACGCTATGTACCTGACAATTCAGGGAATTAGTTTGTCATAGCATTCATGAAATACTTACAATTGTGATAACGTTATTATAAATGGATTTTTGCTACATGTCGGATTAGAATCAAAGTCTGGTTTAGGAAAGAAATGGTTAATTTTGTCAATCAAGCTCAAGGCCAAGTGTAAAATTGAAAAATGTAATCGATTATTATTATGTTGTGTAGTAATATGTAAACATTTTTATCATGTATTTTATCAGAATATGTATTTTTTTAACGTATTCTATGTTATGTAAACTATTGTGAAACAGCGGATAATATTTTAAATGAAAACTGTGATTAATGTTAAAATGTAAATGAAACCATAATGTAACTTTGTATTCAAATCATAATTTAATTGAGTAATTTTTATATAAACATTGTAATACCTGCGACATGCATAAGAGCATCAGGTTACGCGCGTGGGCAAGCGCTTATTCTACGAATCATTATTGTTGTGACCAAGGCTTAATCAGTGTCAGCGCTTTCATGTGTGCCTTGCGCGCACTAAGTAAGTTTAAAATTTTATTGTAATGATATATGATATTGTAACTGTTTGATAGAATAAAATTTTTTTGTAAGAGAGGGATGACTGTGGGGTCGCGATGATGCAATACATTGAAATATTAAAATGCATGATCACCTAATGTAGCACATCGCACCTCGGGCTCGACAGGGCTCCGTTGGAGTCTTCAGTCAGTCCGCACCTTCGCAATGTAACACACGTTTGGTTGGACTAGTCAGTCCGCACCGTCCGTTAGCAACAGTTAATCTCAGTCACCATCTGCTAAAGATTGGATGGACTTACCTCATAGACCAAAGAGACTCAATCCAGTGGACTGTTACCCACCCCTATATACGGCAAGGTGCTGTATTCCTAAAACAAAGTGGTTGCATCTTCAAGAATTGAAAGCTGTTATTCCTCAAGATTGTCATAACTTTTATGATAATTTGCCATATCAAGAATAGTTTTGTTCCCAAAGAGAACAATGATCAGTTCCTTCCACTTTTGCCTCCTGCCAAGTTGGTTGGCCTTAAATATTATAAATTATTTAAGGCTTTCAATTTTTTTCAATTTAACGAAATCAATTGATTTCTTTATTTAAGTAGGACTGTAGGAAAAAGTCGCATAAAACAAACCTTATTTTGTTCTTTATGGAGATTTTTAATTTTGGTTACTATTGTATTGTTTTATATAAAATAGTATTTGTATGTATACAATACGATTAATTTAAACAGGCCAGTGAATGATACAGCATCAGAAGTTTTTGTTATTTAATATTTTCTAAGAAATTAGAACCTCTAAAATTGAGAATAAGAAGATAAAAAAAAATGTTATTGACTAAATAATGGCTTTGTAGACTTACCTGCCTAATAAAGTTCCTATATTGCCAATAATTAATGATTAAAGGTTATATTGTAAGTTAATAACTTAATTTTACTATAAATAATATTGAGATAATATTGTCCTATCGTTATTGTTTTATTCTGATTTTGAAGATAGACCTTATTGTGCCAAGCAAAATATCCTATGTTTGTTATTGTGTTGATTTATATTGTCCTATCTCGTTTTTATATTAGAAGGAAGCATATAATGCTAATTTTGTTTTTAATAACATGTCTAATAAAAATATTTAAAAACTACGTTTTTTATTTTATTAGCCCAGATGCTGTATGTACGACGCAAAAAGGTTTTTTCTCTCCCCTGTAAAGTTGTCAAAATTGAGATAGTACCCGTTGCCAGTTCACAGTCGATATATAGTGTCTACAGTCCATTTAGGTAGATTTGTTTTTGAAAAGATGTAGAAACTTTTGTTTATTTTAGTTTTTGCACTTTTCCAATCGCACAATTATTGTGTGAAAAGAATTATCCTTTAGGGTGTTTTTGGACCGATATGAGCTTCAAGAAAAGAACATATTCAAGGGCGTGGGCAGTCATCTGCCATCAGGGAAACAGTCTGTTCGTTTGCCCGCACTGTCTAAAAATACCCACACTTTGGCTCAGATTTCTTAGATGTCACTTTACACGTGTAAAACCGTCCGTTTTATCCCTCTAGCGACATTACACAACCTCTCTAATGGTTCTTTGGTCTTCAATTAATTAAGGAAATGCAGGTATGATGAGACTACAAACTTTATTACTAAATAAGTAAAATTTATGCGTGGTTCAAAAACAGCCATGTGTTTTGAATCATAGCTAAATTTTAAGTTATTGAGTAGCTATTACAATTAGTGCTCTCAATATACAAAAAGTACATGTTAGAATACAGACACTAATTGTTGTAAGTAACGTTTTTCATTCCGTTTTTATGAAACTTAATTGATCTATGTGAATCTACAGTCCAAAATCTATCCGTATCCAAAATTTTACCATTCATCTACTTGTTCAAATGACAATTCAGTGGACTATGCAGGTTATATTACTTTACTTATTGTAAAATTAAATTCCTAATATAACGTAACTTAAGTCTGCACAAATTTGGGTAATATATCTTCTAAATAAAACGGAACTTCGTTTACAAAACGACAATTTACTCAAACAGTATCGAATAACGATCTAAAGCGAGGGTGGGTAACCTCTTTTAGCAACAGGTCCTTAACGAAACTAGGCCAAAGATGAAGCAAAGAAACTATAACTTTTGGATAATATTATGTTTCTATCGTCTGTACCGCTGTGTTGATGTTTTGTTTGGCCAACTTTTTATGTACAATAATTAAATATATAATTTTGTAGTAAACTTTAAATACTTTAAGCAAATAAATAAAATGAAAATTTTCACTAAATGTATATGGAATATAAGGTATCTAATTATATATAAAAAAAATTGTCTGCCTGTTTGTGTTAGGCTACTTTTATTTTAAAGAAATCGGTTTACACGAAACCTAATTTTGACAAAACTGAAATGAAATAGTGGGGTCTATCCGATTCAAAAGCAACAAAATTCGTGGGTAATATCGAGGGGCGCAGCTAGTTTGTAAAATTGATATGTAATATTAATTATGTGATATAATTAGTGTCAAGAAGTGATATCTCTTTATGCGGTGTACTTGATTTAGGTAAATCAGGATCTACAAAATATATGCAGATTGACATTAATTTATCCAGCTTGAAGAGTTACTGTGCATCATAACTGGAACTTTTATCAACATTTTGGAGGTCGGCGACCACGTGTCTGTCTTCTTCCTGTTTTCAGTCATGCGAATTAGTGCATCTGTGCTGTCTCTTTTATTTTTAGTCCATGATGTTCGCCTTCTACCTCTACTGCGCTTCCCTTCAATTATTAGTCTTATGAAGTCGTATTTACCATTTCTATATATATGCCCAAAATATTTTCATGATTGTTAATGCCACCTCTAAATCTTTATTCATATTTTCTAGCACTTTTTCGTTTGATACTTTGTCTTTATCGAAACTGGAGCTCTTCTAATCTAAAGATTTATTTCTCTTCATTTATCAGAACATTTTCCACAAATTGTATTAAATTTGATTATTTATTACGTTAATTGATGTCTTTATAAGACCTTAAACAAGAAACGTCATTTGAATCATAATTTGTTGGAAATAATATAACACATTCAGAGTGCTAAATTACAACAAGCTAATAAATTTAATAAAAAAAATTAGAAACATTTTCTCTCAACGCTTTTTAGTGATGCTATTTTATTCATAAAAAATGTAAAAAATACGCCCTGCTCCATGTATTGCGTCGTTGTTTATTTGAAATTTCTGTACACCGTCGCTGTCGGCTTGAAAATATGTTCGTTATATCGCTGGCCTTAATAATATTCTAGCCGCAGAGAAAATTGCGTCTCACAATCTAATAAACTTGACACCTTCGCTACATCCAATTAAGGACAAATCTAAGTTATTCCTCTGTTGTTGTTTTATGGCTAGTGGCATAAAATATTGTTACTCAAAATATAACATTTCGTATACTTTGTTTGACATCCCTATTTTCTATTCATTTTCACAAAAAGAAATAAAAGCCATAAGAGGATGCCATAAGGCGAAACCGGTCAGGTGTAAATGTTAAAATAGTGGAATAAGTACAAGTAAGTTTCATTCTAGAATGAAATAAAAGCCGTCTCCTTCACTTAGTTCTCTATTTGGTCATAAGATACATTAAGATATAAGCTTTCATGGTAATGTTTTTGCTATCATATTATTTGTTATAACGAAACATAAAGCTTCTTATAGTGTAAAATAATGTGATAAAGAATGTTGAGAAAATATAAAATACGAAGAAATATAATTTTTACCCTAAATATAAGCGACGGTTTAAAACCTATACTATGTACAACCTTAAATAACTTAAGACACTTAATCGTTCATAATACAGGTTAGTTCTAAGAAATTTAATTTTAAGAAAGTGCTGGCAACATTAGAGGACATAAAACCTATCGAATGCTCATTTCAAATTTTAATTTTAGATTCCGTCAACGCTATAAAAGTTTCGTTTTTAAACGTACTTTATTTTAGAAGGGATGAGGACCCAAATTAAGTAGCCATAAAGTAAGTAAATTTTAAAACAGATACACAAAAATATAATATGTTTCGTGTTTCTTTAGAAACTTACATAATTATGAAGAAGAAACAAGTGTTATAACCGACAATAAATGACAACAAATGATTAAGTACTAACACAGATTCCCACATCTGATACCAATAAACTTTACCTGGAATAAAATCGTTCAGGTCGTAAAACTTGCCTTTCTTCTACAAGCAATACTGCCAAAGATCAAATTAAGAACCTCGGCCACTCCCTCGTAATTTTCCTTTTTCGCTTCGGACCCTTGTCAACAATACAGCTTATCTTTTTCATAGAATACCCGCTCTCATTAGGCTGACCTAGGATATTTGATATCTCTACGGTATTGATACTACGACTTGCTAACCTGAAGATAAAATTGATTTAATCACCGTTTACCTGAATGGAATATCAATTTGCGTATACAGTTATATCAATAATGTGTACTTAATATTACGTGTCTTAGAGCTTAATTTGCAGATTACCTATTATTTCTCAGTTTTTGTTTCAAAATTTGAAGGTAATGAACTTTTACTTTGTTAGTATTAACTAACAGCAGCTTGCGGCATAAAAGCATGAGATGACAAAATTATGATTTTGTAGCTTTAACGGTTTACTCTGTGCGTTAATAAATAAGTCAGGGCAAGTTATTTTATACGTTTGTGTTAAAAATGGTGTAAGAGAAAATACAATGTTTACAATTATTGCTGCCTTTAAACTACAAAAAACGCTATTGTATTAATTTATCAAAAACATCAGAGAAAAGCTTATTCAACTAAGCTTGACGTATGCTTCCTATCTCAAGCATACATCTTTCCTAAACCAGCTCACAGGTAACTGGAAGTCAGTCCCTGGGAATATTTTGCTAAGTCACGTACCTCGACACCGTTACGGATGTGTTCGTTACGCCACTCTACCATTTTCAGGACACAAAACTGTTGAACGTGATAGTGCCCAAAACGATGATACTCAGTAGTATTAACTAATAATAGGTATTATGAAACTTCCGAAGTGTTTTAATAAAAGTTCCAAAAAAATGAATAGAATAAAAAAAAAGTGTATTAGCTATGTACTTGCAATTATAATCACCTAGCGCGGTACTCGTGGTATAACAAACACCACGGGAAATGCCGTGGGGCAAAGGTAGTCTAAAAGTTACGTCTTATACCACCAGCTATCTGCCAGTGAAAGTCCCGTCAAAATCGGTCCAGCCGTCATAGAGATTAGCCGGAACAGACTGACAAAAATTTAAATAATGGCCATTTTGATGTAAGTACCTACCGCATATACTTTCACATGCATTAAGTAAAAAGCTGTTAATTTTAAATTTGAACAGACACTTCAATTTTTTTCATTGTTTGTTTGTATAGATAAGATAAGACATTACTGCATTAATTGGGGTGATCAAATCCCTACAAGAATCTGTCGAGAATCCTTCTTATTCTTAGTCTAAAATGGCACTACTGTACTTAGGCTTCTTCCAAGTTTTGTCATTACCACCGGTCCTATGCTGACCGCATCCAACAGTTTCCCACTCACATGCTCCGTCGCGTAATCCAGTATGCAGTCACCACTCGAGAACTCTTTGGCCCTATTGGTCATCATTCGGGAATTCTGTCTAATCTAAACAATTCAATAAATTAACGATAACATCATCTGCAATTGTATACCAAAAATCTTCCAAAAATATGTACGCGTAAATTGAATGATCAACCAAGCAACAATTTTTGGATATAAATTGAATACATTAGGACGGTTATACATTTAGAACGGAGTACGCTAAAATAACTGAGCCGTGTGTATCGATTAAACAACCCATTAATCATTAGCAAGTCCCTCGTGAAGCCTATTTGTTATTCCATAAACAACTTCGTAATGGAACCTATTTCGTTTTCAACAACATATATAAATAATTCCACACAATAAATTTTTAATAGAACACTAAATTTTAAATATGTTTGGTCATGAAATTCTATAATCATTTACTATTTCCATAAAATATTTTAATATTGTCAATTTTAAAATTAGACTTATCAAATATTTCAGAAAACTTGGCTTTTTTAATGAATAGGTGACTGAAAATTTACGAGAAGGCCTAATTAAATATGTTTGGAATAAATTAACGACCATTTTATTTACGCAATATTTTACAACTTAAATCGCCAAAGGTTGTCGTTTACTTTACTATTCCGATATTTAAAATTATATGTTTTACAGATATTAGCAATACTTTCCTCTCTTTATCAAATATCCTGTCTATTCTGAATAACCAGAATCCAAGTGGGCCATATACAAGTATTTACGGGATTACACAATAATTGATTATCTATTTAAAACATTGCTACTTTTATTTACTTTAATAAAGGGTAACACGCCAAATGGTGTCAAAATGTAAATCTATAATGTTGTATATATACTCGTATTCTTAGCTGTGTGTGTGTCGTTTCAAGCAAACTTCGAACAGGTGCCAACACAACCTGCTGCTTTAATATCGTTCGAAGTTACGGAAAGCTAAACATTTCGAATTTATAGAATACATTATACCTATGTTGATATAAGTTGACATTTAAAACAGATGTAGGTAGGTATTCAATATTAATAGTTCCAGTACCATCCGTATTTTTATCGTACGTATATACGATTTGTATAAATATTAAAGTTCCTATAAAATTCTCACTTTACACTTTTGCTAGTTATTCTCGAAGTTTCATGAACTTATATGGTCACTCTGGTTATGTATTCACTTGATTTGAAACAGCATATCAATGACACAGATATCGTCAAAAAATATTGAACTACCATGTTCAATTAAATGCTGTCCCAATTAAAAAAAAAATGTTCTACAGATGGTCAAACTCTTCCCCTGAATCGACGGCAGAAAGTATACCCGAATGGCACAATAATCGTAGAGCAGACACAGCGAGGTGAAGATGCAGGGACTTATACTTGCCAAGCGTCCAACCGCCAACGACATGCGGCAAGAAGAGATGTGGAAGTACAAATAATAGGTAATAAACACGATTTATTTCCTGTTCTGACTATCCTCAGTTTTATTTTTGCACTATCCAGACCTAAAATTAGAGCTAAAACGTATTTCCTGTTAAAATATCGAAAGCACTCGCAAATAATGATTTCAAGAGGCGGAGTGTTCGTCCGTAATTCATTAAAGTTAGCTCGTTTACTATTACCGCAGCATCAAGCGAACGTTAAACTTCCAGCTCTCCACGGTTAATAGGGCAATATAATAAAAAATATAAAAAATGAATGGAATCATAACAAAGCACCCGCCCAAAATTCCGAAATGAGGTCCGCAAAATCAAGGCATGAACGGGACTTAAGATTTCAGTTTAATTAACATTTACGCTGCTAAAAAATAAATGAGGAAATTAAGTGTGTCTACGTGGGGAAATTGCGCATAAAGTTTCATATTTCTGGGTGAATAATTTGGGTAAGGTGATTTCATACACTTGTTCAGTTTTAATTCATGTTGGTGTAAGGAAAAGTCCACTTTTTTAATATCGGCTTTCTGTGTTTATGTTACCTTAAACGGCTAGAACTACAGAAAGAAAGTGGCTTTACATCATGTCATACTAGTTTTCTTTGTAGAACATCAATGTTCGTCATAAAACCGCACACTAGTACTTAGTAACACTCTATATACTACACTAGCCACTAGTTTAATATGTTTTTCAAGACTTTTTAATTTCAAACTAGTATGAAGTAGTAGTATAGTAAGACAGAAACATCAATACAAAACTAAAAACATCAAACCGAATTAAATACAGTTGCAAGAATCGTATACTTACTCAAATTAACAATAATACAACAAAATCCACCTAAAAAATGTGCTGATTTTCCTTGCGCATAAAATATAGCACCTCCTAAAACATACCACAGGATAGCTGTAATGAAAACAAAATTTGTTCGTATAAACATTCTACCCAAACAGATGTAAATTTACCCTACGAAAAATTAAACAAACCGTTTCTTTTGCAGTTCAACCAAAAATCCTACCCATACCGGCGCTAACAAATTTATTACGGGAAGGTATGAGAGCAGCCATATCATGTCAGATCTTAGAGGGTGATTTACCGGTTGCGTTTCGGTGGGAGAAAAATGGCCAGCCTGTGACGTCATCGCCGTACGCGCCAAGCGGGATAATAACACGCAGAATGGATGAATACAGCGCCTCGTTGGTTATTGAGCAAGTGACATCCCTCCACAGCGGAAATTACACGTGCATTGCTTCAAATATAGCGGGCTCCGAACGTTATACTATACCGCTAACTGTCAATGGTAAATTCGTCATGCCGTATCATTATTCATTTTTGTTGGTTTTGTTTTATTGACTTTATGTGCCTTTATTTTTTATGAAGTCCCACCTCGATGGAGATTGGAGCCTAATGACGTGGCAGTGGCAGCAGGACAAGACGTCACTTTACAATGCCAAGCAGATGGTTATCCAAAACCAACTATCACTTGGAAAAAAGCAGTAGGTAAGTACGAGACAGATTCTGAATGTCTTTGCTAGACTTAATCTAAATATCCAGATTCTGTAGTCATTGTTAAAAGTGAATTTAAGGAGCTTTGTATCACATGTTTAACTATGTACTTTTCTCTGGTTTAATTGCATCAATTTATCTATGGCAAGAGACGATAACTAACTGTTATCTCTATACTTTTAAATCCAGTTAAAATAATATTGATCTCTCTTTTACAACACAATCTACATGACAATGTTGTAAGTTAATATACTTTTGAACAGGTAACACACCAGGGGAATACAAAGACTTCATGTTTGAAGGGAGCTCAAGGGTCTTGGAGAATGGCTCCCTTGTATTCGAGCGTGTCGCCAAAGACAGCGAGGGACATTATCTTTGTGAAGCGAGAAACGACATAGGCGCTGGACTGAGCAAGCTCATTTTCTTAAAAGTAAATGGTATGTTAATTAAAAATATTTTTTTCCAATTCATATAACGCTAATAACTCGAACACTTATAATGGAGATTCTATATTGGATAATTTGCGTGATCCAAAGAATTCGCTGATTTCAATCTTTTTCAAATTCGGCCAGTCAATTTGGCAAAGGAAATAGAATTTGTACAACGAATAGCTATACCTACCTACGTTGTGTATAAAAAAGAAAGGAGGCAAAGGAGGCTTTTTGTCGAAGGTCTGTTGAAAAGTTGTGGAATGTCTCGATGGAGCATCCGTCGTCGCTATGAGTTTGGCCGGGGACAAGCCCGGTCTGTACTCAAATGAAAATTCTTTTCCGTCATTACTGTTTTGTTGAGGAGACGTGGAGCTGTCCTTAGTAAAAATAAATGTTGGCAGCGTATTGTTCCCTGACTATTGCGTTTGAGGTTTTATTCTTTATGAAAAAGAACCAAGAATGGGATGGCATAAACTTTGAATACAAGTTTGCAAGATGTCTTGAATGGTAACTTTGGCATGGGATTTAACAATGCCATGGAAACACACGACATGTGAAATAGTGAAAAGTTTTAACATTGTGTCAATATTATGTCTGCACTTGTATAAATGTCCGTGTTGTGGCTGATTAAGAATGCGTATTCGTCCCATAATTTAAAAATACTTGTAAAAAATATGAGTCAAAATGTGAAATAAGAACTCACTCTAATACACTTTTCGTTTGTCTTACCTCCATTGCACTTTATTTTATTCTATAGAATTTCGCGCCGATCATCGATAACTCGCTCAAATTGCTGAACTCGCACCATTTCTATTGTTAGTACTTACTGACGTAAAATTAAAGGAAGTCCATTTTCTCACCACTTTACTAAGCACAGCTGGCTGGTACTTTCAAACTTCATTTAGATCGCTCCGAGTTCAGACTTACATTCAATTGATAACTTTTATGAAAACTTACTGTAGGAGTCCAGTAAGTTTATCAATTAGTTGTGGTCTTAGCTTATTGGAAGTGAAATATAAAGTGATGTTTGGAATTGATTTTCTAAAATCTTTTGTTTTTTTAATATTTTAACTTTATTTACTCAGCCATAATTGCAACTGAAAAGTATAGTACGTTATAATAAACTACTAGTAACACTTATTGAGTGGCAAAAAATACTTTGCTATAGTAAAATTGTCTATAGTCTAACCAAATATAAGGCAAATATAAGCAATTACTTTCCTACAAAAATTTTTTTTTCCTTAACTTTTATACAATTTAATATTATTTATCATAATTTATTCAATACCAATTTAATGGTATCATCGAAGACGTTTCATTTCATAAAAATTGGAGAATTTAACGGTCTCTTAGAAATAAAAAACAAATACGGTCTCTTACAAATAATCTTCTATATATATATATATAAAAGAGGATGGTGACTGACTGACTGACTGACATACCCAGAGATCAACGCACAGCCCAAAGCGCTGAAGCTAGAATCCTGAAATTTTGCCTGTAGGTTCTTTATATAACGTAAGTGGGCACTAAGAAAGGAATTTTTGAAATTCCACCCCTAAGGGGGTAAATCAGGGGATGAAAGTCTGCGTGAGCGAAGCCGCGTGTAAAAGCTAGTAGTTATATATTAGAGCGACCAAACGGCCCAAGTCTTGACATTCAATTAGCACACAATGCAATTCACAAAACAAATCATATTATGATACTATTCTTGTTACTATTACAAGTTTTCATTAAAATACGAGGCAATGTATATTTATGTACTTATATTTGTGACTAGCTGACCCGGTCTCAGCTTCCCACAGGCAGTGTACAGTCACGGACAAAAAAAAAGACTTTACCCGTTATCTTTTATTTTTTTTCTTTCTAGCAAAAAAAGAATGAATGAAATCGGACTATGTGTTATTGAATTACAACCAAGTACATATTTTGACTTTCATCCCCACCCCCCAGGAAACCGTGCTGAATATCGGGATAAAAAGTATCCTATGACCTACCTCGTAGTATGAACTCAAATCATGCCAAGTTTCATTTGAATCCGTTTAGTAGTTTCGGCGTGATGCGCGGCCAAGATACAGACAGACAGACAGACAGACAGACAGACGGACAGACAGACAGACAGACAAAAATGAAAAAAATTACAGTTTTGGCTTCAGTATCGATAATGGAGAGCCCTCCAAAAAAAAAATTCAAAATATCTTTAATGTACAGAATTGGATCTGTTACATTTTTATTATAAGTATAGATGTATTCGATTGTAGCTGAGTGCGGTATGAGAACTGGGCGCGTTTGTACAGAAAACTCAATGATTGCACATAGCAATACATCTTCTGTTTATTGGAAACGAAACATTTGACTTCCCCTAAAATGAGTTCGCGGTACGTGTTTACTTTTACCGATACTGTTCTTCGTTACTAAGCAGATATTATTGAAATATTGAACCGTCTCTAGTCGGTTACGAACACGTTACGAAGTTAGGTTGTTTAGAATACTTTTCATTATGTCGTGGTCTTGAAGTATATAACATACTTAGGGGTAAAGATGTTATTTATGTATTTGTTAACGGTAACATAGTAGATTGTGCAAACAACAGTAAAAGTTTGTTCGATTGTGGCGGGCAGCGCAGGCTCCTAAGCCTGTCACGTCCGCAAGCAGTTTGTAAACAGTTCCGCCTCGAGCCGTAATCGTATTTCCCGCTTGTTTATTTCGGTTTGACACAAGGTTCACTAGGATTTATACACGACCAAGTTTGCTTTCGTTCACGGAACCTATATAAATAGTTAAACCGTTCTTTCTTTAAGAAATGTTAGGATAGACTATCTTTTTTTAACATTAAATACTTCGCAAATATGGCTGTTATATTTTAAACGGGCAGTAAATCATAAAAATGTGAGGGTTTCGTAAACAAGGTACTCGCCAATAAATAACATTGGCCCTACACAAGCACGACATAACGAGCCCTCCTTTATGGTAATATTTTTTCCTCACTTGTGCCGTCGCATTGCCGAATAAAAGGAAATAATATTCGCTGAAGAGAGGTTTTCGGTAGTCGTAATAACCTTAACTTCTGATTTTGTCATTTTTGTTAATATTAGGAAGGTAGGAAGTTTCCTTGTATGGTTTATGTAGCAGCAAGTACATTTCACAAATATAATTCGGACATGACCTAAGAAACACTAAGCATACGGCGTGAAATACATTACTTAGCTTCACTTACGTTAGAATATTGTTACATTTTCACACTATGACTACAGTCAGTTTTTATTGTAATATCCTTTTTATTGGAAATGTGTACCTTAATTAACTCTAAACATGTTTTTCGTGGTAAAGGTCGTTTCAAGTTTCTCCATGAACCATAAATGAAAAATGTCTATGATTATCGAAAGTTTATGACCAACCTTTTACTGTTCTAGTAGTACACAAATGGAATGTAGAACTAGTTGACAATAAGCGGGAGCAAATAATACCCATTTTAACAAACAGCTCTGTAAACAGTACCTTATCCTAGGTATACAGGCCGGGGGGATCACCGTTTACGGTGTGTACTTCTCCCCCAACCGGAGTTTGAGCGACTTCGAGGTCTTCCTTAACAGCTTGGAGACCTCGATGCGGCGATTAGCGTCTGGGCACGTCCTCGTGCTGGGGGACTTCAACGCAAAATCCATTGCGTGGGGGTCCCCCGGGACGGACGCTTCGGTGGGCCTCTGTTTGCTGAACAGAGGCTCTACCAACACGTGCGTGCGACAGCAAGGGGGGTCGATAGTGGATCTTTCGTTCGCTACCCCTGCTGTTGCCGCACGAGTAAGGAACTGGTGTGTCCTGGAAGAGGTTGAGACGCTCTCGGATCACCTGTATATCCGATTTGAGCTCTCCCTACTGGGACCCCAGGGCCCCAGTAGGGGTCACACGGCGCGGCATCCTTCCCGCTTTCCGCGGTGGGCTGTTGCCAAGCTGGACAGGGACCTACTAGAGGAGGCGGCCATTATTCATTCTTGGCTGTCTCCGCAGGCCCCGACCGAGGAGTTCGGAGTGGACGTGGGGGCTGGCCGTTTTCGCGATGCGATTACGCAGATTTGCGATACGGCCATGCCCCGCATCCAAGGTCGTCGGCCTCCGCGGAAGGAGGTCTACTGGTGGTCCCAGGAGTTGGCGGACCTCCGTGCGGCTTGTACTCGTGCCCGGAGGTCCTACACTCGCAGCAGACGAGGTCGGAGATGACGGGGGTAGAGAGGACGATGTGCCGCCCGTTAGGGAATCGGAGGTTGGGGCGGCTGTTCTGCGGATTCGTTCCAAGAACACCGCCCCCGGGCCGGACGGGGTACCACCCGAGTGATGGCCCGAGCCCTCGACCATATGTCGGACCACCTCAGGGTAGTGTTGGACGCTAGCCTGGCGTCCGGACGCTTCCCTGAGTGCTGGAAAAGCGGGAAGCTGGTCCTATTGAGAAAGCCGGGACGGCCTGCCGATTCGGTCGCGGCCTATAGGCCCATCGTGTTGCTGGACGAAGCGGGTAAACTTTTTGAGAGGATACTCTCTGCCCGCATAGTCCGGCACCTCTGCGAGATGGGGCCCGACCTGTCGGACGCCCAATTCGGATTCCGGGAGGGGCGTTCGACGGTCGATGCCGTGATGCGCCTTAGGGCCGTGACCGAAGAGGCAGTGAGCTGTGGCGGCGTGGTGTTGGCGGTGTCCTTGGACATCGCCAACGCCTTCAGTAGTCTGCCATTTAGCTGCATCAGGGAAGCACTCCACTACCACGGAGTGCCAGAGTACCTGAGGCGGCTAGTGGCAGACTATCTAGAGGAGCGTACCGTCGTGTACGAGGACCGAGAGGGCGTCTTGAGACGGCGACCCATGTCGTGTAGCGTTCCGCAGGGGTCTGTCCTTGGACCACTCCTGTGGAACGTGGGGTACGACTGGGTCCTGCGAGGTCGTCTCCCCCCCGGGCTGGGCGTAATTTGTTACGCCGATGACACATTGGTCACAGCCCGGGGAGCGAACTTCCAAGAGGCGGCATGCCTGGCCACCAGGGGAGTTTGTCTGGTGGTAGGGCGCATCGAGGCGCTGGGATTACGGGTGGCCCTGGACAAGACGGAGGCCCTATTGTTCCATGGGCCCCGTCGTGGTCCACCCGCCGGCGCCTCAATAGAGGTCAACTCGGTCCTCGTACCGGTTCGGGTGAATGATGATGAGATGAGATGAGGTATCTGGGCCTGGTCCTCGACGGTAGGTGGCTCTTCGACGAGCACTTCCGACAGCTTGGTCCCAAGCTGGTCGATGCTGCCTCCGCCCTTGGGCGACTTTTGCCCAATCTGGGTGGAGCCAGCGTCGCAACGCGACACCTCTACACGGGGGTGGTCCGGTCGATGGCGCTGTACGGTGCACCGGTGTGGGTGGCGGCTCTGACTGCCCTAAATAAGGCTCGCCTCTGGCGGCCTCAGAGGGTACTGGCAGTCAGAGCCATACGCGGATACCGCACGGTGTCGACCGAGGTGGCGTGCGCCCTGGCCGGAACACCCCCGTGGGATTTGGAGGCGGAAGTGCTCGCCGAAGTTTATCTACGGGTGGCTGAATATCGGGCGGAGTATGGCTATCGCCCTCCGCCCGAAGAGGTACGCGACTGGCGTGAAGCCGCCCGTCGAGCCACGATGGCTAGATGGTCGTTCTGGCTGGAGACTCCACGTGCTGTCTTTGCCACCGTGGAGGCTCTCCAGCCGGTCATCCTCGAGTGGGCAGGGCGGCAGCACGGGACCCTTTCCTTCCGACTGACGCAGGTCCTTTCCGCTTGGGCGTCGCAGCACCGGGCCCTCACTGCAATCATCGGAGGAGATCTCTCGCTACCGGCCGTCATACGCTCCATGGCCGGTAGCGACAGCAGTTTTACCGCGGTCGCAACCTTCTGCGAAGACGTAATCTCGCAGAAGGAGGTGGCGGAGAAGGCCCGGGAGGATGATATCCACTCGGACCCAATCCGCCGCCGGCGAACCGGGCGGCGGAGGCGCGCCTATCAGCGCCTCATGCCGCCCTGAGTGTGGCCGCGGATGGTCGGGACGGGCTTTCCCTTCAATCCGCTCTAGTGGCCGCCCGCGAGGAGGCGACGTTACGCGTGTGCCGTACGTCGCCTAAATTGAGATTTTAACAGCTGACGGTGCCCGCTTCTGTGCGGGCAAGCGCTGGGAGAGGTCCGGACGTGTTAATAACTGCAGTTCCCGGATTCCTCCCTTCACAGGCGCAGAGTGGCACACCGTGTGGTTTTAGTCGGTTCGAGTCCGACACACCGCCCCGCCGCAAGCTCCGGTGGGGTGACGGTCCGAGGGGATTTCCACACGTTAAAAAAAAAAAAAAAAAAAAGGTATACAGGCCGAAACACAACTAACAACCTATAACTACGTTAGTTATAGGTTGTTAGTTATGTGTTTGGGCTTATTTTTAATATAATTTTTGGTATTTTTAAGATAAACATTACCGTTCGAATAAATATAGATAATTATACGCAATAGCATTAGTAATATTTTTTACCTTTTCTTTCTTCTTGTCATAGTTTTAGGTGTGAGAATCTTTTGTCCAACTTCCTTTTCTTAGCATATGAAATTCTTCGTAACCTACCCCTACCTACCCTAAAATTATTGTTTAGCACCCAAAGGCTTAAAAGATCTTTGGGTGCTAAACAATAATTTTTGTCACATTTTCCACTATAGGTCGCCGTTCCCATATTTTATTATATTTTTATCGTTATTTTTATACCTTAATCACGAAAAACAGTTGGTAAAAGAAACCTTTGCTGCTTTTAAAACATATTTTAATACGTGCTGTTTTGTAGAATGATAATCAGACAGCAAGAGTCTGAAATTGCAATTTGGACTTTATTTTGAAGTATAGAAAAAGTATTTTATATGAAATCTTTGCGATTGTTTTTTTTTTTTACAAAAACTCCTGCATTTTTTCCCGATTTCTGGATCACACAAAGTGTTGTCCCATGTGGGATTTGAACCCACCACACACTTGGTGCAGTAGAAAGCGGCGTGGCAACCGCTTAGACCACGAACCAAGAAATGTTTGTCATAAAATAATTATGAATGTTTATGCAGCGCCCGCGAGATTTCCAATGAAGAGCAAAACAGTACAAGTGACAGCCGGAGAGGCGGCGCATTTACAATGTGCTGCGTCAGGAGATGCGCCACTAGAAGTTAGTTGGCGAAGCCCACACCATCACACGATTGCTCATCATTTGGACCAAAGGTAGCTTTCAGTCTTTCCATTTTAATAGCTATATTTTTTTTAAACATATAGATAGACAGGGATTTGATCCCTGGATCCCACAAAAGGATTCCCTGTGTCGTGGGATCTAGTCTTTCCAGACTTTAATTTTTCCTATTTTTCTTATCACTTCTATTTGCTATTCTGGTTGTGTTGTTAGACCAGATGTATTGCATTTAGTACCTACCTACAAACGCTCAAGATACCAATAAACTTGGGCGTAATCAGCCCCATCAAACGCTGACATGCATTCTAAAATGCCTGTAAAATACCGGGACCACGCTAATAATAAATACTATCTACCATAAGTGCTATCGACTATCCACATGAGTCCATTACAACCTAAAAAGCCTGCCTCCTTAACGTAAACTCATTAAAGAATTATTATTTGAAACAATATTTAAAAAATGTCGGTTTTTTATTAGATGTATAACTTTAGACGAAGTTTTGCTGAACTGTAAATAAATTAAAGTGTCTACGAAGTTCTTTCGCTTGATGAAGTAAATTAGTCAGGCACATTTAATTTGTTTACTAAAAGACGATCGTCTTTCAGTGGTCATTAGTCATTCTTAACTTTAAAAGTTTTTAATTATGTTTATGATCTAGATATACGATCCGGGAACAGGTATTAGACGATGGCCTGGTTTCTGAGTTAAGTATTCTGCAAACATACAGACAAGATACAGGCGCTTTAACATGCAGAGCGTCCAACGCATACGGACAAGATGAAATGCTTATACACTTGGTAGTACAAGAGGTAAGATATTTAATTAATTTGATTTGAACTAATCGAATTATGTCTAACTTATATATTGACTTATACTGACTAAAGTTTCGTAACATACTTATTAGTAAACTAATTTATTTATACCTTAAATTAAGAAGTTCTTTGTAATAATTTTATGCGCTGAGATACATTAAACGAACTGTACTTACGTAAAGTATAAAAGATCTTCTTAAAAAGTCGAACAAGTACCTACTCACAAATCAGTCGATCGATCAAATGTACCTATTCAAAAAATCTTAAGCCCGGACAAGTATATTCAAATCTTTAGTTATATGAAACCTACATACCTACGTCATAGGTATTCTTTGTTTGATCTCTTTAGTCAAAATTAAGATATTAATCATTTTATCGGATTGCAGGTTCCAGAAATGCCAAAAAACATTCGAATCATCGACCAACAGTCAAGATCCATACAAATATCATGGACTCAGCCGTATGCTGGCAACAGTCCCATTATTAACTACATCGTGCAGTACAAGGAAGCTCCAGGTAATATAGCAGTAGCAGTAGGTACCCTAGGGTATTCTCTGCGATGAATCAACCTATTATTGGGATCGGCTATATTTGTAAATTATGTCTTTTCAACTCGTTTGAATAAAATGATTCCTGATTCGATTAAGATATCACTCGATTTATATTTATTTATTTATTCTATAAAATTAGAAGCTGAGAGACCTTTTGTATGCATTCATCCCCCGATATAAGAGCAGATGACGGGGATTGAGCCTCTGGAAATTTCATTCACTCTGTAAAAATCAGCAAAAGGATTGTTTAGCAATACAAACACAAACAAAAACCCTCATTCAGAATTCCCTGATTTTAAAAGGGGGCATAACCTTCATAAAGTTATCGACGAAGACACATATGATTATATATTCAGAGTTTATAAGTACCTGACCTAAAGCCTTCTTAAGATGATTCGAGGTGTACCTGAAAGTTACTGTATCTCGCTATTGCCTTTACTCTGTCCCTTTTTACCCTTATTAATATACCATGATAAACTGATTCAGATTCCTGGCCAACAACTCCGCAAAAAGTGATTGTTCCTGGAAGCGTGACGTCGGCTAGTGTACAAAATCTTCAACCTGCTACGTCATACCACTTGAGGATTATTGCGGAGAATAGGCTTGGACAAAGTGAGCCAAGCCAGTTAATACAAGTCACTACAACGGAAGAAGGTATAACGTATTTATAACGTATTAAAACCTTATTCATGTTTTACATTCGATACATTAGATGCGAATAACTGATTTGATTTGTATTGACTAAATAGCGGAGATATTTATTGTTTAATAGTTTGTTTGTACCCATTCCAAGAAAATCCCTTTAAAAAGTTCCGAATTTCTGTCAATTAATTTACAAAACGGCCAAGAATAAGCTTTACTTTGTTAATTAAGAACCTTAAAGGGTTGCAATGTTTGTTGTTATTGTAAACATAAACCCTTTTTGTTTTCGTAGTTCCAAGCGGCCCGCCACTCGATGTTAGGGTTGAAGCCAAAAGTTCCACGGAATTAATCGTCAGCTGGGAACCGCCGCAAAGGGACCTATGGAACGGAAATATTTTAGGTTACTACGTAGGATTTCAAGAGGTGGGTGGCAAAATAATATAATCAAAAATTTCAACAAAAATAACCGACTTCAAGAACTGGACCAAATTGAAATGGGACCACACGGGCAGCACCAGCTTTCAAATAAAAAAAGAATCATCAATCGGTTCACCCAGTCGAAAGTTATGAGGAATAAACATAAAAAAAAACAGTCGAATTGATAACCTCCTCCTTTTTTGAAGTCGGTTAAAACATAGCTGGTAATTTAGTAAATATGAATTTATACCTATCTATCTATCTTTTCGACTGCCTCGTTGGTCGCGCGGTTGGCGTGTGCGACAGCTGATCATGAGGTCTTGGGTTCGATTCCCGGGTCGGACCAAGTGTATGTATGATCTACAAATATTTGTTTCGAAGTTTGGGTGTTTTCTATGTATAATATGTATGTATTTACAAAAAAAAAGTATATATGTATTTGTATCAGTTGTCTAGTACCCATAACACAAGCTCTGCTTAGCTTGGGACTAGATGGCGTTGTGTGTTAGATGTCCGAAATATTTATTTATTTAAAAATATTTTTTATATATACTTAACAATAAAACTTTGTAATACTTTAACATATTATATTTAAACCACTACGCATATTTTAGTCCCTTTAGATACCATGAAGTTTTCACACCGCTTCACTACAATTTACATTTCACATTTAATGCGAATTAATTGTTTCTTTTATTCATTCATTTATGAGTTTGCATATAACAATTTAGTGTTCGGAGCCTCCTTTTAAGCTAGGACCTGTCTGGGGACCCTACTCTTCCATAACTAAAATATTAAAACTTTATGAAATATAACTTTTTCTCACACGCTAGGCTGTATTATAATCGTCATAATCGACAAAAATAATCACGAAAATGAATGCTTGAGAGAGTGTAAAACTAAAAATATACCCACAGCTAAATAGTAACAGTACTGTCCTGAGTGCAAGTGGTCCTGGCGGTGCTTCGTATACCGTCCGAACAGTGGAAGGAGCTGGCAGTGCCCGCGCTCGCACCACGCTGTTGGGCTTGCAGAAGCATGCTGCGTACGCCGTCGTTGTGCAGGCTTATAACAGCAGAGGTGCTGGCCCTGCTTCGCCACCTACTACAGCCACAACTATGGAAGATGGTGAGATAAACATACCACTTACATGTACTATTTATGCTAAAACATACACTCGAAACTTCAGTTGTAATCAGAAAGTTTCCATTATATTTTTACGGTAATATTGACTATAACGCTTAGAAGAATATAGTCGCCTACATACGCACGTTAACATCATTGAAATAAATTGTGGTGATGTAGGTCTTACAATTTGTAAATTAGATATCTTGTGAAGATAAAAATTGTTAAAGCCCCCTTTTTTAAGACAACTCCCGCACTAGGAATAAATCCTATGTCGCGGGGGACTTTACAAACATACATGAAACGGACACAAAGAACACCCAGACTCAGGACAACAATTTGTGGATCACACAAAGTGTTGTGCTACGTGGGATTTAAACCCACGACACTTGGCGAAGTAGGAAACGGCATGGTGACCGTTAAACCACTAGGCCAAACGCGCAGTCAACCAGGGCATTTTTACTTCCAAGGTAACTTCTACTTTTTTTCAATAATTTTGGTATAATTCTAGTTCCAAGCCTACCTCCGGGATCGCTTCAATGTACGGCTTTGAGTTCGCAATCGGTCCGCGTAGCATGGGAACCGCCACCTCTTCGAGGGAGAAATGGGGTACTTCAAGGGTACCGAGTTACCTATGCACCCGTTACAGATTGGTTTGGTACGTATGTTAGTGTTAGTTAGCTTCTAAGTTAAATTAAGATACTCGCCTATCCTATATTGCTTAACATTTTAATTTCACTTTTATGCTTGACGACATGTTATACTTCGAGTGGTATTAATACTGCAATGTTCAAAACATCTATACTAATATTATAAAGCTGAAGAGTTTGTTTGTTTGAACGCGCTAATCGCAGGTCCGATTTGAAAAATTATTTCAGTGTTGGATAGCCCATTTATCGAGGAAGGCTATATATCATCACGCTAAGACCAATAAGAGCGGAGCAACAATGAAGAATGTTACAAAAACGGGGGAATTTTTTTACGCTACGGGCAATAGGAGACGTATACAACGTTGCGTGGGTCAGCTAGTAGAATATAAAAAGATAGTATACCTAAGCCTTTATTTTCCGTTCAGGTAATGAAGATGCAGTGACAAAACAAATATCGGGTCTTCACACTACTCTATCAGGTCTGAGAAGGTTTACTAACTATTCTGTCACCGTGTGTGCCTTCACGGCAGCTGGCGATGGAGTCAGGGCAGCACCTGTTTATTGTCATACTGAAGAAGATGGTAAGTAA
This sequence comes from Diaphora mendica, assembly GCA_949125395.1. Lineage (NCBI taxonomy): Eukaryota > Metazoa > Arthropoda > Insecta > Lepidoptera > Erebidae > Diaphora > Diaphora mendica. The sequence goes on from OX421326.1 coordinate 14,027,912, forward strand.
TAATCGTATTAAATCTCTTTTCTCGGGGGTTTGAGTTGACATTACGATACTTTAACGGGGCAATGTGTAAAAACTTATTGTTTTTGTATTTGAATCAATTGTTTTGGTTTGAACATAGTTTAGGGGTCGATAAAAATGTATATATATGTAAATGAAACCAAAGTTTATAGAAACAGTTCTGGATAATTGACTCTCATAGTCTTAATTAAAAAAAGGTCTTGTTTGTTCGAGGGTCACTCAGGTGAGGAGAAAAATATCAAAGACATAGATCCAAAAAATTCCAAAATTATGTAAATTTTATTTCTTATTACCAATCAGTCATTATATAAGCCCAAGTTTTAATTTTCTTAAGTACAGTTAGCATGTGAAAACTTGAACACAATTAGTAAATATGAAACTGTTTATTTTCATCATTGCAGTGCCTTCAGCACCTGCTGACATCAAAGCCGTTGTTTCTTCAAGGAATAAGATCCTGGTGTCGTGGTTGCCACCTTCTTCGCCAAATGGGGTTCTTGTCGGTTACACTCTTTACATGAGTGTTATAGAAGATGGGAGAGAGGTTTGTAACACATTTATAGAAAATGATATAAGAACGTTTCATATTCGTGTTTATTTTTCAAAACTTTTATACAAAGTTCTAAAGTTGATAAAAGGTTCTTTTCATAAGAGAACAACTCTTAAAACGTAACAGAAAGCCGACCTTATCAGTAGAGATTTTTAATTTATTGTGCTTATTGTTTATATCATATACTCTTAAGAGTAGAATTTATAAAAATATATATTACCATAACTTGTCTGTTATACAATCCTAAATAGATTTTGAGATTCACGTTTTTATTATTAACATAAAAGCGTCTAAAAACAACGTGTTTTTTGTCAAGAATGAATGGTATTTCTTCATTCTTTTTTCTATAGGAAGGTACTCATAAACGAATGCTGTCACCAAGTACTTTATCCCATGAGACATCACGATCACCTCCAAGAGCCACGCATCAATTTTGGGTATCGGCATCAACAAGGCTTGGTGAAGGCGAGGCAACGCGTGTTGCTACTGTACTGCCGTCCGAATCAGGTTTGTTTTAAATTAGTTTATCTTATTCAAAATACCCCGTATAAACAATACATAACGATTTTTACTTATTTGCTAAGTGGATATCGGATGAAAGCCCTTGTTTTTATTATATACTTAGTCTTATTCCGAGATGCCATGGGTAGAATTGTGCTGAACCCATTAAGTATTTTGTTAAACTCTGATAAGACTGGCAAAAAAACTGACTTATTGAACGCATGAACAAATTTAGCACTTTGCTGTTACTATTTAATAAGTTTCTTCATTTGTTTGTAATTAAAACATAAACAAAACCGTCCGAGTTCAGCTATTTAGTATTTTATATATACCTAAAGTTCCCACACAATACCTATCCAGCTAAGTTACTGATATTAAATATTTGCTATTCAAAAAAAGCTCGTTTTCTTGCAGTACCTGCGCGGATCACATCATTTAGTAGGAGCATAGTGACACCTTGGAAAGAGAACATTTCCCTTCCGTGTATCAAGGTAGGAGTGCCAACTCCATCCACCACGTGGAGTATGAACGGGGCAGTGTTGGAGTCCACGCTCAGGAAGAATGTGACTAATGACGGATCTCTGATCATTAGGTAAGCCTTGCTTTTTCAAACAGAACGACAGTATTTGTTACCTAATAGACGAATAAAGGTGGACATTATATTGCTGACACAGCATTGTGAATTGAGCCCTATTAGACTCCACAGACTATTGTTGATGTACGAGGTGAAAGTTCTTAAAAAAAATTGTGAGAAAAATTCCATAACAGCAAATCGGTAATGATGTTTAAGATCCGGATGTTGAACTCATCGCCCTTAAATTGCGTCAGTAATTCCACACACTTCCACAGTTTTACTGTAACTGCCTAGTGAGTTTTAATATTTTTCTTATTTTACCAGTATGACTCAGTACTTGGACACTGGTAACTACACATGTTCAGTTGAAAACGTGCACGGTCGCGATGACGTCACTTACAGCGTAGAAGTGAAGGTGCCACCACAGCCTCCTGTGCTCGCCGTCGTGGACTCGTACGCAGACTCGCTCCATTTGCAGTGGAGCGACCAGGGTGACGGGGGTAGCCCTATTTTAGGTAAGGAATTGCTCCCTTTTTATGTCAGCTACAGATGCGATTCGCTACTCCGTGAACTGTTGAGTCTAATTTAAGTCGATTCCTACTAGCAATATCCATCTACTTCTATTGTTTTGCTATTCCCACTTTCCTTTTTGATGTACCTAGTTGCAATTTTCACTATCACCATTGGAGTACATCATGTTAGAAAAATTTAACCAACTTCTAGAGTTTCGCTCTAGAAGTTGACGAGACTTACTTATTAACTTTGCAAGTCTGACCAAAAACGGGTTTGATTTGAACCCTATTTAATTTTTGCTTACTTTGTTAGATTTACCACCATTACAATTCTATACTACTACAAATTCAAATACATTCGGAACTTTTTTCCTCGCACATTGCAACTTATTATAAAATTATTACCTACTTATTACAACTATCTATATACTGATAATAAAAATGTAACAGGTCCAATTCTGTACATTAAAGATATTTTGAATTTTTTTTTGGAGGGCTCTCTAGAATCGATACTGAAGCCAAAACTGTAATTAGTTTCATTTTTGTCTGTCTGTCTGTCCGTCTGTCTGTCTGTCTGTCTGTATCTAGGCCGCGCATCACGCCAAAACTATTGAACGGATTCAAATGAAACTTGGCATGATTTGAGTTCATACAACGAGGTATGACATAGGATACTTTTTATCCCGAAATTCGGCACGGTTTCCTGGAGAGAGGGGATGAAAGTCAAAATATGTACTTAGTTGTAATTCAATAACACATGTCCTATTTCATTCATTATTTTTTTGCTTGAAAGAAAAATAAAAAGATAACAGAAAAAGTATTTTTTTTTATCTGGGCGACTGTACACTGCCTGTGGGAAGCTGAGACAGATATGTAAATATAGCGGTACGAAGTGCGCCGGGTCAGCTAGTCTCACATAATTATGTTAAACAGTTTCAGTAAATAGAATTATGGTTTAGAATAAAATAAAACTTCAATCTTATTATCAGGTTACGTAATCAACTACAAACGTGAACACGGGGACTGGGAAGAGCTTCAGGTGGAAGCTGGTACCTCAGAACATGTGCTACCTAACTTGTGGTGTGGCACTCGTTACCAGTTGTATATCACGGCATTCAACCGCATAGGTACTGGCTTGCCGTGCGACATTGTACATGCGTATACTAAAGGCACTGGTGAGTAAATGAATTCATGATTACCTTGAAATTGTATCACAGACTATAATGAACAACATAGAGAATTGTAAAGACGGTTCGTCTTTAGGGTGGTATTTTTTCTTCAAATTTGCATGAGGCATAAAGAAAAATATGTGCGCCAGTCGATTTCAAATTTAGAATGATACAAGGAAAATCATTTTTATATTTTGTTAAATTCATTTAACGATATAGATTTCATATATCTTGTTTTTAAATTCATTTCATTATATAGATTTTTTACAAAAGTATTGCTGATACATAAAACAATAATAACCCCTTCATTTACCTACTTATATTCGTTCAATAGAGAAAAGGAATACAAAGTAATGGAGTACTCCTTTATGTTTCAGTACCGGTAAAACCGAAGCACTCCCAGATGATAACTTTGAACACAACGACGGTTACAGTATGGTTGGACTCTTGGGGAGATGGCGGTTGTGGCATACTATACTTTGTTATTGAATTTCGGGAGATTAGCCAGTCTCAGGTATGTTAATAAACAAATAAGTTATCGAGAGGAAAATGAAGTAGTAACTAGTAACTACTAGTAACTCAATTAAAACAACTGCTAAATTCAAATTATGTATTTCGCTAAGTGATCATATATAATTATAAACGTATATAATTATAATTATATCAGTCATATATAATATATATAGTTATATAGTCATATATAATTATAATTATAAACGATGATTTATTCATCATCTGAAAAAAGAGAAAAACATATTCGGTCTAAATAAAACAGAACCCTAACTTACCAAGGTCTTGCTAATACTAAACATTGTCATTCAGGAGAAATCAAGAACAAAGTTTTTAGTTATACATAACTCCATTTTTTCTAAGACACGCAGATAATTTAATGTCAAGATTTGCACTCTAGATCTTACTGAAAAGCGTTTTATTGTTTAGTACAAAATTTTTACCTAGTATGATTAACTACAGCCCGAATTCGTATATATGCGGCTTTCAATAGTCTGTTCAACAACCTTCACCCAACCAATTATTTTCCTTTAACAGTGGCGTCTAGTATCAAACAGCGTACAAGCGACCGAGCGCGTGTTCAGCGTGCCAGGCCTGACGCCTGCCACTCACTACCAGCTACGCATCACAGCTCACAACAATGCGGGCCACGCCGTCGCACTCTACAACTTTACCACACACTCCGTCAGCGGCAGTAAGCAATGTAGATTGCTTTCTAAATTATTATTGTTACTTTATTTTTCCTTTTCTAACATTAAAATATTTCAGTCCTTTTATAGTCCATTTGTTTAGATAGTGTCGGTGCACTCGCACGTAATTATGGTTATTGTTGTGAAATAAGAATATATTCATACAACGGTGTAAACTGACAAATCATACTTGCTTGTGGGTGTACGGCGCAGGCGGGCCCTTTGATTTTGTGGCGGCTTGCAGCACGTGCGACCAAGGTGACCGTATCTAAGCGAATGGACACAAAGATCTAAAAAATGTATAGGATCTGTTCCAAGTTTTCCTTTCCTTTGCAATGCTGTTGTCCTGCAGAGTTTGCTCCCTAAATCGGTTTTTATGACACTCACGGAAGAATAGGGAGGTGACATTACGCAGTTATTCTTAATATATAGGGATTAAATGGCCAAATACAAAAGTATTTTTATCAAGCTTATTTTTTTACAATAACAGCTATGCAGCACCCTCATCTCATCATCATTCTACCGCAGTCCACCGCTGGACACAGGCCTCACCACTTAGTGCAATCCTTAGATTCTCGCATCCAGTTCTTGTCAGCCATATTGCGTAGATCATCACTCCACTTGGCCTGTGGACTTCCTACACTACGTTTACCTGTTGCTATACATTTTATACAATCGATTGACCACCATTAGAATACAAGTAGTAGAGTCACGCTGATTCTAGCACGAACGGGCCGGCTCTACCCGGGGCGGTACTACCCTCGCACAGAAAATCAACGTAAAATGATAGCGATTGTGCTGTCGTTGTTCGTTGGTGATGACTGGAGGCCTAATGATGCAGAAGCATCACTAGGCCGCCATGGTGTGGGTCACCACGGTGACCACCATTCTTGCATTCTGCTTATGCTTCCGATCAGGCAGGGTAGAGTCATCTTGGCAGGTCCATACATAAAAAAATTGTAGAAGAATAACAGAAAATACAGAAGTGTAAATATCCTCGCAGTGGTAGAAGGCGAGGTGGCCCCCGCTGTGCCGGGCTCGGGGCGCGGCCTGGGCGGCGCGCGGGTGCTGCTGCCGGCCGCGCTGTCGCTGCTAGTCCTCGGCGCACTGCTGGCCATTGTGCTGCTCGTCCGCAGAAATAGTACGTAACTCTTTTTTCATCATCATCATCATCAACAGCCTTTAACTCAGTGGTCTAGACTAACTATCGGCGATTTTCTCGCTCAAGAAAAATACAATAAATATAAATTCCGTGCAAACGAAAGAGATGCATATAGTAATAGTTGCTCTCCGACTGTTCACACGGCGACGACTCGCTTTACTAGTTTTCTCGCTGAGGGACAAGATATTTCAAAGATAAACTCGCCCAGCCATACTCGCTCAGCGATACTCGCTCGCTCATTTCTATACAGTGCGGCTTAAGTACACGTATTTATATCAACAAATCATTGCAACTCTCATTTTTGTCTAGTTCAGATATTGTCGGATGCTGGATATGTCCAGCCTGGCCTCTCCTTAGAAAGGAGGATTAGGCTTACTATACCACGCTGGCCAGACGGGTTGGTATAGAGTTTGGTTCAAGATTTCCTTCTCTTTGCAGTGATGTCGTCCTGCGTAGTTTATCACCCTCAGTCGCCTCTTATGACACCCACGGGGTTAGTAGGGGTGGTGACACTCCGTATTCTTCATGCCTCACGACCGAACCCTTCTTTACATATCATAAACTCATTCTATTTTTAGATAAGTTTCATAAATATATTTGATTACAAAATGTATACTTTTGATTACAAAATGGAACTATGTATCTATCTGATATTCAAGCGTATTATTGTAATTTGCTTCGCCAACTATAATATAGTACAGATATAGATTATCTACACAGATAGAGATAACAGAACACTATTCTGATGTCACATGAATATATTGTTTTAACTATACTCTTTGCGCTGTAGCATGGTGCGTGGCATGGTTCAGTAACATTTCGTTTAAATCTTGAAATTTGACGCGATATACAACTTATGACTTAGTATTTCAGCTGTACCACATTCGCAATATATTAAATCATAAATAACTGTAGTAAATTAAATTAAACCATAAACTGTAGTAAATTAAAGTAAATTAAATTAAACCACCACGCACCTTGCTACAGCGCAAAGAGTATAGATGTCGGTATTGTATATTGTGTCTAATAGTTTATACATCTCAGATTTTAATCAAGTAAAAACCAATTTTTAAAGCTCCGTTAACGTGCCCGGTGCACAGAGCATATTTAAACTATCATAACATTCCAGCAATAGACAAATATATGTTCATGCTAAGCTCAAGTAACTCTATAAACTTACCGTAGTAATGTCCGTAATAATGCCCTTGTAACAGTACTCTACAAGTAAAAAATTATAAGGGTAAGGTTAAGCTAAGATATAGTTACTTGACATTTTGATGCTGATAATGGTAATGTAAGAACTGTTCCATCTCAAATTTACCTAATAGTAGGTGGCATTTCAACGAAGTTTTGTGATACTCTGTAACACCTCTGCATGTATTTAGAAGCAGGTGGAACTGAGACCGTAGCAACAGAGAGCGGCGTCGGGGAATCCCCATCTGTAGCGCAACTCCAGAACAAAGTGAACCGCGACCAACAGTACCTCGCCGCACGCGCACAACATCCCGCACCACAGCATCACTACAAACATGCATCTAATGGTATTGGCAATTTAAGAAATACACACATCAAGTGTCTAGGGATCAACATATAGTAGTAAGACAATAGACTAGTCATCAAGTTCCATACTTGTTGACTAGACTAAAAGATGCAGAAGCATCACTAGGCCGCCATGGTGTGGTTCGCCATGCTGCATTGTCTACATTCGCAATGAGTATGGTGACCACCACTCTTGGATTCTGCTTATGCTTTCCATCAGGCAGAGTAGAGTCATTATGGCGGGCCATACATAAAAAAAAAAAAAAAAAAAAACATATGTGTCTAGGGATCAACATATATTTTTGCAATAACTTTTCTCCTGATTGATATTAATTAAAATTTTCTTTAAGGATTCATCAAATAAAGTGTTTTCGTTTGTCACAGTAACGATAAACCAAGTCACCTTTGCATTAATAAAGAAATTTGCCATTTTCCTAATAAAGGGATTTTTCACATTTGAACCACTAACATTAAAGTTCGAAAAAAAGACTGAAATAACAGTTTTCTTTAAAATTTTATTAGGTAACTTAAACAATTAATACTCCGTGTTTCTACCGCGAACACTAACAACACAAGAATCGGTTTGGCATACTCAAAATGAGTTCATCCAAATCACGCTGTGGAATGGCCGCCCATGTTCGTTGCAACAACAAAAAAAGGTCTTCTTGCGACTGGATACCCTCCATATTCGGCAGAGCTCTTCTCTGTAGCATATCCCATGCATGCTCAATCGGGTTCAAGTCTGGCGACTGAGCAGGCCAGGGCCAAAGCCACATCTCAATCTCAAGAAATCCGCATAAAAATGCTTGATCCCTAGACACTTTTGATGTGTGTATTTTATTAAAAAACGATATAACTATTTTGTTATAATCAAACAACATAAGTATTTTAAATATATGGTCCTTCGAGCCGACGTAGATAGACTGACAGTGAAACAACTTGAGTTCGAAATAAAAAAGTATAAGCCGCAGTGTCGAATAAAAAAAGAAAATCAGATGATTTTTTCAAGTTGTTTAACAAAAATATTAAACTAGATAGTACTAAAACCGAAATTTATAGATATGGGAACTTGAAATTATTATTATGACGTCTACAAATAATAGGCATTATTATACTATTTATTTAAATTGTCCCCTTCCTGTCAATTGGCACGCACTCATTTTAACTTATTACTTTGAAAAATGCTCAAAAGTATGGCACAAGCACAGACTCCTAATAGATTGTTGATTATAAATCCACTCTCTTAAAATTTTCAGAATACATAGAAGATATATGTCCATATGCTACGTTCCAACTGACGAAACCAACAGCGTACAGTGAGAGCAGTTACAGCGGTAACGTATACAGCGGACCCTATCACTCAGTACGGGGCTCTTTCGTGTACCACGATCTTAAGCAAAACGACAAATACAAGGTAGGTATTATTAAACATTTTTAGAACACAGACAAAAGAATAAATTGTATAGCTTATTTAGAATAAAAACTACTAACGTTAAAACACTCAATATCTCACTTCAATCTTAGTTTCCAAATCTACACATTTGGCTGCCTCGTCGTCGCAGTGGTAGCATACAATGTACAGTAAAATATACAATGTACACAAGTGTAATGTGTAAGCAAAAGATAAAAAGTATATAAATATTCTATCAGCCAATCCAGCTCTCATAGTGCAATCTCTTCTTAGTTTGAAGCTGAATGGCGTTGTGTCAGACGTCCGAAAAAAAAAAAAAATTTATTTTCTTCGGTCTCTACGAGCATCACGATTTCAAGGGAATCTTCTTAGCATTATACAATTTTATTCATCTTCAGTTAGCAGTCTATTCCTATTATTGCCTAGTCTAATTAATAATAATAAAATTCATGTTTTAAACTAAAAATTACAAAATACACAAAGAGATATGGTAGTTAATTGGCTTTCTATTTTAGTTCGGGTCTATGTAGACTAAGTAGAAATAGTAAGTATTTATTTGATCTATATATTTTTGGATAACAAAACTCTCTGCACTCTTCGCATAAGAAATTAATTTCATAATTACTGCACTTTTATTAACACCATTTAAGCGATATTTCATATATAAATTTAAGTAGGAACATATTTAAACATGACTATATTTGTTAACATTGTTTTGTTCACTTCTCGATACAGGGGAAAGAGCCGGAATACACGAAAGTAAGGAGAAAAGGAAATAGACTTCGAGACCCGCACTCTGAAAGCCAAGGTAATATAGCAACTATATTATACATACCCCCATAAGTACACAGTCTAAACTGAAGCTTATATATAAGTAGTTAGTACATATAGTTTTATTTTACGTAGATTGCACTTTCTATTAATTAAGTTTACTTTGTCCCATTTAAGTTTAAGTAATGGAATTCGAATTTGACATAATGATCGCCTTTTATGCAACCTATGGGAGCGTAAATGGTGTTGTAATTTATAAAGGTAAGCATGCACACTGTATGTATTGTGACATACCTTTCGTATTGTTTTATTTCTTATGTGTAGCACTGTTCATTCATTGTCATGTACTGTCTAGCGTGTACTTACCCGCTTTGAGATGTTTGGCGTTAAGTCCTTTATAGTGTTCATTGTACGCATATCCTCCTCATTCCACATGTCAACCATATTTTTATTCATTTATGTCATTATCATTTGCTGTGGACTACGCTATGAAGGATTTATTATTTTCTTTATTGGTTTATACGAAAGTGTATATTTCGAAGAGTAAAGTATCCTAAATGTTAAAAATGACAGTAAATGCACTTCCGTATCACCGTTTCGTGGCGTATCTACGGCATCACTTTATCTACACAGTAGGTGACTAAGCCCGTGATGTTACAGAGTCAGACAACTTGGGGTCAACGGACTCGGAGGTGAAGAAGATATTAACGCTGCACCTGCCCATTACAGAGTACGAGGACGATGCGAGCGACGACGCTAGTGCACCACACTCAGATAGCGAGCCCGGCGCCCGCCTTAGACCTGCGCATCCTACTTCATGTTAGTTTAATACTGCCTTGTATATAAGAGCCTAAATAACAGACATTTACACTTTAAAAACTATTTTAAACAACGTTATATTACGTACTTTAACAGTTCATTCTACTGGAGTAGGCATAGTTGTTTAAGCGGTGACCTTGCCGGCTTGAACAGCGCTTGATTTTTTTAGCTCGATCCTCACATGGGAAAACTTTGTGTAATCCACAAATTGATATAAGTCTAGATGTTTTCTGTGTTTGTTAAGACGCTCGCGACACATGATATAGAGCTAGAGCGGGTTTTGCCAACAATAAAATGGTTATAGATTGTTATGCACTTATGTTATGTACCTACTTATTAATTTACCTTGAAAAAATATTAGGTAATGGTTAATAATAACAGTTCCGTGAGTTAGATACATTGTATTTAAGTTAGCAGTTATGCGGCTATAGTCCTAAATAAAAAATAGTAATATTGGAATCTTACATTTTTTTCTTCATAATCTGTGGTAGATCCGAGCGTCGAGCGGGAAGAGTCGTCATCATCATCGGAGAACTCAATAGGCGGTATGCAAGTTCGTAAAGCGTTCCCGTCTCGCAAGGGCAAGGCCGGGGCGCTCGGCAAGCGCCACGTGCGCTCCTCGTCGGGCTACAGCAGCCACAACGACGAGACCACCTTCAGGTAAACATGTGTGTGTTACCTTTGTATACTTACTATCATTTACGTACTTTTCATTCGTCTTAGCAGTAACTTTAAAGATAACAAATTTAGATTTGAAGTAGATATGTATTTCACTTATTTATATAGACATCCCATACAGCTGTCACAGATGGTAGGTAATTTCCATCGCCTAAGAACACATGAATTGCAACTCAAAATGCACAAATGCATTTTAAGTCTAATCTCCCTCCAGAATCAGGGGAAGTGTTTTAGGCTCCGATAACTTCACTGACTCACACACAAAAAATTGCTCACTCTGCACATTCGTGCTGAAGCAACTCTCCCACACCACGGTCTTGCTTTCTGATCAACTCAGGGCAAATTCAGCTGGAAAAATGTCACGTCAGTACAAATGAAATATTCTGGAAACATAACATTCTACCAGACGGCTTGTGTGGTAAATAGTAGGTGCACTCTCATCTGACTATATGATGGGTGTACGGCTGTACGGTGTACCTCCAGGTAAGACGAAATTATGCCTAGCATATCTTGCGGAGGCTTCAGGACAAAGAAGTGGTCAGAGAGTGAAGTATGTCCTCACGTTGCTTAATTTATTGCAACTACAACGACAACATTAGTTATAGGTAAACAGACGTATTGTATATCTAATTTGCTAACTCGATAAGTTTTTTGTAATTAAAAATAATTTTTTTCGTTACTTGTAGGGTATGTGAGTACATTATACAAACTTAAGTTATGTTCTAGTATATCAAACTATCCATCGTTCAACGAGCACATCCACCCTCCGTCCCGCTTCTCTGACGACACGGAGTGCGAGGGGCACCACCGGCGCAAGCGCGCGCCGCACCCGCACTCGGCGCACGCACACGCGCACGCGCATGCCGCTCCCGACAAGCAAGTCACGCGGGAGGCTTTCCAAATTAATGTCTGAGACATGCTTAACACATGTATGGAAGAATAAGTGTAGAATTACGTACTGAAACATGTTGTAAAACAGTGAATACATAAATAAGGCTTTAAATGTCGGAGATTCGTTAATCTCAAATATCTACTCTTTATACGTATTATCAAATTGTTTCAATTTACTCTGGTCGGCTATTAATAAACTTTAATTCGTCTTGTTTAAGTACAATTAGACGGTTTTACACTGAGCGGTACTATAGATAAATCTTAACTCTGCCATACATGTCGATATTATAAAAAACAATCTAAAAAATGTATAATACTAGGTGTATTACCAAGTCCAAACATTCCTATTACAGAACGGAAATATTGCATCTTACATAACATTCATTTTCTAACAACACGAATGCTATTTTCGTTTGGATATTTCATGTAGATACTTACTTATATGTATTTTGACAACACGTTGCCAAATTCGTGAAACTTCCATATAACTAGACGTGTAAATAGTTATTCTAGATAGGGTTAGCCAGTATAATTATATTCATTCTTTAGTGCCATTGATATAATATAAAAAAATAACTCATTACATAATCCTTATGAGCTCAGAACACCGAGTGTTTATAAATATACGGCTGGAAGCGCCGTTAAAGTTGTAGGTTCTAAAACCATTTGTCGTTGTGTAAATATTAATATAATTAATGATAAGTACACATTAATGATTATCGAATATAAAATATAAGGAGAACAATAATTAAAATAAATATATATATATTTTAAACTTAATGCCTTATTGACCAAAGTCTTAAAACTAGTTACGGATGTAATTGTGTAATTATATCCCATATTTAATTAAATACGAATTGTTTAAATGTTGTAAAGTTTATAATAAAAGTTTCCATTGGCAAATCTTATTATTGTCTATAACATTAAGATTTTGAACTGTGTAAATTGATGAATTTTCAAATAACAATTTCTATCTTAGGGTTATGATAAGCATTTTGTTAAAGTGCCAAACTAAATCATATGCGTAATATGTTAAATTTCCATTTAATCTTTTTATTGTTTTAAAACCGAACAAGTGTCCGAATCCTTTTACTTATCTAAGAACGAATTATATTATGTTGAGAAATATACCCTCATCATCACCATCATTTGGTTCGATCCTCGGCTTCTCGCATCCAGCTCCTGCCAGCCGTCTTGCGCAAATCATCACTCCACCTGGACTGTGGACGGCCTACACTACGTTTGCCGAGACGCGGTCTCCACTCAAGAACCCGTTTACCCCAACGGTTATCGGTTCTACGGCAAATATGGCCAGCCCACTGCCACTTCAGCTTGCTAATCCCGTGGTTTATGTTGATGATTCTGGTTCTCTGCCGGATCACCTCGTTTCTGATACGGCCCCGTAGAGAAACGCCGAGCATAGCCCTTTCCATAGCACGCTGAGCGACTTTGAACTTGTGGACCAGCCGTACAGTAAGTGTCCACGTTTCGGCTCTGTATGTCATTACGGGTAGGACGCACTCATTGAAGACTTTCTTCTTTAGGCATTGTGGGATCGACGATGAGAAGACCCGACGACGCTTCCCAAACGCTAACCTAACCTAACCCAGCTGAATTCTCCTGTTCACCTCGTCCTCAAAGTTGTTTCTCCCTAACTGCAAAATATACCCTATTACAATGTTTTGTATTTTAGACTCAATATTACACAAACAGACCTAACAACGCTCTGTAAATATATACTAAAAGATAAACAAAGGTATATTGCATTATTATCCAATAGGCGCTCCATTTGAAGCATTTGAAATTAATACCGCAAATTTTAAGAGCTCTACAACTCAAAACGGTTTTTCCAGTTTTCAAACAATATTCTCCAACACGTTGTTTGTACTTTGAGATAAGCTTATACTGTTGACAATGATGTAAAACTTATGAACTGTAACACTTATTAATACCTAGGTCCCTATTTTGTTATACATTTAGATAAACACTTTGATTATATACTTTTGACTGATATTCTGTATACTATGTACCTATACTTTGATCATCTGGTAGCGATGATAAAAAGGGAAGTATACAAATAGTATGTATACCTTGATTTCATCCACATTGTTCATGGATTCAATGTTTCGTGTTGATTGTTCAACCTGTCTGACCAGCCTATTATCGTAAAACATGCTCTTTAAGGAGAGGCTTGTGACCGGTAAAGGACCATTAGAGGTTCAATAACCTCTAATGGTCCTTTACCGGTCACAAGCCTCTCCTTAAAGAGCTCTCCATAGCGTAATTGAATTAACGCTATTAGACCACATCAATATGTGGTCTGATAGCGTTAATTCAATAACTCTCGATAAAGTTCAGATCACTCGATATCACTGGGACATAGGATCATAAACTTTGAGAGAGAAACTCAAGCTAATACTGGCGTATAGTACACAATACCTGCTACTGATTTTTCAATCATCCCCCTAGGGGATTGTATATAATGTAACAATATATTGTAACAATATATTGTTACAAGCTCAAAAAAGTATATAATCAAAGAGTAAAGATTAGATCGCTCTGAGATCGACTATAAGGGTGCGTCCTTGACTGTAGAAACGGCAGAGTGGAGCGACAGTTGGATTCCTTAAGGAAATCTTTGATTATTAAAATACATATGAAATCAATACGTGGCTCACCTATGCAAAACCCTTCTTGTCGCTTCATTGCCGCAAACAATTAAAGACGGATCTCATCCAGTGCCAACGTAAGGTATCAGAGCGGTCAACATTAATTAATTCGTGCATTATAAGCGATGTAAAATAAAATATTAGTAATATACAACCCTCATTAAACAGTAACACGTGACAATACACTTACTTATAGTTTGGTGAATACGGCAAAAAGTTACAATTTGTATGTACATTATGAACTGTATCATGTTTGTAGTATAGTCTATGAGTGTTGGACATATTAGTTTTGTATCGTAATACGTTGAAAGCGAGTTGTGTGGTTTATAATAATTTACAATCGTTTACGTTTTCACTCTTTAGTAATTCCAACGAAGACTGCCCTATATTTAATTGAGATCTATTTTGTATAATCTAGACAGAATTACCTAATGCTAGTCAATAATACAAGGTAGATTTTTTAGTGATCGTCAGTTCAGATTTTACCTACATTTAGTTACGCAATTAACTATTCGTTTTACTGTTAATTTGTTTACAGCTAGACTTATTCCAGTGATTCATTAGAACTCAATTTATTTCGTCGTAATGTTTAATTGATTTTAAAGTACCTAATAGGTGAACAATTTTAATGGTATTCAACTTCAGACCACGTTAAAAGTAGGTAACTGTAATAATTTATAGTACTTACAACAAAATCAATTTTACAACATAGTTGAGTCAGTCATCCCAAACAAATATTTTATGTTTAATCACATTAGGTATAGGTACCACTAGACACTCGAATGTTTTAAACAAACGCTACTTACTTCTTTCGTTCTTATAGCATATGGTGGGTGAGATCGAAAACACTCAAACATCCAAAAGGTTAATTCTGGTACATCCATGAAATTTGCAAGTAAAGCAAAATTTAAATATTAGTTGTCCATTGACGTTAACAAAATAAACGCACACCGATCAAGCCTCCGACCAATCAGATTCTAAGAAATTATCATTTTGTCTGATTGGTCGGGGCGATGCGTCACTAATGTCTTAACGGGAATGGACTATTATTTAAGTTTGGTAAATCGCTGGAAATTGAAAAAAAAAATTGGGTGTGTGAAAATATATACTAAAATTGTTGTGTACCTATTTAGCTTTGTACGAATGAACAAAATAGTGTTGCATCTAATGACTTGTGACAGTGATTTTTATTAATTTTTAGACCAGACTTGATCTGAGATATAAAATCATTGTTTGTAAATCAAAGCCTTTTTAGTTAGACTATTATGTATTTATATATAAATTATTATGTGCTCACGTCTAAAGAAAACGAAATTTTTATCAAACCTATCTGTAATTATTCTGAATTCTAGTCAATGTACCATATCATTTTATAACATTTTGTTAATATATAAATAAATAGACGAGAATTAATTATAAGGGTTAGTTAATCATGTTGTTACAAATATGTTTTTATAATGCAAACAAATGAGTTATTAGGACAGTATGATGTGAAAGAAAATAAAAATTCATTTACTTGAAACATTTATTTTATTGTTGGGCTTATAAGTTAGATTTATTACCTATATACAGAAACGAATCAGGGACATCACACAGTGGTATCAAAGTATACATTATTTTCTACTTAGACAAGAACAAAGAAATCACACCTTCACAATGGTGGTGATTTTCTTGTTGTCATCACTAACTACTAACACAGTGACAGCTGAGATATTAAAAAATGGACTGTAAACGATGGACTGTAAAGGTATAGTATATAATCCAATTACAAATTTTAGTGAATTTTAGTTTAGTGAACAACATGAGAATCACCACCAATATCTTTCTAAAAAATGATTTAAAAATTGCATCCATTAACTACAACCTTTCAACTCTTGACACATCAAAGTCGAAATTTAAAAGTGTATGTAAAAGGCCCTTGTTCGAGAATTCGTCTTGTTATTGAATACAAATGCACATATACGTCTGTACGAAGAACCAAACATTCGTAAATTATATTTTTCTGTCTCTTGTTCTTCAAAAACAATTCATTTTCTCACAAAGTTTTCATGCATAATTCATCTTGTTGTAAAAGAACTACTTCACTTAATCACTATCACTGTCTTCTTCAGCGGTAAAGTCATAAGGTCGGAATTTCTCTCTAAATTCCTTAACATATTGATCCTCTTCCTCTCTGCTGAGCTGACACTGGCGCCAGTCAGCCTTGTCTTCGCAGTTTAAAATAGGCGGGCTGGATAATACATCCCTGTATATATAAAATACAATATAAATTTAAATAACATCCAGTATGTAAAACCAATTCTAGTAAGTTTAATTTTTTACCCACTAAAAAGTTGTCTAAATTTTGCAAAAAATAATAGTCGGTATTTGCAAGGTCTGGTGAGTATGGCGGATGAGGGAGAGCTTCCAACCCCAGCTCTTGCAGCTGCTTCACGACAACGCGCGACCCCATACTGCGCAACAGACAGTCTCCAAGCTGCAAGAGCTGGGGTTGGAAGCTCTCCCTCATCCGCCATACTCACCAGACCTTGCACCTACCGACTATTACTTTTTCCAAAATTTAGACAACTTTTTAGTGGGTAAAAAATTCAATTCCCGAGAGGCAGTTAAAAAATGCCTTTGAAGAGTTTGTTGCCTCCCGTCCAGCTGATTTTTACAAGAAGGGCGTCAATAAACTGCCAATGCGTTGGTGATTACTTCGAATAACAGAAATAAAAAAGTTTGAAAAAATAAGTACTTTCACTTATTGCATACAAAACGGCAATTTCATAGGTAAAGACCTATTATTATTGTTGCTCAAGACGAAGTCCAAAACTTTGTCGTTTTTTTTAATGTGTTTTGCTGGCATGCATAAGATAGTATAGTTAACATCGCGCTTACACCAACAGGAGCCGAGCATGATTGAAAAGTGACCCAGACGAAGTTGCATAGGTCAGCTAATATAAATACTATTTTTTATTTGAATCTAAAGAACTTTAAAAAAACATGTAATATGCAGATCACTTGGTATTAAAGATTTCTACGTCATCAGACTTACCTCCCAAAATGTAAAGGGAAATGTTGCTTCGTCCTTGCGTATAACTGTTCTCCAGACGGTAATTCAGCATGGAAGTATGGCGCGCCTGGCAAAGACACTTGCCTTATATCAGCAAATTGGGGTAGTACTTCAATCTGGATACTGTTTATACCAGCTTCATCCTACAAACAATACTTATACTTCACTATACTTAAATAACAATAATAGTCTTGAAGGCGACTCGTTACAGAACACTAAAAAAGGTAGGATATTAAATCTATGGTGATTAATTTAATTCTTATTTTTTCTTCTACGATGTTATACTAGCAAATTTATTATCAGTTAAATCTAGGTGGACTTTTTTTCTAAATTTAGTAAAAGTAGTAAATAATACAATATGACACTGATTCAAAGAGGAAATCACTAATTTGAGTAATAACTAATTGCAAACTTATCCATATTTGTAATATAAATGTGAAAGTAACTCTGTCCTGCTTTCACGGCCGAACGGCTGCACAGATTTCAATGAAATTTGGCATAGAGCTACTTTGATTCTTTAGGAAGGACATAGGCTACTCTTTGCTGCGATAACTGACATACACGCAGGCGGAGCCACGCGTGAAATATTTTAAGGGCTACATATATGTCAGATTTACATTATATTCATCAACAACTTAGCTGTTAAATAGTGTTACATAGCAGATAACTATCTAAAACTTTATCAGCTCTCGGTGAAATGTCCGTAAGTATATAAAATAATAGCTATATTTACCTGAAAGACCTCCAAGATTTCCGATTCGCATGACCTCGGTACAGGAACACACTGTATCTGCATGTGTGACGTTTTATAATTTCTCTCGAAAAATACCACTAACATGTTGAGGTCTTTGGCGAACTTCTTCAAGGCTGTTTTGAATTTCTTTATTTCTTCCACTATTTCATCTGAGACCTAAGAAGAAAATGATCATAAATTAACGTTTGCGAATTTGTCCTCATTAATCGAATGTACTCGATCAAGTTTAGATTCAAGTTTAGAAGATTTTTGTATAGATCATTAAGGCTGTGGCTATGTTTTTACAATTACCTACATTATAATTTTTATAAAAACGTGTACACAAATATTATTCTTATATTAGGTCTTTACCTATGAAATTGCCGTTTTGTATGCAATAAGTGAAAGTACTTATTTTTTCAAACTTTTTTATTTCTGTTATTCGAAGTAATCACCCATGCAATCGACGCATCTTTGCCAACGCATTGGCAGTTTATTGATGCCCTTCTTGTTCAAATTAGCTGGACGGGAGGCAACAAACTCTTCAAAGGCATTTTGTACTGCCTCTTGGGAATTGAATTTTTTACCCACTAAAAAGTTGTCTAAATTTCGGAAAAAGTAATAGTCGCAAGGTCTGGTGAGTATGGCGGATGAGGCAGAGCTTCCAACCCCAGCTCTTGCAGCTGCTTCATGACAACGCGCGACCCCATACTGCGCAACAGACAGTCTCCAAGCTGCAAGAGCTGGGGTGGAAGCTCTCCCTCATCCGCCATACTCACCAGACCTTGCACCTACCGACTATTACTTTTTCCGAAATTTAGACAACTTTTTAGTGGGTAAAAAATTCAATTCCCAAGAGGCAGTACAAAATGCCTTTGAAGAGTTTGTTGCCTCCCGTCCAGCTGATTTGAACAAGAAGGGCATCAATAAACTGCCAATGCGTTGGCAAAGATGCGTCGATTGCATGGGTGATTACTTCGAATAACAGAAATAAAAAAGTTTGAAAAATAAGTACTTTCACTTATTGCATACAAAACGGCAATTTCATAGGTAAAGACCTATTATAATGGGAGAATTTCTTACGCAATGGAAAAAGGAGAAGTGTTATAAATTTAATGTGTGTATTAGTGAGTTGTGTATGTATTCTGTATCTTTCACTTTATAGGCCCTCAATAGTTGCCAAATCATTTGCGTAAATGTGTTAATTTAATTACGTCACATTGATTCAAATTATCTTTACACAGTCGTGGTCAACTAATTAGGGACACTCTAGTCTAGTTAAACCAAATTGTGAATATATTTTTTATTTTCAACGAGTCTAAACAATATTCCATATCTCTTACTTGGAAGTATAATTAGTCATTTATGTGCCCGATTATACAGACAATAACAACTTCTTAAACATTAAACCTCTTTACAGTATACGCTGGCCATTTAATTAGGAACACTGAGATTTTGTGTTCTATTTTCAAAATCTGAATCTCATTTTTTTCCTATTGTTTGTAGTAGTTTTGGCGCCAATCTAGATTTTTTAATTTTAAGTTTTGAGAATTATTTTGAAGAACAATTGGCAAAAATAAAAGTTGCGATGCAACACTACGTAAAATTCTCATGAAGTTTGTCGAGCGTTGGTCATACCGAAGGATAGCAGAATATTTAAATTGTTCAAAAACTATGGTATGCAATGCAGTGCAACATTTCAGGCGCAATAACACAGCTTTAAAATAATGTGCCCAGAAAAAAAGTTTTTCTACTGGGTACTGATTTTACTCGTAATAAAATGGAGTTGTTAAAGAAATTAAAATACTGCAGATTATTATACTCTGTCCATTACTTTATTTTCTTTTTGACAGTTCAAGAAATTTTGAAATTAGTGACGCCCTCACTCATTACCGATTCGATTTGAAACGAATAGCGATTTTATTTATGAAGAACTTTCAATCGTTTTAATTAAATATTTTTTGTTGAAATATTAATTATGCCTTCATTAGTTTTTTATATTATGTAAGAAATAAACAAAAATATAAATAATAAATCAGTAAATTAGATGAATGAACAGAGTTATTGTTCTTTACTCTTGGTTTGATCCTAAATTCCAAGATTTCGACTTAATTCCTTGCAAAAATTCAATCTTGGAGTCATAGATACAATTTTTATTTCCTTTTTTTATTAAATTTACAGAAAAAATACTTACATGAAGTCAAATTATTTTTATCATATGATCGATTTGTCGTATTTCAAGTACTGTTTTATAGTCTGTGGTTGTTTGTTATGCACAGACCACTTCACTAAAGTACCGTCAAAGTCAATAAAGTACGACATTACTGTAGTACATAATTCCGAAAAAAAATATGATAATTTATAGGCGTGAGCTGTCAAAAAGAAAATAAAGTAATGGACAGAGTATAATTTTGTTCAACTCTATTTTTCATTTTACTTTACTGTTCTTAATTAAATGTCCAGCTACAGAATTATACTTTAAATTGAATACATGGTTAACCTTTGCTATTAAAAACTTTTTTCTATTTATTTAATATTTTATTTACAGCCATTTATTGCATAATAATCGAACCAAATTATGCAAATAATAGTTAGAGAAAACAACAGGGTTTTATATTTATATATGTACACGCGGCTTCGCTCACCCAGATTTTCATCCCCTGATTTACCCCCTTAGGGGTGGAATTTCAAAAATTCCTTTCTTAGTGCTCACTTACGTTATATAAAGAACCTACATGCAAAATTTCAGAATTCTAGGTTCAGCGGTTAGGGCTGTGCGTTGATCTCTGGGTATGTCAGTCAGTCAGTCAGTCACCTTACTCTTTTATATATATATATATAATATAGAATATATATAGATAGATAACTGGTTATTGCTCTCCACTATCTTGACTGTCCCTAATTAGTTGACCACGACTGTAAATGTTCTCAAATACACATTAAATACTCTATACTAATACTATAAATTGGAAAGTAACTCTGTCTGTTATGCTTTCATGGCTACACCGCTGTACCTTATTTTATGAAATTTACACTGGAGATCCTTTGATTCTTGAGGAAGGACATAGGTTAATATTTACTGCAGTAACTGACATAAACGTGGGCGGAGCCTCAGGTAAATGCTAGTAAACTATGTATAATAACTTGACACACGGTGTATGGTAGGATGTAAACCTACGACATCAGACAGGTCAATATTATAAGTATAGTCCATTCACTTAGATGCGGTCACTTTGATCGTGCGGCCGTCACACGTGCGGCAGCCACCATGAAATCAAAGGGCCCGCCTACGGCGTACACTACAAGTACATAAGATTTGTCAGTTTACGCCGTTGTATGAATTAATATATTCGTATTTCACAACAATAATCACAATTGCGTGTGGATTGTGGATAAACGAATGGACTATACATTTTCATATATGATTAGTAGTAATGTGGTCATACCTTCGTAATAGCTTGGTAATGCGCTATAGGTAAAATGAGCACATGATATGGAGATAAGGGTCCCTTGGCTAGCGCGAGGTAGCAGTTGGTACCAACACTTATCACCAAGTGCTTCTCCACGGATGGTGAAGAAAGACAGAACCAACACGAATCTGAAATAATAAACAAGATTTTTCTAGCATCAAACTCTAAAGGCAAAATATTAAATAGCCGGCACTGACTCTCAGAAATGTATACATTGATTAATATAGTTACTTTTTAACCAACTTCAAAAAAGGAGGTTCTCGATTTTTTTTTAAGTAGTTGCTGACCACAAGGATGATTTTTTTTATTTATTTTGTTATGGAATAGGCGGGAAAACGAGTAGACGTATCGCCTGATGGTAAGCGATTACCGCCGCCCATGGACACCCGCAACAGCAGAGGCGTCAGATAGTACAGCTATTGCAGTGTTAATCAACTGTTAAGAATTGTAAACTACATCCCCTTAGACACAGGTTGCATCCCACATGAACAAAACACATACAATATCAAAATAAATTATACCTGGATCAATGTCTAGTCTTTTTCTTTCTTGATTTTCTCCACCTTTTCTTTTTCTTCTGCCTTGATCTTCTTCAGGTGCATCCATGTTAAAGAAGAATTGACCGTTACCGCAGAACTAAAAAAATATTTATATAAGTATAGCTTGTTCATTTACATTTTCATTCACATTCACACACATTCACATACATTTAGATAGGGTCACTTTGATGTCGCCGCCGCCGGCTAGTGCGGGTTCTTTTCAAAGTGAAGCCGACACGAATCAAAGGAGCCGCTTGCGGCGTACGCCCAGAAGTAGAAGCCGCAAGGGCCGGCGGCGGCACGATCAAAGTGACCCTATCTAAATGAACAAGCTATAAATTACATCAGCTTCATACTTGTACCCATTGTTTTGTTTAGTTGCAATAGGCACCTGATAATAAGTCTGGTAGAGATTTGAGAGATGATTATTTTTACCAACAAGACACAGAATTACAAAATGGAGATGATATTCTTATCATAAACTGTAGTCTGATTTTGTTATTATGTTGTGATTATTATTTGAAATATTATTTAGACATGCAAGCAACACAATCATAGGTGGAAAACTATCAGAAGCTTCTAACTAGTCCATCCTAATTCCCAGACTGCGAAAGAAGGAGGGTTATGTTTTTTTTTATCACTCTTTTCATACACCTCAAATGCGACTTTGTTATTATATCACATTAAAAAGCAGATACTGTACTATTTGGCATGTGAAACATCTATAGGCGCGGGTAAACCTGATTTTTGGCGTGGCGAGAATTGCCGTGGCGACGCTCGCCGCTTCGCCTTACCGAATTCACTGATGAAATTGATTGTGTCGTCGCGATTTCAAATAAATTAAAAAAAATATTTAAATACATTATTAATTAAATACAAAATTATATTTAATAAAAATGAATATTAATGTAATAAACAGTCATTTTATTTTGTGGAAAAAAAAAGTGAAAAATATGGCACATTTTTTTCTTCATTATAACATAAACAAAACAATTTCGATGTTTTGCTTTACGGGAGTTTTTAATCTGTAAAAACTAGCTTAGAATAAATATACAATTTATTACCTTAACTGCTTTTCCCGGTTGATGCTGCTTCAATAATTCAGGGTCATATGGACACGTTGTTTCATCTGTGGTACCTTGTAATAGGTCGGTTACTCTCATCTTTGTGATTGGCTGCAAAGAACATGCGTAGATCCACTTCTCTTTCATCTTGTTGCCAACCGGGGCTAGTGCTATAAACCTTGATGCACATTCTCTATAGTCTTGATGTTCACTGAGGTTTCTATGGGAAAAGTAATCTTATAAGAACTGGGCCAGCTCTTTTGAAGATAAAAAATTTAAATACTGATTTTAACTAGCTATTGCCCACGGCTCCGCCCGCGTCTATGTCGGTCATCACGGCAAATAGTAGCCTATGTGTTATTCTGATGTATCAGCTATATTACTGTAAAGTTTCATCCAAATCCGTCCAGTAGTTTTTGCTTGAATAAGTAACAAACATACACACAAACTTTCACCTTTATATATTAGTGTGATTCAAATAACCATATGAGTTTAAAAAGTTATTGTTTTGAAATAGTCATTTAATTTAAAAATGTGTGTTTGAAACATAGCTTTTTCTGGAAGAAATTATATCATTACCTGTATGGTTGTCTTTCATAATATTTATCTGATGGTACAAAGTGATATCTGGGTTTAATATGTATTGCAAGCCATGATAACAAGTTTGATAACTTGTCTTGTTCCAAATCTATCTGCAAGAAAGAAATTGTTATAAACTGTAAATACACATACACTGTGAAAAGTAAACTTTAAAAAAAAAAACAATCTTTTTTTTCGTATGGTTAGCAGCATTATTGTATTCTGTAACGCCAAATAAAGTATTAAAATAACTCACATTCTCATTTGTAATTGATAAATTGGTTTTCTCTAGCGAACATTTACAAGAAAAAGTTGTAACCGGACTATGTAAAACTTCAAAAATGTTACTTGGTACATTATTACAAATCTATTGACATCTCATTCATCAAAATCGGATCAGTAGTCTAGGCGCTATGGTGGAACATACAAACATATGTACATAGACAACTAAAATAGTAAATAGGCCATATTTCACATACTTTAAATAACATACCTTTTGTGATTCATCCTGTTGTATGCCAGCTGGCCACAAAGTAGTGATCAAAACATCTACTCCTCTGTACTCACTCTGGCCTCTGAAGCAAGCATCCCTCACAGTGCTACAATCACTGGGTTCAAATGTGCACATTGGGACTTCTTTGCCAAGCTCCCTCCTAGACAATCCAGTGAGGTATGCTATTTTAACATCAGCACTGGTTGTGAATATACCTCTTCTACCTATCAACAAAATAACAATTTAAAGCTATTTCAGCAACACTGTAAACATATGTCACAGGTAATTTAATATCAAGTTTTTTTTGTTTTAAAAGACATTAAAAAAACCTAACTGCTAGTTAACGGAGCTGTTTAGTTAAAAAAAAAAGTTAAATGAAGTTGATTGACAATCTACTGTTTTATTATAATATCACTAGTGAAATTGTAATATCAATATACCTGCAACACATGTATATATCTGGCTATTTAACATTATTGATCTGGCAATAATTGGCCCTGACTGCTAAGTGCTTGTGAGCTTGATTCTCATCCAGGGTGAATCATTGTGTGATAATCATAACCCTCTCTGTCTGGGTGTCATTCATTTATATCAGCAGCCCAGTTATCATAGTATAGGCTCCAACTAGTTTGGAATCTAATGGCCTGAATAAAGTAAAAAATTAACTGATGGCTTTATTATTTCTAACATCCATCATCATCAGCATGTCACAGTCTACTGCTGGACATAGGCCTCTCCAATTGCATGCTACTTGGTTCAATTCGCGGCTCAAACATAAAATCATAAAAATTATCACTTTAAAATATTACTTAAATTACAAAAAATGGTATGTTTATACAGGATGCCTCGGGATATCTAATCTATTACCTTTAGGTTCGGTCATTCAGGTACTAGATTAAATTTAAAGAAGTCTTAATATTTCAGTTACTTACCCATATATATAACATTTGGAACAATTTCACATCCCTCTTCACAATACAGTGGTACATGTTCTGGTTTTGATGGTCCAAAGACATATGTGGTCACAGGTACTGAAATATCAAAAATGATTACTTGGAAATGTTTTTTGTAGTTCAAGCTTTTTTCAACAATATAGGATACAAGACATCATTTGCGCCAGAATTCTGATTTCTCTAGTAATTCCTAAAGTGTATTGATGTGTAGTTTTAGGTTCTGTTGTAAAATGACTAGCTGACCCACTCAACTTCATCTGCATCTCTTAAAACAAAATACATGATAAAAACTATATTTTTTCAATAATCAATTTCATTTCTTGCATTCCATAATGTACATTTATAGGGTGTAGACCTAAAGATAGGGAACAATTATAGACCCTGTTTGGCACAGCACCAGCACTATCAGTATCTCAGGCATGCAAGCAAAACACACATTTAAAAATAAACATGTAAATCTGTTCGGTGGTTTTGTAGCTCATCAAGAGCAACTATGTGATGTGGGCAATATTTATAACATACTAGTGGTTGCCCGCGGCTCCGCTCGCGTATATGTCATTCATCGCGGCAAATAGTAGCCTATGTGTTATTCTGACGTATAAGCTATATTACTGTAAAGTTTCATCCAACTCTGTTCAGTAGTTTTTGTGTGAAAGAGTAACTTTCGCATTTATAATATTAGTACAGATATAGATAGATTTACTTTTGACTGTTTTTTTTCGTTTAGGAGTGCAAATGAGATATAAGAAATACCTTGATACAACATTTAATAAAGGGAACTAAGTACATATTGTTTACTTTTAAAATAGAGTCTGCTCTATAGCTGTGTGTTTCTTGGAATTATACAAAGTTCCCTATAACATAATCATTGAAATATATTGTATGTGTAGTGTATGTAGGTCCGTGAGTAATGACCTAATACATACATCAAGGCTCCATATTTGTTTCAGGCAGATACTAGGCGCAGAGACTATAGAGAAGTCTATAGCTTCTTGGTGGAAAGGCAGGAAAGAGTGTTTTCGAGCCAGGGTGAACGAATTAAATAAATAAATACACTATAGTATGCCTACCTATTTTGGTTCTCAGTTTATATGGAGTCAACTGTGAATTATCGTCTCCAAAGAAATTGCCAACACAAAGCAAAACATCAAATGTTCCAGATTTCTTCATTATTGATTCCGCCCGGGAAAATAGGGCGTTGAAGTTGCCATTCACATCCCCACATATCAATCTGCAATACAATTATAATTATTTAGGCCAAAAAACAATGATACGTATTGCAATGAAGCTGACAAAGTTTAGACAAATTTAGTTTTGTTTCATCTTTAATTGTATTCCATTTTTTTTTTTTAAATTTTTAAAAAGTATTCATTACTTAATATTTAAATTAGCTTACTTACGTTTTCTGTTTATCCATTGTAAACAGTGTAAACAATTTATTTACGTAAATACTTCACAAATTTGAGGTTATTTTTACTCAAAGTCTCAAACTTCAACTTTGGCTTGACAGTTAAAAAACAACACAGAGAGCTAAAAATCTGACAAGGAATGCTATCATTCAACAACTACAATCTAATAAATGCAGTAATTTCCAGACTATGGTATTTAAAACGTAATTTATATTTCTTTGTATTGTAGTAGAATTGTAGTAAACTTATTAACATCATTTATGACAATATTTTTAATACAAGTCTGGTAGTGGTTTTAAATGTGATTTGCAATGTTTGAATTCTAATCGATATGAACTTATTGATGGTTTTTCTGTCTGAAAAATATTTCAGGAGTTTTTTGGTAGGTATAATCAACACCAAACAACTTGAACAAAATTTTACGTGTGGGGGAATGTTTGCGCATAGCGCAAACTTGTAATTGGGTAGCAACGTAACGTAAACTCAAAGCGGGAAGCGATGGTTGACTGATACCAACAGCGCGGCTCGATGCGCTCGCGTCGATGGGGAATGGGGAGGGGGATGTTGGGAGAGGTTGGGATGTTGGATATGGGCCTCCGGGCTATATTAACAGAACTGTTACTATTGAAAGTAAATATTCCCTAAAAAATATCTCTCAAGCACAAATTCAAATTTCCCTCAATCAAATTATCCAATTAATCATGATTTTTAGATCGGTCCTTGGAGAATCAGATCAAATGATTATTATTACTTTCCAATCCACGGATCGAATCAAGACGCGACGATTGGATCCATTACAAATTACGACCCACAAATCAGATCGAGTTTAAAAAAAGCGCATCCATATTTTCTTATCTTTATATATATAAATCTCGTGTCACAATGTTTGTCCTGAATGGACTCCTAAACCACTTAACCGATTATAATAAAATTTGCACACCATGTGCAGTTCGATCCAAATTGAGAGATAGGATAGTTTAAATCTCAAATTATAGTCGCAATTTTAATTTATTGCTAATTATTGTATATAAATATGGCGGTACGAAGTTCGCCGGGTCAGCTAGTTTAATATAACCAAAGATTTTTTGATTTAAGAATAATTGCTGCAACCACTTCTTTGGAATCATAATTATTTTTCTTCTTTCAATCGTACGTATATTTATACCTGCTTCTTCCTTTCTATTCCTACTTATAAGTGAGAAATAGACCAAAATAAAATTTTCAGATAGAAATAATTTTTTATAGATTAATATATGTATGCAAAACTGATTATTATTAAAATACTGATTATTTCTGAGGAGCCAAAAGAGCAAGAGACAAACATTGTATTTTATAGGTAGGAGGTAAACAACAGAGAACAGTGTTTATTATGACACTTAAAAGTGACAACTAATCAAATAACCTATTCAGTTTTTGTTGTTGATGAAAACGCCTAATATTATATCATCAGGTGTGTTTTGTGAATAAATCATGGCTTCTTCTAGTAAACTGCCTGGAACAGGTCTAGAAGAAGTAGGAGTGCCCGGCCAGTCTTTCCTTCGCGATGCACTTACTAGCTGCACCGACCCGCTAAAGGCCATTGAGGAGTTCCAGTTAGAGAATGGTATATTATTGCCATCCTTACGACCTATGCTGCCGCTTCTTGACCTCCATGGAGTGCGTAGGCTTGATTTCCATACATCTGTACTAGAAGAATTAAGGGACAAACTGATTGCTCACATCAATGAGCTTGGGGGTAAAGATGGCAAAGAAAATGAAAAAAAACTCAAAGAATTACTGTCTAAAAGCTTTCCCGTGGTTAGGGTGAAAGCTTTAAGACCTGTTATTATGAGTATCTTAAAAAATACACCTCAAATTGATGATAAATACCTTAGAGTTTTAGTTAGAGACCGAGAACTGTATAATGATACTGACACAGAGGTAAAACGACAAATATGGCAGGACAATCAATCTTTGTTTGGCGATGAAGTATCACCATTATTGAGCCAGTACATCAGGGAAAAGGAGAATGTGTTGTTTGACCATGAGAATCTCACTAATTTGTTTTTTTCACCATCTCCCAAAGTAAGGAGGCAAGGAGCAGTTGTAACAAAACTAGCGCACATGATTGGCAATAGTGTCAAGCTGTATGACATGGTTTTGCAATTTCTCCGAACATTATTCTTGAGAACTAGGAATGTACACTACTGCACTTTGAGAGCTGAGTTGTTGATGGCACTACATGATTTAGAAATACAAAATATCATATCTGTAGACCCTTGTCACAAATTTACTTGGTGCTTAGATGCCTGTATCAGAGAGAGAAATGTAGATATAAAGAGATCCAGAGAGCTACAAGGGTTCTTAGACAGCATTAAGAGAGGACAAGAGCAAGTTCTAGGTGACTTATCAATGACGCTCTGTGACCCTTACGCTATCAACTTCTTAGCTACATCTGCTATCAAAATCTTACAACACTTAATTAACACAGAAGGACTTCCAAGAGATAATACTATATTAATTTTACTACTAAGAATGTTAGCATTAGGTTTGAGTGCTTGGGTAATGATTGATTCACAAGAATTTAAGGAGCCAAAACCGGACAGTCAAGTGGTCACAAAATATTTACCGGCTTTGATGTCATTGATGGTGGATGATCAAGTGCGTGCCTTACACAATAAACTACCTCCAGATGAAAGAGAATCAGCTATTACTACCATCGAACATTCAGGCCCTCCACCTGATGCTTGTGAAGCTTACATGAGAGAAAATTCAGTTTGCGGTGTCCTTGCAATGTATTACACACTTCATGCAGCAAAGTTGAGAGACAGAGGGGCCCTTCTACGTATATTAAGTATTCTAGGCAGTTGTAAAGATAGCAGAGCTTATGAAGATCCATTCTTACATGCGCTTGTTGCATTACTAGTTCAATTACCTGATGAATTTCAAGGAGAAGACTTTAGTACTGTACTGTTTGATGAATTTTTCTTTGCTGGCCTTTCTAAGGACAATGTTACAAGACATTTACTAAAGTTGCTCTGGTATATTCATCCTAAGTTACCAGAGACAAGATTGCAAACTTTAATGAAGGCTCTTCAACCAGGTACCCAACACAATGAGTCTGTACATAAGCTGTATGAGACTTTACAGCAAAAGATGACGACTCAGACAGAGCCAGTGCCTAGTACTAGTGAAATGGAATATTTGGACTCCCCACTCATGAGTGTTCCTACACCAGCGCCTTATCATATGTAGCATAGACTTGAATTTGTAGTTTTGTATAGATGCATTTTATTGAAATTAAATAATTTTACTTCCTTTTTACTTAACTGTTTCAATAAT
This sequence comes from Diaphora mendica, assembly GCA_949125395.1. NCBI lineage: Eukaryota > Metazoa > Arthropoda > Insecta > Lepidoptera > Erebidae > Diaphora > Diaphora mendica. The sequence continues at coordinate 14,057,988 of OX421326.1, forward strand.
AATTATCACTTAATTATTTTCGACACAAGTTCTCTTAATTATATTTAATATTATTCACATTTACCAATAATCAAGTAAATTGATACTGTTTAACAAAATTAAATGTCAATTTAGTGCTTATTAGTTTTGTTAAGCACTTTATATTAAAATTACCAATGTTGACCATAAGTTAGAAAACATGAAATAATATATGTCGATCTGAAATCAATACAAAGAAATGTAAGATTCAATTATTTATTTTTATAACTATTAACTTATTATAACAACAATAGGTTATGTATTTTTTCCGAAATGTGATTCCAATATCTTCTGACAGGTTGGGATCCCCCAAAAAGGATAAAAGTATACATTTTCCCGATGCCCGATTGAGGGCAAAACCTTCTTAAATATTGCGCCTTCAAACTTTCAGTAGTTTAGTCCACTCTCAATAGATGGAGTTACATGTATGTGGAGACTAAACGACTTGTGAAGTAAAAAAATAACACAGCGTCGACTACAGCTGATCTGCTTTGAATTGAGACGAGGAGTGAGAACCATTTTATTCTTGACTATATCGAATATAATGGAAAGAATTAAATCAATCACTTTTATACATTGCTGCTCTTCATCAGAATCATCTAGGCAAGTTTCAGGACCGTTCCAATATAAATTATGTGATTATATTCATATCCTTATGGATGTTAATTGTTGGTACATCAATTAACGTATGTAACTGCCGATCAAGAGCTCTGGGGTTCGATCGCCAGGTCAGGCCGTAAAATGTTAATGAGTTTTTCTGATTATAGAAATACTTAATAATAGGCCGGAGCTCGGAAGTTGGGGTCTCATCCCTCGAGCCTCGCGTAACACGTAAAGCCGTCATGTCGGTGTGTGTGTGTTTTCGCACACACTTGTGCACTATAATATCTCCTGCGTAGTTAACTGGTCTCTGTGAAATCGGTTAGGAGTAAATCATCATCATCATATTCTTATACAGAAGGTTGGGGCTGTGCTGAGCATTATAAAAAACAAGTATCGACAACTTGTACGATACTGACGAAAAGTAGCGTAGTTTCTTAGCATGTGTGTGCGTTAACGCGTGTATTTACTTGGAACTACCCTACTTTTTTGCTTCAACAAGTACGAGGCCGTGCGTTATCTACCTTTTTTTTATTTGATCTGGTATTATATTTAACCCTTAACCCTTGAGATTTTTACCTTGATATGTATCTTGATATAAAAATACAATACTTAATTTTTTTCAACATCTTCGAGTTTTATCGACAAAAGTGTCATGAATGTTATCTCCAAATATAAAGATTGAGATACAGACAGAAAATCAGATCATGTTTTACCTCTAGTGTATACCTACCTATGTTTTTACCTTACCTCTCATAGGGCCGTTGCCCGTGGCAGACAGCAGACGGGATGAGACAGCGTTGGTCAATATAGGGTAGAGTATGTGTGTAGGCAGAGTATGTAGGTACTTAGATATTTATGTTTGTAGGTATAGTCAACAGCACTCATATTTAAGCATATAATGGAGTAAGTTTACTATTTTCTTGAAGGTTTGGAATTCCTACTACTTACGTTTCTCGATATTTTAACTGAGTAAGTATATTTTGTTAAAATGTACCTAGATAAAGATAAATAAAACGTTTTAAATCACTGTAAAATATTTATTAGTAGCAACTTACAGTAAATATTTCAAATTAATACATACAAAAACTGTTAATATTATGTACTATTTTCATGTTGGATTACAACATAAGCACGACAGATCATCAAGGACGGATAAGTTCTGAGCATTTATGGCAGTTAAACAAAAATACTTCGTACATATACTTTAAATTAATATTAAAGTTAGATATTAATTAAAAAAATGCATTGTGTTGCTAATGGTCTGTACAAAATAACGTGATGTATCTAGAACAAAAATAGACTTGTACCTACGTAGCAGTTGATTGCATTCGATTATGGTGAAGATTCGAAGACAATACGTAGGTAGGTATGTATTGTCAAGTCGTCTTAATTAAACGGTTTTATTTTACAAGAGCTGTTAATTATTAAACTTATACTTTACTTCTAGAAAACATGTAAATTTATTCCTTACAAAATTAGAACTGAAAGGGTAAAAGTTGGAAACTTCAATAGCTACTTTGATGTCTGTTTTTAATGTGCGAGCAAAAATTCACGTTCCAGTCATTGAGGAATAATATAATATTAGTTCAATGGTTCCAGTTAGATCTTTATTTCTGTGTGACACTACGCTCTCGGACTCTCTAACGACTAAGAATGATTAATTATAAAAAAATCCATTTGTACATTCGACCAGCAACATTGCCTTCACGATAGCAACATGTGTATTTATTACCAAATTATTCTATAACATCAAGTTAAAATCTACAGAGGATGAAGCGTTGATTTGCCCGGGAGTTACGCGCGGTGGTCACGTCTCTCTGGTTTCATATCCAGGGAATGCAGGGAGCGCAGAGACCGTGAACGCTCAAACAACGAAGGGTCTGTGTATATTGGTTCGCTACCATCGTCGAAAGCGTTAGCCAGACGTCCTGATGAACCTGCTTCTTCGCCCACATCAGCAAAAGATCTTCCTAAGCCACTGCAAATGTTGAAACGAATGATTATTTTGTATTTAACAATTTCATGTTGCTACAAATGCGACTATATTTTAGACAATTAGACTAGTCACTAGATAATCTTCGGATGATTATTAACTGTTTCTGTCTTGTCAGTTATACATAGTACACACATCAAAAGTGTCTAGGGATCAACATATGTGTCTAGGGATCAACATATATTTTTGCAATAACTTTTCTCCAGATTGATATTAATTAAAATTTTCGTTAAGGATTCATCAAATAAAGTGTTTTCGTTTGTCACAGTAACGATAAACCAAGTCACCTTTGCATTAATAAAGAAATTTGCCATTTTCCTAATAAAGGGATTTTTGACATTTGAACCACTAACATTAAAGTTCGAAAAAAAGACTGAAATAACAGTTTTCTTTAAAATTTTATTAGGTAACTTAAACAATTAATAATCCGTGTTTCTACCGCGAACACTAACAACACAAGAATCGGTTTGGCATACTCAAAATGAGTTCATCCAAATCACGCTGTGGAATGGCCGCCCATGTTCGTTGCAACAACAAAAAAAGGTCTTCTTGCGACTGGATACCCTCCATATTCGGCAGAGCTTGACAGGAAAATATATACCTAGTTATCACTTGAGCGTCTCAATAAAACATAACTATCAATTATAAAGTCAGAAACTAAATGTTATTTCTAACAATTAATATCTTGATATTTTGTAACTACTATTTCTGTTGTCCTGTAAAAAGTGTTACTTGAGTAAGTTATTTGATTATAACATTCTAAACGGAATACTGTAACTTTTAATTTCGATTGTGAGCTTGTAACTAACTAACAATTATAATAAAATAAAATAGGAGATTCAATACCGATTGTCTGTGACTAAAGTAATGTTTTAATAATTGATTTCAAATAATTGTGAGTAACAAGTCTAACCTGTTAACATCCGCTATTACATTTAAATTATAATAGCGTGAGGTTAATCACAGAAATTCTAATTATTTAATTAAGGATTTTCTTGTTTTTCGTTCGCATGATTGGTGAAGATGCAGTAAAGTATATCTATCTGTACATCTGGTGAGTACATTCTAGTTTGTTTATAATGAAATTTAAAAGTTCATTGTTTTCCATTTACCTATTACTGTCGGCAATTATAAAGTACACTGTGTGATAACTAAAGGTGAACAGTTGCCTACCGCTGTGTGTTTTACCTGTAAAGACGGCTGTGTGATTAAGCTATGTTTCAAAGTTCAAGTACCTACATGTAAATACGAAATTGTGTCGCATAGCGAATAAAAAACTATGTGACGTATAAATACGAAAATGTGGTGCAGTAAAAGTAAGAGCCGTGTGATGTAGTAAAAGTAACAACTCTGTGACGTAACGAGGACGACATGACGCACTGACGACGATTGATGAATGACAAACTGGACTAGTTTTTGACATTGATAAAAAAATATATAATTAAAAAACTCATTGATTGGGTGGAACTGCTGAAGTTTGTTGCTTTGTTCTAGCCTGTCTCATGCGCAGCAGGTGTGGGGCTAGATAATATTGTCGTCAAAGCGACTGACCGTTGTTATAGTCTTCTTAATGTGAAAAGAAACTGTAACAATGACAAACTGTTAATCCTAAGGAATTGAGTTGAACTGCTGAAGTCTTTTGCTTTGTTCTAGCCTGTCTCATGCGCAACAGGTGTGGGGCTAGATAATATTGTCGTCAAAGCGACTGACCGTTGTTTATAGTCTTCTTAATGTGAAAAGAAACTATAACAATGACAAAATGTATTAATTTTTAAACATTATTATTCATGTTATTTTTATATAGTAATTTTTATTTGTATGCTTTGAATTGTCTTGCTTTCTTATTGATTCCTATCGTTTGGTAAAAGTTCATACATATTTTCTTTCCGTAACGTCTCATTTTCTTCCCTGACGATTTGTCAAATTATACTCAAAATTGCAAGAACTAAACATATTTTCAAGAAATATAATAAAATTGACCAGATTTTTTTTTTTTGTTTGACACATTTAATATCATAAATTTATAAAACATACAATAGAAGTAAATCCATACTGTAGTGATTGTGATTTTACAATATACTGTAAACTTATTTTGTGCATTTTTGCAGTTGCGACGGACACTCTCGTTTACAAAATAAATTAATTTAATAATATTCGGTAAAGGTAATCGAATAGAAATTATTTGTAAACAAAACACCTCCTTTTTGCAAGTCAGTTAAAAATGAATAACGCATCGATAACGTCAACTACTATATACGCGTAAAGTGAGGGTAGTTGAAATATTTGTTGCCGTGTACCTCGAAAACTAGACGTGATGGATACCTTTTATGTTTGGGACTTTTTATCTACCACTCATTACCTATTCGTTCCAGCTATTAGTTAAGCGGGTACCAAAATCGTGTAACGCAGTGTAGAGACCGAAGTAACAGTCGGTATAGCCGTGACGGGATACACTTATTTTGTAGTAAACAATTGTTAATTTAAAAATCTATTTTTATATTGTTATTTACATTTGTCAAATGTAAATTATTTTTAAATGACTATTGCTAACGGAAGTTGTACTGATTGTCAAGAACTACGAAGTCCATATGAAAGTGAGCAGCTTCGCTGAAGGGTCAAGCTGTTTTATGGGTGAAATTTGTGAATATTTAATCACCGCAACTTTTGATGGTGGCGCCGAATGTTTATTTATGTGCACTTGTCAGGTAGCTCACGATCAACTACGTAGCTTCTCAACCAGGCAACTGGGTTGACGGAATCTGAAGAGAATGATGAACAACAACCTGGAACATCCCAGCGTACAACTCCAGAAAACTGTCTTGTGGATGCCTGATAGGTTTGGTGAGTTCAATCCGTTAATTTTCTTAGCATCCCGTGTTGACAACGATCATATTAAATGATTCAGACAACACCATCGACCTAGACCCTTTTCCTTTAGGGCCTCTGTGGACCACGGCACTGATACTGCCCAGACCACAGCATCATCCCTTAACTACGAGAACATAAATAATAGTGTTACGTGGAGTAACTGTATTAAAATAAAATCATAATTATGTAGTGGCATGATGCAGTTGCATTGTCACATAAATATTATTTCATTTTAACAACTGATATTTGCTAATATGGTATGTGTGTAATGGAACTATAATTATTGCTCCATGGAGATGACTCGGTGAGCTTATTTGGCTATCCTACTTGAAAGTATGGTTGAAAGGAGAATGGCAGATCCTGTGGCGCTGGCAATATGTTACGAATGGTTACGAGATTTATACCCTTTATTAAGTGTATCATCCTAATTATTTTCATGTATTTATATTTTTAGAACTGTGCGAGCAAGATTTTAATAATGCTCAAAGTTCTTACAACTGCATTAACAAAACATTCCTATGTATTCTAAACACGCCATGATAAGTCTCCTTAGTCAGAAAACTAGATGGCGCAGTGTCAGATTGCCAAAAAAAAACGATTAAATATTTAAATCTATATTTATGAATGAGCTTACCGGTGAATTTAGTAAAAGAGCAGCTTTTTAATGACGGATTACGAAAATCGTAGATGAATTATTTTGATTTCAAAATATAATAGTACGCCATCTTGTTGACAATAATGACAACTCATTTGGGATCCATGTATTTCGTTGTAAACTAAAAACTAAAATAACTTTTAATGCTATATTGTAAAAATCTCGGAATTAAAGATGTTACATAATAAATGTGGTTACTCTTATAATCTGCCAGTTATTGGCGTACAAATGTATTTTCGATTTTAAAATAAAATTTTGTTTTTAATTAAATGAAATAAAAAAAAAATGAATTGTTAAAACTAACGATGCACCTATACGGTACACCGACTCTGATCATTGTCGAGAGTTCCTGGAGGAATTTAAAGAATACTGTGGCCAGATGGGCTTATATATTAACTCTTAATTTCGTCAGGAATAAGCCGAACTAATGGTCAGATTGAAAGGATGGTACGCTCAAAAATGTTTTGGTTATGATAAATAACGGAGACTTAAAAATTGGCATACATCTCTTGACAGTTTACAGTAAACACTTAACTTGTGCAACTTAATCAACTTGGAAGAGTCCTAGATAATGACCGCTGCTTTATGAAGAGTTGTTAACGGCGACCACGCAAGGTTGCTCATGACCAGCTGCGAACGGCCCCGAGACGGGAGCAACAACTGGCCGTGTCGGCGGGATCTCGAGAAACCTCGTCGCAGCAATCCCTAGTCACTGTATACCATTGCAGAAGGGGTTCACGAGTACCTTCCGCGTCCCAACATGAGCAGGAGTAGCGGCAGAATACACCATATTGCTGGGTGAGCAGTGTCCATTTTATTTACAGTAGTAACATGCTCATATCGTCCTATGATATGACCACTGTCCACATTTTATGTATTTTTCAGAGCCTCTGTGTACCACGGTCACAAAGACCCAGAACACAGCATCGACCTTCCCAATAATCCTTTATCCTCTGTGTACCATGGCGTACGAGAACGCCCAGAGGTCAGACTTACCCTTTTATATTAATTCATGTTGCCTTAGTAAGAAGTCGACATCACTACAAACATCAAGGTGTTGCTTTAGTGTGAGTCAACATCATTACAAAAGAAATGTATCATGCGACATTATGTGCCACGGCATCATATCACCCAATCATTACATATAAACAGTCGCATTAATCTGAAATCTGCTAAAGAACAGTGTCTTACATGTAGCATTTATAACACACGCCATTTATCTGTAAAAGTACTTGCCTCGCTTGACTAAAGTTGGTGCAGAATATCTGTAATCATAATTAACAGCTAGTGCACAACAAACAAGTGCCAAAGTGCAATAAACGGCGTATTGGCACTGTTCATATGTTCTCATAAATGTTAGGCATTATAGACAGATGCCTTTCTCAATTTTCATTGCTTCAGATTTAAGGAGAATGCAGTGCAGAGAACGCACTGCTTGTCAGTATGGCCGTGACAGGAAAATATATACCTAGTTATCACTTGAGCGTCTCAATAAAACATAACTATCAATTATAAAGTCAGAAACTAAATGTTATTTCTAACAATTAATATCTTGATATTTTGTAACTACTATTTCTGTTGTCCTGTAAAAAGTGTTACTTGAGTAAGTTATTTGATTATAACATTCTAAACGGAATACTGTAACTTTTAATTTCGATTGTGAGCTTGTAACTAACTAACAATTATAATAAAATAAAATAGGAGATTCAATACCGATTGTCTGTGACTAAAGTAATGTTTTAATAATTGATTTCAAATAATTGTGAGTAACAAGTCTAACCTGTTAACATCCGCTATTACATTTAAATTATAATAGCGTGAGGTTAATCACAGAAATTCTAATTATTTAATTAAGGATTTATCGTGTAATTAGAATAAGACGTAACGCATTTAATTGTTTTTGGAAAGTTAATACGAAACCAACGACATCCGTTATACAGCGACTACTGTCATCATGATTTGATGTGTTGGTTTCGTATTGGCGAGAATAAATGAAGAGATCACTTTAGTACGAGCATTGTACCAGAGAGGACGTGCTGTAAATAAGTTAAGTATATAGGCTTCTTAATTGTGGTAATTAACTATTAAACATTTGTTACTAATAAGTTAAGATGTGTGTGACTTTTAAGAGAATAAACTATTAAACATTTGTAACTATGTAATAAGTTAAGATGTGACTTTTAAAAGAGTGGCTATGAGTTTCTTTGCCAGTATTCTTCTCATAGGGCCCTACGCATTTTGGAAACTGGAAGTTATAGATCGACCTTTACAATGTTGTGCCGATCTATGATTTTAACTATAGATTCAATTTAACGTTTATTAAATAGATGAAATCTAGTTTGAACCTGAGTTGTTGTTTTAATGAATCCTAGTGTACCAACTATGATGTTTTGCCCATAAATCATGAATTATATTAATTAGTTAAGGAGTGACGTCAGCGAAGCTGATGTCACCCTTTCTAAAAATCATCTCTCTTTCCAAATCTAACAAGCTCTTCTCTGTAGCATATCCCATGCATGCTCAATCGGGTTCAAGTCTGGCGACTGAGCAGGCCAGGGCCAAAGCCACATCTCAATCTCAAGAAATCCGCATAAAAATGCTTGATCCCTAGACACTTTTGATGTGTGTAGTTAGCTATATAAATTATTTTAAAATTAATTGACACGAATTAAACTCTTTTCTCTGTCTATCAAATTATATTTCAGAACAATTGTGGCACGAAGAGTTATATCACTGCAAGCTCAGATTAGATACAAGGATAGAGATTTATTAAATTTAGGTATAAACTCTATGCTTATAAAAATGTTTAGTCCTCCCATCAAGTTAAGTTGCATAGAATTAAAATTTTAAGTTTGTTTAAAGATAAAGAAATATTACTAATCTATATATATATATATAAATAAAAGAGGAAGGTGACTGACATAGAGAGAGATCAACGCACAGCCCAAACCGCTGAACCTAGAATCCTGAAATTTTGCAAGTAGGTTCTTTATATAACGTAAGTGAGCACTAAGAAATTATTTTTTTAAATTCCACCCCTAAGGGGGTAAATCAGGGGATGAAAGTCTGCGTGAGCGAAGCCGCGTGCAAAAGCTAGTTTATATATTTTTTAGATAGGTATACACAAGTTGTAACACCTGTCTACATACCTAACTGTAACAATAAAACAAAAGAAAGGCTGCTTCTGTTTGCTTGAATTATGCAATGAGTCAGCGTATTTAAAGATATCTTACTCATAAAAATATTGACAAAAACCATTGTTTCAAAAAATATTTTTTACATACCTGATCATTAAAGTATGACATAGTAGAGACAAGATTACCTACTTATTTAGTGAATAATGGCTATTAAAATACTTGTTAATTGTGCATTTATTTATGAGTCAGAAATAGTAACACATTTTTTAGACTTCCTACTTGCGAACTGTGTACTTCAGAGTCTGCGAAATATAGGTATGTAAACCTAAGTCGTTAGTTCCGTTCAGTGATCATTAATCAGGTAATGATTTGATAGGAACATTGATCCATTTCATGAGAGATATAAAATTTTACCTCAGTGAGAAAGGTTTATGCAAGTGCGATGCAGAGAAGAGAGAAGGACGCGTAGGCCTAGGTCCAGGGGTCACTGGCCTTAGCGCAGGCGCTGGAGAGGAGGCCTGGATGTTTTTGCGCAGTACCCGCCAGTATCGCCTGCACAATAAAAAGTAAATATTTATTTATTCAAACTTCCTGCAAACATATTGCACAAGGCGGACTTAATGCCACAGGCATTAGCAAATATCATCTAAATCATTAAAAAAAATGTTCAATATTTTTTAATTCATCACATTATCAATATAACAGTCCACTGCTGAACAGAGTTCTCCTTATAAAGTAGGTTTTGTAGTACTACACCACGCTGCCCAGACGGGTTAGTTAAGGATTTGCTTTAAATTTTTTTTTTTTTTTTGCAGTGCTATCGTCCTGCAGAGTTTGATCCCTTAGTCAGCTCTTATAACACCCACGGGATGAATAGGGTAGTGATACTCCATATTATTAATCCATCACCACACGAAGTACTAAATACTATTTACAATCTTTATATATATGTGGGGGAACGGGTGTAATGTCCCACCAACACAAAGGGAGGATCCTCCGACCAGGCGAGGTGATCATGCCTGGCGGGCCAACTGCCCAACGGTTGATGTTGGGATGTTGTATGTATCTTAATTGGCGCGCAAACTTTCACTGCGCGATTATGGATTGCTAGTTTCTTAGTTTCCTTCGTTACTCCGTAGTTCAGTGTAACTTCGGTAGATGGCGCTGTAGTATATTTCTGTTGCGCTGTATGTGGAAGTCGCCACATCACTCCCCTCCAAGACCGGAGGTTCATATATGTTGAGTCAGCTGTCTGTGCTCTGTTGTGGAGCTTGCCAGTGCCAGGAGTGAATAGTTCCAGTGCGTCGGAACTGAGTGCCGCTAGTCCCAGTGAGTCGGGGCTGAAGTCCGCTGATCCCAGTGAGTCGGGATGGCGTGCGGTGCGCGGTGCTGCGGTGAGGTCCCCAGTGAGTCGGGGTGGTTGCTGCGTAGTGGCTGGCTGCTGCATAGACGGGAGAGATATGCTCTGCTTACGTGGACCGTAGCTGCAGTGTGCTGTGCCAAGACGCTGATAAGGCCGTAGGGTTAACCAGGCTGGAGCGGTCGCGTCCTGCGTGTGGTGTATCCCTGTTGAGGCGGCTGAGGTTGCTGGCTGGCTGTGAGACTTGCTGTGGGAGTGAACAAGATGGTGTCGTGCTGATGCTGCATCGAAGGCTGCTTCCAATCACGTCGGGGTCACCACTGTGGGGGAACGGGTGTAATGTCCCACCAACACAAAGGGAGGATCCTCCGACCAGGCGAGGTGATCATGCCTGGCGGGCCAACTGCCCAACGGTTGATGTTGGGATGTTGTATGTATCTTAATTGGCGCGCAAACTTTCACTGCGCGATTATGGATTGCTAGTTTCTTAGTTTCCTTCGTTACTCCGTAGTTCAGTGTAACTTCGGTAGATGGCGCTGTAGTATATTTCTGTTGCGCTGTATGTGGAAGTCGCCACATATATGTATTTACAACAAATTTTAACATAAAAAACGACTTCAATCTGTACCAAATTGAAATGGGACCACACGGGAAGCACCAGCTTACAAATAAAAAAAGAATAGAAATAAAAAACCATAGTACATTAGTGGTGATAATATTAAGGAGTTTCGCGTTCAATTTAATAATTATTAAGTAGGTACCAATATAATAATTGTTTTTTTTTTTACAAATTAACACTTATAATTAAACGAGTAGATACCTACTTGGTTATCCGTATAAAACTAACACATAAACTTATTTTATTTCTGTTTTTCAATTTAAAACCTTATTCATAACAGTTCACGAATATAAATAAATAATTTAAAATACATAGAGTACCTACTGATTAAACCTAATAGAGAACCTTTCTTTTGTAGTAGTATTGAATCATCTAGAAAGAACAATGTCGTTCAAAAACAGCATTTGGCAATTTTTCGAGAAAAGTTCGTCTGATTCATCTAAAGCCAAGTGCAACCAGTGCAATAAATTATATTGTGTGATTGATTATGTGATTTAAAGAAAAAAAATTAAAGCTAACTGATTATAATAAGTTTTCTTTATTTTTCTCTGAAAACATGATCCTTATAAGAAAGTTTCGGTTTCGGTTTCGGCCGAAACTGAGATCGTTGCCGAAATTCGGTTTCGGTCGTAAAAACCAGTTTCGGTCGAACACTAATTGATAACCACCTTCTTTTTAGAAGTCGGTTAAAACTGAGTCGCCAAAATGTAGGCATGTACCTACGCGCATAACTTCCGATCGGCTGCACTAAATTAAATAATTCTTTTTTTTATGTGTTCGTTGTTGTGAGGACAAGGTTTGTGCATAAGAAAAATTAAAAGATAACGGAAAAGTTTTTTTTTGTCCGCGACGGGAAGCTGAGACAGATAAATATGTAAATATGGCGGTACGAAGTTCGCCGGGTCAACTAGTAGGTATATTCATATATTTTAATCTGAAAACACCGGTAATAAGTAAGTTTATAAATAGAATCTTGTTTGTGTAATAATGCACGGACGACAATTCTCCATCCTACGCAGTTCACACACCTAGATAAGCTTGACGAACTAGAAAAACAAGTTATCAAACAACTTAACACCTATACGTCGCATGAGAAGTCTCGACACAGCTACTGAGTGAAACGAATTATTGATTACTTTTTCGACAGAGCATGATAAATTAGGTATGTCTTGAAGTACTGCTGATGGATACCTTCGAGACATTACTACTGTCTACTGACTTCTTTTACTTTGTATCGTTTCTCTAAATATAGAGGAATCCATTAACTACTAGCTCTGATAAAAAATGAGCATATTCAATTTTTACTGTCATTCTCTCAACTACTAAGATTGATATAGCCTAGCAGTCTTACCTATATCTACTCACGTTTAAACGCTCGTATTTACCAGGTGGCAAGACAGGTCATCATTGATTCATTCAACTCATTACTATATAAATTTCCACACATATTTGTGTAACAATACAACCCAATCTTCACCTCCACTCAAAAGTTAAATATATCTGTTCTGAGGATAGCTGATCTTTGTCGTTAAATATTAGTCCCAGATCGAAATATAGTCCTTGTCAAAAGTCTTTATGAGGTGAAAGAAAATAACATACCTATAGATATACAATGCTGCAGTCAACATAGCCAGTAGTAAGGAGAGGAGCACACACAAAGCCACTAGTAGAGCCCTGTAGTGGTACGGAGGCACGCAGATCCCCGCAGCTGCCACAACTGGCGACGAATCACTTTCCCTATTTTCTTCTAGTAACTCGTTGCGGTTGTCGAATACCTGATAGGCGTAAAAATTAAGTCTTTCAAAGGACTAGGCTTGTATGATATTACTAAAAGTAATAGTAAGAATCCAAGTAACAATATCTTATAATGCAAGTATTAGTTACTATGAACTATGTAAGGTAAAGAAATGTAAACAATTTGGATGATTATTAAACAATTACAAAAGTAGGTTGGAAATCTATCTTAAAATCTCAGGTGATGTAATCCCCCTTAGCTAAGAGACTTCATTTAATAGATGTATGTTTTTGACTCACATATAAAAACAAGAAACACCTATGTAGCTTACATTTTTTTTTTTTTTTTAATGTAAAAAAAAACTTAACAACGATGTTCCATACGTTTATCGTCTTCAGAAATAAATAAATGGTTGTGAACCAAAACAAGAACTTTTTCGAAAATATAAGGACTTGGATTTTCTATTTACAACTAACTCGAAAGGAAAAGTAGTAGATTTAAAAAGTATCTCATGTAAATGTTCATAAGTACCTACATCTATTCAAATTAAATGTTAACACGTTGTTGAGATTTCTTAAAAAAAATGGATGAATAAGAACAAAAGTCGTGTTTATATAAAAATAACGAACAAAATGTAGGTAAATAAGGAAAGTCACAAAATAAATTTAAAATTAATTAAAAAAATTATAGTAACAGTAGTGAGTTTATGTAATAGGTACTTGTTTGATTCAATTAGTGTTTATTATCGTTTTCTATCACAACAACCAAAGCGGTTTTATGGAATTATTAATTAGAACTTTAAGAAAAGAAGTTGTCTTTAAGAAAAGAAAAGATTTAATAATATATTTAGTTGTTAGACTATTTAGTTGTTAGAGTTTAGTAAAAATAAGGCTGGTATCACAAAATGGTATCTAGTCATCTTTTCATTAGACGCAGTTACGTCTTTTCTAAGATTTACGTCACGGAACGTTTCCTTTTTTATCGATTTCTACTTTACAATATTAATTTGTAAGATTTTTTTTCTACTCACCTCAATCATCTTTCTAACATGACTAGGAGTCTCGACTTCATCCTTCAAATACTTATCAACACCCGCTTCTTCGTACGATACTTTGAAAACATTAGCTGTATTTTTCTCGTCCGATTTCTCTTTATCTGAGCCTGAGTCGTCATTACTGTTGGATTTAACTTCCTTTGTATCATTGCCTTCAACACCAACTGTGGAATTCACATCTCTTCGGCGTCTACCGAAGGATGGTTCAGATCTGCCTGTGTGACTAGGACAATAGGCCTGTAAAGAAGTATAAAATATTAAAATAATAACCAATTTAGCTACTACTAATTCCTCGATTCTACGACAGTATCTTATACATATAAAAATATCGAAGAGCCAAATCATATCATAAGGATATGTATCCTATTAAACTAGTCAATTAGCAGCTAGATAGAACGTTATAAAATGAGTAATAATAATTGAAAACTTTAGTAAAATACAATGATGACCTACGGATAAGAAAGCAGCAACGAGCTAAACAGGTAGGTATGATACTAAATAATTACGAGAAACGGCTGATCGTGAATAATCAGCGTAGTGATTCACACCGAATTCACAGCAGCCCGCTAAATTACCGTTATATCATTTTAAGCTTTATCTCTTTAAGACAATGCATAGTATCGTTTGAAAGACCCGAAAGCATCAACACGTGCACGTTTATTATGCAAGAATGTGCAAGTAACTAATCACCGATAACAGGATATCAGTTCTATCATAATTGACCTTTTCTACTACGTTATCACGGGGGACAAATAACAAACGAACATTGTCAGGAAGTGCACGCAAATTAAGATAAACACGTGATAAGTTCGTGATTCAACTTGATATCGGAAATGTAAAGGTCATAAGTTTAAATAGACTACATCTACATAATATACGATATGCAATATAAACAGCAACACTGTTGTTTATTGAAGACCTAAGAACATTCGATAATAACCGATAACATTGTGTAACTGGATGAAGCTTGTACAATAAGTATTGACGTAATTGAAACTGTAGGTCAGCTACTAATATACCCATTAGATAAGATGGACAAACATGTTAGTAATCAGCAAATTAGTTTTAGTCATTTAGATAATGCATTTACCGGTTGGCAGCCGTCGCGACACGTACGCACTGTCGCCTCAAACACCAAAAAGTTAGATTCTGGTATCTTGAAAGCATTGAAACGTGCTTCGAGTGAATCACCACTGCGACCTTTGTCTAGTTCTGGGAACACATCTGGATCGACTGGACATCTGAAATAAAAAAATACTTTCTCAGTTTTTTCATACAGATGACATCAAATTATTAAAATTAAAAAAAAAAAAAAAATTATCCAAAGCCCAGTATCAGTACTATTGTAGAGATAGATTGGACATTGAAAGTTTTTCTTGTACATTCTTAGAAACTCAAGAGCTTAGAGTGATTTTAACAAACTAGGTAGTGGTCGCCCAATGGTCGAAATTCTTTCTGCACTCCTCTTACATATGGACTTTAACTGAGCCAAATTTCATACTCTAAAGGCGCGTCTCCACCGAAATTGTTGGCGATTTCAGTGTTTCCAACTGTTTGCAACTCTCCAGAAAATCGCCAACTTTTATTTCCATTGTGACTACACAGAGTCGCTAACAATTTGAAATACATTCCAACTAAAGGTCTCAACAGAGCCAATAAATATCTGCAACAAGCTTATTATTTTAATGTTTACCACCAAAAACAGAAACACGGTTCCCAACATTTATTGACAATTTTTGTTGCTAATACAAGGAAATTACAGAAACTTTTGTCACCAACACGTGTTGACAACACAAAAGTTACAACCTTTTGTTCGGTGGAGACTCAGCTTTACGTTCGCACAATTTTCATACAAAGTGGTACAAAGTTTTTGCTTCATGTATGTAATTGTTTGCCTGATCATGCAGACATTCAATTATTCAAGTATTTATTTATTTGTTACTTTATTCATTGAAGACGTTGATATACGTATAGATACAATGAAAGAGTTACGCGGAAGTAGATAGAAGGAGAGTAATCTTAAATCTCCAACAATATAGTCAACTGCAGGTAGTTAAGTAAGAATTTAAGATAGACATCTAACGCAAGAAAACAATAATTGTTCACTAATATATTTCCGTCTAAGGCATGTTACTTAACTTACACATATAAATAATTTACGTACCCAATACGATCAATCAATTGAACGGATCGACCTGAATATGGATCTCTAGCGATAACATTCGTAGCAAATATGTCTGTTGCATAGTTGTATCCGTCTTGAGCTTCTAGTCTGAAGGTCAGGGGGTCTCCAACAGCAATAGTGGTCGTTGGTCGTCCTTGGTATAAGATCATAAGGCGAACTTTGGAATTCAGAGAGCTCTCTTCAGGCAGGTATTCGATTGGTATCGGACTGCCGGATCTGTCAATCAAATTGTTTTCAAGGCTACGGTTAGATTCAAAGCCAATCCTTATTCGCTAACGTTACTGACTTTGAATGAATTGAAATGAAATTAAAAAGTAATCAAATTTTTTTGAAATAATTCATTCAAAGTCGGTGGTTAGTAGCTGTTAGTTAAAATAACAGCACTCAAAACCGTAAGGCTACCTCACTAAGTCAACCAAAATGTTAATTTTTACATTCCAGTAGTTTAAAAACATAACAAAATCCAGCAAACACAAAACAAATGAATTCGGAAAAGCAGGAAACATAACAAAAATGCATCTCATCAACCCAGGCCACCATATAAATGAGTTTTTGAACAAAGTAACCAAAAAGTTAGATTTTAGAAAACTCAAAAGTATCACAAAACTAGTCTAAGAAAAACAGGCTAACGTTGTTACAGTTAAAATATAAATTTCTTGTGTCTATTTGATAATAAAAATCTAAAGATATTTATAAAATTCTATTCCTGATGATTAATAAGCTCAATGAACACATTTGACTTTATTCAATTCAATGACAAAAGTTGAGTTGTTCTTGATATAATGCGATCTTAACAAAATGACTATTGACTAGAACTGGGTACTTTGGTATGACGCCATTCGTGTATATCTAAGGTATGTATTGTTGTAGATATGATGTATATTATCAAGTAGACACATAAACAGTTGGTGGCAAAGTTCTCACCCGGCTCCGATGTAATTGGAGGTAACCACGGCTTCTGCTGGTCCTCTGAACAGACAAGTTAGGTTGAACCGCTTGTCTCTAGAAGTTTGTACATTGTCACTAAATTGTACGACAACGATATTGGTCATTGTGTCTCCATACTGAAATGAAAACAGTAGTTACATCATATTAATAGATAAACTTTAAACATAACAATTAAGACACACTGTCACTGATGTCAGAATTTAAACAGAAATGAGAGTAAATGTTTTACTTATAATAATGGTATATTCAATGCTACTTAAATAGCTTTAAAACCATCAGTATGGTTTTCATTTATTTATAATAAGCTAAACTTTACTAAACAAATTATTGTCAGGTTGGTATCGCGTGTCTAGGTTGCTTTGGTTATATGCATGTTCAGAATTTCAGATCATAATTATTTACGTTAACTTTGTTTATTTATTCCATATTTGTCTTATAACTGGATATTTCATTCTCGGTCACATCATACCAGATTTCTTTAATTTCTTGCGTGGTTTACAGTTGGATCAAAAATATCAGATAAACCGAATTAATCAACAAAAAACGTTAGAGTGATGCGACGATAAGCAAGTATTTTTACAAATTGATATAATGAGTTCGTGATTTAATTAGTCAAAAATTTGTTTACTAGTCTGAATCAAGTACAATCATATTTTTGAATCAGCCTGTCTGAACTGAAGGTTAAAAGTAAATATACAAACCCGCTGAGTGCCACATTCTGGATATCCATGTGCTCCAGTTATACGTAAAGCATTAACGACTCCACCGTTACCGCGGAAGAAACAGCGATCATAAAAACCATAGGTATACATGCGACCATAGAATCCTTCGGGAAGGCGAAGCGTGAACTCCATTCCATCTTCGTTACACACCTGAGATACTACAAAACAGTTTCATGTTAATGATGTCTAAGTTAACCTTGAATATATCATTAATAGTAAGTTTTTATACCATCTAAGCAATCATCAGCCATTCTGCCAAGAGCTCTCTCATAGAAATCATATTCGTTAGCCGTGTTGTCGAAATGCGCAGGATTGGCAGCGTCTAATTCTCGAGTATCACGATCGCTCAGTTCACAATTATCCCGTGGCTCTCCAGTGTAACCTACATCCCTGTCACCAAAATGTATGTCAGTGGTTATTCTTCATATTCTATATTCAACATGCGTGTTGGATTTCGAACGTCATTGTAATGGCAACATTTTTCGATTGTCATTTTTTTTGTGTTTGACGTTTAGACGTTTGAGGTTAGTAAGTACTTTGAGACGCTTGTGATCGGTCGAGCAAGAGCTTTGTAATTGACTGCCGGTTTTAAGTTAATTAATTGATATTTAGCTAATTGTCGACTCGGTTCCTTTAGTGATTTTCCGTTATAAGTGGTCTAGTTGGGACTCGCGAGTTTTGTAGTCACGTAAAAGGGCGCGTCCGCGATAGCTAAAACGAGTTTATTGTAATTCGAATACCTTGAAAGATATACAGCATTTGGAGCATGTTTGTGTGAACGTACCAAGACAAAGCAGAGAGGAAACTACCCAAGAGATCTCTTGGAACGCCGAGAACAAGGAAGCCACACAACTCCAGTAAGTGCTTGCTGATTTTAGTTTAGATTAAGAACACGGTGAATCGCCGTAAAGGTTCATTGCTCTTGCTAGTGAACTTGTTTAGTGATTGTATGCTTATAACATGGGCCTATAGGTATTTCAAACGTCACAAGGTGATCGCTGCATTGGCAAGAGGAATGAACAATGCGATTACATCATAGCTACATACCTAAAGTTGAACGACCGGCAGATGAAGTCTTTAGCTTCAATACATTCTCGCTGGCAATGAGCCAAGGACTGGGCTGTTGTAAACCGACGTACGAAGCGCCTTTGCATACGCTGCCTGCCGACTTGTCTGAAACTGTCATCTTCGCAACGCGATCCCTGCCAAGGCCTGTGACCAACAGGAGGTTCCCCGATAGGTCCACCTACGCCGGGGCCTATGGGCCCTCCTATTGGCCCATTAAGACCATTCAAGGGTGGTCGACCTACAGGTGGTCCAATGGGTCCATCAGGTTCATATCCGCCGTACACAGGTCCACCTAAATTTTACAAAAATTGAGAATTGATTAGTTTAATTAGCCACCTATAGCAATAACAATAAGAACTTGCTTAGCGAAATATATTCCTTAATGTATATAATTCAAATACTCTCTTTGTAACAAATTATCACAAAAACATTCTTACCAATTGGTCGGTCAACGGGTCCAGGTGGCGGATAAGTTCCTCGATATCCATTTGGTCGCTCTACAGGTCTAGGTCTCAGCCCGAAACTGGGTCTAGGTTCCACTGGATATCTGTTTAAAAAATATTTAATTAAATTATTAAAATAAGTTATTGTGCTAAGGATTTTTTATTACTTTGTGTTTAAAAAAAACTACACGAATTATAAGATCTGATAATATATATATTTTCATCATATCACTTTCATGGCACGCTGAGTGACTTAAAGCTTCTGGATTAACCCTAGAGTCAGTGTCCACGTCTCGTTCACGTTCGTTTTAAGGAACAATTATTTTAAGTTACAGATAATTTTTGTGTTATAATCAGTTATAATACATACCTTAGATTTAATCATTCACCACCATTAAGCGTCTGACTTCAAAGTGGGTCAGAAACTTAATGATTCTGAATTTTTATTTCTTGGATATTATTATTAATTATTTATAATAATTTAATAATTAATTAAATTTAATATGAACTAGTGAAAATAAATTTCAATAAATTTATTGCAATAGTTACCTGTCTGCACCAGGCCGAACATCTCGGTCGGGGAAACGATTAGGCCCAGCATAATCCGGACCGTAATAACCACCGCGACTATACCCTGCTATTAAAATATTACATTTATATATGTTAACGGAAATGTATGTAATACGTGATTGTATACAATTCCTAGGAAATGTATGTACTTCCTAAAATCGCACGGAAATGTGTGAAATAAATTATATTATACTTACACATTACACATTTCCTAGGAAATCTATACATTTCTTAAATAGCAATCGGAAATGTAAAAAATTTAAGATATTGGTGGGTAATTATTTTTAGGTTAAGTTAGGTATAATTACTTAATTATCAGACTGATTACTTGCCAAATGAAAATTTGATTTTATAAGAATAAATATAAGTTGATTTTGTGATACGTAAAAATATTATTAACAACTTGTTTTATTACAGAAAGCATTTACTTTATACATTTCCTAATACGATATTGGAATTATATACAATTTCGAGGAAATTTATACATTTCCTAGGATATCTATGCATTAAATAGTTTTTCAAACAATATTTTATACATTTCCTAAATAGTATCGGAATTGTACACATTTCCTAGGATTTGTATACAATTCCTTGATTTCATACATTTCCGGTAACATATATATAATAATTAACAAGGCTATACTTAAATAAACATGTACTTAATTCTCACCGGGGTATGACGATCCGGTCGGCGGATATTTGTCATATAGGTCTGGGTAACGATCACCGCCCAACGGTGCCGGGTCTCTGTTCACTCCGACAGGGTACCGACTGAACGGGTACCGTCCCCAGTCGTTAGAACCTGGGTATCGGTCCTGATCATATCTGTCAGGATAGCGGGCAGGGGTCCACCCCGGTCTTAACGGGAATCGTCCACCACCTCGAACTGGATTAATAGGATATCTATCCCTGTCAGTAGGGAGTCTTTCAGGATACCTGTCTGATGGGTATCTTTCTGGGTAGACGTCTATAGGGTATCTACTAATAGGATATCTGTCTGCAGGATATCTACCGATGTCGTTAGAAGGATAGTCATAGGTAGGGTAGCGCCCACTGTCAAGAGGAAAGCGATCGCCACCAGGGACAGGATACCTTCCCCCAGTTTGCGGATATCTATCAAAACCAGATGGATATCTATCAGGTCCCGCAGGGTAACGATCGCCACCTGGTGGATATCGGTCTACGCCAGGTGGGTATCGATCGAGACCTGGTGGATATCTATCGATGCCGGGAGGGTATCTGTCAGAAGGGTAGCGTTCTGGGCCCACTCCAGGTGGGTATCTGTCAGACGGGTAGCGGTCTGATCCGGCGCTGGGAGGGTATCTATCGTCGTAACGGTCGTCGTTACTGCTCGGATATCTGTCGTCTGGATACCGATCCGGTCGACGATCGCGGTCGTACCGATCGTCGTCGCTGTACCGGTCATCATCCGGATAGCGATCGCGGTCTACGCCTGGCGGATATCTGTCTCGGTCGCCGCCATTACTACCACCTGTTTGAAAAATATATTCTTTAAAAGGACTTTCGGTAGATTTAGAGAAAATCATGCAAACAAACAATATCTAAGTTCTACTAAATTAGTGTCATTTGAGCTAACTACGGTTAAATCTAGCATGCTATGTATTACATGAAAACTTATATTATAACAATACATTCATAAAGTATTTATTCTAACTAATAATGATTAAATACCTACATACTAAGTCATACTTAAGGCTACTACTCTACACAAAAGTCTTATCGAACACTCAAACAAAATACTATTTCACCAATCAATTGCTTTGCCAATTATTTATTAAGCAATTGCCAATCTCAAACGATTGTTGAATGTTTCATTCGTATATTTACACGATAGGAATGTGTGAAACAATTTTGATGAGACCATGAGTTATTCATTTAGATAATAGAAGCAATGATGGACAAAACTTTGATTGATAGTAACATGAGATCACAAATCTCACTGGCGGTATTACTAGATGATAAAATACATCACTAAATATTTAAGGCTATTGTAGTACCTTAGCAAACTATCATGTAAGTTATTAATCTAAATATTTTACGAGTTAGTGTGTGTACTAATTTAATTGTAAGTTATTTGCTTGCTACAACATTTTAAATGAATTTATCAATTTTCATCGTTATTCCCGATATATTTTAATAGATGTAGCTGCCAAATATTTTTAAAGAAACTGTCATGCGTGCTTAATAAAGGATGATCTCAATATACAAAACATTCATCAATCGTTAAGATTGAACCGTTCCTGTCTACCATGCAGCGAACCTGTAGAAGTAGCTGGACGTCCCCAATTGCCCTGTGAACCAGTTCCGGGGCTCCCTGCTTCTGTTTCACCTCCCACTAGCTGATCTGAATGCCCACAATATTAATGTCAAACTATATGCATTGCTTTTATACATATTCGTTAATATTGACATTTGAAATAACATTAGGGAATCTCACCGTGACCTTATGTACCTATTTTATATCAATTTCCTTATATGTGTTGTTCAACATGCTCTTTACATTAAATTGCTTAAATCCATACAAGTATATAAGAAGACCAATGCCGTTTATTTTCACGTTACATTCAAAATTCTTAGGCCCTGTTCACCGGTTACAGATAAGTTCTGAATAAGTTATGGATTATTATTATTATTACTTATATTTTCTAGGCTGGCTGCCCGGAGTGATTCCACAGCCTCACAAAAAAACCATGAACCTAAAGATATATTTTAAATTGCTTTCACCGAGCATTTTCTTAATGTGAAAAAGTTATTGCCTACTTGCTATTTTAGTCAAATTTTGGGAATTCTATATGATGTTGACATCGCAAAACCATTTTGTACATACATACTTGGATCTCATGTAATAATAATAGATTTTTAAAAATTTATTGAGGTAAATAAACAATGAGACAAGATATATTTTTTTAATAGTAGACATGAATGTAGTAATTGTGGCACCAGCGGCATTTACCACATATTAATAAATATTGTTTGTGTGTGTGGACACACTCTACCTTAAGTAGCGTAATACCTAAATGATACTATTCTTGTAAATACAATAAAAATACTTTTAACGACACATCTTGATGTTGTGGGATATTTATGGGTAAAGATTGGATTTAACTACTTTAAATATTTATGCCCAAGATAAATATCTTGAATTTATTTATTGGTATCCTGAGCAATTAACTTTAAAGATACAAAACAACCTGCCTACGAGTACAGACACTGTAATTTACTCTAATAAGAGCGATACCAGATCTATTTCTAGACGCAGAAGGGTCAATGTCGTACGATGTTTTACATGCCTTATTGGTGCAATTGCTGAGCACTTATGGCAGCCAAATACTAACAAATGATATTCGTTCCATTGAGATAGAGTATGATAGATATGACATACAAGGAAAGGGTCACCAATAGTGTATTTTATTTACTTTAATTATAACACAATATATACCCATGGCCCTTGTGAAACTAACTTTATGCTAGGTTAATGTTAAGAAATAGTAATTTAGGAAAACAGTCGTAAGGTGTTTAACGCAATGTATGGATTCAAACAATTGTCAATTTTCTACAAAGCTTGTTAAATAACTGTCGACACACAAAATTTTGTTTTTTTTTTAAGACTACTTCCGCATTAGGAATATACATCCTGTGTCGCGGGGACAGATGAAAATGAAAAAAAATAAATGAAAAATGAAAAAAATGAAACGGACACAATGAACACAAAGACTCAGAACAACAATTTGTGGATCACACAAAGTGTTGTCCCATGTCTAATACTTGGCGAATTGGCAAGCGGCGTGACGACCGCTTAAACCGAATAAAGATGTACACAAATTGGTATAACAAATCGGTCCAGCCCCCTTTGCCGAGTAGCAAGTGTTTTGCTTCGATTCTCTTTCTACAATCGCTGACGCCTCTATTTTCTTGTATTATTGTCTAATAATAGGTCTTTACCTATGAAATTGCCGTTTTGTATGCAATAAGTGAAAGTACTTATTTTTTCAAACTTTTTTATTTCTGTTATTCGAAGTAATCACACATGCAATCGACGCATCTTTGCCAACGCATTGGCAATTTATTGATGCCCTTCTTGTAAAAATCAGCTGGACGGGAGGCAACAAACTCTTCAAAAGCATTTTGTACTGCCTCTCGGGAATTGAATTTTTTACCCACTAAAAAGTTGTCTAAATTTTGGTAAAAGTAATAGTCGGTGGGTGCAAGGTCTGGTGAGTATGGCAGATCTTACAACCAGCTCTTGCAGCTGCTTCACGACAACCGGCGACCCCATACTGCGCAACAGACAGTCTCCAAAAAATCAGCTGGACGGGAGTCGAGCTGATTTTTACAAGAAGGGCATCAATAAACTGCCAATGCGTTGGCAAAGATGCGTCGATTGCATGGGTGATTATTTCGAATAACAGAAATAAAAAAGTTTGAAAAAATAAGTAGGTACTTTCACTTATTGCATACAAAACGGCAATTTCATAGGTAAAGACCTATTATTTTATTTTGACCATGTGACTAAACGTTGAGAGACCTCATTCTCATATATTTGTTACTTTTCTATTAACGTTTACGCTCGTACAATGCTACTAGGCTAGACTAGAGGACTGGTTTTGTTAGCCAGCATTAGTAATGTAGTATTTCTGCTAATGAGTATGATTGTCATGGCTTCATTACAACAGATAATCGAAGATCACGTAGGTATATATCACGTGTTAGTAATGTTTATTGTATTCAGAAAATGCAGGTAACATCCCTAGTCGTCCCTAAAATTAGATCAACCTACTACGCTTCACCAGTTTTTTTATTAATCTCAATTCATACTGATACATTTATTGGAGTCTTCCGTCCCTTCTACCACAAGTGCAATAGGTACGTCATATGTCGTCTAAACAATCTCCAGTGGTATGAAATAAATGTGGTCTGATCAGGTCAACTATTTTGTTGTTGTGCAGCATACGTAGCAAAAGTTAGTTAACTATAGGTACATAAGTTTTTCTTTCCTGATATTTAAAGTTAATAAATTCTGTAATTAATTGGTAAAATATGTATTAGAATTCACATATTTTATAACTTTAACGAATGGTTTAATTATACAATCTATCCTACTAATATTATAAACGTGAAAGTTTGTAAGTATGGATGGATGAATGGATGTTTGTTACTCTTTCACGCAAAATCTACTAAACGGATTTGGATGAAACTTTACAGTAATATAGCTTATACATCAGAATAACACATAGGCTACTATTTATCGCGATAACCGACATATATGCGGGCGGAGCCGCAGACAACCACTAGTAAATATATAAAAATGAATCGCCGAAATGTATGTACGCGCATAACATACGATGGACTGCACCAAATTAAAAAAATCTTTTTTTATGTGTTTGTTATTGTTAGGACAAGGTTTGTGTACAAGAAAAAATTAAAGGTAACGGGAAAAGTCTTTTTTTTTTGTCCGCGACGGGAAGCCGAGACAGGTATGTAAATATGGGGCGGTACGAAGTTCGCCGAGTCAGCCAGTTATTAATATAATCTTAAAAAAATGTGTTTCGCAATAATCCGAATGTCACTGTATCTTCCGAAATACAGATTAACAAACACACTAAAAACGGTAGGTATCTGTGAAAAATTATTCGTTCATACAACTTATTGTAAAAACAAATTCGTTCTAAGCTCAACAATAGAACAACTTAAACAAACAACTATTAGATACGGCATTTGTATTGTATAAAAATAAATCTAACAATCTCATTTAAGTTTTTATCAAACATTATATATAATAGTAATACTTACGCATTAAATTTTCATAATAATCGAAATCGGGATCGTAGAGCAGTCGCATACCATCCTTCTGATTGTATCGGCTCAACCGGCATGTTCGAGCGCGGTCGCTATACACCGCCGACCTAAACAATAATAGATCTACTGTAAACATGCATATGTAATTGGTTCCTATAATATCCTCAATAAATAACACGCAATCCTGATCGACCAGTAGCTTTTGTTCTCTGTGTCCATATGAACCGATTTCAAATCTTCAGTGCAGTATTCAATAAATAAATGAAATTTGTTTTTGTTATTTATACACGATTGTGTAACATTAAAGATTTATTACGCCGAAAGTAGGAGTAGTATCTATAATATGAAATATAAGTCGCACCAGAAGCTGATAAGCGGAAGACGCCAAATTATTTACTTGTTTAAAAAATCACCAATTGAATTATAAGGTTAAGATTATAATATATTTTATTGTATGCCTAGTAATTATCTATACTAGTCTATATCTATACTAATATTATAAACATAGGTACATAAGTTTTTCTTTCCTGATATTTAAAGTTAATAAATTCTGTAATTAATAGGTAAAATATGTATTAGAATTCACATATTTTATAACTTTAACGAATGGTTTAATTATACAATCTATCCTACTAATATTATAAACGTGAAAGTTCGTATGTATGGATGGATAGATGTTTGTTACTCTTTCACGCAAAAACTACTGAACGGATTTGGATGAAACTTTACAGTAATATAGCTTATACATCAGAATAACACATAGGCTACTATTTGCCGCGATAACCGACATCCACGCGGGCGTAAAAGAACGAGGCGTTTATACGAAGTTGGAATCGTTACATATAACTAGTTATAACACTACGTTAACACGATGTACTATAAATATTACTCCTGTTTGTAGTCCTGAATAAAAAAAAACTCCTCATCAACAGCTTGTAACAATCTACTGCTGGACTTAGGCGTAGGCCTCCAGGGATTATTTCAAGTTCTCCTTCTCTTCGCAGTGCTGTTAACCTGCATAGTTTGTTACCTTCGTCGGTTCTTACAACACCCATGGAGTGAACAGGGTTGGTGATACTCCGTATTCTTAATCTGTGTCACCACGATATTCATGGATATTTTTGTCAAGTAGATTACTACTTTAGTCAAAAAACAATGACATGTACAAACATAGGCGTAGCTAAGGGGTGGCGGGAGTTCGGGGTTCAAGCACCAGTTCTTCACAAGTGAGTTGAAAAACGTCGTATGATACACGTGTGTATTGATGATTACCGTCCTCGGCTATCTTAAGACCCTCACCTAATGGCTCGGGTCCCAATGGCGCCTCAGCGGTACTCACCAACATTACACACTTGTACCATAATGTACTATTATCTCTTTTGTATGGATCTCACTATCTTAATATCAATTAAACTATAATTGTTCTTAAATCAGAACATCTCATGAGTGCATTTATAGCAAAGTATGTCATTCAGTACAAAATGTAAACAAATCCAACAAATACATAATCTGTTTTGCCAAAGTCGGTCACAGCCTTTTTTAGTCTGTAATCCATCATGTGGACTGATATGTCGAATGTTGAAGTATTTATCTTTGATGTTAAATCTGCTGAAACAAATATCAATAACAAAGAAATTTCGTTTATTTATTATTTTACCATTGTTTACAGTATTTTATATATTTTAGCTGTTCTAATGTTTAAAATTTTAGGTAGTAGAGCCACGCTGATTTCAGCACGAACGGGCCGGCTCGACCGGGGCGGTACTACCCTCGCACAGAAAATCAACGTAAAATGACAACGTTTGTGCTGTCGCGTTTCGTTGGTGAGTGCGAGACCGGAGGCCCAATTAGTCTAGTCAACAAGTTCCATACTTGTTGACTAGACTAAAAGATGCACAAGCATCACTAGGCCGCCATAGTGTGGGTCGCCATACTGCATTGTTGTATTCGCAATGAGTATGGTGGCCACCACTCGTGGATTCTACTTATGCTTTCCATCAGGCAGAGTAGAGTCATTTTGGCAGGTTAACATAAAAAAAAAAAAAAAAAAAAACAAAGTTTTTACTACTACAGCTATAACAATACATAAAATAATTAGCAAAGTCTTATGAGTCACCTATTTACGTGATCTAATACCTATTAGCTGTTAGGTTTCAGCCTTTTTAGTCTGGACTAGTCGTCTTGCTTCCGATACTTACCATTCGCTTACTTCTTCTTCTTCCGAGCCTTTGTTATTCCCAAGAGGTCGGCTACTAGTTCAACCGGTTTTACCTGAATATCAGTTTTTACACGGAGCGACTGGCATCGGACCTCCGCAACCCTGAGGGTGAACTTAATTCGAAGGTTGAACTAATTGTCAGTATATTTGAGGGCACTGACTTACCAATAACGATTGCCATAGATGTTCATGACAACCGGGACCGACGGCTTAACGTGCTCTCCGAGGCACGGGGACCATTCGCTTACTTAATTGGATTAAATCACGAATACTCATATTTCTTCTACATAATATAAACTTATTATCACCGTTGTTTACTTCACACTAAAGTATATTACATATTTATTATCCACCACAATGGGATAGATGATTGTCAAGACAAATCGGTATCTTTTTATTACCCGACTACGGTGTAGCCAAAAGGAAGGGTAATGTTTGGCAGTCTATGTATATTTTGAATGTTCCACTATAACGTCTAAACTACTAAACCGAGTTTAATGAATGAGGTGTCAATAGACTCATAATAACGACCCAGGCGATCTGCTATATAAATTTTATCAAAAGTTTTTACACAGTCAGGTTATAGTTACGTAAACTGTTTTCTTGTTAAATATGAAAACGATAGACACGGTACATTTTCAATGGAATACTGTGATGTGACATCACACCTAGTCAAATTATATAGTATTTAAGATTGATTTCAAGATCACTATAAAGGTTAAACGATACAATAGATGTAATTCAGGCTGTACTTTAAGATGTTATAATTTAATGATGCACACGAAATACGAGTAATTAATTTAAATCCTAGGTATCGATTATATACGACTCGAGGCAATAAAACTTTTATCGATTACTCAACAAGATATGAATTGCCGATACCCAGTAATAGGTTGTTATTCTTAATAAATTAGCGATTTTCAATTCGACATACAACTGCCTATTAGATTAGAAACATTCAAATGATACGCTGTCGTACATTGAACTTATTTTGCGTGTTTTTAGTTCAAAATATACCTACTCAGATAAACCCGAGTGTTTTTCAATTACAATTTTTTTAAACATACAATTTAGGATAACAGCTTTGTCCGTGTGATACAATATTCTATTACATACTTGATAATGTTTAAACCAAGCGAGGTCGAATTTAAGTGTGTACCTACATAAAATGCTATTAAATTGTTTCGTTGTAAAATATTTTTGCTTCAAATCGTCCGTTAATATAGTATTTGCAAAATGACCTTTGCTGTTGCATAAATTATGCAAATAGGTATATGAGATGACATGACATGTAGGTATGTGTCGAAATCTCACTCGTGCAGAACATGACAAACGGAGGATACAATAGACAGTTTTAAATGTTCTGTGCATGGGTTTCCGGTAACATGGAGATAGAGGGCTTTAGTTTTAACTCTTATGTCGTTTCAGAAAATTTGAAATGGTATTATAGTAGTTATAGTAATATTGGTTTGTTTGTGTTTCGTTGAAAACAAATATCTTTAATACCATCAAGATTGATCAGTGTTACAAATAGCACAAATTATAAAGTTGTAGGGTACCATTTTTTTTTATGGATTACTCTGGCAAACGAGCAGACGTATCGCCAGATGGTAAGCGATTACCGCCGCCCATGGACACTTGCAACACCAGAAGCGTCACAAGTGCGTTGCCGTCCTTCTGGAGACGGAGGATGAGGTAGGGGTAGGGGATTGGGGTATGGGCCTCCGGTATCCTCACTCACTCGGTGAAACATAGTGCAAACACTATTTCACACCGGTTTTCTGTGAGGCCGTGGTATCACTCCGGTCGTGCCGGCCCATTCATGCCGAAGCGTGGCTCTCCCACGGTAATGATTTTGAAGATACTAATCTCTGCAACTACCAGACCGATTCGATAAAAATGTTTTGCATTAATGTATTGCAGCAGGTATTCCTCTTTCGGTATCATATTTTTCTTCATCTTTTGCTGGCTTTCAATCAGTAGTAATTTATGAGTGTTATAATCTAAATTTAAATTATAGTATAAATATCTAGGTTTTTATTTAAGTAAAGCCTAAATTCCAACTAAGGAACGGCACTTTAGCGATTCAATACTGCCGGAATGTCTAAAGCTAATCAGCGTCAATGTAATAGGAATGTACCTACATACTTCAAGTGAGTGTTTATTTGTGTATATACAATTATAAAAATAATGTTCAGTCTCTGTCATTATAGTTTAAAAAAATATTACCTGCATTGAAAGCTCGTCTGCCTCAAACATTCATCCAAGCATTCGCTTAAAGATCTTCCAGTGATTTCAGAATGGAATTCTCCAGTAATCCTGCTGTTCCTGTATCTCTGGAAGGCGGTGTCAGGTCGTCGTCCAGGCGAGAACAGATGGGAGGTAACACTGTTGTCTGGATACTCCGTGCCGCGAGCTGTCACCCGATGAGAGACTGATCATAATCGTGAGAAAAACCTTAATGTGGTTTCATGCATTACTGCAATATTAGTATCTATATTAATTAAAGAAAGAGTTAATAAATATGCTATTCACGAGTAGTGTATTCCGAATAAAAACAACACATGCTAACAAATTTCAAGCTTCAGAAACAACTCACGTGCATGTTTTGCTAATTTTATACTACTGATACTTCAAACAAACACACGACCCATCGCAAGCGGTAATTTTTAACACCATATTTTAGATAAAGGTAAGCTATACTTAAGTTACATGAAAAATCAAAATCTGTTCAAAAAGTAAGTGTTTTTTTATTTTTAAAATGTAATCGTCTAAATTTTTTGAACATCGTCGGAATAACTGGTATGAATAGTAACTCTCAAAACGATCTATGTATTTAGTACTACAAAAAACAAACAGTACGATAATAAATTCGGGCTTTGAAAACGTTAATTCAACTAACATTAAATTAAAGTTCAAATATACTACCAAACTGAAACACTTAAAAAACAAATAGTTTTGATAATACTTACGATTGTCCAGACAGACAAGGTCGTAGAAGTGATGGGTGGGGGATGCGCTGACAGTCACATCGTCCTTTTGCGATACTGAATCTTCTTCTGAGAGGACACACTGACGCGTCATGGCATCATGTTCAATAGAACGACAAAAATACCTAAAAAGTTAAAGTGAGCTATGGCGACTTGAAACGAATGATGGGAACAACTCTTGACATTTTATTTACGAAAACAAAATAAACTTTTTATGAAACTGAATTAAAGTTTTCCAACTTCAAATTAAGGTAGAAAACCGGCCATATTTATTATGACAGTTAACTTACTTCTCAGCACGAACACACATAGCCTGGCACTCATCTAAGGTCATGTTGCTGAAAACATCTGCTTCAAATGGTCCACCGAGAC
Organism: Diaphora mendica; assembly: GCA_949125395.1. Classification (NCBI taxonomy): domain Eukaryota; kingdom Metazoa; phylum Arthropoda; class Insecta; order Lepidoptera; family Erebidae; genus Diaphora; species Diaphora mendica. The sequence goes on from OX421326.1 coordinate 14,089,363, forward strand.
GTTTATTTTCTTCTTTAATAAATACTGCAAGACCATCACAACGTCGTTCCGCTAAAAAAGGAGAAAGATCAATTTGTTTGTTCTGCGATATATATTGAGGCGCATTATTTAAAAACCCTTACCGTTTAGACAAGTATTTTCCAAATAATCAGCATTATGATCATCTTCTAAAAGTTCTGGATGAGTCCGTCTGGTAAATCTACTCAAAGAACATGTTCTCAAAGCAGAATCGAATGTTGCAGAACGACACACAAAACTGAATTCGCCCAAACATTTATCTTCGCATTCAGTTCGATTAGCGACCATGATTTCCTTGAGATCTGATGGTGGAAGTTTCAGCCGTTTTCGGGCATGACGTTCAAAGACATACCGACGGGATGGACATTCACGTTCTGGACGATTAGCTAAAAATGTTATATAATAATCAATAAACTGTAAACAAACATACTAGCAAACGCTTGAGAAACTGAACTTACATGTAAGACAGATTTCATTGAAATGAACACTGTTTGGAACAATCATGAGGGTTCCTATTCCTTCTGGAGCAGCCTGTTCTCTAGTTAAGTAGCATGTTGATTCCTCATACTCGGGTTCAGGACTAAAAGCAGCTATACGAGCACCAGGTTGGAAGTCTATAGAATTGCACGTTCTAACCAAACTGTTGCCGGAACGGTCACGCAAGCACAGATCCTGGCATTTTTCCAACACGCGGAAAGGTGGTGCCGTTTCGCGTACCTATGGTAATGAAGAATAAATAAAGCATGAGCGTAAACATGAGAGTTTAACTAAATTAAAAGCACACAGAAATTTACAGTGTTATAGTAAAGCATTAACAATTTTAAAAATGTTATGTGCAACTGACTAATACTTTGGAAATGGTTAAGATGGCACCTTTTTTAACCCCCGATGCAAGAAAAGGGGTGTTATAAGTTTGACGTGTCTGTCTGTCTGTCTGTCTGTGGCACCGTAGCTCGCGAACGGATGAAGCGATTTCAATTTAGTTTTTTTGTATGAAAGGTAAGTTACGTGCGAGTGTTCTTAGACATGTTTCATGAAAATCGGTTGAGTCGTTTTGTTCGAAATCGTTCGAAAAATTATGGGGGTGAAAGTGGGGACGAATAACCGAATGTCTGCAAAAATATCATCAAGTGGGGTCTCAAATGTAGCGCATAACGTGTTTTTACTTTTTAAAGGGAAGGTTATTATGTCGGGGTTTTTTTTTAATTTTGAGAATGTAAAGTTATTTAGTACTAGCTGCGCCCGCGACTTCGTCCGCGTGGAACAGTGACTTTGGGTAGCAGTTTTAATTATTAAGGCTAATATTATTTTAAAAATAAGACACACTTTTCACTGTTAAAAACATATTTAAGTACATAAAATAAAAAGTATTTTGTATGAAATTATTTCGACATTCGACATGGCCAAGGCTTTCAAGCTGTTCTTGCACCGTTCGCTTCTCTCCGATCTCTAAGCATTCGGTCTGCCTCCTAGAGACGTCTCTAGATTTACTCTTTTCTTCATCAGCGCCTTCGCATTCGGGTTCTTTGCGACGGACGGCGCGGCCTCTGTTTTTCTGGAGGTAAACGCTAGCGTACCTCAGAATTCGTCCTGTCGCCCAAGATGTTTCTTCTGCATGTCAATGACATATTAGCCCTTGGCAATATACATTGCTATGCAGACGATAGCACAGTGCATGGGCGATATTATGGATACCCTGCAGCCAAGATAGTAGACGTTGAGGAAAATGGATAGGAGATTGTCGCTGAGCTTGACCGGGTTTTGAACCGCATTTAACAATGTGGTGATGAGAATCTGGTCGAGTTCAACGTTAAGAAAACACAGGTGTGCCCGTTCTCTACCAAAAAGTCTCCGTTTCTTCCCCTCCCCACTTTTCAGAGCACTCAACTGCCACTACGGGGTAAGCTCGGTGTCCTGGGCATGGATATTTGCCGGGACCTCGAGTACTGTCTCATTAGTCGGCGGATCAGAATATATATTATTTTTAGATCATGTGTGCTATCATATACCAGAAATCACGTCTCAGTGTAATCATGTCGTTACTGTCATTTGGCATACAATCATCTCCTATTTTTAGAAGAGCATTTGCATATTGACACTGCTCATAAATCATTGTGAAGTTGTACTCGCATAATTGTAGTAAGACAAAACTTTTTAACATGTACCCATAATACATATGTTTCATACAGGCATTTATTTCATCTTGCGGCGTACCCCTTTTGCTTTTTTTTGTGTTTAAATCCCGCCGGATACTTTTCCTTCGGATTTTTTCACGAAGAAAATTATTTGAATAAACAAAAAATCATGTTAACAAATCGAATCCTAGTGAATAATAACGAATTTGTAGTAGCAAAATTCAACATCCGCAGCGGCACAGTCGTCTGCCCTCACATGTCTGCCCGTTCGGGTAAGCACTCTTAGGCATATTGTGATAACTCAGTAAATGTTACATCTGAATAGCTCTAATATTTTGTCTCCTGTCCCAAACTCATGAAACATTTTTGCAAACCTTGCATCATCATCATCAGCCTATCGCAATCCACTGCTGGACATAGGCCTTGCCTTCACAAACCTTGCATATTTCCATACAAACTTTCATTCACCCCCTTGACCTTAAATTTTTTACGAAATTTAAATGACATTTTTTTATATGTAATCAACAACCTAAAAAATAAAGTTTAAGATTTTAGCTTAAAATGACGATACCTACTTTATACACTGTTTTGTAATTTGTCTTATTTATTTCTATTAATATAATGAATATACAAATCATATTTATGGATGTATGTTATTTATTATATTATTATTATTATATTAATTTAAGTAATTGTTGAAAAGGAGAAATATTTTTAATGAATTTGACATCCTTGTTACCTCGTTGCCAAGAGTGTCCGGTGTACCGGGCGGTGTCACCAAGGTAATGCGCAGGCGTGTGGCGATTAAACCACCACTCTTCTATACAATCTTTCATCCCCCTTTTCAACCTCTTATTACCTTTTTTTCGCAATAAAAAGTAGCCTATGTCCTTTCTCAGGCTCTAGACTATCTGTGTACCAAATTTCATTGTAATCGGTGCAGCGGTTTGGCCGTGAAAGCAAGACAGACAGACAGACAGAGTTACTTTCGCATTTATAATATAAAGTATGGAAGTATGGATAGCCTTCCTCGATAAATGGGCTATCTAACACTGAAATAAGTTTTCAAATTGTACGCGTAGTTCCTGAGATTAGCGCGTCCAAACAAATAAACAAACTCTTCAGCTTTATATATTAGTATAGATGTATTTATTATACTCTTCTAAGATCTAATACTCATAATAAACAACACAATTATTTAGATAAAGATTAATATTAGGCATTATGTTGATAAAAACTCTTTGGCAAATAACTCATTATTAGGTACCAACTCTTAGCGTCTTATACTCGTGATAACTTTTAAACGAAATGTCGGATTGGGATGAAACAAAAAGTATTTTACTTCTACATAAATACCCTTGATAACATAATGCTTAATTTGGATAAGGATTAATATTACGATACACATTTAACGTAGTTTCTTTCTTCAGACGATTTAATATTTTTTTCGAACACAAAAGTGGTTATTGTGACTAAACCATGATAGTAAGATATATGCTCTCGCGGACTTTTTTGTAGATCTTAATGGGCCCTACAAACCCGTAATACATTATTTTGTTCTATTGTCAATAGTCTTTGCAGCGCACGCAAAAATAGGTTTTCGATTTCACACCTTGGGTTAGAAATTAGCAATTTTCTTACGGATCCCTAATTTTTTTGAAAATAAAATATAGCCTATAGCCTTCCTCGATAAATGGACTATCCAACACTGAAAGAATTTTTCAAATCGGACCAGTACTTCCTGAGATTAGCGCGTTCAAACAAACAAACAAACAAACAAACAAACAAACAAACAAACAAACAAACTCTGCAGCTTTATAATATTAGTATAGATATTCTATAAATTCTAGATTCAAAACATAGTATTCTTACTAATTTGAAAATTCAATGAGTTTTATTGATATTATTGTTGTTTTCATAGGTACATCTAAGCTTAAATTGCCAACCTTCAATTTTTCATTTTCAAATAAGAGTTTGTTTTAAATCTAAAGAGTTACAGAGTATACAGAGATAAATTCTAATTTTGATTCTACACTGTTTATCTTTATCTGCATATACTGAATGCAACATACAGCATATTACAGATTTCCAGAGCATCATTCGTTCTCCAGACGGTAATGATTGGACTCCTACAGTAATATTAATTATAAACCTTATTTTGCCAGTCATAAATAACAATTTCATTTGGTGCTCTACTTACCACATCATCATCGAATCCATGCAATTGTTGATTTGGTAATCGCTCGTACATCACTCTGCCCATCCCTTGGTTACATGTTGTTTGAGCTGCGAACAATACAGTCTAATTTGCCACAGATAATCGTTCTTTGATGACTTATTCTTGTTGGCCAGTATCTTTGCAACCAGGTGACAAAAAAAAGTAATGCCAAAGAAGACATTAGATACATTAATTACTTTATAAAAAAAGTATAAAAACTGTAGACTACTTAAAACTTTTGAAAAAAAATATTTAGCCTATATTACCCGGGTATTATTACGAATCTATCATTAAAATCATAAAATCTGAGCAGTTGTTTAGATGCTACGGTAGAACTAGAACATACAAACATACATAGAATGCCAAAACCCTTCCTTTTAGGCTCGTCGTTCGTACGTAGCTAGTTTGCTCGTAAGATGTACTGCTAGTTATATAAAATTCATGTTGCTATTGACTTTTGAAGTGAAATCTTATTTAGGCGCGTTTAGCACTTTTTGGATGAACAAAAATCGTAAAACCGCACGCTTCCCATGAGCTATATGTACACTGTGTACCTATATGTGTACAATAGATATACATCCGTGCGTTATTAGTTCAGGTACGTTACATACATAGAAAGAGTAAATCTCTACATATATAGTTTTCACTTCTTGCAACATGTTGGGACACATATTTTTTTATCTTTTTTAATTGGTGACTCACCGTTGGCCATGGTGAGCATGGTGAGAGCAGTAAAGGCGTGCATGACGCTCGCCCCCCGGGACTTCATCTTCTAACGCTGTCCCTGGCACCGCGTCACCGACCACACATGTGGTGACCTGGGAACAAATCTATACTTAGAATAAAAATGTAACAGGTCCAATTCTGTACATTAAAGATATTTTGAAAAAAATTTTTGGAGGTCTCTCTATAATCGATACTGAAGCCAAAACTGTTTTTTTTTTTCATTTTTGTCTGTCTGTCTGTATCTTGGCCGCGCATCACGCCGAAACTACTTGACGGATTCAAATGACACTTGGCACGATTTGAGTTCATACTACGAGGTAGGATATAGGATACTTTGTATCCCGATATTCAGCACTGTTTCCTAGGGGGAGGGGATGAAAGTCAAAATATGTACATAGTTGTAATTCAATAACACATAGTCGGATTTCATTCGTTCTTTTTTTAAAAGAAAGAAAAGAAAATAAATAAAAGAAAGTGTATTTTTTTTGTCCGCGACTGTACACTGCCTGTGGGAAGCTGAGACATATATGTAAATATGGCGGTATGAAGTTCGCCGGGTCAGCTAGTAATCATGCATGTTTTGGACCTTGGTCAAGAGTGTTAGGGAGAGTAAGTAACACTTGACCTCATACCTGAACTAACTAAATGTGATAGTAGATACTTTCATGTGTAATATACACAAGATTATTACTTCTCTTACCATCTGATAGTATCTATTTTGTTAAAACATTACAGTTTAAAAACGGAATCAAATCAGTTTATGTTATTGTTTATTCCAATACTATTTGTATTTATTCCAATTTCTATTCCAAAATTCAAATTTCAATAAAAGTTCTTTTGGATCAGTTTCCGTAACGTTCACATTTAAAATTCCTTCTTTTTTAGCCTTAAATTTTAGTGTGATGTATGAGGCGACTAAGGAAGCAATCTACGCAGGACATCATCACAGCAAAGCCAAGGAAAGTTTGAAACAAACCCCGTCTGACCATTATGGTTGTATGGTAGGCCAACATCTTATTCCTAATGAGAGTCTTATGTCCAGAAGTCGACTATTAAAGACTGTTAATGATGATATGACGATGTGATCACGAGCGTTTTTAATGTACGTAATGTTAATAGTAAGTAATAAGTTGACTCAGGACAGGAATAAAGAGCAATATATAACTCCACAGGGGCATATTCACATAACTTAAGTTTGATGAGCCACATGGGTTAATTCACACAACTATAGTTTGATGATTACCTAATTTAAACCATTCAATATTGCCATTCGGAAAACGATGATCATTTGGGTTGCTTGCGCAAATGATGGTCGTTATTTGCGAATGACATGTGTCAATTTAGATCAAGGCTGCACTGAGCAAGCATTATGCATGCAGTTATTAAATACCAATAATAGGCTTGCAACGTTCGTTTAACCTGTAATTACGACCTTCAGATGACCAAATTATGGTACAACCTGGATCTCTGCGTTTCGTTTCAGTAAATAACGATGGATTAAATTAGGTTAGTGGTACGGAAATAAATTATAGGGATTAATATTTTTGGGTGGATTAAGGAGAGCAGATACGATCCTGTTGGGTCGTTTCTTTATTTTTAACCAAGTTAGTCGTATATCTATGAGTGTCCAAATAGTACCACGGGTAGTGGGTCAGCAAATTTGCTGAAAAAACGGGTCATTTTTAGCCCTGCCTAATTTGGACTTACGTTGGGGTATTTTTATAGTAGTGAGATAGGTCTTGCTTGAAATTGTAACTTTAATAGTATAGTATAGTATGACCAATGTCATGGCATGCGTAATCACGCTATGTGATTGTATATGTACTGTAGGTACTTTTCATGTTTAATATCTGCCAGTCAACTCACAATAGCTCGGTTATTTGTTTCTGCATGGATGGTATTTGAAATGCCTTCGTGTTCGAATATTAAATACGAACGAACAAGCTTTGAATGCATATTCATTAATATTCATTAATATTTTACAGAAGTCATTTATATTATTTTAAGTAATTAGAGCAAATTACAAAACGTGCAGATACTTATACAAGGAAAACAAAACAATATAATCAATTATACATACATTATTACACATATATGTAATATACACGTAATAATGTATTTGCATATATATACATTTCTCGATTAACAAAAAACAGTATGCCAGTTTTTTGTATAAAAAACAAAGCAATAATTATTTTCAACCATTTAAATACATAGCCGACAAATATTAACAATGAGATTTGTTTTTGTTTGGTTAAGAAAATGAAACCATCAATTTAGATAAATATGTACCTTTTCATAAACAAGATGACTTTAAAAACAATCGTCACTTGTTTATTTGACATTCGCGTGTGTATTGTGTATTGAAGCTAACAAGACTATATTTGTAACACAACTATCTAGCACTGATCTCGATATGAACACGCATCTGTTATTATTACCATCATAATGAACTGACACGAATTCCTAACAAGAAGTCAACCAATACAAGGGAGGGTCAACAATTACAAAGTGTCAGTAGTTGACCATTTACAAAGCCCATGGATCACTACTCATTGATATCATTATAACAGTATATTTTATTAACGGTTGTCGCCATATTGAAATGGATACATTCTGATATGAACACCGTTATTTTACACGAACCTGTGGAATGGTGCAATTAAATGTTTTCAATATGCTTAACTATTGTTACGATATATCAATGGTACAAGTAGTGTAGCGAGAATTTTAAATATGCTATCTTTTATATTGCATATCGTTGACAATACATAATAATATAAACATAAATATAATCCCACCAAAAACATTTTCATGTAAAATGTTGCCAAGACGACTGCATATGGCTTAACCTGTGAAAAAGATATCAGACCTCATGTAGTGCCAACGTTCTGAATCTACACGCCCTAACTCTACCAACCCTAACTTCACAAACTCTACATCTCAGTAAAAATGTATGGTTTCGCCGTTTCGCTACCATACCGTCACGAAGGAAAAACGAACGCCTTTTGTGTTTGCAAATATCTAGTTTCTGAAGTAATGTGTTATACGAATATTTAGTTTCGGAAGTAACGAAACAGCCAAGCCATACATTTTTACTGAGATGTAGAGTTTATGAAGTTAGGGTTGGTAGAGTTAGGGCGTGTAGATTCAGAACCTTGGCTCTACATGAGATCTGATATCTTTTTCATAGGTTAAGCCATATGCAGTCGTCTTGGCAACATTTTACATGAAAATGTTTTTGGTGGGATTTCATTTCTTTTTGTAAGTTGCTTAAGGCAGTTTTTTTTTCTTTTTATGGGCTGTCTTTCTTGCACATCATCTTTCTTCTTTCGAAAAAGTCCGTGTACCAAAAATAAAACCTCTAGCATAAACATTTGTGAAAGTCTCATATAAAATTCCACCCCCCAAAGTTGGGGGTTTTATTATTTGTTTTGTTGTTTGTATACTAAACTTAGTTTACATACCAAATTTCAGCTTTCTAGCACTTCAGGAAGCACCCTAACAGTTTTGATGATCATCAGTGTGTCAGTGAAATCGGTGTTTTTTTAGTTATCAATAAAATCTAAAGTATCAGAGCTATGCAATTGAAACTTTGTATGTTTGATTAATCTGTTGGTAACATCATATACTGAGAATTTGTACGATCTGGTATATCGGGAACCAAAGTTATAAGGGTTCAAAAAACGACGAAACACTACGAGAAAAGGTAGGTAGTGCCCTTGCGCTTCGCTTGGCTCGTCTTGGCTGGGGCACGACCGTGCCCCCAGATATAGGCATACATAAGGCGGGCCGTATCCATTCGAATTTCATAGCATATCTGTAAAAAAAAATTGTCCTTTAATTTAATCGACTTCAAAATACGGAAATGGCTCGTAATTCAAAAATACAGCTTATATTTTTTTGAATTTGGAATTGAATCTGAGTTGTTGAGAGCTTGTTAGTACACCGTATAATGTAAAGTAACCATGGTATATAACTAACTAACCTAACTACATTATGCACTTTGTGAATGTATTTGCTGTGGCATAGCTCGCGCTGTAAATTCCTATTTATAATATATGCCTAACCTAACAGAGCTATGCAAATTTTTCAATTTATTACTTATTGTGTAAGTTGTAAATTCAATGTATCCTTTGGAATTCTAGCAGTTCCACGAGAATATCAGCATTGAAATTGAAACTGACAAAGATTCTTCATATCGGATGTTTGTATCCAAACTTCATTGTTCCATAGCTACTTTCAATTCGTCGGGATTTACCGATTTGTAAACAATGTATCATCCTTTGTAGTTAGTTGCATAAATAGTATTTCGTATATAAATTATATGTGCAAAACGTACTCTTAAATGCATAACTAAATTAGTAAACCGGTTAATTTTACCATACTAAGATTAACGTGTTTTTTTTTTCGTATTGAATGGTTTCTTTTTGACGATCTTGATGTGAAATCAATAATAGACATACATGTTGTAGTGTAGATATTCTTAGCATAGTCGAGTAAATCTATTTTTGGAAACAAAGTTAAACTTTAAAACCATTGATTTCCACATTTTTTTCTGCGAAGCAGGAAATAGGGTCATCATCATCTTCCTAGCCTTTATTATTCCCAAGATTATTTGGGGTCGGCTACTAGTTCAACTGATTTTACCTCAATAGTAGTTTTTCCACGGAGCGACTGGCATCGGACCTCCGCAACCCTGAGGGTGAACTGAATTCGAATATTGAACTAGTTGTCAGTATATCTATTTGAGGGCACTGACTGCCCAATAAGGATTGTCATAGATGTTCATGACAACCGGGATCAACGGCTTAACCTGCTCTCCGAGGCACAAAAACCGCCATCTTCCATAATCCGGACTGCTATTAAGAATTTCTTGCAGCAAAGCAGTCCGACCAGGGAATCGAACCCGAGACATCTTCGAGTCGCTTACGCTAACCACTAGACCACCGAGGCAGTCAAGCAGGAAATAGGATACTTATTTTTAATGAAAATTATAAGAATATTATAACTTATAAAGGTAACTATTCATTTCGCTGTCACAACGGATTTTGGTTACGCGGTTGTGGTTGGCCAGCTTAGCTGGCCATGCAGAATGGCCAACTAACCCGTGCTTAAGTCCCATATCATATGTATATAAACATGTATACAATGCCTATTGCCTATTAAACTTTCTAGAAAACTTTAAAGAAATTCCATTGCTTTATTCCCATTGCCTCATGAAAATAATTGTAATGCCGATAAAATCATATTTAATATTTAGCATTTCTCTGCATTCCGAGCCATGCTGAATATACTTTTTTACGTAAAATTCTATCATGGTTAGAAAATAGGTAGTAGAGCCACGCTGATTTCAGCACGAACAGGCCGGCTCGACCGGGGCGGTACTACCCTCGCACAGAAAATCAACGTAAAATGACAGCGTTCGTGCTGTCGTGTTTCGTTGGTGAGTGCGATACCGGAGGCCGAAATAGTCTAGTCAACAAGTTCCATACTTGTTGACTAGACTAAAAGATGCAGAAGCATCACTAGGCCGCCATGGTGTGGGTCGCCATGCTGCATTGTTGCATTGTCTGCGTTCTCAGTGAGTATGGTGGCCACCACTCTTGGATTCTGCTTATGCTTTCCATCAGGCAGCCTAGAGTCATATTGGTGGGCCAAACATAAAAAAAAACCTAATGCGTTATTAAAAAGCTTAGTCATATATATTTAGGTATTCCTTCTCTTCAAATAGAAAGTTTGTGTCTTCAAAATGACTATATTGTAGAATGGTTAATGCTATTGAGTAAGTACACCCTGTGATTGTTGAAAGTGCACTGATTTATAATTGTTTTAAATCGACGTTGTGGACGTAAAATGCTGACCGCGCCAAATATACGGTCATTGACCCATACGAGGAAGTTAATATTCAATAATCATGACATAATTAGTAATAATTGTATTTGAGTCAGTAAACAAAGCGTAAATCCATCTAGACGCTTGACTCACGATTATAATAATATCTTGGCATTGTTATGCTACTGCAATCAGAACACAATATTATTTTATCAGTTTCCTTGAAGTTTTCCTAACTGTATCCAAAGTATGCAGCAATTATTAACATGCAAGAAAAGTGCAACAGGTAACACTTTTGTGATCTATTTTCAAACGACTATCTACTTTGTCTAAGTATAACTCGACGAGTCTTAATTCTATTCATTATACGATCATTACAATACAAATTTTCAAGCACACTCAAAATTATGGATTTAATATCTCATTTTGTTTTAAACGCTGAAAAGAAAATTTCAAGCCTAAAAATGTCATAAAAGTGTCGATCAAGGACTTTCAAAATTAGTTGTTAAATAGAAAATCGTAATTCTCATACATTACTCAAGACATATCCACAGATTTGCAGTAAACACTGACCGTTTATCTACTAAAATACAGTTTTCGAATTATTCATTTAGACAGGTACATTATCTCAAAACAAAATTTTAAGCTAGGTACAGATAGTAGAGCCACACTGGTTCCAACACGAACGGGCTGGCTCGACCGGGGCGGTACTACCCTCGCACAGAAGATCAACGTAAAATTACAGCGTTCATGCTGTCGTGTGTCGTTGGTGAGTGCGAGACCGAAGGCCCAATGATGCAGAATTATCATTAGGACGCCATAGTCACCGTTCTGCATTGTTACACTCTCTTGGATTCAGCTTATGCTTTCCATCAGGCAGAGTAGAGTCATTTTAGCAGGGCCATACATAAAAAAGGTACCTTCAAATTTTTGTCCAGTATCGAGAATAACTAAATTTATCTTATTTCTTTACATATACACTATACAGTGTAAACCAAATTGGATGAAAACTTGTAAACGTTATACGCGCTTTTAAAATAAGTATATATTTTCAAATAGTTGCGCAGTAGGGCCTCAAATTCGCAAGTACCATCTACATTCCACAGGCAGGTAGTACAAATCGTACAATAAAATCTACATGACAATGACGGCTGAAGGCTTGGACTATGAAAATTTTGGTGTTTCCAAAAAATTGTGCCGATGGAAAGCGGATGCATATTTCCGGCACATTGTGCTCGACCGATGTCCTCGCCAGGCCAATTGGACAAATGACGTGGCTACCAAATTTTGATACAGTTATCTTTACCGTGAAATCGTTGTCTGGTCACTGTTTGCAGAATCGATGGAATTTTGAATAGATTTCATGTTTTGTTCGGGTCAATTAAACATAATTTGAAACTGAAATATTTGTATGATACTTTCGTATTTTTTTATTACTTCGTGGTTTCTGTTTCATAATATGCAGTTTTTTGTTGAAATATTAGCTCGGCTGTATTTTTGCCTTTATGATATCCGCATGACTTCTTAGAACTATTATTTGTAGCAAAAGTATAAGGATATTCTAAAAAAAATATCCAGCTGCTTGGCCTGCATTACATTTACTGGCGCTATAGACATGAAGACTTTAGGCGCCCTTAATATAAACAAAAGTAAGTACTACGTAATGATTCAGGAACACTTAGATACATTTACTAATTAGTTTAATTTGGTACAAATTAAATGTAATTAGTAAATTTGTGTAATTACACATTAAATGTAATTTTACTAAAACAATGAAAGAAAGGTAGGTAAACAAGAAAAATATAATTAGAAACTACAGGGAATAAAATTCCGATACCTAAAAAGATAGTGATTGAATGTAGCCAAACGAAATAGTTGTAGTAGCAACTTGTGTTGATTATAGTCTTTACAAGAATTCCTGTTTCATATTGATTATGAAACCCTGCAATTGCGTACAGGAACGGAATATCCATATGAATAATTAAAGAAACTTAAAAAAGTTAGTGTGTTGTGTGATAGGCCTATTATTTTAATGTTAAAATTCTCACGGGTTATTCCATTTCACTGATTGATGATGTAATTTCGTGGGACTTGATCAGGCTACAACAGCACGTTTACATAACAATAGTCAGAACTGCCATTATAGCTAATTATGAAATACTCTTGTGTGTTTACTTTATCCCTTTTGAAAAGAAAGGCGTGCGTACGATGCATTACGCCTGTATGTTTGTTATTAACCCCCGATGCAAAAACAGGGGTGTTATAAGTTTGACGTGTCTGTCTGTGGCACCGTAGCTCGCGAACGGATGAACGATTTCAATTTAGTTTTTTTTTTGTATGAAAGGTGAGTTACGTGCGAGTGTTCTTAAACATGTTTCATGAAAATCGGTTGAGTCGTTTAAAAGTTATGGGGGTGAAAGTGGGGAAGAATAACCGAATGTCTGCAAAAATATCATCGAGTGGGGTCCCAAATGAAAGCGCATAACGTGTTTTTTACTTTTTAAAGGGAACTCAGGTTATTATGTCGGGTTTTTATTTTTTATTTTGAGAATTTATAGTTATTAGGATAGTGTTTCTGATGGCTTTAAATAGCTGTTGATTCCCATGGTAGAATGAGACGGCGAAACCTCATGCGCTCTGTGCGTGACAGAGCAAAACAAAGTGACTAGCGAGAGAGACAAAGCAAAGCATACAATGCAGTATTCGCGTAATAGCCTTCACAAATCTTTAGCTGTAAATATACTAAATACAATAAGCAAACAAGAGAATAACGATACTAATAACGCAAAAACAACAGAACATAAATAAATAATACTTTTACTGCAGGACCTACACACTATTTCACAACTAACATTTATAAATGCTCCTAAGCAACTAACCTATTTAGTGAAAGTCAATTCATTTATGTACGTTTCTCGAATTCAATGAGCACAATGCAGAGAGCATTTGAACAAACTGTACTCTGTTCATAGTAACCAATCAACTGTAACGAAATAGTGTGAAAACTATTTGAAAATCTATTATAGTATTCTGGGATTGGCTAGGATGGGCCCGTGGGAAATGTAGCATAACGCAAGAGTAGTAAGGAATAGGTAATTTCCTGGATCAACCTCGCATGTGGTCACTATCTACTGTTTTTTGGTGGGAAATGTCATTGAAAAGTGTCAGCTGTTCCGTGGGAAACCCCGTTTTTGGTGCACTTCCTATAATAAAACATTTTCAACAATACAGCTCACTCTACTGTCATTGTTCAAATTCGTTGATATTTTTTTTTCTGTTGTTGAATAAAATAAGACGCAGTCTGCAAATTTGCTTTATGATTATTGCATATTATGTCGTAAAATTAAATTAAACGTTATTCTGCTAGAGCCTAGATAATAAGCGTTTTTTGTGCTTCTTTTACTATAAAAGGTGAACTCGGACAGATTATATGCCTTGTTATTAAACTAAAATCACTTATGTACCATTGATAAGTTACATTCTAGAATTAACCTCATTTATACTTATTCCACCATTTTCATTCATCCGACAAAAGCAGTCAGGATAGAAGTGAATAAAAATAGTGGAATAAGTACATCATCATCATCATCATCAGCCCGTTGCAGTCCACTGCTGGACATAGGCCAGATAATAAGTACAAGTGAGTTTAATTCTAGAATGTATTTTAACGAGTTCCATCAAGACAAGGTAGAGTATAAATTATATATTACTAGTTTTTGCTCGCGGCTCCGCCCGCGTTTATGTCGGTTATCCCGGCAAATTTTAACCTATGTGTTATTCAGATGTATAAGCTATATTACTGTAAAGTTTCATCTAAATCCGTTCAGTAGTTTTTGAAAGTGTGACAGAGTAACAAACATCCATCCATCCATCCATACTTACAAACTTTCGCGTTTATAATATTAGTAGTATTTTGTTGTTTTAATCAAAAGCCAAGTGTAAGGTGTATTATTACAGTGTTCTACAACCTAGACAAGGTCGAAGTGGCATTAAAATATTATGTTCAACATAAAGACAACCTGCATACTGCGCAAGTTAGTAACGTTCTTTTTGTGTGTATTTAAAAGAATTTGGAACAGAATTCACTACATTAATCAAAATTTCATGGTTTTTTATTTATTTATTGTTGACTAGTTTTTGCTCGCAGCTCCGCCCGCGTGTATGTCGGTTATCGCAGCAAATAGTAGCCTATGGGTTATTCTGACGTTTACGCTATATTACTGTGAAGTTTCATCCAAATCCGTTCAGTAGTTTTTGCGTTAAATGGTAACAAACAACCATCCATACAAACTTGCAAACTTTCGCGTTTATAATATTAGTAGAATGAGATGGTTTATTTATTAACAGTGATAGATCAACATATCTGGAAACGTGCAGCTTGTTGTAATCGTTGCCACGTCATTTTCGACATTTTTTATTTCCTTAAACTTTAAATCGTTGGCGCAGGGGAAGCGTAAGCGACTTCTTTGGCTGGGGTCTCGGATTCAATACACGGGATGGACCAAATATTTTATTTATCATCTTGAGATTGGGTGTTTTCTATATATAATAAACCATAGCACAGGATTTATCCTAGTTTGGCTTCCTGACTGCCACAAAAATGAAAATCAGTCTTAAGAATATTATTGTAACAGATATATTTTGTGAGAGAAAAATAAACATTATTATTATTTAGGATTTTCATTTTTCTCCCTTTTTAGAGGGGTAATTTACGTGTCATGTGGGCCTAAACCAAACATGATACGTTAAATTGAGTGGTAGATAATATATGTAGATGAAGATGTTAGAAATTTATGGGTAATGCGGCAGGTATTGAGTATGGTGGCTTTTTGAAGCAGATAAATACAGTGTGAAGGCATGTGAAGTAATTCAAGATTTTGAGTGAGAGTTTTAGGTACTATGCCTGTTGATGATAAAACTATTGGAACTATGTGTACTGTGTTAACTTTCCTTTGGGTTTTCAGTTCTATTGCCAGGTCTTGGTATTTTGAGAGTTTTTCTGAAATAGTGGACTGAAGATGATGGCTGTTCGGGATTGCTATGTCTATGATGTAAATAGCTTTAGTGACTTTTTCGTGAACTGTTATATCTGGACGGTTGTAATGAATAGTTTGTCTGTTAAGATTGTTCTATCCCAATAAATTTTACAAGCTCTGTTTTCAAGTATTGTGTCAGGTTTATACTTTTGTATGGAATCTTGTGACTGATGAAGTTATAATTATGTGCTAAATGTTGGTGAGTTATTGTTGCTACTTGGTCATGTCGGTGTTTGTAGTCGGTTTGTGCTAGAGCTTTACAGGCACCGGTTTTAAGTTGACCCTGGGGATAGTAACGGGAAAAAATATTTGCAGATCATAAAAAAAAAATTGATCCGGCCCGGGATTCGAACCCGAGACCTCAAGCACATCATTCACAAACGCTACCATTGTGACACCGAGGCAGTCAATCTTACATTACGGACGCATTTTGCCGGCTAGCGTACCCCTCCGCAACGCCCCATAAGGAACTTCGTTCCAAAAAAAAGGAGTCCTATCTTCTAACCACAACCGCACGTTCAACATGTCGATACATATATGGATACATAACATATCAATTTTTGCTTGATATTAAAAAGCGGCCAAGTGCGAGTCGGACTCGCCCATGAACGGTTCCGAAGCAGCAAGTAACATAATATAAAAGTTCTTGTAGTTCGTTGTAACTTTGATCGATGTTTTAAAAATAGTGTTTTTTTTGGCGGTTTACTATTTATGACGTATTAAAAAAAACTACTTACTAGATCTCGTTCAAACCCGTTTTCAATGGAAGCTTGCATGGTAATGTACATCATATATTTTTTTAGTTTTATCATTCTCTTATTTTAGAAGTTACAGGGGGGGGGACACTTTTTACCACTTTGGAAGTGTCTCTCGCCCAAAGTATTCAGTTTAAAAAAAAATAGAAACCTCAATATCATTTTCGAAGACCTATCCATAGATACCCCACAGAAATGGGTTTGATGAAAAAAATTTGAGTTTTAGTTCTAAGTATGGGAACCCCCAAAATTTATTGTTTTTTTTTTTTATTCTTGTGAGAAAATCTTAATACCGTTCACAGAATACATCTACTTACCAAGTTTCAACAGTATAGTTCTTATGATTTTGGAAAAAGTGGCTGTGCCATACGGACGGACAGACATACACACAGACAGACATGACGAATCTATAAGGGTTCCGTTTTTTGCCTTTGGCACGGAACCCTAAAAACGTGCAATATAATAATGCACACATTTCGCTTTGTACTTAAAGATATTTTTATTGCGTTCGGAACATAACAGGAAGATAAAATTTTATTACTACCTACTCATTACGTGTTTTCACACGTGGTTTATAATTTAAATATTATCGATGCCGACTATTATTATTATTGATTATGAAATATGTATCATAAACTGTTATCTAAGACTAGCTGACCCTGGAAACCACGTTTACGTCTCCTATTGCCCGTAGCGTAATATTTTCTCCCTTTCATCTCTGTTAAGAAAAAAATATTTTTATTATAATAGTTCAATGATACACGACAAAATTACTGACATGAAATTAAAAATTATTTATTTAAGAAATATGATGTCTCTTTCAAACGAACGTAACGACTTAAAGACCGACCAAATCGATCGATTTCTCTTGGATGCCATCATCAGATCTTAGTGTCCTTATCATGGTACCACCGTTGGGAATTGAATTTTTTACCCACTAAAAAGTTGTCTATATTTTGGAAAAAGTAATAGTCGGTAGGTGCAAGGTCTGGTAAGTATGGCGGATGAGGGAGAGCTTCCAACCCCAGCTCTTGCAGCTTGGAGACTGTCTGTTGCGCAGTATGGGGTCGCGCGTTGTCGTGAAGCAGCTGCAATAGCTGGGGTTGGAAGCTCTCCCTCATCCGCCATACTCACCAGACCTTGCACCTACCAACTATTACTTTTTCCAAAATTTAGACAACTTTTTAGTGGGTAAAAAATTCAATTCCCGAGAGACAGTACCAAATGCCTTTGAAGAGTTTGTTGGCAGTACAAAACGGCAATTTCATAGGTAAAGACCTATTATAAATATTTCAGACATTTAACACACAATGCCATCTAGTCCCAAGCTAAGCAGAGCTTGTATTGTGGGTACTAGACAACTGATACAAATACATTTATACTTTTTTTTGTAAATACATACATATTATACATAGAAAACACCCAAACTCCGAAACAAATATTTGTAGATCATACAAACATTTGGTCCAACCCGGGAATCGAACCCAAGACCTCATGATCAACGGTCGCACACGCCAACCGCGAGACCAACGAGGAAGTCGCATAAACATATTACCCGACCCTTTTGCTTTTACATCATCATCTTTTTAACCGACTTCCAAAAACGAGGAGGTTCTATGTTCCACTGTATGTTTTTTTTTTAATGTAATTCACCGATTACTCCGTCAATTGTGGACCGATTTTGAAAATTTTTTCGATTTTTTTATTCGAAAGGGTATGCTCCCGAGGTGGTCCCATTGCCACCATATCAGGATCTGATGATGAAATCCCAGGGAAATCGAGGGAAACCCTCATTTTTTGTAGGCACATACTATGTTTTTCGTATATTTTCTGAAGTTACACCAGTATTTGCGTCTGGTAGTCATCATTTTATGATGATGAGCTGATGAAAATAAAGGGATAATAACTATACTAACAAAACAACTAATATCTACTAAGAATACTAATAACTGTTAGGTATAATGTGTATCATGGAACCTATTTTGAATCCTTTCGATTATACTTTCTAAAAGACTTGCCTATATTTTTTTAATAAGGTTTGATGAAAGGCTTTATCATGCCTTGAAAATCACCTAATTTTCACCCTCATCAAATTATACTCAAACACCATTGCTCCTATGCACTTCTTTTGTTATCATAGCTCTATCTTACTCTAATGAGGGCTAATTAAAGTGTAAGTATATTTTGTTGTAAAAACATTTCTTAAAACTTTCGTTTGAGCTTTTGCTCCGAGGGTAGCTTGCTGGAGGAAGGCTTGATCGACAGCTTAGTACCTCTTTTATACATTTAATTAACTTATTTTACTTATTTATTTCTTTATAAGTACTTTAAAATAATTACAAGTTTAAACCCAACAACGGTTTCCGCTCTGGCTTGAGCGGAAGGATTCTGCCGTTCAAAAGTCGTTCAATTTAATTAACTTTTTACATTTCATAGAATAGTTGTAGTAAGAGCCTACTAAAGGAGCAAACTATGCAGGAAAAAGCAATGTATTGAAAAAGAGAACTTGACAAAAGCCATATAGCAACCCACCTGGTCAGCATGATGTAGTAGGTAGGTAGGTGCAGCAGGCTAAAACCCCCTTTGTAAGGAGAAAGTTACTTCCAATGACCTTTAATAGGCCTTTGATGTGATGATGCGAAAGATGTTTTTTTATAGAATAGGGGGCAAACGAGCAGACGTATCACCTGATGGTAAGCGATTACCGCCGCCCATGGACACAACACCAGAGGCGTAACAGCCGGCCTTTGGGGGATGGGGGGGGGGGAGATAGGGGGATGGGTTGGGGTGTGGGCCTCCGATATCCTCGCTCACTTGGTGAAACACAGCGCAAGCACTGTTTCACACAGGTTTTCTGTGAGGCCGTGGTATCACTCCGGTTGATCCGGCCCATTCATGCCGAAGCGTGGCTCTCCCATAGTAGCAATAAAATGTTCTTACGCTTCACTGTTTTATTTTTTCTTGTTAAAAATTACTGACAGATTTCTTTTGTACAGAATTTAAATTTGACTTAGTCAATAGGGACGGTTGTTCTGGAGAGCCTTGGAAAAAAACTATATCCAGCAGTGGACGTACTTCGGCTGAGATGATAATGATGAAATTACAGTTAGTTTTTTTTATGTGTGGCCAGCCAAAATGACTCTACTCTGCCTGATGGAAAGCATAAGCACAATCCAAGAGTGGTGGCCACAATACTCGTTGCGAATGCAGACAATGCAACAATGCAGCATGGTGACCCACACTATGGCGGCCTAGTGATGCTTCTGCATCATTGGGCCTCCGGTCTCGCACTCACCAACGAAACACGACAGCACGAACGCCGTCATTTTACGTTGATTTTCTGTGCGAGGGTAGTACCGCCCCGGTCGAAGGGCCCGTTCGTGCTGAAATCAGCGTGGCTCTACTACCTTATTTCTTTTTTATTTGTTATTGTAATTTATAGTTGAGTGTCAGTTCTATTTTTAAAATGAGCTGACATTATCTCGTACTGTTATTTTAAAATTAACATGTGTTGTGCATTGTTTATCTCTATTAAAACATGCAAAGCATTCATGTTATTCTTATCATACATCAATCACGACTTATTGAACTGATAACATAACCTAAATGATATTAAAGACCATTTTGCATCAAGTGCGTATTTCGAATAGGCTTATGATAGTTCAAAACAAAGCCGCCTTTTTATGAATAGTGGTATTTAGTGTTATATTACATTGATTTTATAGTATAGTTCATTAGATAGATATTTTATTATTTTTCATTTACCTTAAAACTGGAAAATTAATGGAAGTAACGACATTTGCATATATAATAAATCGTAGTTACTTATGACAATAATCCCGACCCCAGCTGTGGGACATTACATTGGGTTGTAAATTACTTATAACAAAGGAATATTCTAAAAGAGAAATCGGTTTAAAAAATATTCTTTTAAAGGCGATTGTCATGATCCTTTCAGTCTACGTACTATAAAAATAGCAGACACATATGATGGAGTAGTGTTGAAGATAAAATAATCACAAATTTATCAAAAAAACCGACTTCAAGAACTGGACCAAATTGAAATGGGACCACACGGGAAGCACCAGCTTTAAAATAATAAAGAATCATCAAAATCGGTTCACCCAGTCGATAGTTATGAAGTAACAAACATAACAAAAAAAACAGTCGAATTAATAAACACCTGCTTTTTTGAAGTCGGTTTAAAAATAAACACCCTTTACAATAAATATATAAACAAACACTTATCAATAAATAAAAATCGGTTATCATAGAAGCAGTTATCTATATATGTCAAATATTTTTGTACACAAATAATTATTAATTGCCGGAAAGTTGTGATCGATTTCTTTCACGCAGAGTCGATTATAGATTAGATCTAACCTAGTGCACTTCTATCACTCTTATCAATTTAAATAATAATTAAATGTTCTCAATAAACTGATAATCCTAATTTAAACTTATAAGTGTCAATACTTTTTTTTACTGCAACTGTTAATATTTAAATTCAATTATCACGCAGTGTACAGGCGCAGGTCAGCAGATATATACTATACTGTACCATCTGATTATAGAAAGACTACGACATAGGTAGACCCAAGAAATGCTGGCTTAACGTCATAACGGATGACTTGCGTGTTAATGGTCTCACAACATGGGATGCCGAAGAACGTGCGTAGTGGTGGAAAGAAGTCGGAAAGAGAACCCCCGGTGTCACCAGGATTAAGCTCAGACTCAGATGATGAGTATTTATACACTAAAACATGTGGAGTAACTATCGCCGCCCATGGGTCCCTGTTACTCAAGAGCTACGAGTTCGTTGCCGCACTAAAATAATATTTAAGTCGCGATGAATGGACATTGTGAGCGATGTCAGCTCACTGTAGATATATTCTGTAAATTATCTCATAATAATTTATAAATATTCGTACAATGTAGTAAATTTGTTTCGAAACACAAATCTTGATTTTAGTTTGACTGTTCTAGACGCACGTATCACCATCAAGGTGTTGCTGAAAATTAGCGCTGTATCGCCAATAATGCAGCATCAGGCTGAGCAGCATCTGTTTTTAATGTACACTGCGATGCAACTTAGCAGCAAGTGTTTGTATTGTATTATTTATATTAATTGTTACAATATCAACCTTATAACCGCTCGTATTACCTACAAAATGTTCATGTTTAATACTTAACTGTGCTATAAGTTAATACCTCAATTCAATACTGTATTATGTACGAGTTCCTTTAATAATAAGTTGTTGCAATGTCGTTAAATAAATTATTGTTCTTTCTTCTTTCTTTCTCACTTTGAACCTCAACAAGCCCTATACCAACGTGGTTTAGTGGGCCAAACCCTCCTTCCTAAAGAGAGGCTTATACCTAACAATAGACTGTTATAGGCTGTTAATCTGTGTGATGTGAAATATACTTTATGGGAATGATTTCATAGTTGTACCCGTGAACAAGACACAAGTACATTCATTTATGTACACAAGATACAGGTAGACATCTGTTACATTACATACTTGATACGTAAGGAAAGAGTTTAGTAAATATTTAAATTATTCACATTACATGCATGCAACATGCACGTGTCGCATGCGGTAGTATTGCATAATACAAGAACACAATGACGTACCGCACCGGCTCCGCCCTAACATCAGAACAGGACATGTTTTTGTTATTTTTTAAATATTCTAAACTGTGAGTAATGAAAGGGCTCATACAATGAGCATTGAATGCATTACATTTATGCATACGGTCCTTTGAATAAGAGAATGAATATGGGTAAAAATGACGATACAGTGTGCCTTACAGTGTGAATCTGTACCTAAGTACAGATTGAACAGACAAACACTGATAGTAATGTTGTTTTAGCTATATTCAGCCTGTTTCTATATACATAATTAGAGTACATTTGTACTCGTTACACTAAGTATTATGTAAACTTTACTGAAAGAAAAGAATTTTATCATTTACATATACTTCTTCACTCGAATGTGATTCATTTCACATTGTCTTTATATTGCACAAGAAACTCATTACTCTTTACAAGTAATAATTTAAAATTAATCTTCATTATTATTAAAAGTTTATTCAAAAATATATCTAAAA
Source organism: Diaphora mendica (assembly GCA_949125395.1). Classification (NCBI taxonomy): domain Eukaryota; kingdom Metazoa; phylum Arthropoda; class Insecta; order Lepidoptera; family Erebidae; genus Diaphora; species Diaphora mendica. The sequence goes on from OX421326.1 coordinate 14,112,200, forward strand.
GGGATAAAATAATTTCAATATTATTACAGCGATGTCTAACTGCTACGCCAAGACATAAACTTACTTGAGCTTTTCTTTGAAGACCTCTACGATACGTAGCAAGCGGCGCGTAGCACTGTAGTGTCACAAAGTCCAAAGAGTATTTTTTATTTCTTTTTATTAGCGTTGCAATCACACACAGTCGATATGTGCTTTACACCAGGATCACAGCACAGGTATTCCACTGGACAGCCAAAACTAAATTGTGACCATTTCTACATCATAATTCAGTTAAATCACGTAAAGGGGGGGACAACAATAGGAGAGCATCGATGTGAGCGAATCACACCATCGCTACGCATCGCTAATTTTCCATAGTGACCCGTGTTTTTTAATGCCGGTGAGCGAACCAAAATTATAATACTTTGTGGACATGCGTGAGCTATTGTTAAACAAATCCAATGCGACCGACCTGTGTGGTCATTAAAACTTATAGTTAAGTACAGATATTTAAAAAAAAACTAAATTTATGGCAGGTAATAGATTACACCATAGACCGGAATACAAAATAAATACCACATTTTTTTTAAACTGTAAAGCCTAACTCATAATTTTTCATACCTACATACCAAACACAAGTTAACTAAACGAAATCGCAAATCATTTCCATTCATCTAGTGATTACTTATAATTACATTAAGTTCTCATTATTTCTAACAAGCATACATTCTGTGACCCCAAAGAGTTCGCTTTTCCGGAAACAACGTACAATGGCATCGGTCGCCGTCGGCGTCGCTTACAATTCAATATGGCCACCGCAATTCGCGCCATCCGCCATTACGTGCTTGTGATCGCCATATGTGACTCAAATCTACTAAAAAAATATTTACCTTGTCTATGTGTTCAAAAATTAAAAAATTAGTCCGCAAAAGTCTCCAGTTTGTAAAAAAGGTAGATGCTTTGCTATTTCGTATTTAACCATCTCGGTGGCGTAGTGGAAGAAATGAAACGAAATGAAATGTATGAAAAAGCTCATTAAATGGTCAGTAATCTAAACCAATATCTTCTTAGATGGGACCCAAGGACGGACTTGTTAATATTCCAGCATGAGATCTGTACGGGTAATAATTGATTGATAGGGAATGGCCCAATTGATTAACTTATTTCGTCATTTTACTTCGTAAATGTCAATGGGTCAGAATAGATGTGACTACATCAGTTTGATAAATGAGAAACCTGTGCGTAAGAAGCATTTATTGATATATTACATTATTGTTAATATGTCAGTCAATATTTCTGTCAGTCTGTCAATCCCAGAAACTTTTTATCGAAGAAGCGCGTGAAGACGGAAAGTTAAGTTAAAATTAAATATTTTTGTGTTTCCCTGAATCTGTAAAAATAATGTTTTTAACGTTATCAAAAGATATTAGAAGATGGCCATGATTGCGCCCTGCCTAAATTAAATACAAAGACTGTATGGTCATCATCATTTAGAAGGTATCACAACACAGATAATAAAAAATAGTACCTAGTTTGTAAGGTCGTTTGTATGTTCTTTGAGCTGGAGCAACTGCTACGAAGTTGCTCCAGCTCAAAGAACATTAATGTTTTTTAACCAAAACCTTTTTCAAAAAAGGAGGAGGTTATCAATTCAACTGTTTTTTTTAAAATGTTTGTTACCCCATAACTTGCGACTGGATGAACCGATTTTGATGATTCTTTTTTTATTTGAAAGCTGGTGCTTCCCGTGTGGTCTTCAATTTGGTCCAGTTCTTGAAGTCGTTTTTTTTTTGTTAAAATTCAGGTGATTTTTCAAACTCAGCATATTATTGTTATTTGTTTAAGGCTTACGTTTAGACGATCTGTCCTTATTATAAATTCTTTCGAACATTTAAAAAACGTAGAAGCAATTTCATCTCATTTTTTTTATTAAGTAATTGTTTTAATAGTAAAGCCTCATCTTAATACATGTTAAAATATAGTCACCATTTCGAAGCTACTTTGCAACTTTTGCAGTACACAATTGCCAGCAAAACATAAGTAAAACCAGAGCACGAGTATATCTGGATTCGAAATAATTACCGTATTGTTTCTACCATGACCTTGAATGCGGTTACACACGGTCATCACTCATCATCGCTGATATAAATGCTGATTATCGTTCAGCCCGTCGGTTCACAGGATTTGTTAAATGGCACACGATAATGGAGGCGGATCCGTAACCGTGTACACATTATCAACAATGTTAATCCTGGGAAGGCCTTATCTTGGTTCATCAGGGACATACAATTCATTGCCTACATGAAAATTAACGAGATTAAAAATAAATACCCAAAAATTACGTAATAGGATATACATTATAGTCCAAATTAATGTGTTATTGGAATAATGTTTGTTAAATAAAAATTATAGTATTCCAAAGTAAAATATCTCAACGATTTCTTAAAACAATATAGGTAGTAATTGTAACTTCTCATATTTCACACAAGACAATTTGAGCCCAAAGACAGAACCTGTGCTATGGTAACCATACTGTTAACAAACTATGTATTTCTAAATAAATACATATTTTAAATAAATTACATCCAGCGACAGAACAATAGTTATTTGTAATACAAGAGTGCAAAGTTGCTTATTACCGCATGCTCTATTTTGATGATCGAGCGAGCGAAGGATTCTAAAATTAGAATCCTGAGCGTTAGCGAGGCAACAAAAGAGCACGAGTTGAAAAATCTTTACACTGGAGTGCGACACGTAACTTTTCATGCCACCTCAGCGACGGAATCACAAAATGCAAAAAAGTATTTACAATCACAAGATACTAGATAAAAAAAAGTGCACCAACCAAGAAGGTTCCGAGTCTGAGTTTTTAACCAATTAAAAAAGGTTGTATGATAATTTCGGCACCATGGAGGTAGAAGTAATGATGTTTTGAATTCACAAACTTAGTGCACACGATGTTCTAAATTCAATTTACTTTATCCTCGGATAAAAACGACTTTTGCACTCAGATATCGAAGGGCAAAAATACTCTTTCCGAGATGGGGGGATGAAAATATGATTGTTAGATGTATTGTCCTGCATACATAATCTGAATGTTGATCCGCAAACAAAACATATGAGAAATCTATAAATACCTTGATATACATATACTTACACAAATAATGTAACTTAACGTAAAATATCAAATAAGAAGATTAGAAAGAAGAAACTTAAACGTACGTATTCTGCTGATTTAAAATAAAATGTTGATAAGGCTGGGCTGCTGATGACGTCAATGATGTTGAGATAAACTATAATAATTCATAACTACATACAAAAACCTAAATTACACAAATTTGACATTCACAAACATTCTTCTAAAGTGTTAATTATACATACCGTTATCAAACATTGACTAGGCTTACTACATTTCTTTTAGTACGTATAGGAAACAAGAGAATTAAGAAGATAAAAAATTTAAACATGGACTTTTTATTTGAACATTATAAAAAGTAAAACAATTTCGTTACACATGATCCATGTGTGGTGGTCTTGAACAAATTGTGTTATCTGATAACCGTGTAATAGGTATAAAAACATTGCTAAAATTTCTTGCAAATTTACTAACGTTCGGAAAAATTAAGATACTCCGTGAACATCCTTGATAATTGTTTGTATTGATAATAATTTCAACGCTAAGTCAAGTAGTAGTAGTATATTCTCAGTTGTGACACGTGGGTTTTATAATGTATACCTACCTACCTGTATATCTGTAAAATTTCCAGCATTTATCGTTATTTTTGGGATTGATAAAATAAAAAAAAAAACAAAACTTATAGGGAGGCGTTGAAGTATTTTTAGTACAACTGCAAGTGAATAAAATGTATTATCTCTATATACCTAATGTATCATGAAAAAACCCCATGTGAGAAATATCATTCTCATAGATCAATTAATTAACGATACAAAATTGTGTCATTTTAAGATTAAATTTTGGTTTTTTGTGTACCTATTAAATTATAGCCAAGGTACTTGCCATACGAGTATAATATGTCATATACAATGTTTGCATGCCTGAGGTAGAATATGTATATTTTTTCATAATTATATTATATCACCTTATTGTACAATGTACCTTCAACCCACATTTGCAAATAAAGATTGATTGATTGAAAAATAGGAAACAATGGCCACGGCAAGGCAGCGTGGGGCACTTGTTCAACTCTTAATGCTGTAATCGAGACAATTATGTTTTTTTGAATTTTTCAGCTCATTTACTTCCTTTGTTTTATAATACACTAGCTGGCCCACGCAACCTCGTTTGCGTCTCCTATTGCCCGGAGCGTGATAATTATCCCCCGTTCTTGAAACATTTTCATTGGTGCTCCGCTACTATTGGTCGTAGCGTGATGATATATAGCCTATAGCCTTCCTCGATAAATGTACTATCCAACACTGAAAGAATTTTTCAAATCGTACCAGCGGTTCCTGAGATTAGCGCGTTCAAACAAACAAACTCTTCAGCTTTATATAATAGTATAGATATGTTTCTAGTATTATTGCGTAGAGTACGCGGAAACCATAGAACACACCATCTGAATTAGGGAAGCACGTGCGCTGGTAGTGAGTTCCAGGTTTTAACCGCTCGGCATAGGAACGAAGTATCGAAGTGATGAGTACGAGAGCGTATGTCTACCACTCTGAAGCGGTGACTTCCAAGGCCGTGTTGTCCTGTAGAGGAAGAGACCGTAGAGAAAGGGGGGACCAGTTGAAAGAGCTCTTCAGAACACTCTCCATGATAAAGGCGATAGAGGGCTGCCATAGAGGCCTAAACTACCTATAAAATAATGACCTCTTTGGGCCTGATCTTTGTGGTGTAGTGTGGTATGATTGACCTGACCAAAAATCTTTGCCTGAAGCTTGCCTCATCACCATCATTCATCATTTTGTTATTTTTTTCATATCTGAGCAATATGGGTAACAAATGAAAGATCGTAAAAAACCATTTCAAAAATTTCTATGTTTGATATCACATTTATATTACTATTTTAACACAAATTGTCAATTAGTTAAACCCAAAAAGTTCTTAAATCGGCCACATGACCAATATTTTTTGAAAGAGTTGTAACGGCTACTAGATTTGAACCTTACAAATTGATGTTTGGAGAACTTGTCTGTAAATGAAACTAAAAATTTTGAAAAACATTAGAACATAAAGTTCTTTTGCTATTAGAACATAAAGTTTGTAATATTATAAACTCGAAAGTAACTCAGTCTATAAGTGTGAACGCTGTTACGCTCAACCGATTTGGGTGATTTTCGGGATAGAGCTAAATTGGACCTTGGAGAAGAAATTAGACTACTTTTTGTAGTAATAATTAAGCTAGTATTTATATAATAATTTTTATTACACAAAAAGAACGGACGATAGTTAAATTGTTACAAGTTTTTATATTTAAAATTGCTTTGTAATTAGCGTCATCAGCAACAATTCAAGAAAAATTCCGCATGTTCTCGGCGTACCTAACCTGTTTTTTTTTACCGTGGACATCAAAATAAACTATAACTATTTATATATCTACAAGATTGGTGTTAGTAATCTTATAAAACTTGGTTTACACAAATTATCTCTACTATGCCTATTAACATTACACATATGACCTACATACCTATCCCTCATACCCACTGGTTTATCGAATACCAAAAGCATACATCATTCACCATATTAATAGTCTGTGGTTTAATGGGTATTTGTGATACACCAATTGTTTCAGTAGTGAAACGGAAGGGTATTCTGACATTGTTATTATCTGCATTTCAGGTAACACCTTGAAAGATTGACGATAAAAGAGTTGTCAAGTGTGTTTTGTTTATGAAACCAAGGCTATCGAATTATAACAGAGAGAAGTTAGGTATCGAATGTGTTTAAAAAAGGTGTGAAAACATTCCTTTCTTAAAAAGAAACTGTTATTAGCACAAAAAAACAAAGAAAGTTTATTTATTTGTATAAATTGACAGTTTTAAAATATTCATATCTACAGGAAATCAACAAATGACATTAATATTCCATTGCAGATAAAAAAAAAGTAATAACAGTATATTAGGTCGAATCTAAACAAAATAATAGCCGTACTGCTTCATTGAATGTCCTAATAGGTACTAAGTAGTAAAACACGGCAAAACCACCTCAAATAAATTTAATTTAGAAATTTAAAAATTCGAACACCAGAAACATACACACATCAAAAGTGTCTAGGGATCAACATATGTGTCTAGGGATCAACATACATTTTTGCAATAACTTTTCTCCTGATTGATATTAATTAAAATTTTCTTTAAGGATTCATCAAATAAAGTGTTTTCGTTTGTCACAGTAACGATAAACCAAGTCACCTTTGCATTAATAAAGAAATTTGCCATTTTCCTAATAAAGGGATTTTTGACATTTGAACCACTAACATTAAAGTTCGAAAAAAAGACTGAAATAACAGTTTTCTTTAAAATTTTATTAGGTAACTTAAACAATTAATAATCCGTGTTTCTACCGCGAACACTAACAACACAAGAATCGGTTTGGCATACTCAAAATGAGTTCATCCAAATCACGCTGTGGAATGGCCGCCCATGTTCGTTGCAACAACAAAAAAAGGTCTTCTTGCGACTGGATACCCTCCATATTCGGCAGAGCTCTTCTCTGTAGCATATCCCATGCATGCTCAATCGGGTTCAAGTCTGGCGACTGAGCAGGCAAGGGCCAAAGCCACATCTCAATCTCAAGAAATCCGCATAAAAATGCTTGATCCCTAGACACTTTTGAATTGTGTACATACAATTGATTATACTTTTTAAGCGGTTTTGTTTTGTTATCCTGCAATTAAATCCTTCTTAAAACGTAGAACAGTTGTTTGTATTCTATTGTAAAATTACGGAAAACAAATTTTATTTTAAATCGCAAAAAATATCGCTTCTTGTTTTTGTAACATCGTAAATAGTGTTAACTAATGGTTGCCTGTTATGAGAGTAATATATACTTTTTATTTACTCTTTCTAAACTTTGACTAAGGGAGCTAATTATCCAGGACAATAACACTAATAATAAAAAAAAACCGACTTCCAAAAAACATCCAACGAAAACTCTCTGCCAAAAAAACACTTAAAAGCGTAAAATAAACTGGTTCTTCATAAATTGCCTATACCTAATTCTTTATTCATTTAAATAGTAGTATTATAATGTATGCTAGGTACCTAGAATCTGTTTGAAGTCGGTGCCAAGCTGGGTTGCCACCTTTTGGAAAAAAAAAATCGGGACAATCGAATGGTTATTGGCCTGGGTGTCCACGGCCAGTCACTGGCGTTACGATTTCGTATACTACACACACACATACACTTTTCCTACTTTCATCATCGATTTACTAATTTAATTATATGTACAATTCTAATCAATTATACATTATCTGATAGGCTTTTTAGTAACCCTTTTAATGATACCGAAATTGTATATAGCCTAAAAAATTTTTTTTGCTAATCGGCATTTTAATGAGACCCGGAAGTGCATCTGAAGTGCACTTCAAGTGCACTTAAAGCCACTCGACACCCAGGTAATTACGACGCCATCTTGGCGCGCCCTCTCAGAGGATAATACACAAACGTCAATTCAAATTGAGCGATTGACATATGTTATCAAAAATCGGGACAAAATTACTAGGCCGTCGGGACCCGGGACGATTTCATCGAAATCGGGACTGTCCCGGCTAAATCGGGACGAGTGGCAACCCTGGTGCCAAGTGACTATCGCTTAGACTTTTGTAATTGTTCGTTTGTATTCTTTTTGGCTTAGCACCGACTTCAAACAGATTTTAGGTACCTAGCACACATTATAATACTACTATTTAAATGAATAAAGAATTAGGTATAGGCAATTTATGAAGAACCAGTTTATTTTACGCTTTTAAGTGTTTTTTTGGCAGAGAGTTTTCGTTGGATGTTTTTTGGAAGTCGGTTTTTTTTTATAAAAAGTTTTTATTTTTCAGTTTTTAGTGCAAACAATCGTAGGTAAGTAGTAAGTTGAACTATTTCATCAAGTTTCATCATCAAGAAGACAAATTAAGGTCTATACGTACGTGTAATATTAAAATCATTCTCTAATCCCTAACTGTTGAAGAGTTTAACCTTCTATCATCAGCTCACCTAAATAACTTGAAAGTATACGACTGAAGGTCTTTAGATATATATGAAATTGAAAGAATTATACTCCAACTCCTAAGCGTTGAGGAGTTGTACCTTCCACCTTCCATCATCAGCTTACCTAAATAATTTGAAAGAATACGACTAAAGGTAACATATGTACATATTTAAAGATTTATCCTCCAACTCCTAACCGTTAAGGAGTTGTACCTTACATCATCAGCTCATCATCAAAAAATGATGACTACCAGACGCAAATACCGGTGTAACTTCAGAAAATATACGAAAAACAGTATTTGCCTATAAAAAATGAGGGTTTCCCTCGATTTCCCTGGGATCCCATCATCAGATCCTGATATGCTGGCAATGGGAACACCTCGGAAGCATACCCTTTCGAATACAAAAAAAAATTCAAAATCGGTCCACAACTGACGGAGTAATCGGTGAACATACATAAAAAAAAACATACACTGGAACATAGAACCTCCTCCTTTTTGGAAGTCGGTTAAAAAGAGAAAGATAACTTCACATGAACTCTATACCAACCCGTCTGTCCAGCGAGGTATCATCATCATCATCAGCCTAACGCAGTCCACTACTGGACATAGGCCTCTCCGTTGCTTACGCATGGAGGGTTTTGCCATGGGCAGGCGAGTTGCTGATAGGAGGGCGTAGCTTGTTGCACCCGTAACGCTGCTGCCCGTCACCGGCCTAATGTATTTAGTTACGCCTGTTGGAATGGAGGTATAGTAAGCTTAAACCTCCTTTCCAAGGAGATGACTTGTCCAGCAGTAGACAGTTATAGGCTGTTGATGAAACTTTCACGTTTCATGGTATATAATATTACTAAACTCTTTGCGCTGTAGCATGGGGCGGGTGACTTTCGTCGTTTCGTTCGTTTCACTCTTGAAAGTTGTCGCGATTTACAAATTATGACTTAGTATTTCAGCTGTACCACATTCGCAATATATTAAATCAATAATAACTGTAGTAAATTAAATTAAACCAACCAGAATCGTGGTACAGGCAACAGTCACCAGTCACCATGCTACAACGAAAGAAGTATAATGAACAATATGTACCACGATATACATGTATTAGATACGTACTTACCTGTGAATTTCCTGACGTTTCGAACAGGTTGTTCTGACACAAGTGTTGGTATGCGTTCATGCCCGTTTTAAATATACCTGACGGATGAATTCCAAACTTAAAAAAAAAGGATTAAAAACATTAATATAATATACTAGCTGACCTACGCAACCTCGTTTGCGTCCAAACTACCATCTCCCGTTTTAACCCCAAAAAGGAGTTGATTTCTAAAGATACATTATTAGTACACCTCCACACCATCTATAGAGTATACATTTTAAATTTCAAGTCTCTTACTTCAAAAACATAGGACTTTCATACAAACTTCCCACCCCCGTTTTACCCCCTTAGGGGTGGAGTTTCGTAAAATCGGTTCTTAGCGGATGTTTACACCCCATATAGAACCTACCTGCCAAATTTCAAGTTTGTAGGTGTTATAGTTTCTGAGATTTCGTGATTAATAAGTGAGTGGTATTTCGCTTTTATATATATATTTTTAGTTTTTTTTCTTTGGTTGTAAATATTGCATAAGCCCGTTATAAACTCTTGCGATCAAATCGTCCTAATTCACGCACTTATCTACTAAAAAATGTATTGCTTATTTCATTAGTATTAAAAATGTTTGTAGCAACTAAGTATACAATACATAGTAGTATACACTTTCATAATGAATTTTGTGAAAAGCTGTTAATTTGAAATTACAAACATACCCTTGAATTTAATTAAATGTATAGATAAAGCGATATCCATTAGTATAACAAACAAACTTACATTCGCATTTATATTCTTTGGAGATATTTAAACATTATCAAGTAAAATAAACAGCAAGACAGACATTGACCTTCACATTATATGCTATATCCTACAGTTAGAGGTCAAAACTATATATTTAATTAAAATATGTAGTATATTAGTAATAGGACGATTCTGTATGAAGTCGTTATAAAATACTTACAATGAAATTAATTGCACTGCACGACGGTTTACTGTAATTTACCTACTACACTTTAAATACATATTTTTAAAAGAATTTTGTTATTAAAATAACAGGTTATAGTTAAATCTGTTACTTTTGAATACAATAGGAAGACTTAGTATGTATAAAAAGCTGAATTATGTGACAAAAAAAAAATTTGAAAATAAATATATAAACTTAAAAAAATTACCTTTTCTTGAAACTTTATCAAAAATAACATTCTGAACTTAAAACTTTAAAATGTAAATAGTTACTAAATATCTGCTACTACTATGTAATCCGATTTTTTAATCATTAATATTTTATTTAACCTTATTAACATACACAATACACAACAGGAAGTCATCTCCACTCATGACCGTGACACGACATTTTACCGTGGGAGAGCCACGCTTCGGCATGAATTTTTTCAGCTTCGGCTCGACCGGAGTGATACCACGGACTCACAGAAAACCGTTGTGAAATAGTGCTTGCGCTGTGTTACACCGAGTGAGTGAGGATACCGGAGGCCCATACCCCACCCCGACCCGTATCTCCCCACCCCATCCACCAAAGACCGGCCGGCAACGCACTAGTGACGGTTCTGGTGTTGCAGGTGTCCATGGGCGGCGGTAATCGCATACCATTAGGCGATACGTCTGCTCGTTGGCCCACCTATTCCATTAAAAAAAACCCTATGCGAGAGCTCTCTTTGTTTCCTGGTCGTGCTCACCTTTCTGTTATATTTGGCGTGTAGTTAGTACTTTAGTTAGATTAAGAATTGTGTGGGGTATTCAGAAGCTAGGGGAATAATTAGTTTAAGCGACATTATAGCCTTCTGTGACATTCGTTTCATTGTAAAATTACGCGTTTGCATTTCTTACATACCTTACAAGCTCTGCCAAAAGGATTCGGATAGAGTAGTTCTTTACCGTTTTGTCAAAGTTATGATATAATTATTAGACTTGTAGAACTTTCTAGAGTAGATCTTAAATTTAGTATAGACTCATTTTTAACCTATCAGTGCGTATTAGATCCTTAGATATTTTCCCTTTAAACCTCTACAATCTTCATGCAACTTTATTAATTATACTTATTGTCAAAAAGGTGACCTTAGAAACACTCAACATCTTTATTAGTTTTCAAAGTCTGTCAAAAGTGGTGGTGGATACTTTTAAGTGACAATAACAGCCATTATCAAAACACAATATTTGTAAATAGTGACTATGACGGCATATAGCCGATTCATTATCATTGAATTTATTCAAATTAGCACATTTGCGGGTGTTTTTAAGACAAAAATAAGCGCTAGTCCGACCTTCCTTCCATTGTTAGCACCACAGAACTACTAGAAAAGCCTTTGACGTAATTTCGTAAGTAATCTTTTGTCGCCGGGACGCACACATAAACGATTAATAATATTATACACACATAACTAAGTCTATTCTAATTCGTCCAAGGGATTTAATGAATATAATAATAAACTACAACCTTATGCTCTTGGCATTAAGTAGAGTTTTACGTGCAATTTTGTGTTTAGAGGTGGATCTTCGTCTTTATGACCCACCCACCGTAGAGATGTGGTCCTGTCGATTATAATAATTAAATTTGCTTAATTTCTATAAGAAATAGTACTTACTTTTAAATATCGCTATCCTATTTTTTATATTAAAGTCACTGTCTTAGAAATGGATTGAGTGAAATTGTACTAGTTTCTTGTGTATATATAAAAATAAGACATTTGTTTTGTCAAAACATAAGTACATATTGTACATCTAATTTTGGAGTTTAACGTTTCATACTTATCAACACGACACAACTTTCTATAGACGTAACACACATAATCTTAATAATTTTTCTGTCCCTTCTAACCCTGTAATCAACAGTAATTATGAGGTTATTTTATATCATCACAAGATGTACATTTTTTAAATTTTATATCTAAATTTAAATGCAAAAAACAATGTATAGACGTTGGACGGCCCGAAAATGTTAATCTTCAAAATATGTTTTGAGTTTTAAAAGAAATATTTCTCTTATTCCTATTCCATTTCATCAAAAAGCTTTCCAAAAAAATTCATATTAAAAATTATTTTGCAGTCGGTTAAAAATCATAATATAAAACAAATCACCTCTTTCTACTTAAGAAAAACACAAACCAATATCATCGACATCCACAATTTTGCGGTATCGATTGCATTATAAATATTTGGGCACACCCCTATGCCTTATACTAAATCTGTTCGGGTGAAATAAATCGAAATATTCACGCAGGAAATGCAGTTCATTGCGTACTCTTGTGGCAACAATGTAGTTAGTAATCGAATTTAATACGCAATGTATGATTGTTTTATTGTTTTTTCCCGTTGAAAGTTAAATGCGAATGCGACCGTTCAGTTAATGCCAGCAGACAAAATAGAGGTATTTGGACTTATTTCGCGGCGCGCCTGCCCCGCCCACATAACATTTCTACCTATATTTTTTGTTCTGTGGTTAGCACTAACGCAATAAACAGTAGTGAAATATTAACAATATCCATTAAAACACATGGAAAATAACATCATCTACTAACGTTTAAATAACTAAATTAATTCATGGCTTATTTCACTGTAAGATAAGATCGTAATTTGATTGTATAAAATAAATAATAATAATAAATAAATATTTCGGACATCTCACACACAATGCTATCTAGTCCAAAGCTAAGCAGAGCTTGTGATAAGGGTACTAGACAACTGATATAAATAGATATATACTTTTATTTTGTAAATATATACATGTATTATACATAGAAAACACCCAAACGCCCAAACAAATATTTGCAGATCATACAAACATTTGGTCCGAACCGGGAATTAAACCCGAGACCTCAAGCACAGCAGTCGCATACGCTACCACTGCGCCACCGAGGTAGTGTATAGATAACATTCATAACATGAGAATTAAAATAATGAGCATGGAGAAGAGGAGGTGGATAAGCGACTTATGCAATCTACACAAAATTATCAACGGTTCTTTGAACTGTAACTTGTTGAGAAAATAAATAATAAAAATACCATCTCGATCTGTGCGTATCCCACAGCTCTTTACCATACCTAACTATAACAATAACATGTCTCAGAACGGTCCAATCTCAAGAATGTGCACTAGTTTACAACCAAAACGAATTCAAAACCTTAATAAGTTAAGGAAAACACCTGAAGAATCGAATATAGAGTCTGATGTGTGGTATCTTTTCCAATAAAGCATTAGAATATCGAGTGCTGTGTACGGTTGTAATTTTGCACTTCAAACCTACATAAATATTGTTGATATTGTACACTGCAATCTATATTTATAAAAGCGAAATACCACTCACTTATTAATCACGAAATCTCAGAAACTATAACACCTACAAAATAGAAATTTATCAGATAGGTTCGGATTTAGGATAGGTTATAGGGTGTAGACATCCACTAAGAACGGATTTTACGAAACTCCACCCCTAAGGGGGTAAAACGAGGGTTGGACGTTTTTATGAAAGTACTATGTTTTTGAAGTAAGAGACTTGAAATTTAAAATGTATACTCTATAGATGGTGTGGAGGTGTACTAATAATGTATCTAGCTTTTCCGATTAAAATGAAAAAGAATTGCAAATAACTAGCTCCACGCGTACGAAGTCGCAAGCGGCCGCTAGTTTATAATATTTGTTTGTTTTTGGTTTGTTGTCTGTTTCTGTACCTAATAAGAAAAATAAAATAAAAATGAAGTTACTTTTTTACCCGACTACGACAGAGCTAAAAGGAAGAATAATGGTTTTGGACGTCTATTTATGTTTGTATATTCCACAGTAACGCCTAAACTACTGATGAGATTTTAAGGAATGAGGTGACAATAGATTTGTAATAACGGTCCGGGTGACATAGGCTATTAAATTTTTACCGTGGGAGAGCTACGCTTCGGCATGAATGGGACGGCTCGACCGGAGTGATACCACGGCCTCACAGAAAACCTGTGTGAAATAATGCTTGCGCTGTGTTTCACCGAGTGAATGGGGACACCGAAGGCACATACCCCAACCTCTCCCCCTATCTCGCCCCTCTCCGTCCCCCAAAGGCCAGCAACGCACTTGTGACGCCTCTGGTGGTATCCTTGGGTGGCGGTAATCGCTTACCATCAGGTGATACGTCTGCTCGTTTACCCCAAATTTCATTTAAAAAAACAAATGTTTTTAGGTAGTCGGGTCATAGATTTTTATACTTTGTCTTGTTAATGGGTGACAAGCACAGAATAACAGACTGATGACCTGATGGTAAATAACTACTGCCGGCTATAGATGCCAGCAAATCTAGAGTCACAAGTGTGTTGACGGGCTTCGAGTGCCCCCATACCAAATTGGAGGGAGGCCTCTCTCCAGTAACTTCAGTCAGCCGGTGTAACGGTAGAATTGTTATAATTTGCTTAGTACCGTTTTCTATGACACTATTATATCAATCCGATCAAGCAGTTCAAAAAGACGGATTAATACCTGAAGATTGTAAGTTTAGAAAAAAAGACGAGAACCAACCGTTCATTTTATTACACGAAAAATGCCAAAATAAATTTAATTGAAAGAACTATATTATTATTTCTTAAAGAATCCTTTCCACGATTAGAAAAGAACTGGCAAGAAGTTACGTTAAACTTACAACGCAATGCTTTTTCACGTCTGGGATCTATAAACGGACCCCAATACAATGGTATTATCATCAAAAATAAAAGTTTTTGTAATTCTCAAACCCTCATCATTTTTTCACGTGCTTGCTGTTCTCCAATTGTGTCTGACGGACTCCATTGTTCCTTTCTACAGGTGCATGTATAGCGACTACATTCTCATGCAGGTGTCGCAGGTAACCTTTTATCTACCTCACTTCTATTACATGTGGGGAGATGAACGTTACCGTTATTATGTATTTAAGCAAAAAGTTGTTTTTCAAGGTAGTATAGACTAGAGCCATGGTGATTTCAGCACAAGCGGGGCGGTACTACCGTCTCACAGAAGACCAACCAAAAATGACAGCATTCGTGCTGTCGTGTTTCGTTGGTGAGAGATCGGAGGCCTTAAGCGCCATTTACATGATGCAAGTTTCTTGCTTGTTGCATACAATTAAATTGAAGCAATAAATGACTTCCATGGTCTAAACAATACGTAATATTTTTGATCTATTGGACAAGTTTTCTTTCAAAACTTTTCTAGTATAAACAGTATATATTTGTATATATATATAACAATAATTTTATAAGCAATTTTTGTATTCAATTGTCTTCATTTGCAAATATGAGTTCATATAATGGAGGTGTGATGGTCTTGTACTTTGGCAGGTCAATGTCATTTTTAATGAGAAAAATTAAACGAAATCTGCGCTCGCGAAATGCAGGACATATCTGTACATATTGTGCTCCTGTACCTTTCATATAAATACCTACATACTACCCTCATTTTTTTTTTTTTATTTATTTCGGTCCGAAACCGTAAACACTAAACTCCCGTGCAAATGCTGCTAATGCAGCATTACGTGCATCGCGATTTTTAACCGACTTCAAAAAAAGGAGGAGGTTTCTCAATTCGACCGTATATGTTTTTTTTATGTGTGATTTTGATGATTCTTTTTTTAATGGAAAGGAGATGTCCCAACGGTGGTACCATGATAAGGAAATTAAGATCTGATGATGGCGTCCAAGAGAAATCGAGTCGAGCATTGAAGTCGGTTTTTGTTTTTGTTAAAATTTTATTTGTTATAATTCACATTTTCGATGTCCCATCAACCTTCTTGAGTGTGATTAATCTCAATAAACTTTATTAAATCAGCAGTCCCAAATTTCAACACTTTTTGACTCATATTTTTTCAGCGACGGATTTCATCAGCGACAACAACTTTCCTGTTCAACGGTTTAAAAAATTCAACTCACTTATCACGTTGCCAGTAGCACAGAACGAATAAGTATTGCCAATAAGTTAATTGTCCCTCAACTTCCTCCACCTTTAAATGGTTTGTTTTTGGTCTGTGACAAAATCAATTTTATTCAAATAATAGAATGTACAAATAAAAAATTACAAACCAATAAACACAATAAAAATGCGTGTGTTGATTGTGCATGAAAATAAAAGTAATATCTAAATGAGCAAATGTTCTATTTTCTAGTCGAATTGAAGCCCGCATTAAGAGTACAATCCTCACCCGCGGGGTAATGTGGCGAATAAAGCATGATTCACGCTACACCGTGTCGCGACCGGGCCGTGCCCCGGCCGGGCCCCGGCCAAACATCTATAGTATACTTTTGTATGAAGTGATTCATGCTTGAATCACTTCATAGACAACCGGTGTGTGCGGCGGCAGTAATCGCTTACCATCAGGCGATACGTCTGCTCGTTTGCCGGTCTATTCCATAAAAAAAAAAAAAAAAAAACCGTGGCCCAGCCGTGCGCCGCCCGGGCCCGGACGGGACACGGCGTCGAAATGTCGGTGGGTATTGTTTCCCGGCTCCGGCTTGGCCCGGTCGCGACATGTTGTAATATGAACGTGTGCGCCGGGCGGCCGCAGGGGATTCAACGACAAATCTTAGTGATGTAAACATCAAAATGAACGACGAAAAATTGATAGAATGTGTGCGCAAATATCCTGTAATATATGACATGTGCCATTCTAAGTATTTAGATAATAAATACAAAAAAATATTTGAAAAGACCCGGAAGACCCGGCCGTGCAAAGAATACACGCCAACAGCCCGGTGTAGCATGAATGACTAGCCTGGCCGGCGCTCGGTGGACGTGCCCTGTCCGGGGCACGGCTCGGTCGCGACACGGTGTAGCGTGAATCATGCTTGATCCACCTCGCGCGCCACCGTTGCTCGGAGGCCGCACAATGCATGGATATGGATACCTATAATACGCAAAAACTAACAATATGCCGATCACCAGATAAACTTTACCATTTGGTAACTACAAATAACGTCAATTCTCGACCTTCTAACGTCACAGAATCATGTTCGTTTAACAAACACGTCACAATATTTATGTAAAGACTTTTTATGAGTAAACGTTTTATTTACGATTTCTAAACGTTACATTTTTTCACATACGATTTAATTCAATTTGTTAGCAACAAAGCTGCAATTTTATTCTATTGTAGGTGGTCTCCTTACTTTTTTAAATCTTTGATTGTTATTTTCTTCGAAGATTGTAATGTATTTATCTTTTACAAGCTTATTGATCTGTATAGGTAGTTATTTTGTTGTATTGTGTCTATATCAATTCTTAGATCACAACATAAACATTACATTTTTAACTGTCTATTACAAGATTCATCATCATCATCAGCCTATCGCAGTCCACTGCTGAGCATAGGCCTGTCCAATTGCACGCAACGTGGTTCGATCATCGGCTTCTCGCATTAATTAATAAATTAATGGATTACAAGATTATTTTATGACATTTTTATTTTCAAATGAATCATCATTACTACTTTTGTCTTACTTGTATTAAATGTACTTATACGTACTTACTGAAACTAGTGGTTGCCCAGGGTAATTCTTATTGTTAAGATTTTTAGCTTTCAGTATTCCTCCTACGTACCTATAAACATTAACTGAGCCAAATTTCATACTCCTCCGTTCGCATAATTTTCGTAAAAAGCGGCACAAAGTTTTTGCGTCACAGTAAAATTAAAATATAGATTTATCTACTACCACATAGTATCATGTTAAAAATTAATGGATAGTTTGAAATTTACGAAAGGTTTTAAAAAATGACCTTTCCATGGGTTTTTCTTCAAAAATAATTGTTAAGTTGAACGATTGTCTCCACTTTGTGTTTCTTATTAATTTAATATACAAAATGTTTAGACAAGTTGATCAGTGGCGCGAGTTAAAGCTTCGGCCAAACCTTAGCGACAAACATTTAACGATAAAGATTACCTACCATCTAGGAACGTTCGGCGAAGATGATTCTTAAAATGTGACTTGTATAACTGATCTAATCTGGAAACGCTCATCGTCAAACTTAATCAAGTATGATTAGAACGTTTTTTTCTCAGGTTCAACTTAGTTCATCATCAGCCCATCGCAGTCCACTGCTGGACATAGGCCTCTCCAACGCCACTTAGTTACTTTAAGCTAGGTACGTGGTCAATATCCTATAGAAACTTGAAACTGATACAATTTTAATAACATAGAAAGTGGAGGTGAGTTTTACTAAAATATAGTCAATCAATGATTCTGCTCCAAACAGGTAGCTATTAAACAAGATAAAAGTAAAAAAATATCAAAATAGGCAAGTGTGATTGTTGCTGGTGGATGTAGAGATGATGTGCACGCGGGTTCAAAATTCAGACAATGCGGGGATTAAGGCGCGCTGTTAATTTTTGTTCACATTGTTCGGTATTCACGGCTCGTCCAACGCTTGCAACCAGGGATCAGCTATCACGCACCGCTGGCGCCGCCACCGCGTTATCACGCCGCTACACAGCCACCACACCCTTTTACAACTCTATTTTCGATGCGGTTTCAATTTGAAACTGTCTGTGGATCAGCATATATCACTTACGGCTTTTTGTAATGAACTTCAATTCAATCTGCTATCAATAAATTGAATAGGGTGGATTATTTATAAATTGTGAGTTTTGGCTTTGCATTTTTATCTCTAAACACTTAAATATTTTTTTAATAAACTTTGAAACTTTTATACGTCATTATGAATTAGGATCCAAAGAAACATCTTTGAAACCTATTATAGTTTATCGGTCTTTTATTTATGTAGGTTATTCAGAAATTATTTTTCTTAGACAGTCGTTCCAGAACTATTAAAAAGTGGAGGATTGTTTTACTTATCGCTTAGTCATTCCGAAGTTAATATTTTTAGGGCATGCTGAAGCTGCATCTGCCAAATTTAACTCAAAAAATAATGTGGAGTGGAAAAGCTAATGCCATCAATCTGTCATCTGGACGGTCGGATCAAACGTTGCTCGCGAATCAGTATCGGTCACACGCTCACACATAGCGATGACATCTGACACAATATCATTAAGAGCTGCAAAGACTTTTTATCGCGAATTACCACCTGACCGGATATCCTTCGAATGAGTTATTACTTGGCTTATTTTTAACTATCATTTAGTTCTTCATTAAGTCTAGTAGGAAAAACAAGATCTGCTTCCATCAGATCTGAAAGACCATTTTCTACCGGTTGGCGGGTGAGTTGAAGTCACTTTCATACACCTTCAATTGGTAAAAGTGTAACATTACTTATACTTTTATAGTAAGAGGCAGAATCTTAATAGTGATAAAACACGTAGTGATGCTACCTTTATTATTTCCCGTATCATTTCTGAACAGAATATATTCTAATACAATTATGTTGTGTGGTTCTTTACCCAATTTACCTAAAGGTATTATAAAAGTTTAAACAAAAAAAAACACGAAGCAGTCACGAGGACTGCCGACAGAAGTGAAAACTCAAAACTATAAACAAACAGTTGTTTAAGCTCACCTGAAATGAACCTCTTTGCTCTTTAAATAAAATGCGCGATAAAAAGAAGTAAAAAAAATGCTTATTGTGATGTTATAAAAATATAGGTTAATGCTATACAGTATAAACATATTACTCGCTGCTGTACTCGCAGCATTGGATACTTATTGCAGTTGTCGGAGAGCATCTCTCGCTGCCAACTGTGTTACGCACTATAGGGAACGTGCAGGAACTATAGGTGGCATCACTTAATTGACAAAAGCGACACTATGCGGACAGTAAAGGAACTTATCAAGCCTGTCATTGTGCTTTCAAATAAGTAAATAAGTATTTCCTCTTAAATTTTAATATTTTTTAAACGATAAAAGTTATAGCATGGGTTCCGGTCTATCAATAATGATGGTCAGCCTGGAAAAAATTGGTCAATTCTTATCAGTATTTATTTCTACAGACTTAATTAGCTCGTTGTATTCAACGTTTGGTGTCTTTTATTGATTATATTTCTAAATGCTCAACGGAGTTTATCCACTTTTTAGACAGGTACTGTTGATAGATAGTACTTTGATCTATCAATTGTGAAAAGGCTATTAAAAACATTGACAAATATTATTACACATTTGCTTCTGAAATTTGAAGTTTGCTGTATTGCCCAACACGTTATCAAACATACGTGCTAAAAAAACTTCGTTTAAAAAAAACGACTTCAATAACTAAAAAATATAAAATAACTTAATTTGTATGTGCTACCTATTCATAGGCTTGAAGTCGGTGCCAAGCCAAATGTAATATTAGGTACCACACTCGCTATATTTCGAGACGAATGTCAACGACGTCACCGACACTTTGGTTGTTTTGTTCTACGCGAAGAGCAGCTATCCCGCTCAAGGTAACGCGCGGCGAGTGCGGTACCTACTATTACAATTTGGCTTGGCACCGACTTCAAACCTATGAATAGGTGGCACATACAAATTAAGTTATTTTATACTTTTTAGCTTTTTAACACGTTTAATAGTTGAATAAAAAATTCACCGACGCAAATACGTACAATATTTGAAGCAACCTGCCAATAAATGGTACACGCTCATACAAGCATGTGTTTAGACATATCAAATCTTGAAAGCAATAATCTCCTAAACATAGTTGTATTGGTGTAAACAAAAGACATTTGCAATTATTTTACGTCAAAACTGTTATTCAATAATTGCATCAATCTTTAGCGTGTTGCTTAGTAACACTTGCTTACAATTCTTGAAGAACAATTAATGCGCTTAATTTATTGCATTCAATTATTGCTCTGGTATGTACAAGAAAATGGTATCATGTAAATGGCGCTTTATGATGCAGTAGCATCTCAATAGGCCGCTACAGTGTGGGTCACCATTAGGGTTGCCAACTATACTGTTAAAAAACTGTATTATACCGTTTTTCACAACACTACACTTTTTACTGTTGAACAAAAAAAAGTATACAAAATACTGTTATCAGCATCAAAATGCTTAACACTGTAAGTGTTAGTCTTACTTAGACCAACTCAATTTTTTTAGGTAGTCAGAGGGCAGCGCAGCCCCAAACAAATCACAATAATGGACCAATTTGTCAATATCCCTTGTCAGAATTAACAGATTTCAAAGTACTATATGAAAAAGTTTCAGAAGACAAAGATTTTCTTGAAATTAATACTGTTGATGAAAATGTTTTATTCGATCGCTTCAGCAGTAGGTACCCATTTTCAGCCATAGTGAAATTTCGACACAGTTTAGGGTACGTGGATGATTGAGGTGTCAAAAGATGCCTCTCGGCAAAGGTCAAAAGACGGCAAAAAAAAATTGAAAATTCAAAATTTTTTTTCGAAAAATGTAAAATCTCTAAAAATGCGAGGTTTTTTCGGTGTCTTTATTCGTTGAATCGACGACTTCTCGAAAACGAAAAGCGATATGGAAAAAAAGAAGAAAAGCCCTCGGGATACTGAGTTGGACTACGTTTTGAAAGAAACGGGACCTCTCTATCTATTATGGTCTAGGCAGAAGCAGGAAGGTGCCCTTTATGTGGCGTGAATTTTACTTGCGCGGGTGCGTGTTGCGTATTTTAGACATGGGATTGTTGTACTAACTTTTAAACTTTCGCGTTCCATGCTAAATTATTATTATTTTTACGGGAATTAACGCGATCACTATTTCAAGGTACTACATACCTCTGTTTTGCCTGACGTTTCGACCAGGTTGCACTGGCCGTGGTCACAGGCTGACTGGCTCAGCGGCGCACGCCCTCCGTCGTCGAATCCGTGAAGTCGAAGGTTCTTCATCCACCCGCACATTTTCGATATTATTGATATTTTTGTTTCGCCATGTACCGTCACATACCACACTAACAGGGTCCCTATTCTGTAAGCGAACCGATGTGTTCCTATTCTGGTGTTTATCCGACTGCGCAGAAAAGCGAGGTGGTATGTTTTTTAACACTGGATTCCACGCTGTAGATAATTTAAAACCATCTTCCCGATTGAAAGTTTTATGCTTTTTAATCTCAATCGCTTCACGTACAACTCTTGAATAAAAGTGACGTTCGGTGGAGAGGACTTGCGTGCGGTATAAAATAAGACGCAAGTATCCAGAAGTGAACAGGCAACCAGCCTATATGCCTTATGTCAAGGGAGTTACGGATAAGATCGGGTCCGTGTTAAAGAAATACTCCATTCCGACAGTATACACACCAGGCATAAAGGTTCACAACATCGTCGGCACACCGAAGGATATATTGCCACTACAAACTCCGGGTGTTTATAAAATAGACTGCAGCTGCGGAAGTTCCTACATAGGCCAAACGAAACGGACTATTGCTGAAAGGGTCAAAGAACATATCGCTGCTGTGAAGAACCGACAGACGAGCAAATCGGCGATTGCAGAACATGCACTCGATGCAGGCATCAACCACTGGATTGAATTTCACCGCACGCAAGTCCTCTCCACCGAACGTCACTTTTATTCAAGAGTTGTACGTGAAGCGATTGAGATTAAAAAGCATAAAACTTTCAATCGGGAAGATGGTTTTAAATTATCTACAGCGTGGAATCCAGTGTTAAAAAACATACCACCTCGCTTTTCTGCGCAGTCGGATAAACACCAGAATAGGAACACATCGGTTCGCTTACAGAATAGGGACCCTGTTAGTGTGGTATGTGACGGTACATGGCGAAACAAAAATATCAATAATATCGAAAATGTGCGGGTGGATGAAGAACCTTCGACTTCACGGATTCGACGACGGAGGGCGTGCGCCGCTGAGCCAGTCAGCCTGTGACCACGGCCAGTGCAACCTGGTCGAAACGTCAGGCAAAACAGAGGTATGTAGTACCTTGAAATAGTGATCGCGTTAATTCCCGTAAAAATAATAATAATTATATGGGATTGTTGATTTAAGGTTGTTGTATTTATTGGATTTGTGATGTTTACTATATTAAATTATTGTAAAATAAAATTTTTTAAATAAAGTTTTGTCTATATTCATTTTCAATGTACCCGAAGGTCGTGAAAGGCACGAGATAGGAATGTGGATTTTTTCAGTAATGAATACAAAGTGGTGGGAGGATATAAAAAGAGTAACTATTAATTTAATAAAAATTTGCTCCTCATTTATTTTACTTTTAGTTACAGTTGTGATGAGGCATATGTAGTTTTTAAAAAGACTGTAAATTAATAAGTTGCCCAAATTACTCCTTATTACATCAGCTATCTGCCAGTGAAAGTCCCGTCAGAATCGGTCCAGCCATCCCAGAGATTAGCCGGAACAAACTGACAGACAGACCGACAACTCTAAAAAATGTATAAAAACCCATAAAACAAATAAAATACTGTTTATTTTTCTAAAATACTATTTAATATTCTTCTCAGACCTAAATGTACTTTATTTCTTGTAAAAAAAAGTTGGCAACCCTAGTCACCATGCTGCATTGTTGCATTTTCTGCATTCGCAATGAGTATGGTGACCACTACTGTTGGATTCTGCTCATGCTTTCCATCAGGCAGAGTTATGACACTTTTGTGGGCTCATGTAAAATAAATTAAATCAAAAAGCTTTTTAAAAACAAGCGTTAACTGGAATGCCTCGAGACGAATCAAACGAGTCCAAACTCGATGATGTTGCGACGTTTCTTTACAAAGTTCCTATGGCCACCTTCCAGCTCCAGCATCAGATCAGCTCCATGTCATTACAATATTGTATTGTCACGCTGTATACATATGCTGGCAAAATTTCAGCAAAATCGGTTAAAGATATCTTGCTTCAAAATTGAGTTGCAAGATTTCACCCGAACATACAAGCATATGTACATTGCAAGTTAATATTATAAAAAAAAAACCGACTTCCAGAAAACATCCAACGAAAACTCTCTGCCAAAAAAACACTTAAAAGCGTAAAATAAACTGGTTCTTCATAAATTGCCTATACCTAATTCTTTATTCATCTAAATAGTAGTATTATAATGTGTGCTAGGTACCTAGAATCTGTTTGTTAGGTGTAGAACATACATACTAATATTATAGGTAAATTCGAAAGTAACTCTGTCTATTCACGGCTAAACCACTGAACCGACTTGGATGAAATTTACAATTTAGATCACTTGATTCTTGAGGAAGGACATGGGCTATTGTTTACCGTGATAACTGACTTCCACGCGGTCGTATTTTATTAATCAACTAGCGGAGTCCTGCTTTGTTATCTGCGGTTGTTGTAATATCTTTACGCCAATAACCGCGGTCCAGAAGCTAGTCCAAAAAAAGTAGCCTAAGTTACTCCTTACATCATCAGCTTGTGAAAGTCCCGTCAAAATCGATTCAATCGCTCGATTTTTGTTCGAAATTACAAACAGACACTCTTTCGGATTCGGAGGTGTTTCGATAGCTTATACTATTTTAAAACAAATTCATGCATTCACATCTATTGCTGAAAATGGTTTGGTGTTGCAATGGGTTCCGTCATATGTTGGCTTATCAGGGAATGAGGAGGCTGATCGATTGGCAAAGAAAGCTATTTCAGATGGTATAGAAATCAATGTCATTATTTGGTAGGTAGTAGAGCCACGCTGATTTCAGCACGAACGGGCCGGCTCGACCGGGGCGGTACTACCCTCGCACAGAAAATCAACGTAAAATGACAGCGTTCGTGCTGTCGTGTTTCGTTGGTGAGTGCGAGACCGGGGGCCCAATTAGTCTAGTCAACAAGTTTCATACTTGTTGACTGGACTAAAAGATGCAGTAGCATCACTAGGCCGCCATAGTGTGGGTCGCCATACTGCACTGTCTGCGTTCGCAGTGAGTATGGTGACCACCACTCTTGGATTCTGCTTATGTTTTCCATCAGGCAGAGCAGAGTCATTTTGGCGGGCCAAACATAAAAAAAAAAAAGAAAAAAAAAAAAAAAAAAAATTTTGAAATTATACCAAAATTTAAAATGACGTGCCAGAACAATTGGAAAGAAAATTTTGAAGCAAAATCACTAGAAAAAGGAATTTGGTATAAAACAATTCAATGTGAACCTCCTCATGTTCCATGGTTTGCCAACAAAATTCTCAATAGCTCATAGACTACGATCTGGACACGTTCCCCTCAACAAGTTTCAACATCTTATGGTTATAGTTACCAGACTTATAACCATAAGATGTCGATATGACTTTGGTAATTAGATTTAAGATATTTTTATTAGATATTGGCATGTTCCAAAGTTTGTTATCAAAGCCTCTGTCAGAAGCGGCGTTGTTAGGATATAAACTCTTTGAAGTATAGTCTATATTGCTTTAACTGCCTCGCTGGCGCAGTGGTAGCTTGAGGTCTCGAGTTCGAATCCCGGGTCGGACCAAATGTGTGTATGATCCGCAAATATTTGTTTCGAAGTTTGGGTGTTTACTATCTATACTATGTATGTATTTACAACAAAAAGTAAATATATTATGTGTATTCAAATCAGTTGTCTAGTACCCATAATACAAGCTCTGCGTAGTTTGTGTTAGTTTGGAATAGATGTTGTGTGTTAGATGTCCGAAATATTTAATATTATTATTGCAGTATTTTGCAAACAAGTATGTTGTTACTATTTAAGGTATAGACAAGTTATTGTTGTATGTTAAGGGTACAATGGGGCTGACATCTTCTTATGTGTAACTACTAGCCCTTAAATAAAGTAAGATTTAAAAAAACAGACACTTGAATTTTATTTATTTGTTAAGTTGAGTTGAGTTAGTACAAGGAAAGATTTTTTCTGGTTTCCACACAGGAACTGGTAGAGGTAGCGCACTTTAGATGATTCGTCCCATCGTTGTTGCCATTCATCTATGAGGTCGTTATAGTCATTGGACTGCTGTTGAAACAATCTTATGATTTTATACCGGTCTCGTACGCCCAAAAAATCGCATTCTATGTTTTGTAGTGTGGAATAGTACATGGCTGCACGTATTTGCACATGTTCTAGTTAGGTAAATTATATCGTATGTTATGTAAGTAAATTGCTCTTATAATTCTAAACAGAGGCGGATTAACCCTAAGGCAAAGTAGGCACGTGCCTAGGGGCGCGAGGTTGCTTAGGGGCGCGCGCGCCAAAATTTTTAACATAGCAAAACTACATGCCTCACATATTAAAGAATAAAAAAAAGTAAAAACTAAAACCCAACTACGACAAAAAATGAGGCTGAAAAAGTATGAAACAAGTTTGAAAAACCGTAGTCACACGTTACATTGAAACGTACCATAACACTTTAACAACGCGTGACTACGTCACTTTCGTTTACCGAACGTCACCTCAATAAGAATTTTTCACCACGGGTGGTGCTCATGCTTTTGAAATGTGGGCGCTAGGAGAAGTCTGGCTGGAGCTGTCATATATACAAGTAGTTCCGAAAGGATCAGTGTTAAGACTCCTACACACTATGCCGGTTCCCTGACCGTCGGGTATGTCGTCAACAAGCCCGGCGGCAAAACTGGCATCCAATTGAACTGTTTGCAAAGTAGCCACCGACAGGCTGTTAGTGTGGAACGTCGGCTATGACTGAGTGTGTAAGTGCCTTGAATGGTATCGGCCGTCTCGAGCTAGAGAAAGATGCACTGTGAGACAAC
The DNA here is from genome assembly GCA_949125395.1 of Diaphora mendica. Lineage (NCBI taxonomy): Eukaryota > Metazoa > Arthropoda > Insecta > Lepidoptera > Erebidae > Diaphora > Diaphora mendica. The sequence goes on from OX421326.1 coordinate 14,138,975, forward strand.
TCTAAGGGCCACGGCCATGACTGCAAATGTTCTAGGGCGGATCCAGTGTCAAGGTCGTGGTGGCTTTGCAGAAATCTGTGACCTTGTTCTTACATGAACCTCGAAGGGAGCCAACTGAAGCTAGTATTGGCTCGGAATCCTGTGACTAGAGAAATCGAGGACAAGAAATTTCAACTCAACTGGGTTGAGAAGCAAAAGGAAAGATTTAGGCAATCAAGCGCCAAGCAGACGGCGGTAAGATACGTTATGGAAGATTTGATCGGGAGGAAACACAGAACTCTCTCATATCGGCTGACGCAGGTGTTCATCGAGAGAGGATGCTTCGGAGTCAGCTGTGTCTGATCTGCACGGAGCCAACTCCAGGGTGCCAACCGTACTGCATCCCTAGCCAAGTTGCAAGCGTTTTTCTTTCCGAAATCGTGATGTGTGTGATGTATGGGCCTCCGGTATCCTCACTCACTCGGTGAAACACAGCGCGAGCGCTATTTCACACCGGTTTTCTGTGAGGCAGTGGTATCACTCCGGTCGAGCCGGCCTATTCCTGCCGAAGCGTGACTCTCCCACGATTGCAGAAAGAAAAACGCTTGCAGCTTGGCTAGGGGGGCTGGGCGATAGATGGGTTCATCTATCGCACCAAAAAAGAACGGTTCGGAGTTTTAATAAAGCTGCCATCTTCTATATCCGGAAAAATTGATGTGCTATGTGGTTATTGTAAGCTCGATTCCGATACACCGCAAACCCCCAAGAGGGTTTCACACGTAAAGTTATATTAAAGATATGCCAACTGCCAAGATAGTTAAATTAATATATGGATGCTAGAATCATGGGGGGGGGCGCCGATGCGAGGGTTGCCTAGGGCACTCTTGGTACTTAATCCGCCACTGATTCTAAACACTTAACTATTATATGAACACGATTTTTGCTTACCCACAATGACTGAAAGTCCAAAAAAAAATTCGTCAAGAACTATAAACTCATTTACGTTTTTCCTGGTGATTTAAATTGTACCCGCTGATGTAAAAAATAAAATCCTTCCTAATTGCGAACCTTTAATTGGGTCGCATCACAAATACCAAAAAACTAAACATGTTACATTGTATCGCATGTTATGTAAATCGTTAATATAATTCCAAACACCTGACTATTATTTTAACACGATCATGAACTTGGCCTTCAAGACTACATTCACGATGTAATTTCATGATTCATTCGCTTTTTTCGCACATGCATTTGTATTATATTCAAATATATTACTTTTTGTAAGCAGCCTCTTAGTAACTGCCGCTTGATGGGTTGGTGGCCTGTAGGAGAACTCTCTGTAGCTCAAACAGGTCGTGGTTTTTAAGAGATAAAATCTTTCTGTTCCTGCGAACCTATTTCCAAAACTAAATAGATTGGGGGTGGCTTCAGGTTTACTAGGATGTAGATGAACTTTGATTGTTCAAACAGAGTGACTACAATCGGCCCTCCAAGGCAACCCGAGGCCTCTTCGGGCACAAAGTGGTTTCAAACTTTCAGAACAGACTAACCTGACTAGGATTGTTTAACTATGCATTGTGTTAAAATACTCAGTTACCACTTATCCACGAGCCCCTCTTAAGAGATAAAAAAAAGTAACAGTATATTTGTTTTCCCTTGAACAATAGGCTAGAGAAATAACAAATGTAAAGATTTACAGTTAAATATGTTAGTATTTCACACAAAGTTTGATCATAATTGTCATTAATTTAAGTTACCATTAACTTTCTAATTACCTAGGAAGACAACAGCTTATTATTTTTTAAACTAACGATAATGATTTCTACATTAATTTCCGATTATAGCACCAGGTATTAAGTGTACCTACTACCTGACCCACGCAGCCTCGTTTGCGTCTCCTATTGCACGTAGCGTGATAATTTCCCCCCGTTTTTGAAACATTCTTCGTTGATGCTCCGCTCCTATTTGTCTTAACGTAATGATATACAATAGCCTATAGCCTTCTTCGATAAATGGGCCATCTAACACTGAAATAATTTTTCAAAGAGAACTAAAAGTTCCTGAGATTAGCGCGTTCAAGCAAACAAACAATATACAAATATTTAAATGATGATATATATTATGCTATATAGTATAATATAGATACAACATAGTTGAGCATATACATCATAAAAAATTCACATAGGTGAATTGTTTATAATGAATTTTAACCAATTAGTTCTAAGGCTATTTTTATGACTTCGATAACAGTTCAATATTGGTAAGAATGGAAATTACCGAAGCAGTTGTTGTTACTTTTAGCCTTAGTATTTATCTATACTATAGAATAACTAGAAACACAATCGAAACTTCTAGAAACAAAAAGTTTTCTCTACCTTATTTCGTGTTTCATTCATTGTCAGGGCAATCGTTGCAAGTCTTACGAAAGTGCTACCGAAACCGGTTGCAAAACCGTCAAACTAATTTAGTAATCGATCAGAATTGTTATGAAATGACAAAACTAATTTAAATTTCCCTTATTCAATATACAGAAAAATAAAAATAAAATCATCCTTGGCCTAATTCTTTATCACGATAGATATAACTTATTTTGATCATATTTCAACGTACAAAACATTGATGATCAGCTTATCCAATTATAAAGATATTATAGAATATTTTAGTTCTCACGTACCCTTAAATAATATTTTGTACTTATTTCAGGTATTTATTGCCACCGAATCAAATGCTTCAACAGCCGACTTAGTTTTAAGGTTCAAATACATTAGTGACGTTTTCTGTTATCTATATAGTGCACTGAGCTCGTTAATAGGATGTCAGAATTCAGAACCCACTGTTTGTATAATTTTGAGAGATACTGATGAATAAGCCATTGTACTCTAATTGTTTGTCTACAAGGAACAGGTACACAAAGCAGTATCTATAGATACAGATTCATTTTCCTATAGATCAGACTTGTATGGACTAAAGAACAATAAATACATAGGGTCATAGGTGTAGGTCTTGGTATAGTTTGTGTACCAACCACTACTTCTTAAGAAAGATCTTGTAGATAATCTTTATGATCATGGCTTCTAATTTCATCACAATCTATCGTTGGTATTTACTTCACAAATTCTTAAAATGACGTTAGTCACGTCTTTTTAAAGAAAACCTATGTTACTAAGTCAAAATTTAATTACTTAATTGGTCAAAACAATTTTTACTACAATGCCAATTAATTATTCTCGTAGTAACATTGGCCCACATCAAAATTAATGAGTTGAAAGCAACTACTTTAAAATTGTACTCTTTCGGAAGCTGTTAACCTTTTTAGCAAGAGTTTGCATCTGCGTGATTACAGAACTGCTAGGTAAATTATATTGGGTCACGAACGGTGAGTGATATTGAGGAGCGCTGCACCTCGCTCACTCGCTGCCTGCCCGCAGACGGCAGCCGGTGCCGAGTGCCGGTGCCTACGTGACGAGAGCCGCGTGGCGAGGGCCGCAGAGAGGGGCGCCTCGTTCCGTTTGTTTTGTTGCGTGCGCATTGTAAAGACCAACATCTCAATATTTTGATATCGATAAAATAAATATTTGTCCATGTTTATTACAACTTTGTGAAATATCAAGGATTTAAAGCAATAAGAAGCAACAGTACTATACAATTGGTATCTATTTAAGCATTTAATTGAAACAAGTTTTTCGTTAAAAATTAGTCGATGGCATATGCAAAAGACATTTGAAACTAGATTTAATCAGAAAACTGTTATGAAAGGATGCCTAAGTGTAACATGAACTCAATCAAATACCTAAAATACGACGATATCATGACAGACAAAGTTTTATAAAAATCACGTGATGAATGCGTGACCACATATCGATATCGATATAAGTAATGTAAACAATCCGGACAGCGCTAGCGTATCACTGGAGCTCGTAAGGAGGCAAAACACAACAAAGAATCAGTCAGTTAAATATATTCGACGTGAACAGACGCGGTCAGATTTGTTCGAAAAGAGAAACTGTTTATTGAATTAAACACTTGAAAAATATTTCAAAGTTGCTACATCCATAAATCATACTTTGAAAGAAAATTTATAAGAAAGTTTCTAAGATGTTTTCGACCCGGAAAAGTTTGGATAAGATCCTGCAGGCGTACAAGAAGGAGATTCGCCGACAAATTAGCAAGACCACTAGTGTCACTAATTCGGACTCCATGGCTCCGAGACTGGATCAATCAACTTCCAAGTCTCCACAAAACGAAGATGCAGGTGGGCCCAAGAAGCTACTGAAGTTGCAAAAATACCACAGGTCAGTGAACTCATTTGAACCCAGTGACATAGAATTTGCGTAACCGTCGAAGGCGTATCATGCAGTTTACATGTTAGTTGTTAAAATAGATTCAACATGTATGAAAAATATGAGAATGTTATGTTCAACATTGAATTTGATGCGCCGATAGCTGATCATGTGAACACTGCGTGGTGTATACATACCGGCAGAGCCTTTATACACTCACGGGCAAATCGAATGCTAATCTAGTTTCTAGTTATATTTGAGTCATGTTGTGTAGAAACACTGCAAATAGATAGTATTAATAATAACTTATCAACTATGTTTATCTCTGTAATTATAATCACTATGACAACAACAAAGGAAGCATGCCATGGAAACAGTTATATCAACTTGCAAACAATGTGTTACATCAGAGATAAATCCATTATCTTAAACTCAATAGATACAATGTATTGTCAAATTTTATTTTTGTATTTTTGTGGGTAATGCAATTGTCGGTCAATAGAAACTTTTCTTGATGCCTAGATTCCTGTCGACCCTGACTACTCAGGAAATGCCGATGGCTACCCGAGGACTGGCCGTATCGAAGGACCAGTCCCGGGAGTTTATGGCTTGCTTTCCGGACGTCGTGAGGGATCTTACTGAGACTGGCAAGCACATTGATGTGCCGCAAGCCAGCAAGTGGTTGGCTAAGGTACGTTATATGTCGCAGTCCGTCGTAAGTGAATTTGTTGTACACTAAACCTGTTATAAAAATGTCTAGAAAGTTGAAACTTGTAGCTGTGTCTAGTTGAAGTTTATGTAGCACGTACACTTTAGTTTCAATATAAATTTGCTTGATAGAAACCATTTGTTACTAGATATTTTGCTTTAGAACTTTATTTATAGGTACACGTTTAATATAATGCCGGTAGTAAGATTCCATCTGTAAAAGAAATAACTACTTCTCAACACTTCTCGGATTATTCTAGCCTTTCACAATTCTTGGTAAACAATGTGATTATTACGTCAAAAGGGTCATAATTCATTTCTAGTGTACTTAATCTACCCATAAAGTAAACAAATGTAATGTGACTCATGCAAATATCGCCTCTGTTTCACTCGATTGACTTTAATTCATAATCACGACGCCAGCTTGATTTGCGTGGAGTTATATTAATCCTAGCTTAGTACATTATAGTTAAAAAAACTAAAATAAAACTACGCAGTAGGTACCTACTTGTTATATACAGTTGAACAATCAAAACGTGTATTAGACTCGTGCAACATTTTTGGTTGTTTGCTAGTAAAAACTTAATGTGGTATTCAAGGCCGTTTGTCACGCTACAGAACATGCTTTTAAGTTCATAGCTGCTCGCGATTAATATTCTTATGACATCATTGTCAAATACACTATTCGTATCTCTTATTAAGAAGATAAAAACAAAATCTAATATAAAAATAAAATATTTTTTTGTTGAAAGAACAAAATATTTTTGAAGTTTGATAAAGTTATGATAAGTTCGAGTTCTCGTTATTAATCATAAATTCCTTACTACTACTAGGATTATAGAATTAGTAAGAAGCTTAACATAAAGAATGTAGTCGTTATCAGCTATTGTCGAAACAACATTAGGAACAAAGGTTAAAATGTCGGAACATCTATCACCCGACATTCCTGACGACACTCAAGTCTTTACAAATAAATTAATGGTCTCAATCGTTATTGTTTCAGCTGTTGCAATACAATGTGCCGAATGGCAAAAAGAATCGGGGACTGGCAACCATATTGGCCTACAAAATGTTGGAAAAGAGAGAGAATCTCACGCCTGAAAACGTTCACCTCGCAAACATGATGGGATGGTGCGTAGAAATGGTGAGTTGATGAAGATCAAAAACAAAATACAATAAGTAGATGTTAGAATGGAAAGGCAAATATATTAACAAAGTTTACTGAAATCTTTAATAGAAATCAACAGGCATGAAAAATATACAGTTAGTTTCTTGTAGACGCAATTATTTTTGTTTTCTTAATTTCTTTTGGTATATTTAATACTTATTTAAGTCCTCTTTGTGGACGTTAGATCTTTGAAACTTACTTTGCCTAAATGCGGTTCATTCATACTTCAAAATTTTGTACACATGTATCTACACTTTTTCAAATTTCACACCCTTAAAAAAAAAAAATATCAAGTTCCTATGACCTTGATAAACATCCGATATCCACGCCCAGTGAGGCAATGATATAATCATACTAACACGTTCGACGCCTTATCTCGTTCTATAACCACTAATTCAATAAATGCTAGCACGCAATAACGAATGGACGTGCAAAAATATTTGATAAAATAAAATGAAAAAAGAAACTTGCCCATATCAATAAATAGTATATACTGTAACATTAGAATGTTTTAAATGAATGAACAAAAATTAAAAATAGAAAAAAATACCCCACGTTAAATTTTAGACAGTCGCTTAAAAAATGTCTTGTTAATATTCTTGTCAACAAATGTATTGTATAAAGTAACTACTGAGCTGTCTTGCATATTGATGAATGTTTATCAAAAATACAGATTAGGTCGTCACCGTCACACATTGAACTGCGCATAAGAAAACTTGTTTTGCCGGCATTAAATATGAACTTAGAGCTTAACGTATGTACCGAGACGAGAAGTTATCACAATAAATAGAAAAATAATGTAATAACATTTTTATCTATTCACATAGAAGATAGATCGCCTACTATTAGCGTCACTAGTAGGCTGGCAGCATTGCTACCCACCATAATAAACATGTTTTTAATTCATCAACACATGACTTGGAAGATATAAGTCACGGCTTTTCTATTTTTTTATATCCATAGAGATATATAATTATAATATGCGAGCACAATCTTATAGTTAAATATGATAGTATCTAAAAATCCATTATTTTATCTATACTAATATTATAAAGCTGCAGAGTTTGTTTGTTTGTTTGTTTGTTTGTTTGAACGCGCTAATCTCAGGAACTACTGGTCCGATTTGAAAAATTCTTTCAGTGTTGGATAGTCCATTTATCGAGGAAGGCTATAGGCTATATTTTATTTTCAAAAAAAATAGGGATCCGTAAGAAAATTGCTATTTTCTAACCCAATGTGTGAAATCGAAAACCTATTTTTGCGTGCGCTGCAAAGACTATTGACAATAGAACAAAATAATGTATTACGGGTTTGTAGGGCCTATTAAGATCTACAAAAAAGTCCGCGAGAGCATATATCTAACTATCATGGTTTAGTCACAATAACCGCTTTTGTGTTCGAAAAAATTATTAAATCGTCTGAAGAAAGAAACTACGTTAAATGTGTATCGTATTATTAATCCTTATCCAAATTAAGCTTTATGTTATCAAGGGTATTTATGTAGAAGTAAAATACTTTTTGTTTCATCCAAATTTCGTCAGTGGTTTCATCCCAATCCGACATTTCGTTTAGAAATTATCACGAGTATAAGACGCTAAGAGTTGGTACCTATTATTGAGTTATTTGTCAAAGAGTTTTTATCAACATAATACCTAATATTAGTCTTTATCCAAATAAATGTGTTGTTGATTATGAGTATTAGATCTTAGAAGAGTATAATAAATACATCTATATTATTATATAAAGCTAAAGAGTTTTTGTTTGTTTGAACGCGCTAATCTCAGGAACTACTGGTCCAATTTGAAAAAATTCTTTCAGTGTTAGATAGCCCGTTTATCGAGGAAGGCTATAGGCGTGATGATATATATATATATATATTTCATCACGCTATGACCAATAGGAGCTGAGTACCAATGAAGAATGTTTCAAAAACGGGGGGAAATTATTACGCTACGGGCGATAGGAGACGCAAACGACGTTGCGTGGGTCAGCTAATCGCGCTAATCTCAGGAACTACTGGTCCAATTTGAAAAATTCTTTCAATGTTAGATAGCCCATTTATCGAGGAAGGCTATAGGTTATATATCATCACGCTAAGACCAATAGGAGCGGAGCACCAATGAAGAATGTTTCAAAAACGGGGGAAAATTATCACGCTACGGGCAATAGGAGACGCAAACGACGTTGCGTGGGTCAGCTATACTAATATATAAAGCTGAAGAGTTTGTTTGTTTGTTTGAACGCGCTAATCTGAGGAACTACTGGTCCAATTTGAAAAATTTTATTATTATAAATGCGAAAGTAACTCTGTCTGTCTGTCTGTCTTGCTTTCACGGCCAAACCGCTGCACCGATTTGAATGAAATTTGGTACACAGATAGTCTAGAGCCTGAGAAAGGACATAGGCTACTTTTTAATGCGAAAAAAGGTTGTAAGAGGTTTAAAAGGGGGATGAAAGGTTGTTCTGGGAGTTCACTCGCCACACGCCTGCGCGTTACCTACGTCGGGCGTCTTGACAACGAATAAACAAGGCTGTCACAATCATAAAAAATATTTCACTTTTTCAATGAAGACTTAACAATCATAGCAATGATATTATATATATAAAAATTAAATATTAAGATATTAAGTATATATTCGTCAATCTGATTTGTATGTTCATTATATTAAGAGAAATAAATAAGCCAAATTAATATAATTAATTAACAGCGTTTCTTAACTTCAAAATTCTCTACAGAAGTATTGTAATTATAAGCTAGCTGTTGGTTAGATATGAATAAAAATGTAAATAATATCCATCCTGATCAGCTGACTAATGAGATAGTTATCAATTAAACGAACGGATCATGTCAGGCGTGGAGGGACATGTTGTCGAATACTTAGTAAGTCTTTGGAAATATCAGGAGTGCCTACCCATAAGTTGAGGCTGCAAGTTAATGTTCCAGTACTATTAAATGAGGTATCTTGAGCGCCAAAGCAATGTAATAGTATATGGCTAAATATTACACAACTGGGGTACAACATTGTAAAAGCTACAATCATGACGCATGGAATGGCAAAAGAAGATAATGTTTTAATTCCCCGTACTCCAATAATTCCAACTTATTAGACATTTTAATTTAAAAGAATGCAGTTTCGGCTGAAAACAGCATTTCCAATAACAATATTATCAAAACCCAAGGACAGATGCTTAAAGATACAGTTTTTTTTTCTCATGAGCAGCATACTCACGTATATCGAATCCACAAAATCTCCATATTTTGGCAAAATATGGCAAAAGAAAAAACGTAGTTATTAAAATTGTACTTTTTTTTATTTGAAGCTGCCAAAGTGACTATGGTCAGCCTGATGGAAAACTCAAGCAGAATCCAACAGTGGGGGCAACCATACTCACTGGGAAAGCAGACAATGCAGTATTGCGTCCCACACTATGACGGCTTAGTGAGATGCTTTTTCACGCCCCACTTAAAGGCCCCGGGATCATAGTGGGAGAGAAACACGTGCGCTGGTAGTGAGTTTCAGTTTTTAGCTGCTCGGCACAGGAAGGATGAACCAAACCGTTTGGTTTGAGAGTGAACATGTTATTCTGCAGAGGAAGGGAGAAGGGGGACCAGTTGGAAGAGCTCCTCAGAATACTTCCAATGATACAGATGGTAGTGGACTGCTATAGAGGCTATAGAGGAGATATCTCTACGCAGCTGCAGAGGTTCAAGGAACTCGGTGGCTTCGGGACTGTTGGTAAAGCGGACTGTTCGCCATTGCAACCGATCGAAAGCATCAAGCAAAAACTGCGCGGATCCATCACAAAGATGAGAACAGTACTCGAGGTCCCGGCAAATATCCATGCACAGGACACCGAGCTTACCCCGTAGTGGCAGTTGAGTGCTCTGAAAAGTGGGGAGGGAAAGGAATGGAGACTTTTTGGTAGAGAAAGCGCACAACTGTGTTTTCGTAGCGTTGAACTCGACCAGATTCTTATCACCCCATTGTAAAATGCGGTTCAAAACCCGGTCGAGCTCAGCGACAAGCTTCTGTCGATTTTCCTCAACGACTGCCAGCTTGGCTGAACGGTGTCAAAAATATCGCCCATGAACTGTGCTATCGTCTGCATAGCAATGTATATTGCCAAGAGCTAACATGTCATTGATATGCAGAAGAAATAGTGTGGGCGACAGGACTAAACCCTGAGGTACGCCAGCGTTTACATCCAGAACATCAGAAGCCGTGCCGTCGCAAAGGCCCATAATGCAGCGCTGATGAAGAAAAGCGTCAATCCAGTGACAGGGTCTAGGAGGCGTACCGAATGTCGAGAGCTTGGAGAGAAGCGAGCGGTGCCAGACCCGGTCGATGTCTAATGTCGAAATAAGCTCATATAAACACTTTATATTTTATGTACATATATAAATACTTAAATAAGTTTTTAATACATCAGATAGGAATGAGTTCCATATCAAAAATACAGATGGCGCTATACTACATTTTTCGTTCACTAAATAAATAAATCACTACAGATGGCGCTATACTAAATTTTTAGTTTTCACAAAATTGTCTTAACCCGTTTATTTTATTTAAACTGATTTATAAAAATATATAAAAGTTCTATGCGAGGTAAAGAAAATAAAACTATTCAGGTACCAATACATTTTGTATCATGATTTTATATAGATATAAATCCTACCTATATTAATAACGCGAAAGTTTGTTAGTATGGATGGATGGATGTTTGTTTCTTTTTCACGCAAAAACCACTGAACGGATTTGGATAAAACTTTACAGTAATATAGCTTATACATCAGAATAACACATTAGCTACTATTTGCAGCGATAACCGACATACACGCGGGCGAAGCCGCGGGCAACAGCTAGTAATACATATAATCTCTAAAAATCCATTAGAACTAAACTATCAGTTCTAATGGATTTTTAGAGATTATATGCCTGAATTTTTATTCTTTAAATGGTGATGTGATGTAGTAACAGATTGGAGATTAGGTTTCAATGGTGTAGTAGACAACTTTACTTTAAAATTAAACCGATACTTGATATTAAAAGAAACTGTACATTTGTAACTTTATTTTATATAGGTACACAGCTGCCATTTTATGCCACGTACTTGCTATTATCGATTACTATTAGGTAATTTCCTTGGGTTTTTCTCTATTATTTGATTACTTCTTAAATTTTAATCTTAATTTAATTTGGGTAGTTTATTTAAAGGGATGGGAATTATAAATTCTTTGTTCAGTAATGAAACATAATCCTTTAAAATTGAGATGCGAAGAGAAACAACAAACATTAAATTACACCCTGTCCGGCTTTTTTGAAAAGCCGTTCATCATAACATATAGTTTAGCCTGAAGTCGCTTCCGCTGTCTGTTCGCTCAGATCTTTTAAACTATTCATCGGGTTTTAGTTCATTTTTCGGCAACAGATAGTGATTCTAGAGAAAGGTTTCTATGTGTGATACATGCGTATTAGTACAGGAAATCCGACAATTTCAAAGACTTGCGTGCGAAGGCGGGCCGGGTCGCTAGTTGAATATAACCCGATGCTTAGAAGCTTAATAAAATATACCTACATATTAATATTATACATAATTATTTCTCTGTAGCCCTTTTTAAAGAAATGTGACACACAAAAACATATTTTATTAATGTAGATCATTAGATTGAATGTAGAAACATTGCAGAACGCCAGTATTCTTAACCAATCTGTGCTATTAAGATGAAAAATACAGGGACAATAAAAAATAATTAAATTAAAACAAATTAAAAACAAACAAACTTTGTATCAACGCATCTGGCCAGCATGGTACAATAGGCTGAAGCCTCTCTTCTAAGAAGAGACCTATTTCTAGAGGTGGACTATTATTATAGGCTGTTGATGATAAAAAACGGCTGAAATATGCGAAACATACGATCTCTAGTATGTAGGTATTATAAGTACCCGATGGGTGATATAACTAATGTTAAGTTCTTTAAATTGAGTTCTGTATTTGGCAATATATTTAACAACATAGTGACTAACATTTATTTGCAAACACTCGATAATACTAGGTGATTTAATTAGTGGCGCAATGTTATTCGCAAGTTTGCTGAGTTAATTTTCCCCGTAGACATAACAGGATGTATACCTGGGCTATATTTATATGTACATTCATAGCCAATTATTAGGTAGGTATGAGTAAATTAATCACAATAACTAAGTTTTTTTAAAACTATAATTTAATACAACTCTAGTAATAGGAGTGAGCTAAATTGCCAAGAACCGGGTATTTTAGAAAAGAAATTGCTAATGGAGAAATTAGAAATTGTATTTGGAAAAAAGGTGGATAAACAAGGTAAATATCCTCTGTATTGCTTACAAGTTCACCCGCGTAACTCCGTTTGCGTAATAGTTGCGTAATAGTAACAGTTTGCGTTTAAAAGTAATTTCTAGATAGGTATGTATATATGGAAGGATACAATTTTAACAAAATAAAAACCAACTTCAAGGTTTGACTCGATTTCTCTTGGATGCCATCATCAGATCTTAGTGTCCTTATCATGGTACCACCTTTGGGATATCTCCTTGCCATTAAAAAAATAATCATTAAAATCGGTTCATAAACGACGAAGTTAACCGCGAACAAACTTAAAAAAAGAAAACATATATACGGTCAAATTGAGAACCTCCTCCTTTTTTGAAGTCTGTTAAAAAAGGGGGATAAACAAGGTAACTATCCCCTGTATTGCTTACTAGTTCACCCGCGTAACTCCGTTTGCGTCGTTTAAAGTAATTTCTAGATATGTATGTATGAAGGATAAAATTTTAACAAAATAAAAACCAACTTCAAGGTTCAAGTCGATTTCTCTTGGATGCCATCATCAGATCTTAGTGTCCTTATCATGGTACCACGCACCGTTGGGATATCTCCTTGCCATTAAAAAAGGAATCATTAAAATCGAATTAAACGACGAAGTTATCCGCGAACAAACATAAAAAAGGAAAACATATATACGGTCGAATTAAGACCTTGCTCCTTTTTTGAAATCGGTTAAAAAAGGGGGATAAACAAGGTAAATATCCCCTGTATTGCTAACTAGTTCACCCGCGTAACACCGTTTGCGTCGCTTAAAAGTAATTTCTAGATATGTATGTATTTATGGAAGGAAAATAAAGACCTATCATCAACAGCCTTCAACAGTCCATTCACTGCTATACATAAGCCTCTCCTGATAAAGGAGGTTATGGCCTAATCACGCTGGCCAGACGGGTTGGTATAGGGTTCGTTCCAAGTTTTCCTTCTCTTTGCAGTGATGTTGTGCTGCGTACTTTGTCCCTTAAGGCGCGTCTCCACCAAAATTGTTTGCAATTTCAGTGATTCCAACTGTTTGCAACACTTCAAAAAATCGCCAACTTTTGTTTCCATTGTGTCTACAATTCTACGCCGAGTCGCCAACAATTGGAAAAACATTCGAACTAAGCGTCACCATAGAGCCAATAAATATTTGCAACAAGCCTATTCTTTTGACGTTTACCGCCAAAAACGGAAACACTGTTCTCAACATTGGTTGACAATTTTTGTTGCCAACACAAGTAAATTACAGAAACTTTTGTCACCAACTCGTGTTGATAACACAAAAATTGACAACTTTGGTTCGGTGGAGACCCGGCTTTAGGAACTTCGCTTTTTACGACACCCTTGGGATGAATAGGGGCGGTGACAGTCCGTATTCTTAATTAATCACCACACGGATAAAGGGCTCCCACATATAACTGCGATGCAATGCGGCGTGAAGTTCTTGCGGTGCATTCGTTCGAGCTCGCAGATATTTGCGATGCGTTGCGAATTTACAGTTGTGTGTGGGAGCCCAAAGACCTATATCTTTTTATATGTTCTGAATATTTCAAATATTATTTTTACTTTAATTTATTAGTATCCATTTTTATTTATGTATTGCCACATTGTGGGTTAAGAACACGTAAAAAGTTATTTAAGTATAAAAAATTACGTAATGCATTCTTCAAAAAATAAAACTATTAGAATCAAACTTGAATTTTTAAACATAATACAAAAAAAACAAGTAATAAATAATAATCAAATATAGAACATAAACTTAAAGGTTTTTTGTCATAAAATGAGCAAGTATGACACAGTTGCTATCCTTCTTTTGCCATAAATATGGTTTGACGAAGAAACCATACAGCTCGTGAACAAGTGCAGCTTGCAGAAACATACTTATCTATAATCATGTACCTAGGTACCTATGACCAGTGAGTAAGGAAATGAACTTACAATTCAAAGCATTCAATTTAAATTATTACGGTTCTAGCAGTGTAATGATTGCACTTCAATTTACCGTTTTCATGAATATAATACTATAAATCGGTTAAAATTATTTCATAATTACTTCGTTCTTAATTGTTTAATTCATTTTAAAGCCAACGACAACTGCCACGATTTATAGATTTAAACTAAAAATTGTAGTCAAAGTAGGTAGGTTCTCTTTAGAAAAGGTTATTTAGTGATTATACAAATTAGTTAATATTATTACATTGAGCATGTGTTTCAAATGTATATAGACAAAATGATTGCGCTTCAAAATCTCCTCAATCTAAAAAGGAGCTCTAAGTAAGAACAATTTTCAAACTAGCTAAAACCTGTTTTGGAAGGACGCCCTCTTTCGTAGCGTTTGCCGTATGTGATTATTTTTATAGTCGGAGCAGCATTTTATTATTAGTAAATATGCTATGTTTATTTATTTTTTGCGTGGTTTTAGTTTATGCATTGATCCAAATGTTATACCTATATTAAAAACTGTGCATTTAAAGTGTGTGTGTTGCTGTAGCGGCTACGGACACACATCATCTGTGAAAATTTCAACTGTCTAGCTATCACGGTTCATGAGATACAGCCTGGTGACAGACAGACGGACGGACGGATAGACAGACCGACAACGAAGTCTTAGAAATAGGGTGCCGTTTTTATACGTTGGATACGGAACTACTACTACACTGGAAAACTACAAAACGTGCACGACACTTAAGTATATCTAAAGCTACGAATGTTTCTTGTATTTTAGCGTATTTTTTTGTATATGTGACTTCCAAAGTGACTCTACTCTGCCTGATCGAAAGCATGAGCAGAATCCAACAGTAGTGGTCACCATATTCATTGAGAATGCAACAATGGAGCATGGTGACGCACACTATGGCTGCTAATTGAGATGCTTCTGCATCTGTGGGCCTCCGGTCTCGCACACACCAACAAAAAACACCAGCACGAACATAGCACAACATAGTACCGCCCTGGCCAAGCCGGCCCATTCGTGCTGACCTGAAATCAGCGTGGCTCAACTATGTTAACTCTCAATCATCACTTCAACTACAGAAGCCTATTTTAAGTCGGCAGTTTATACATAAACTAGCTGCGCCCGCGACTTCGTCCGCGTCGAACAGTGACTTTGGGTAGCAGTTTTAATTATTAAGGCTAATATTATTTTAAAAATAAGACACACTTTTCACTGTTAAAAACATATTTAAGTATTTATATAAGTACATAAAATAAAAAGTATTTTGTATGAAATTATTTCGACATTCGACATGGCCAAGGCTTTCAACCTGTTCTTGCACCGTTCGCTTCTCTCCGATCTCTAAGCATTCGGTCTGCCTCCTAGAGTCGTCTCTAGATTTACTCTTTTCTTCATCAGCGCCTTCGCATTCGGGTTCTTTGCGACGGACGGCGCGGCCTCTGTTTTTCTGGAGGTAAACGCTAGCGTACCTCAGAATTCGGTCCTGTCGCCCAAGATGTTTCTTCTGCATGTCAATGACATATTAGCCCTTGGCAATATACATTGCTATGCAGACGATAGCACAGTGCATGGGCGATATTATGGATACCCTGCAGCCAAGATAGTAGACGTTGAGGAAAATGGATAGGAGATTGTCGCTGAGCTTGACCGGGTTTTGAACCGCATTTAACAATGTGGTGATGAGAATCTGGTCGAGTTCAACGTTAAGAAAACACAGGTGTGCCCGTTCTCTACCAAAAAGTCTCCGTTTCTTCCCCTCCCCACTTTTCAGAGCACTCAACTGCCACTACGGGGTAAGCTCGGTGTCCTGGGCATGGATATTTGCCGGGACCTCGAGTACTGTCTCATTAGTCGGCGGATCAGAATATATATTATTTTTAGATCATGTGTGCTATCATATACCAGAACTCACGTCTCAGTGTAATCATGTCGTTACTGTCATTTGGCATACAATCATCTCCTATTTTTAGAAGAGCATTTGCATATTGACACTGCTCATAAATCATTGTGAAGTTGTACTCGCATAATTGTAGTAAGACAAAACTTTTTAACATGTACCCATAATACATATGTTTCATACAGGCATTTATTTCATCTTGCGGCGTACGCCTTTTGCTTTTTTTTGTGTTTAAATCCCGCCGGATACTTTTCCTTCGGATTTTTTCACGAAGAAAATTATTTGAATAAACAAAAAATCATGTTAACAAATCGAATCCTAGTGAATAATAACGAATTTGTAGTAGCAAAATTCAACATCCGCATGCGGCACAGTCGTCTGCCCTCACATGTCTGCCCGTTCGGGTCAGCACACTTAGGCATATTGTGATAACTCAGTAAATGTTACATCTGAATAGCTCTAATATTTTGTCTCCTGTCCCAAACTCATGAAACATTTTTGCAAACCTTGCATCATCATCATCAGCCTATCGCAATCCACTGCTGGACATAGGCCTTGCCTTGCCTTGCCTTCACAAACCTTGCATATTTCCATACAAACTTTCATCCCCTATTGCTATTTTACCCCCTTGATCTTAAAATTGTTACGAAATTTAAATGATATTTTTATTTATATGTAATCAACAACCTAAAAAATAAAGTTTAAGATTTTAGCTTAAAATGACGAACTGTATACACTGTTTTGTAATTTGTCTTATTTATTTCTATTAATATAATGAACATACAAATCATATTTATGAATGTATGTTATTTATTATATTATTATTATTATATTAATTTAAGTCTTCGTTGAAAAGGAGAAATATTTTTAATGAATTTGACATCCTTGTTACCTCGTTGCCAAGAGTGTCCGGTGTACCGGGCGGTGTCACCAAGGTAATGCGCAGGCGTGTGGCGATTAAACCACCACTCTTCTATACAATCTTTCATCCCCCCTTTCAACCCCTTATTACCTTTTTTTCGCAATAAAAAGTAGCCTATGTCCTTTCTCAGGCTCTAGACTATCTGTGTACCAAATTTCATTGTAATCGGTGCAGCGGTTTGGCCGTGAAAGCAAGACAGACAGACAGACAGAGTTACTTTCGCATTTATAATATAAAGTATGGAAGTATGGATAGCCTTCCTCGATAAATGGGCTATCTAACACTGAAATAAGTTTTCAAATTGTACCAGTAGTTCCTGAGATTAGCGCGTCCAAACACATAAACAAACTCTTCAGCTTTATATATTAGTATAGATGTATTTATTATACTCTTCTAAGATCTAATACTCATAATAAACAACACAATTATTTAGATAAAGATTAATATTAGGCATTATGTTGATAAAAACTCTTTGGCAAATAACTCATTATTAGGTACCAACTCTTAGCGTCTTATACTCGTGATAACTTCTAAACGAAATGTCGGATTGGGATGAAACAAAAAGTATTTTACTTCTACATAAATACCCTTGATAACATAATGCTTAATTTGGATAAGGATTAGTATTACGATACACATTTAACGTAGTTTCTTTCTTCAGACGATTTAATATTTTTTTCGAACACAAAAGCGGTTATTGTGACTAAACCATGATAGTTAGATATATGCTCTCGCGGACTTTTTTGTAGATCTTAATGGGCCCTACAAACCCGTAATACATTATTTTGTTCTATTGTCAATAGTCTTTGCAGCGCACGCATAAATAGGTTCTCGATTTCACACCTTGGGTTAGAAATTAGCAATTTTCTTACGGATCCCTAATTTTTTGAAAATAAAATATAGCCTATAGCCTTCCTCGATAAATGGACTATCCAACACTGAAAGAATTTTTCAAATCGGACCAGTACTTCCTGAGATTAGCGCGTTCAAACAAACAAACAAACAAACAAACTCTGCAGCTTTATAATATTAGTATAGATTACTAACAAGTCCCAGTAAGGATTATAAAACTTCAATCATTACAAGTATTATATTTTGTCCACAGTTCCACACGCATCAGTTACTGTTGACTGATATCTTGGACGGTACGGAGATCCGTCGCGGAGCGCCATGCTGGTACAGACGCCCAGATGTTGGGCTTAGCGCTGTTAATGACGCTGCAATGCTGCAAGCAGCTATGTTCTCCACTCTAAAGAGACATTTCCACAACAAACCTTACTACAACTTGGTTTTGGAAACATTTAACGAGGTACGTCTTGCTTGTTACTGCTTTTGCTTAGTTCGTGGTTATCTAAAAACAATGCTTTTTAAAGGTGCATTATCAAGAGCAAAACGGGAACTATTTATTTTCTAAACAAACGAGAAAAAAGCACCAAAGTCTTAGCGTTGGATTGAAGAATGTACCTATGTTTACAAGATTTTTTTTAAAACTAGAATCTACCTCTTTTAGTTGAGTTGCCATATGAAAAATGAGAAACATAAATGAAAATCAATAAGTTAAATAACTTCTTTGAGAGAAAAATATATTTAAGGAATTTATTATTTTGTAATTTTCAACACAATTCTTTTTAATACTACAGATGCTGTTAAAGTGCTCCATCGGGAATCACTTAGAGAAGTTAATGATGAAGACGGATAAGCCGGACTTGTCACATTTCACAATGGAGAAATATGAAACTATCACTAAATACAAGACTTCATATCACACGTTCCAAATGCCCGTTACGTTGGCACTATTGATGGCAGGAGTTGATGACGTAGAGACGCATAGGCAAGCTAAGACTATTCTTTTGAAAATGGGAGAATTCTTCCAAATTCAAGTGAGTACCTATCATTACTTTTTTTAAATTCATTTACACAATAATATACGTACCAATCAAATGAAATATTGAAAAGAATAATTTTGTTTGCTATGTTGAAACTAAAACAAAATGATTTTACACACATTTTATAGTGGTTGATAAGATCAGAAATTTATGGAGACCAACCTCTGTTTTCTTTTCTTAAAATGTAGATCAATTCTAGGGGTTTGTTAGTAACTAGACTCGCTTAAACACTAATTTGTAAAACTATTTAAAAATAAAGTTAAAACTTTGATTAAACTAACTAATCTTATAACAATAAAAAACAGGTCAAGTGATATCGTCAGTGCTTTAACGCATGAAGTAAATAGTTACAATTCTGAACCCAGGGCCCTGTTATCACTGTTTAAGTTTAATTCAATGTACAATTAGTGAAGAAAAGTAATCAAGATTAAATTGAACACAACCCATTGATGTACCTCCTTTTTTACAGGATGATTTCTTAGATTGCTTCGGTGATCCATCTGTCACCGGCAAAAACGGAACAGATATACAAGATGGAAAATGCACCTGGTTGTCAGTCGTCGCCTTACAGAGGGCAAATCCTAAACAAACGCAGTTCATGGAAGAGTACTACGGTAGCTCTGATCCAGAAGCTGTCGCCAAAATCAAGGATCTCTATGAAGAACTTCAACTACCTCACACGTATTCTGTCTTTGAAGAAGCCACTTATGATCTCCTTAGAACACAAATCCAGCAAGTAACGCGCGGATTGCCTCACGACTTATTCTTCAAAATTTTGGACAACATCTTCAGGCGAAGCATTTAAACATTCGTCGTTTCTAAATATAAGTTACTGTCGTATAAAAGGTGAAAATGACTAGGTTATTATTATTTGTTCTGTTTTGACATACTTACGGTACTATATAAAATAGACAAGTATTTCTGAATAAATTAGTATTTTGAAACACTGTCTAATTTTATGTATTACTTTAGGTGTCTTTTTTGTAATAATATGTTAAGAAAAAAAAATATTGACGAATTTATTGTTCTCGAATGTAAATGAGACTTAGGTTTGGCTAGATGAAGAGTCTGGCAAAAGGCAGAATCGGGCAGAAGTTACTAAAAAACCACGCTGATGTAATAAATATATGAACTGTCACTAACTAGTATTTAATGTTATTGCAATTAGTGTAGTATTTAGGATAACTATGAATAGAATGTAGAGTGAGTGAGATAGTGTTTCATAAACAGTAAATGAGATAACTTTCATAAAAATGCCGTGATATAGCTTGTTATAATACTGTTCGTGTGATTTATAAAGGAACGTATTAAATAATCATGTATATCTCTCAATAATGATATTAAAAGTATTGATCGAAAGTACTTTGGCTTTTATTTTAATGTCAAAATATAATCTATATATGTAAATAAAAGAGGAAGGTGACTGACATCGAGATAGAATAACGCACAGCCCAAACCGCTGAACCTAGAATCCTGAAATTTTGCATGTTGGTTCTTTTTATAACGTAAGTGAGCACTAAGAAAGGATTTTTTGAAATTCCACCCCTAAGGGGGTAAATCAGGGGATGAAAGTCTGCGTGAGCGAAGCCGCGTCCAAAAGCTAGTATAATATATATACATAGCGTGGATAGTATGAAACAAGTTTCAAAAGCCGTAGTCACGCGTTACGTAGAAATGTACCATAACACATTAACAACTTGTTTCATACTTTTTCAACGTCGTTTTTTGTCGTAGTTGGGTTTTAGTTTTTACTTTTTTTATACTATGTAGTGAAGAGTTTGTATGTCAGAAAAGTGGTCAACATTTTATGAATAAAATTATCTTTGAGAGATAAATATAATAAAAAACATTTAATTCTTTAATTTTATTAATTTTGACATTAAATTACAACCATTTATCTGTGACAAAAACACAAAAATATTAATATACTTTAATTATTAGTAATACTGGCTGTTTGTGCCTTTGCCTAAAAAAAAAGCGCCGATGCGCGCGCATTGCTAATTTGTGAACAATTAAAAATTATTCCGCGCGCTTTTACTTTTCGCTGTATTGGATTTATTCGATCAAGAAAGTCCGAGTTTTATTTATTTCCTCGCAAATATGTTATAAAACGTCGTATGACATATGACATACGTGCGCTTTGATAATTACAGCCTCAGCTTTCTTGTAGCCCTCGCCTGGGGCTCGGGCTAGCAATATCGCCTCGGTTGTAATTTTCAACTTACCGCACTTATATCATAATGTACTATTATGGAATAGGGCGCAAACGAGCAGGCCTTACCTGATGGTAAGCGATTACCGCCGCCCATGGACACCCGCAACACCAGAGGTGTCACGAATGCGTTGCCGGCCTTTGGGAGATTTGGAGGGGGGAGGGGGGTATGGACCTCAGGTATCCTCACTCACTCGGTGAAACACAGCGCAAGCGCTATTTTACACCGGTTTTCTGTGAGGCCGTGGTATCACTCCGGTCGAGCCGGCTCATTCATGCCGAAGCGTGGCTCTCACACGGTTAAAAATGATGCAGAAGCATCTCAATAGGCCGTAGTGTGGGTCACCATGCTGCATTGTTGCATTGTCTGCATTAGCAATTAGTATGGTGACCACCACTCTTGGATTTTGCTCATGCTTTCCATCAGGCAGAGTCAAAACACTTTGGCAGACTCATACATAAAAAATATTCGAACATTTTGAGTTTTCATACAAGCGTAAACATCAACTAACATTTTTATACGTACGAGTATAGATAGCTATGGTTGTGTATAGTATATGGGTGTGTACCTATGTGTAAGCATGTCAGTCACCGTCACCTTCCGATCTTAAATTCATGATATACTCGTATAAAGATACATACGTCTTTGTGATGTTAAATCGCATTTCAATAAGAATACTCGTATCGTTCTCTTTTACTTACCATAACTTCGAGGCACAATACCTTCAAGATCAGATAACTGTATTTATGTTACATATAAAATGCTTGCAAAGCTTCTCTGTCCCATTACTCTTGTATCGTTGAAGAAGGTATGTTCTTAGTTATGAATATTTGTAGAAAATCAGTATTCAATGTATTAGTGATAGGGAAAAATAATACTTTAACTGCGGCTACAGAAGTCACTGTAAGGTACCTAATGCTTATCAATAAATTTTATTTTATACTACGCCCTATAATTATATAGATTTGAAAATATGAATTTTGAAGAGATTATCGTGTCTGTCTGTCTGTGGCACCGTAGCTCGCGAACGGATGAAGCGATTTCAATTTAGTTTTTTTGTATGAAAGGTGAGTTACGTGCGAATGTTCTTAGACATGTTTCATGAAAATCGGTTTAGTCGTTTAAAAGTTATGGAGGTGAAAGTCAGTGGCGTAGCTAGGCGTGGGCGTAGGTAGATCTTGGGAACGAAAGAAAAGGGGCCTCCCTGATGTGACTTCGCCCACGTCTATGTAAGTCCACGCTACGCCACTGGTGAAGGTGGGGAAGAATAACCGAATGTCTGCAAAAATATCATTGGCGTATGATTACTCGATTAAGTGCTTGAGAAGGGGGTTTTTTAAATTTTGAATTTTAGCTTGTCCTTTATACCTTTTAAAAGTAAAAAGGAATAGAGAAAACCAATCAGGTTCAAAAAGCGACGATAAGGTATACCGTAAGGTCGTACGTGAACTTTTTCATTCCAGGCTACTGCTACTGCCACTTTATGAAGATTAGGAATAAAACAGCGATAGATCTAATAGAGAGAGAACTAAAATAGCAACATCAAATGGCTAATTTGTTTATTTTTTTTCAATATGAGATCCACTATGAGCAACAGAAAACTGAAATACGTCTTGCGTTTGCTGTATATAGCGATCAATATTTCGTAAGGCGCTTACTCTTTACCTATTTTCTGAATAACTGTATTTATTTTCAGATTTGGTCGACGTTTTTGGAGTACTATTACACCGAGGTTCTTTGATATAGAAAAGGAAAAAAATGATTTCTTCAACGCTTTACCTAATATCATCGATGATCTTGCCGAACATCCCAAGTTTCAGGAATCACGGATAGCTAAGGAATGGATGAAAAAGGTAATTCAAAATTAGAGTGAATACTACAAGTTGAATGAGCTAAAGTTTTTTTTTAACTTTGCTGTGCCAGTAACATTTTATGTATGGGCCTTCAAAAATGAGTCTACTCGGTTTGATGGAAAGCATGAACAGAATCCAAAAGTTGTTGTCACCATACTCATTGTGAATGCGGACAATACAACAATGCAGCATCGTGACCTACACTATGACGGCCTATTGAGATGTTTCTGCATCATTGGGCCTTATGATTAGTATGTATTATCCAGATACTATAGAAATGGATTAACCCTCTATGGCAAATGAGCTAACATGATTAATAAGTTTGTTAAGAAAACTGTCAGAAAACTGTTTATCTATACTTTTAAAAGACTGATAAATGACGACTGCCATCGTAGATACTTAAAACTCAAATGACACAAGATTTGTGAGTGTGGGGCACACTCACACTGATGTGTGCCCCACAGTGATTAGATTAGAGATAAACTCTTTAGAGTAAGGAGAGGGTGGGAGGTTTTGATTAGATTTTGTAGGTAGTAGAGCCACGCTGATTTCAGCACGAATGGGCCGGCTCGACCGGGGCGGTACTACCCTCGCACAGAAAATCAACGTAAAATGACAGCGATCGTGCTATCGTGTTTCGTTGGTGAGTGCGAGACCGGATGCCCAAATAGTCTAGTCAACAAGTTCCATACTTGTTGACTAGACTAAAAGATGCAGAAGCATCACTAGGCCGCCATGGTGTGGGTCGCCATACTGCATTGTCTGCATTCGCAGTGAGTATGGTGACCACCACTCTTGGATTCTGCTTATGCTTTCCATCAGGCAGAGTAGTCATTATGGCGGGCCATTCATTAAAAAAAAAAAAAAAAAAAAAAGATATCCAGTAAGTTCAATATGACATACACGCTAACGATAACATTTTTTTAATAAATAGCTGGCGCGTGTAAGTAGAGTCCTATGAGCCCCGGCACGCTTGAATGACTTCCTGGGTTGCCCTACCCTAAAGTCGGTGCTAGTTAAAGCTCACTAGAAATAATGTACTATTATTTTATAACTTCAAGGTAATAAACGGTACTGTCACCGGAGGTAAAGCGGCAAGAGGACTAACCACAGTCATGTCTTTTAAAATGGTCGAAAAGCCAGAGTACATAACGAAAGAAACGATACAGCTCGCACATGCTTTAGGATGGTGCGCAGAGCTTGTAAGTATTGTAAATTATATCTACACAAAATAACCTTATATATATCGACCTTTAAAGAGGGTGTTACCTTAGTTAGGTCTTCATCACTCATGAACAGATTTTCATTCATTTATTAAGGAGGGTAGGGGGATGAGTAGGTACGTCCCGTGTTGCCCCAATCAAAATAACAGAGAAATATTTTTTATGTATCAACCATGATGTTGGTACATATAAAATGAGTTCACTGGCTACTGAACTATTAAAACCATCTCAACGTTGAAAATTAAATAGATTCAATTAATTAAATGATAATGAAAAGTTTCTTTTTATGAAGTTTAAATAAATAATAACCGTACCTCTACCCTGGGAGAGCCAAGCTTCGGCATGAATGAGCCGGCTCGACCGGAGTGATACCACGGCCTCACAGAAAACCGTGTGAAATAGTGCTTGCGCTGTGTTTCACCGAGTGAGTGAGGATACCGGAGGCCCATACCCCAACCCCTCCCCCTATCTCCCCCCCCATCCCCCAAAGGCCGGTAACGCACTTGTGATGCCTCTGGTGTTGCTTACCATCAGGCGATACGTCTGCTCGTTTGCCGGTCTATTCCATAAAAAAAAAAATTCGGACCTCTTACACACAACGCCATCTAGTCCCAAGCTAAGCAGAGCTTGTGTTATGGGTACTAGATAACTGATATAAAAAATATAAATACATATATACTTTTTTTGTAAATGCATACATATTATAATAGGTCTTTACCTATGAAATTGCCGTTTTGTATGCAATAAGTGAAAGTACTTATTTTTTCAAACTTTTTTATTTCTGTTATTCGAAGTAATCACCCATGCAATCGAAGCATCTTTGCCAACGCTTTGGTAGTTTATTGATGCCCTTCTTGTAAAATCAGCTGGACGGGAGGGAACAAACTCTTCAAAGGCATTTTGTACTGCCTCTCGGGAATTGAATTTTTTACCCACTAAAAAGTTGTCTAAATTTTGGAAAAAGTAATAGTCGGTAGGTGCAAGGTCTGGTGAGTATGGCGGATGAGGGAGAGCTTCCAACCCCAGCTCTTGCAGCTTGGAGACTGTCTGAACTGACAACATAATTTGGTACAGTTCGCAACAGACAGTTCATTTCGGCAATTTCATAGGTAAAGACATATTATATATATAGAAAACAACCAAACTCCGAAACAAATATTTGCAGATCATACAAACATTTGGTCCGACCCGGGAATCGAACCCGAGACCTCAAGCACAGCAGACGCACTGCGCCACAGAGGCAGTTATATTGTTAGCACAATTTAAATAACAAATTCAGGCTGCAGGTATTAAATATTTTTGTTTCACACAGCTTCAAGCTTATCTTGTGGTATTGGACGATATTGTTGACGGATCGTTGACTCGTCGAGGACAACCCTGCTGGTATCTTAGAGAGGATGTGGGCATGGCGCACGCTGTTAACGACGCTATTCTGATTAATTATTCTATACACCGCATTATAAAAAACTATTTTGAAAACTCATCGATTTATGTCAAGTTGTATCAAGCGTTTAATGAGGTTAGTGAAAATAAAGGTTACTTCATATTTCACAATATACTTTTGATTTTAATCTTATAATAACTAGGTAGGTACTATGAAAATCATAAATTAAACTCAATCCCAGCTTTTACATTTATATCATCTTTGGTTATGTTCTAAATCTAGTTTATGAACTAGATTGTGCTGACTGTACGTCAAAGAATGAATTTACAAGGTTGAGTAAAATAGCACGTGTAACGGTCGATTAGCACCAAGTAGAACGTTCGGGATATGAATGCGTGAAATTACTCGAACGAAGGTATTTTTATAGTATTTGACAGGCTTGACCCAATTCAATACTAAATTTACATATTTAATAGATAATATCAAATATTGTTTACCATAAATATTCTAATGATTATTAGCATACAATTATTATTTGATAATACAGGATTGTGTAACATTAAAGATTTGATATGAAATATAAGTCGCGCCGGAAGCTGACAAGCGGAAGGCGCCAAGATATTAATATGAATCAACTATTTACTTGTTTTTAAAATCACCAATTGAATTATAAGTTTATAATATATTTTATTGTATGCCTAGTAATTATTAAGATTTAAACAAATGAGGCATTTATACGAGGTTGGAATCGTTACTTATAACACACGCTTAAAAAAAGAAATAACAAGAAGCGACTTAACACTAAACATCGACTACTTCTCCATTGACAGAAGCTTCGTCTCCCAAACGTTAAAAACATAATTATGTGCAGATTTGCTCTTCGCGCTAGGATCGACTCTCGAGTTGAAATGCAGTTTTTTGTGGAGGAAAATTCACCTCCAGTCCCTTCCGCGATAAAATTTTGGCTTAAAATTGCCTTTTCGAGATACTTCTTCAGTAGGTACCTATCTGCACTCATTATTCCCACTTTGTCTATTTCAGACATTATTTAATACAAGCTTTGGGCAATTTCTGGATATCAGGGGATCGGAACACAAGAAAAGGTATGAAAGTTTTACTAGGGAGAATTACGATGAAATCATTAAGCACAAAACTGCCTATTACACATATGATTTGCCCATCAGTATTGGATTGATTTTGGCAAATCATTTCAGTGAAGAAACCAAAACTAACTGTAAAAACATTTCATTTCAACTGGGGAAATTATTTCAGATACAGGTGAGTGTAGGCACAAACAATTTAGAGAGTTACCGCATGATTTTAGTAGGTACCTACTGTATAAAATTGTTTATTTCAGGACGATTACATTGACTGCTTTGGCGACGAATTCTTAACTGGAAAAAAAGGTACTGATATTCAAGAGGGCAAATGTACTTGGTTAGCGGTGAACGCACTTCAACGTTGCAACAAAAATACCCGCGCCGTTTTTGTTGCATGCTACGGCAGCAAGGAACCCGCGCATGTGGAGCGGATCAAACAACTTTATACTCAATTAAAACTACCGCAGATTTATAAAGAACAAGAACGTCAAATGTATAACAATGTTGTACAAAAAATAAAAACAATACATTCTCCAGCGCAACGAGAATTATATAATAGACTTCTGGATATGACATACGATAGAAAGAAGTAAAGTAGCTAGTTTAAGTACCAATATCTCTAGGTATTCTGGGACCTATTTTTGTTAACAAGTTCATAGTTTGTTTGTTGTTTGTTGTGTTTGTTTTGTTAACACTACTACTTACCTATTGTGTATAATTTAAGATTTAATTAACAGTTTATGATTATGAATAAGCTTTTGACAATGAGTAAAGTTTTATTTAAGAAAAATAAGAAAAAGTTTTGTGGACAGATTGCAAACGTAAAGGATTATGAATGTGACAAAATAAAGCAACTTCCGCTACATTTTTGAATTAAATCACTTGTACTTATTCCACTATTTTATTTTTGTTTACACCTGACCGGTTTCGCCTTATGGCATCATCAAAGGTTACTGATTATACAAAATAAAATATTCACATCTAAAACCCACCAACTGCGGGTACATGTAAATATCAGTGTGTCCGTGTAAGGAATTTTCCCCGAAATCAGGGAAATTGTATTTATCTCCACCTACGCTATTTGTGAAATTAGTAACTTACAGCTATACAAAGTCCCAGTTATGATATGAAATACTAATTACAAATAATATATTAATTTTAATAATTAAAATTATTAAAAAAAAATTGACACAATTTTGGACATTAAATATAAAGAGGACATGACATAATCATTTTATTTCAAAATTTTTCAGCATTAATGTCGATTTTAATAATTTTAATTATTAAAATTAATATATTATTTGTAATTAGTATTTCATATCATAACTGGGACTTTGTATAGCTGTAAGTTACTAATTTCACAAATAGCGTAGGTGGAGACAAATACAATTTCCCTGATTTCGGGGAAAATTCCTTACACGGACACACTGATATTTACATGTACCCGCAGTTGGTGGGTTTTAGATGTGAATATTTTATTTTGTATAATCAGTAACCTTTGATGATGCCATAAGGCGAAACCGGTCAGGTGTAAACAAAAATAAAATAGTGGAATAAGTACAAGTGATTTAATTCAAAAATGTATTATAACTAGTTCCATCAAGTGCCGACAATCGAGAGTATAAATTACAACTTCCGCTAGTTCCAAAACGTGTTTTATTGTTTTTAAACCATTACCTGTTTAATTTTCTAATTTTTAAAGTTTTTAAATCTCATTAATCAGAAGATTTTGTTATTTTATGTACAAATTTAAGTTAAAATGAACAGATAAAATTAAAGAACAATTAATTTAAACACAATAATGAGAAATTCTGAGTTAAATGGATTTTGTTTTAATGTCAATGTCAGTCAGTCAGTGTCACTGTCACTACACTGTCAGTGTCAACAACCAATTGTACGACACGAGTGAGTAATCAGACTCATCAGAATTTGTATTTTATAACTAATAAATCGTTTATTTGTTAATGGTACATTAATTTCTTAAAACGTAAAACTGTTATTTAGTGTATGAAAAATAGCTTTGAAGTTTTGACGTTTAGAATAATATATATCTAACATAAATGTTGTGTACGTGATACCATAGGACATTCCTTAAATCGCGGTCAGAGAAAGTTTGAATCTGGGTAAAAAAATTCAATATTTTATCATGAATAATTTAAAGTTTGTTCGGCTGTTGAAAAGAACAAGAATATTCTGTGACCATGACAAATATTCAGGGTGAGTGAAGATCATGTACTTATTTTTTAGTTCTATAAAATTAATTTACCTTTAAACTTATCTAATTCTATAAAAATTAAAAATTTGTAGGATAGTTTGGAAAGTGTTTCTTAGTTTATTTTAAATTATTAAGTTACTTTTAAGTTAGTTTAGTTAGTTAGTTTTAAGTTATTATTAAAAACATGCATTGATAAGAGATCTGAAGTAACTCTCAATTATATTTAAGAAAATAAATAGTAATAATAGTTCAGACGAATTTCATATATGTTATAACAGTTTCTATGTTCTGTGTCCTATATAAATAAAATAACTAAATATTTCGGACACTTAACAAAACTAAACTAAAAAAGGAATAGTATTAGAACACCCTTTTAATTTATTGTACCTCAAATTAACTTGTAAGACATAACGGTGATGATCTTAAGAAAAAAGAGAGGCTATGAGATAAGACATTTCACACTCAAAAAAGTCATAAAAATGTCACAGATTATAAATTATTATTAAATTCATATTCCAAATCTTTAATTTTATACACTATTGTTAATTTTAATAAAAATCTGACAGATTGCAGAAAAGCAACAGGAAATGGGTTTCAGTAAATAGAAAAAGAGATGATTAAATCAACTTTTTAAAATCCATAAATTCGCATGAATTAATATGTCACTGTAAGATTATAAAACCGTTGGATTATAATCTACCTAGCGAGATTGCAAACTATTGATGGATTGTCAACTGTGATGTACTGCTTATGGGCGTCATATTGTCAATCCCTGATTGGTCGGTTTTAGAGTAGGCCGTTCAATGGCCATAGACTTCGGTTAGAACTTCTTTAGTTAATCATAAATTAATTTTACTGTCACAACAATTTTATATAACTAACTTGCTGACCCATGCAACGTCGTTTGCATCTCCTATTGACCGTAGCGTGATAATTTTCCTCCGTTTTGGAAACATTCTTCATTGGTGCTCCGCTCCTATTGGTCTTAGCGTGATGATATATTATAGCCTATAGCCTTCCTCCTTAAATGGGCTATCTAACACTGAAAGAATTTTTCAAATTGGACCAGTAGTTCCTGACATTAGCGCGTTCAAACAAACTCTTCAGCTTTATATATTAGTATAGATGTATTTATTATAAGATCTAATACTCATAATCAACAACACATTTATTTGGATAAAGATTAATGTTAGGTATTGTGTTGATAAAAACTCTTTGGCAAATAACTCATTATTAGGTACCAACTCTTAGCGTCTTATACTTATGATAACTTCTAAACGAAATGTCCGATTGGGATGAAACAAAAAGTATTTTACAATTTTCTTAGGGATCCCTAATTTTGAAAAATAAATATATAATATAGCTTATAGCCTTCCTCGATAAATGGACCATCCAACACTTAAAGAATTTTTCAAATCGGACCAGTAGTTCCTGAGATTAGCGCGTTCAAACAAACAAACTCTGATAGATTTAAAGCTGTGAGGTATTTTCAACATGAGATCAATTTTAAAAAAAAATAAAAAAATAAAAAGCCTTTATTCTAACATAGTACATGCAGTTTCCCTTATAATTTATACATCTTAAACCCTAAATCTAAGTCTTCTATATAGTCGTCTCCTCGGCGTAGGCCTCCCCCATCTTCCTCCACAGTTGTCCTCTCTTGCTTTTCTTTCCCAAGTATTGCCGCATCTTTCTTTAAATATATCGCTCCATCTTCTTCTTGGTCTTCCTTTTCCTTGACTCCCTTCCCTTGGTGTCCATTCAATTAATCTTTTTGTCCATCTGTTGTCTTTTATTCTGCATATGTGGCCTGCCCACTTCCACTTTAAGGTGCGAATTCTTTTTACTATATCTGGTATTTTTGTTTTTTCTCGAATAACAGTGTTTGGTATTTTATCTTTTAGTTTATACTGTAGACTCATATAGTTTTCTTTTGATGTGCGATTTTATTTCTCTATTTTTCATGATTTCTTTTAAATTCCAGTATTTTTGCCACATGAGATCAATTTACTATCACAAAAATACTTAACATTCGGCAACAAAGACGAATTAACAAACAAATATGGCGGCGCGGGACATATGCTGTTCAACCAATTACCGCGTGATTTGCGATTCGTCAATACCATTTCACAATCTATCTACTGTTTGCAATCTCGTGAGATAGATTACAGTCTAACGGTTTTGATAATCTTACGGTAACAAATATAAAGTAAATTCAACGTTGTAATAAATCATAAAACAAGTAACAACAAAAATGAAGATAAAAATATATGAGATTTCAGTATTATAATATTGTAGCCTAAGTAGTAACTTAGGCTACATTTTTTAGACTAGCTTTGCCCCGCGGTTTTGCCCATGGTTGATGTCGTACTGAGCGTAACACCGCTACGCTCAGCTAGTATTCAATAAAATTGAACATTCATTAATAACATCAGGAATGTATGGGAACTGTACCTACTTATTTATTATTTTGTTACAGAGTTTTCCAACAAATGGCTCAGAGATCCACATCAACTCTGTCTTCACAAAAAATTAAAGAAAAAGAAGTTTTTCATGATGCATTGCCAGGTATTGTGGACAATCTTATGACTAGCCCAAAATTGTCTAAGTTGCCTGAAGTTGCGGATTGGGTGAAAAAGGTAATCTATACAAATAAATAAAATTGGAGTGTCTATTTGGAATATTAAAATAACCACTTTTTAACCGACTTCAAAAAAAGGAGGAGGTTCTCAATTCGACTGCATTTTGTTTTATGTTTGCTACCTCATAACTTTCGACTGGGTGAACCGATTTTGATGATTCTTTTTTTATTTGAAAGCTGGTGCTTCCCGTGTGGTCCTATTTAAATTTGGTCTTGGTACTTGTTGCTAAATTCATATGTATGTATATTGTATACACGGTATAATATGCCAAATTTTTTTTTTACAATTTGTGTCTGTCTGTTTTGGCTAATCTCTGGAATGGCTGGACCGATTTTGACGGGACTTTCGCTGGTAGATAGCTGATGATATACGAAGTTAATTAGGCTACTTTTATTTTAGACTAGCTGCACCCCGCAGTTTTTTTATGTTAAGGTACAATAATAACCACGGGGCGCAAGTAGTGATCAATAAATGATGACTTATTAACTTGAAGAAAATTAAATAACTTTTAATTTTAATAATTTTTTGTTCTCTAATATTTTATTAAGATTCAATTTAAATAAACCAAAATTTTATAGTAAATGTTAGTGCAGCAGTGGACTGTGAAAGGCTGATGATAATGGATTTTATCTTGAAAATATTCCACTACTATTACTTAATAGCCAATAGAGTAGATGATACCTTAGTCAAATTGGTTACTTTTTATCATCCGTCAAAACTTAAACTTTGAAAATGTACTAAATACAAACTTGTGTTGTCACTGTTTTAAACTACTCAAATGAGCAATAATATATTTCAATGTTTATTTGTTGTAAATTGTATAAAAAAATAGATGTTGGTCGATTCTCAGACCTACTCGATATGCACACCAAATTTCATAAAAATCGGTCCGGCCGTTTCAGAGGAGTATGGTAACTAACATTGTGACACGAGAATTTTATATATAAGAAGATAATACTAAGCCGTTTATTTTATGGAATAGGTTTTAGATCACAATTTAACTGGTGGCAAGCATTCAAGGGGACTGATGACAATGTTTGCCTATGAGATGTTAGAAAAACCAGAGCTCATCACTGAAGAAAATCTCAAACTATCTAGAGTGTTGGGATGGTGCTTAGAAATGGTAAGTGCAAAGTCTATTACATTTCTTCATTTGTTTACAAGCGACCCGGCCCGTCTTCGCGACGAAGTCTTTGAAATTCTCGAATGTCCTGGAAATCATTTCCTCTACTATAAAATATGCATGTCATCATCATCAACAACCCATAACGTCCCACTGCTGGGCTCGGGTCTCCTCTCAGGAGAGAGTTAAGGCCATACGTCCCCACGCTGGCCGAGTGCGGGTAGGGGACTGGCAAGACAACGTTGTGGCTACGTAATCTTACCGTTGGATGTTTATATGCAAATATGCATGTATTATACACTAGTGGTTGCCCGTGGCTCCGCCCGCGTATAAGTCGGTTATCGCGGCAAATAGTAGCCTATGAGTTATTCTGATGTATAAGCTATATTACTCTAAAGTTTCATCCAAATCCGTTCAGTAGTTTTTGCGTGAAAGAGTAACAAACATCCATCCAAACTTACAAACTTTCGCGTTTATAATATTAGTATAGATTTAAACCTATTTCTTGAATCACTTGAGCTGAGCATACACATATAGAGCAGAATGAAACACCGGGTGGTCATAATCGTTTCACCTCCACGCCGCAAACCGCGGTAGGGTGACGGCCCGAGGTATTTCCACATAAAAAAAGCTGTCATGTCATAGCTCTTTATTTTAATCGGTTAGGAGATGGTGCTTCGACTGCTTCGTAATGTAGTTTCTTCCGTTGGTTGCCCCATTGTAAGCGAATGAGCTGAATATTTTAATATACTCATGGTATGGCTAATGCATTGTTCAAAAACATTTGACTAACAATGATTGATTTTCTATCAAACTGTTATATTTCATATCGGAACTAAATTTTGAACGATTTTTATGTTACTCGAATTAAGACGGGTAGTCTTAACACGCACACAGGTGCGTGTTTGTCGGTCGATAATAAATACCGGATGCGTTAATAGGATATTTATTTAGTACATTATGTATTAGGACGGCTAGGAAGTTACTGCTGCGTTAATAATGATGCAATCGAAGTAGGACGCTTGCGTTCCTTTGTCCAGCAATAACGCATCCGAATTATCGACCGATGATAACGTACCTGTGTGGGAGAGCCTTAACCTTGAGTTCTCATAATTTACATTATACCATAGATCCATTATAAAACTATTACAAAACTATAGAGTTAGCTCTTTTTTACGATATTTATATCATTACTACCCTCGCACAGAAAATCAACGTAAAATGACAGCGTTTGTGCTGTCGTGTTTCGTTGGTGAGTGCGAGACCGGAGGCCCAATTAGTCTAGTCAACAAGTTCCATACTTGTTGACTAGACTAAAAGATGCACAAGCATCACTAGGCCGCCATAGTGTGGGTCGCCATGCTGCATTGTTGTATTCGCAATGACTATGGTGGCCACCACTCGTGGATTCTGCTTATGCTTTCCATCAGGCAGAGTAGAGTCATTTTGGCGGGCCAAACATAAAAAAAATGAGTAGTATTCATAACAATCCACTGCTGGACACAAGTCTCTCCTTAGCAAGAAGGTCTATACCTACCTGGCCTACTATACGACGCTAGGCAGACGGGTTTTTAAGCTATTGCATTGCTTTTATCGCGGGCATTGAGCGCGGCGACCGAATCAAGAAATTCCGTAACGAAAAAAACCTAACACTCGAAGCTCGCACGGATCGAGACGAGCTGCTCCGAACGACGAATCAACGAATCTAGTCTGATGGTAAGCGATTATCGCCGCCCATGGACACCCGCAACACCAGAGCAAACCTGATACAAACTCTACACCAACTCATCTGGTCTGCGTGGTATAGTAGACTAAAACCTCCTTTCTGAACAGAGGCCTGTGCTCAGCAATGGCATGTTAAAGACTGTTGATGGTTAAGATGACTGTTCCTCTGCTAGAGCTATAGATACGGCCTAAATTCATCATTAGATTGTCACGTGGTGGCTTGGGTGAGCCTTAAGATCAGGCAAAGTATGTGAAATTATAACACTAGGTCAGAAGAATTTACAAAGTATTTGATGTTTTCGCGGGAAAATATTACAAATATCTATACTTATAATAAAAATGTAACGGGTCAAATTCTGTACATTAAAGATATTTTGAAAAATTTTTTTGGAGGGCTCTCTATTATCGATACTGAAGCCAAAACTGTAATTTTTTTCATTTTTGTCTGTCTGTCTGTCTGTCTGTCTGTCCGTCTGTCTGTCTGTCTGTCTGTCTGTCTGTATCTTGGCCGCGCATCACGCGGAAACTACTGAACGGATTCAAATGAAACTTGGCATGATTTGAGTTCATACTACGAGGTAGGTCATAGGATACTTTTTATCCCGATATTCAGCACGGTTCCCTGGGGGGAGGGGATGAAAGTCAAAATATGTACTTAGTTGTAATTCAATAACACATAGTCCGATTTCATTCATTCTTTTTTTGCTAGAAAGAAAAAAATAAAAGATAACGGGAAAAGTCTTTTTTTTTGTCCGCGACTGTACACTGCCTGTGGGAAGCTGAGACAGTAAATAATATAAATATATATCTTAACTAGTTGTTGCCCGCGGCTCCGCCCGCCTATATGTCGGTTATCGCGACAAATATTAGCCTATGTGTTATTCTGATGGATGCAATTTTACAGTAATATAGCTTATTACTATAAAATTTCATCCAAATCCGTTCAGTAGTTTTTGCGTGAAAGAGTAACAAACATCCATCCACCCATCTATCCATCCATCCCTACTTACAAACATTCGCGTTTTTAATATTAGTATAGATTCGCGAGAAAAAGGGACAGAAATTAAATCAGGGCAGGTTATCTAAGAGATTCCATCAGCGGTGTCCCTCGGTGGTAGTGAGGAGACACTTAGCTTCGTAGCAGCCGCCAGGCCAGAGAGAGCGCGACCTCGATGCGTCCGTTCTTATATGTTCTGACGGGGTGAGGCGGTATGGCGGGGCTAGGTGATGTGTCAGTAATGGGAGAAAGGCTTTGCCGCGCGACAAGATGCCTATGTACAGACTTAGGTATTTTCATTTGTTTTCTATTTACAGCTTCAGGGTTACTTCTGTGCAGTAGATGATATTATGGACGGATCAACGACACGGCGTGGGATGCCCTGTTGGTACCGCATGCCTAATGTCGGCATGGGCGCTCTTAACGACTGCATCCTAATGTCCAGCTGCATTACAGAGACTTTAGAAACATATTTCGTGAAATCTCCACAGTTCGTGGAACTT
The DNA here is from genome assembly GCA_949125395.1 of Diaphora mendica. Taxonomy (NCBI): domain Eukaryota; kingdom Metazoa; phylum Arthropoda; class Insecta; order Lepidoptera; family Erebidae; genus Diaphora; species Diaphora mendica. The sequence continues at coordinate 14,175,086 of OX421326.1, forward strand.
GTGCGACTCTTCCATGAGGTACGTAAAGTGTATACATATGTGCATCAGAGAACGCTAATTGCAGTTAGCAAGTATATAGTCCATTCGTTTAGATAGGGTCGGTGCACCCGCACGAAATTGTGATTATTGTTGTGAAATACGAATAAATTAATTCATACAACGGCGTAATCTAACAAATCGTACTGACTTGTGGGTGTACGACACAAGCCCTTATGATTTTGTGGCGGCTTACCGCACGTGCGTGCAACGGCGGTGCGATCAATGTGACCGTATTTTTTTTTATGATATAGGCGGGCAAACGAGCAATCGTATCGCCTGATGGTAAGCGATTACCGCCGCCCATGGACACCTGCAACACCAGAGGCGTCACAAGTGCGTTGCCGGCCTTTGGGAGGGGGGAGAGATAGGGGGAGGGGTTGAGGTAAGGGCCTCCGGTATCCTCACTCACTCGGTGAAACACAGCGCAAGCAATATTTCAGACTGGTTTTCTGTGAGGCCGTGGTATCACTCCGTCGAGCCGGCCCATTCATGCCGAAGCGTGGCTCTCCCACGGTTAATCTAAGCGAATGGACTATACTTAAAATATAATCCCTATTATTAATGCGAAAGTAATTCTCTTTCTCTCTATTACGCTTTCACAGCTTTCACTTTGATTCTTGAGAAAGGACATGGCTACTTTTTACTGCTATATTCGACACTAGCTTTTGCTTCCGCTCCGCCCGCGTGTATTACGGATATCGCGGTTAGAAAGTAGTCTATGTATTATTTTGATGTACAAGCTATATCACTGGAGAGTTTCAAACAAATCTGTTCAATAGTTTAAGCTTGAAAGAGTAACAAACATCCATACATAAATGCTTACAAGCTTTCGCATTTTCAATATGTATGGTGGATTTCAGTAGGACTGGTTGAAAGTAGAATACACACAGACAAAAGCTAATCCTCTATTTTCACATTTCAATAAATAATCTGTATTTTTTCGTTTAGTTCGATTACGTTTATTCGCACATACGTTAATTATAAACTTTACAATTGACCGATGGTTAGGCAAACGGCTAAAATAAATTGGCGTGTTTGTTTATAATAAGCTAACAGCGAGGAAGTCGGTTGTGCGTGGGATATTATTAGCAAAACAAGACGATTCAAGATCGTTCAATTACTAAAACCATCGATATACACGTACCAGGCACATTAAAACGAATGAATGAGGTTTGTATTAGCTGAATTTGAGTGAATTACTTGTAATTATTGGTTTTCATTTCTTGAATTCAGTGCTAAATACTTTATTGAATTTAGAATACGTAGATACGTCAGACGTTTGTTTAGAAGATGTTCATTAAATAGAATGTAAGTGTTTAATGGTATCTAATGTAAATAAATTATTTAAATGTTAAACGTCTATTTATAAAAAAAACTGTCAATTGTTTTTTTTTTTTTTTTTTTTTTTATATTTTAGCTGCCAAAATGACTCTGCCCTGCCTGATGGAAAGCACAAGCAGAATCCAAGAGTGGTGGTCACCATCCTCAATGTGAACAAGGACAGTGCAGCATGGCGACCAGCACTATGGCGGCCTAGTGAGATGCTTTTTCACGCCCCGCTTAAAGGACCCGGGATCATAGTTGGACGGAAACACGTGCGCTGGTAGTGAGTTCCAGGTTTTAACCGATCGGCACAGGAAAGAAGAACCGAATCGATGAGTGCGAGAGCGTATGTCTTCCACTCTGAGGCGGTGACTTCTGAGGCTCGCACGTGTTGTCCTGTAGAGGAAGGGAGAAGGCGGGACTAGTTGGAAGAGCTCTTCAGAACACTCCCCATGATAAAGACGATAGAGGACTGCCATGGAGGCGATATCTCTACGCATCTGCAGAGGCTCAAGGGACTCGGTGGCTTCAGGACTGCCGACAATTCGGATTGCTCGCCGCTGCAACCGGTCGAGAGCGTCGAACAGATACTGCGCGGCACCATCGCAAAGGTGAGAACAGTATTCCACGCACGAGCGAACCTGGGTCTTATAAAGAAGACACAGGTGCTCCAGCGAGAAGAACCGTCTCACCTTGTTTAGAACACCTAACTTCCGCGAGGCCGCCTTAGTGACGCCCTCAACGTACTCGCGCGGGTTTAGGTCGCGGCAGATGCCCATGCCCAGGATATCGAGTCTGCCTTGTAGTGGCAGTTGAGTGTTCTGAAAAGTCGGAAGGGGAAGGAATGGAGATTTTTTGGCAGAAAACGCGCACACCTGTGTTTTCTTAGCGTTGAACTCGACCAGGTTCTCAGAGCCCCATTGAGAAATGCGGCACAGAATATGGTCGAGTTCAGCGACAAGCTCCTGTCGTTTTTCCTCAATATCTGCTGACTTTGCTGCAGGACGTCCGAAGTATCTCCCATGAACTGTGCTGTCGTCTGCATAGCAATGAATGTTGCCAAGGGCTAACATGTCATTGATATGCAGAAGAAACAGCGTGGGGGACAGGACGGAACCCTGTGGCACTCCGGCGTTAATCGACTGAAAGTCGGAGGCCGCACCGTCGCAAAGGACTCTGATGCGGCGCTGGTGCAGGAATGCGGCAACCCAGTTGCAAAGTTTGGGGGGCAGGCCGAAGGCCGGCAGTTTGGAGAGAAGCGAACGGTGCCAAACCCTATCAAAGGCCTTGGCCATGTCGAGGCTGATGGCCAAAGATTCTCCGTGCCTGTCAATAGCCTCACTCCAAAGGTGTGTGACGTACGCTAGAAGATCACCCGTGGATCGTTTCGGTCTAAAACCATATTGCCGATCATTAAGTAGGGAGTGATCCTCCAGGTAGTGGATCAATTGTTTATTGATGATCCGCTCGAACACTTTGCAGATAATGGGGGTGACAGTTATCGGGCGGTAGTTGGCTGGGTTGGAGCGGTCGCCCTTTTTGGGGATGGGTTGAACATTCGCCTCTCTCCAGGCATCCGGAACAGTTCCCGAGGAATATGACAGGCGATACAGGCGCGTCAATACCGGAGACAACTCTGGTGCGCAGTTCTTAAGAACCACCGCTGGGATACCGTCGGGTCCACTAGCTTTCCGGACGTCGAGTGACCGAAGCTCCGCTCGGACATCACTCAGCCGGATGCGAATATCCCGCATTGTAGCGTCGCAGGCCGGAATGGTAGGCGGGTGCATGCCACGGTCATCGATTCGGGAGTTAGCCGCAAAGAGATCTACAAGCAGTTTCGCTTTCTCCTGCGGCTGATGGGCAAGTGATCCGTCAGGATATTTCAGCGGTGGTAGCGAGGCCTGGCAGAAGTTGGACTGCACGGCTTTAGCCAATCGCCAGAACTTTCGGCTACCCGTAGGGTATGCGACGAGTTCTTGGCCAAGTCGTGCAATGCGCTGGGCATCCGCTGTTAGGTAAGCCTTCTTGCATTCCATAAATTGAGAATTAACAAACGGAAACCTTGTTTTTTTATGATTTATTTTTAACTAGCTTTTGCGCGCGGCTCTGCCCTCGTGTTTGTCGGTTATCGCAGCAAAGAGTAGCCTATGTCCTTCCTAAAAAATCAAAGTATATCTATGCCAAATTTCATTGAAATCGGTGTAGCTGTTTGACTGTGAAAGTAGGACAGACAGACAGAGTTACTTTCACATCTATTATAAAGCTGAAGAGTTTGTTTGTTTGAAGCGCTAATCTCAGGAACCGCTGGTCCGATTTGAGAAATTCTTTCAGTGTTAGATAGCTCATTTATCGAGAAAGGCTATAGGCTATATATCATCACGCTAAGACTAATAGGAGCGGAGCAGCAATGAATAATGTTTCAAAAACGGGGGAAAATTATCACGCTACGGGTAATAGGAGACGCAAACGAGGTTGCGTCGCTTACTAGTTTATAATATAAGTATGGATTATCGACATAATAATATATAAGTTAGCGTATAGTAATTTACATGATACAAAATCTATTTACCCCGAAATAGAATAAAACGTTCAAATTTTCAGGCAATTATGTTAACGTCTATGGGACAACACATAGACTACACGATGGCACGTAGAGCGCAAGCAGACTACAGTCTATTCACGATGGAACGCTACGACACTATCGTTCGATACAAGACGAGTTACTACACCTTCCGGCTCCCCGTTCTCCTAGGATTGTCCTTAGTCAAACATGTCGACAAGAAGATGTATGCCGATGTAGATGATATTAGTTTCAAACTTGGAAAACTATTTCAAATGCAGGTGAGAAACTGAATGATTACTTGAAATTAAATTAGATAGTATTAATTGCGCTATTGTATAATTTTTTCTTCTATAAGTGAAAAACAAAAATGATATTTTCTCACTTACGTTAGCGTTGCGGTCTCTCTATATATGTATGCTCTAACTCTCACAAAGAGTAACCAGAGGTGTATTAGACGCCCATATTTTGCCAAACATAATTGATTTCGGCCCACTCACGTATAGGTGCGCTTAGTCCCTCTATTATATAATTATATGTATGTATATTATATGTTACCGTCAGATTGTCAAAACCGTTAGACTGTAATCTATCTCGAGATTGCAAACAGTCGAAAGATTGTGAAATGGTATCGACGAATCGCAAACGCGCACTGATTGGATAAAAAGCATATGTCTCGCGCCGCCATACTTGTTTGTTAATTCGTCTTTGCCTGCTGCCTTTGCCGAATGTAAAGTATTTTTGTGATTGTAAATTAATTTCATGTCAAAAATACCTGACAGCTTTAGAATTAGTTATATAAAATTATTCTGACAGTAAAATTAATTTGTGATTAATCAAAGAAGTTCTAACCTAACCAAACTCTATGGCCATTCAACGGCCTACTGTAAGGCGCGCGTAAGCAGTATATCGCAGTTGACAATCTATCGATAGTTTGCAATCTTGCTAGATAGATTATAATCTAACGGTTTTTACAATCTTACGGTGACATATATATCGTATCATCATGAGCCCTTAAAAGTCCACTGCTGCACTGGTGGACACAGGCCTCTCTCTAGAAAGGAAGTTTTGATTGTCCTGCGTAGTTTAACACCCTTAATCGCGTTTAGTGATATCCACGGGATAAATAACACTTCTGAAAATAATTCCATAAAATCTTTTGTAGGATGATTACATAGATTGCTACGGGGATGAAGAAATAACAGGCAAGGCTGGAACAGACATTCAGGAAGGTAAATGTACGTGGTTAGCAGTGACAGCCCTAGCACATTGCAACGAGGAACAAAGACAAGTGTTTGAAAAGTACTACGGTAGCAAGGACTTAGAGGATGTGGCTAGGATTAAGCAATTGTACGAAGAACTACAAATATCAAAACTTTATAAAAAAAAAGAGAATGATCTTCATGAGAATATAGTAGACCGCGTGCGTCAGCTTCCTTCGGAGACCGCACCTGCTTTCTTTTTCAAACTTATTGACCAATTATATAAAAGGAATCGTTAAATCTTTTACACACTAGTACCATCTTCGTAGCCTTTATTATTCCCAAGATTATTTAGGATTGGCTACTTTTTCAACTATTTTTTTGGCAACTGGCATCGGACCTCCGCAATCTTGAGGGCGAATTGAATTCGAAAATTGAACTTTATATGCTAGTATCTGCTAGGTAATCATTTAAAATTGCAATAACAAAATACGAAAAGTAAGGTAAACAACTCATTTATTGTTTAATTTAATACATCTTATACTAGTCACCAGCTAAAGCAAAGGGCTATCCGCTGGTCAAAGAAAATGTTTTCATAGTGCATACCCAGTTATAATTACTATAAATAATAATTTTAGTTTCTTTATATTCATAATAATTCTCGAGTTTTAAGATGACAATACTATAATGTAGATACAAGGTTAGGTTATAATTTTAAGCATCACAACTCGACTAAAATACACGTCAAATAATAATATTATGAGACGTGCATACGATTTTGGGCTCTATTTTGATAGGGATAAAGTTAATATGTTATTTACATTTGAAAACTGTTCGATCATTTTCCCGTTCATTCAAAGTAAACCTTATTAAGGACAGCTAAACTATTGTAAAATAAACTTCTAACAAGAATATGTGACCAAGGGCAACATTGTGTTTAATAATATTTATGTAACGTTAACTCGAATTATTTATCTAACGTTAAGATTTTTATTAGAAAGAAATTAGGTTTATTTTTTTTAAGTCTTTAAGTCACCGTGATTATAACATGAGACAGTGATGAACTGATGACATAGTTGCATAAGTAATAAGAACTGTTTTTGCGGTATCAAGTGTAATTAATATTGTTCGCTTATAAGATATTCGTTGATGTCAGTTTTACTAATATTTATGAACAATTCGTCAATAATAACATGGGATATGAATGAATGATAAAATTATTGGCATCATAATCTTACAAAGCTTATTAATTACCTTGAAACGGCCTCAAAGGATAATAAGAGCATTTCTGTTTTTTTTGTTAATATTTAATTAATAAATTATATTCTATTGAAAATTAATGAAAAACGTTATAACACTGGCATCACATTTGTCTACGTCATTAACTGGATAACAATTTGATGCCAAATGACAGCTGTCAAACATATCCCTACGCTATTGACTTAATACGAGACATGCTGGCGTTTACACTCACGTGTAATGATTACTGGTTTAGCCTTTTTCAAACAATTGGTAGTACTGTAAGTACTAAATTCTTTATGTCCACTACTTTTGTAAATGTATATATGTATATCTTGTATAAAGGTAACTGTATACTGAAAGTAAAACGAAACTGAAGTCTTTAATAGTAAATGTATACCGGAGTATACATTTACTATTAAAGCAACTGTAATGTAACAATACAACCGTTATTCTTTAATAATATACGAAATCTTCCTTAATTTCTCTATGTGCCAACTTTGTTAAAAACAATATTGTAATATTGAAAGTAAAAACAATAAAGTCTGTTTTATGTTACCTATAAATAAATTAAATTAAAAAGCTTTTTTTAAACAAGCTTTTACCGAAATGCCTCGAGACGAATCAAACGAGTCCAAACTCGATGATGGTGCGACGTTCCTTTACAGAGTTCCTATGGCCACCTTCTAGCTCCAGCATCAGATCAGCTCCATGTCATTATAATATTGTATTGTCATGCTGTATACATGTGCTTGCAAAATTTCAGCAAAATGGGTTGAAGATATCTGTTTCAAAATTGAGTTGCAAGATTCCACCCGAACATACAAGCATAACATACATACATTGCAAGTTAATAAAAAGCTTGTAATAACGTTAGTGTCTGTCTCAACAATATTAGGAGTTGTTGTCGAAATGTCGCTGAAATGTAGGAGGGAGTTGTCTTTTTGAAAAAAAAAGAAAAAAAAAAAAAAAAAATTCGGGAATAAATATGAACATATATGGATTTTGATTTTATCATATCTATCTGTTTATATTTGAATACCTACGTGAATTTTGATAATTCATGTTGATTTTAAATTTTACTTTTTGTGTAAACACATTATGCTATCAGTTCAAGATATTTTAACTTTTAGTGTAAAATGTGTATTGTGTGATATACAAATTTTAACAAAAAAAACCGACTTCAATCTAGACCAAATGTAAATGGGACCACACTGGAAGCAACAGCTTTCAAATAAAAATGAAATCATCAAAATCGGTTCACCCAGTCGAAAATTATGAGGTAACATAGATAAAAAAACAGTCGAAAAAAATACAGTCGAATTGAGAACCTCCTCCTTATTTTTTCTATTGTAATTACGTTTGGCATTGAGAAATTATATAGAGATAAAAATAATTAAAGTTCACGTCGCTAGACGTAAGGTGCTCCAATTATAATAAATATCATTTATAAACGGTGTATAAGGTTAGTTAGTACTGGTTAGTTAGTTAAGTATGTATATATCATAATTTACTAAAAGTATAGGTAAAATTAACAAATACACAAATTATATAGACATTTGTATAATTTTGTCGAATACTAGAACTTGTTAAACAAATAAAATTTTCTTATAATATTATAATATGTAGTTTTCTTGCGTAGACAATGAAATGTGTTTATTTATGATCTCCAAATATGTATTATTTATATAGAATGACAAAGCCCGAAACTATGAATCAAAAATCATGCCCAAGTGCGGGAAGTTGCCGAAACTCGCACCTAACGTAAGGGCCACCAGACCACCTGTGATCAAAGTCGATGCCATTCATTCGGGTAATAACCTTTAAAGTATGTTATTGCGATAAGTCGAGAACACATACATGCATAGAGCCACGCCTGTTTCCAAAAGGAGTAGGCAAACACAATTGATACCCACTTACTACGGTCCTTACACACCTTTTTTGCTTCATCCTCATTCATCAATCGCTGCATGCATGCTCGTCGGTTACTGGTGCTTTTCAAATTACCCTTTTTCAGAACATCAGCAAATTTGATCGGTAAATGTTCGCCGTGAAGACTTTTACGACACTCACTCATATTCGCTCTATAAATTCCTTTCCACAATCTCGCGGTTGGCGTGTGCGACTGCTGATCATGAGGTCTTGGGTTCGATTCCCAGGTCGGACCAAATGTTTGTATGATCTACAAATATTTGTTTCGGAGTTTGGGTGTTTTCTATGCAGGTATATTATGTACTTATTTGTATCAGTTGTCTAGTACCCATAACACAAGCACTGCTTAGCTCGGGACTAGATGGCGTTGTGTTAGATGTGTAGAAATATTTATAAATATTTATATTATTTATATATTCAATTGCGATTTTTTAAAAACTTTATCTATTATTATTAAAAAGTATTCTGACAGCGCTGACGAAGAAAGCGCATGAACCTGATTTATTATTCCATCATATAATTCAGCTTCTTTCTGTTTATACAGCTCTTCTAGTTTAAGATCGCCGTATATTTTTTTGATGATTGCAACTTCTTCTGGGTCTTCACTACCGTAATGTTCTGTAAAAAGTTTTCTCTGAGCGTCGTTGCAACGTTGTAGGGCAGTCACAGCGAACCAGGAACATTTACCTTGCTGAATGTCATTCCCAACCTTACCTGTTACCGCCTCGTCTACGTAGCAATCGAAGTAGTCGTCCTTAAAAATAAATAATACTTTCTTAATCATCTTTTATTCGAACGGTTAAAATTGAGACTTATAATAAGATGCTGATGCTGGACACAGGCCTCTCTATTATTGCACGCCACTTTGACCGACTTTGGATAACCCTATGTTGTAACATCGTTTTTTTTGGATTTCAATCTTTTAACATTTTTTTGTTTTCAGCGCCCTCTCGTTCACTGTAGTTCGAACTACAATTGGGTGCGGAGCGCGATCGAATTGTTTGGCTGGTTGGTGCACCTAGGTTGCACTAGGTGGCGTATGTTTTGAAGGATTTTTTTGTTGACATTATGACACTTAGTAACAGTGAGACATTATCATATGTGTGTCATACGATTCTCATTACATTTTAAATTGATCGCAAATAAACAAGCAGTATAGAAGTTGTACGTCTTGTTCGCACATCCAGAAATGGGGAAGGGGTTTCATCGAGAGGATTCGATATTAAGTCTATAAAGATGGGTGTGTGGCAGATGATTCTTCATTTCTTAATCTTCTCTTTTGAACTCTGAGGAAGCTTTGCTTACTGTGAATATTTATATCTTTGTTGGTAGTGTTTGTGAGTGTTCAAGTCCCACTGTCTGTGGTAAGTTAACCTCAAAAAGGTTTTTCCTTATTATCTTTTTGTATGTAGAATATGTCCTCAGGTTATTTAATTTTGTTTATAGGGTCGATAGATTACAGCTGAAAGTCTACCTACATTGTACCCGTCTTGTGGTTCGTGGTTTGTTGCTGAGGAGGATTGACTATTGGCAGCTCACAGCTCACTCCTCAAGATTTCTGCCCTACCTTGAGGGAAGTTCACATAACTTTAAATTTAATTAATTAATACTTTTACTTAGCACCTACAAGTGGATCACTGGTGGACGTCTCCTCAAGCTACCTTGAGCTGGAGAGAGTCTACGGCTGACTACCTCGAGTCAGCAAGGTGACCAGAGGGTGGCTATCCTGTGCTGTCCAGTCTACAGGCTTATTGTTTAAAAAAAAAGTATAATTTTTATTTTTTATTTCAACCTACCTTGTATGTATCTTTATAATTTTATTTAACAATTGTAATCTAAATATAATTTCTTGAACAAAATAAAAGTTTGTATGTATCGTAAGTTGTTTCTCTGAAGCCTCCCGTGGACCCTCTGCACCCTCACTTTAAATTTATCAAAATTCTTACGGCGCCCTGAGGTCTCATATTTATCCTGAGTCGAAACCGGTGAGTTTCCACCTGACAAGTTCAGGGGTTACAAATTGGCGACCAACGTTTGGCTAACTTCTCGAACCCTGAGGGTGTGCTGAGTGTGAGTTCCCGGGAGGACTTTGGATGAGACGCTTACTATCCGTCCGAGACTACCCAGGACGTTAATTGGTTTTGTGAAGTGCAGTTCGCATGTAATAATTCTCTCATTGCATTTTTCAGCACATTATTACCATCTCTGCGGTGTGGAAAAGCTTTGAGCAAAATTCAAAATTAAATCAAAATTTTACCTGCACAACTTTTGGTAAGTCTTTTTGAATTATTTTGGCGAGAACATTTTTTTCTTTTTTTTTTCTTTTCTTTCGTTTGTTTGTTGTTTTATTAAGTTCTTGTGTTTGTTCCCTAATGGATCAGCACAGTAATAGAGACACATACATATAGCTTTTATTTTGTTCGGGTTTTCCTAGAATAACTTTATTTTTAACTTTTTATATTCCTACCTACTTACAAATTAAGTAGATAAATGTGAGATTAACTTCATTTTAATTCTATAAGAGGGTTTGCATGATACAATCAAAAGGATATTGTGCTTCCCTTTATCTTGTTTGTAATTTTTACATGATAATTTAACCTTTTAGTGTATCAATTTAAATTTCAATCTAGGACACTTTACATAAATAAAAGTAGGGTATACTTTTATTTATAGTAAAGAAAACTTTTATAACTTAAGACTTTTGTTGTTTTATGGTTTTAAGAAGCAGGAACCTATTGTTCATTGAATATAGATTATCTGTAACTACTTTATAGTTGTAGAAACATGAAGCAAACATTATTAATGTGATAGAATCTAATCTGTAATTAACTTAGAGTTAGAAAGGGGATCAAAAAAAAAGTTTTCTTTTGTTACCCCACAAATTAAATAAAACTGTTTCAAATAATTTTAACTTGTAATTAAAAGTAACATTTAAGATTAATTTTTTTAAAGGTTATTGTGTTAATATAGTAACACATTATTTTTATACCATTCAGTCTAATATAATAAGTCTTGGTATGCCTGACAATAAATTTAAAACATTTGTTAAGGCCACCTTATGTAAAAAAGCATACTATAGGACAGTCGATTACCTTGAAGACAAAAATGTCTGGCTTGAGCATGGTGCAGGCCCCTCCTAGAATGCTAAAGTGCTACAACTGCAGAATGCTGTAGTTGTGGCATTTGCCTACTAATGATATTGTGGTAGGCACGCGACCTTTTTTTACTGTATTTTGACATTACAATATTTTGACATTTTCAATTATTTTATTGTATAACTTGGGTTAAAAATTTTTTTTTTTTTTTATATACCTTTATTTATATTGACACGAGACAAAAATGTACATTCGTCCATATTTAGTCATAAGACATATATGTATAAGCTGACGTCTGAAAATGCAGCAGTGGAGTTTGTTGCGCCGTTTCTTCTCCACTAGCGCCTAGGAAGCGGTGGTAAACTTAGTATTAAGTAGTTTTTGACGTCAAAAAGATGTAATTACGTTACACTATTTTGAAAATAAAGAAATTGAAATTGAATTGAATCTTTTTGTAAGACTGAATCTTTTATTTTTTTCACTAAGAAGAACTTAGTGCTTTATATTAACTTTGTTAAATTGTCAATAAATTTATTTTGAATTTTAAAACATCATGTCCCAGCTGATTAAATGTATTAATTATCATTGAAAAGGAAGAACTTATTAACGAATTGTCTGCCGTGGGTGTTTCAGCGAATCCCGATGACACGGAGATCAATTTGAGGAGTGAGCTGCGCACTGCGTTGCGGCTTATCCGGCGTGGCAGCATTAAGGCCAGCGCTTTTGTCCCTGCTTCTGCTGCTTCTGAGCTGTCTTTCTGAGAGCCGAAGATCCTTGAACTGGAAGGAGTCCTTTCTTCAGGTGATTTTTTTTTCTATTGAGGCTAGTCGCCGAAGAGTTACATTGAGGGCTAATTGTCTTCTAACTAGGTTAGCAAGGTGTAGTTTTGTCTGTCCAGAACTAGTAGGTATCCGTGACATGTTAGTCAAAATTTTGTCTGTGTCAGAAGCGGATACCGACTATACTATACTATACTCTGATGATTAGGAAAGGGAGATACTTCCTACACATAGTGAACAAATAAATTACACCTCACTTGTGTAGAGGACGGACTGTACGATGCTACCCAAAGCAAAAACTATTGCTGGGTTGCCGACGAGTGACACGCCTGATCAGGATTCTGGGGACTGCAAGGTTTGAATCCTCCTTTTTTATAGGTCCATGGGTTACAACTTGTTCCCCCCTGACAGGTCTAGTTGTTACAAATTGGTACCTAAGCGTAGTGGCTGCTAAACGCCCGCTTTTGGTTTGTGATCTGTCCGATATCTAAGTGTAGTGAGCAGGAACAACCTTGTGTTCCTTCTCCTCACTGTATCGGACCACTCTCCAAATCGAACGTAAGATAGGGAGATAACAAATTTCGCATCGAACAGTTCCTCTCCGACACACACCTCTCCACTCGGTTGCACATATATGTGTGCAGTATGCCGTGATTTAGGGTGTGATGTCAGTAAAGCAGTATCTCTAGGAGTTAAGTGTTTTTAACTTAACCTACGTATATTTTAAATTTTAGATTTTCTTCTTATAAACTCTGTGTGTCCTAACATTTGAGGTCATCACAGCTTTTTCTTTGTCTGTTACTGTTTTGGTTATTCCCTTCGTGCTCTACTCAGGGAACACTGTGGGGAGGGGGTGGTGTAACATCGTTTTTTTTGGATTTCAATCTTTTAACAATTTTTTGTTTTCAGCGCCCTCTCGTTCACTGTAGTTCGAACTACAATTGGGTGCGGAGCGCGATCGAATTGTTTGGCTGGTTGGTGCACCTAGGTTGCACTAGGTGGCGTATGTTTTGAAGGATTTTTTTGTTGACATTAGGACACTTAGTAACAGTGAGACATTATCATATGTGTGTCATACGATTCTCATTACATTTTAAATTGATCGCAAATAAACAAGCAGTATAGAAGTTGTACGTCTTGTTCGCACATCCAGAAATGGGGAAGGGGTTTCATCGAGAGGATTCGATATTAAGTCTATAAAGATGGGTGTGTGGCAGATGATTCTTCATTTCTTAATCTTCTCTTTTGAACTCTGAGGAAGCTTTGCTTACTGTGAATATTTATATCTTTGTTGGTAGTGTTTGTGAGTGTTCAAGTCCCACTGTCTGTGGTAAGTTAACCTCAAAAAGGTTTTTCCTTATTATCTTTTTGTATGTAGAATATGTCCTCAGGTTATTTAATTTTGTTTATAGGGTCGATAGATTACAGCTGAAAGTCTACCTACATTGTACCCGTCTTGTGGTTCGTGGTTTGTTGCTGAGGAGGATTGACTATTGGCAGCTCACAGCTCACTCCTCAAGATTTCTGCCCTACCTTGAGGGAAGTTCACATAACTTTAAATTTAATTAATTAATACTTTTACTTAGCACCTACAAGTGGATCACTGGTGGACGTCTCCTCAAGCTACCTTGAGCTGGAGAGAGTCTACGGCTGACTACCTCGAGTCAGCAAGGTGACCAGAGGGTGGCTATCCTGTGCTGTCCAGTCTACAGGCTTATTGTTTAAAAAAAAAGACTGTATAATTTTTATTTTTTATTTCAACCTACCTTGTATGTATCTTTATAATTTTATTTAACAATTGTAATCTAAATATAATTTCTTGAACAAAATAAAAGTTTGTATGTGTCGTAAGTTGTTTCTCTGAAGCCTCCCGTGGACCCTCTGCACCCTCACTTTAAATTTATCAAAATTCTTACGGCGCCCTGAGGTCTCATATTTATCCTGAGTCGAAACCGGTGAGTTTCCACCTGACAAGTTCAGGGGTTACAATGTTTGTATAAAAAAGTTTTTTCTAAACCCACCTGCATTACGAAAAGCTTGCTAAGTTTATCACAGACATCATGCATGCCATCATACGTCTTCATATCAACGTCTTTCATAATAGCCAATGCTAATAACACTGGTAGTTCAAATGTGCAAAAGCGGCACACGAATGGAACAATTGTAGTCTCGTAACGTTCCATCGTGAACTGACTGTAGTCTTTATTTACATGGTGCCCCAGCAGCATATAATCTGCTTGTTGTCCCATGGCACAGTAGAATATGGTCTGAAAGAGATTTAGTTACAGATTTATTCGCACTTCAATCTCTGAAGATGCTTGGCTAGGTATGAACGTCTCAAGCGAATGATGTAGCTTAATTGAAAGCTGGTGCTTCCCGTGTGATCCCATTTCAATTTGGTCCAGTTCTTGAATTCGTTTCTTTTTTCTATCAAATTGAATTTGAAAATGGAACGATATAGGTGGCATTGACTTAATTGCAGCATTGTCAAAAAACTAGATAGATATGTAGGTAAATTAAATTCAAAGCTCTTCTGACTAATAAAAACCATTAAATACATACCTTGTGTATCAAACGTAAAATGTCCTTAAAATATGGGGTTTCCAAAAAATATATATCTATCATCTCCATAACGCTGGAGAACACTAGTAAGCAATCGTTGACGGCGCCCAGACCCACGTTTGGCAAAAGGTACCAACAGGGATTCCCGTGACGTGTGCTTGATTTGTCCATTAAATCATCTGCTATACAAAATCCGCTACGCGCCTGTAATCAAAAACAATTAATAGTAGATAGAACGACTGTTTTCAATAACCTATTTGAAATTATTAACGTGCATTGCCCAACTTACCATTTCTACGCTCCATCCTAGAACTCTAGACAACTGCCGATTGTTTTCTGTAATATTCTCATGTTTCTCTAACATCTCATATGCAAGTGCAACCATCGCTCCTCCAAAATACTTGCTTCCTCGCAGATTATATTCTAAAACCTGTAGATAGGTTCAAATCTATACATCTAAACAAATAAATAAAAAAAACTTCGTTTAAAAAAACCGACTTCAAAAACTAAAAAGTATAAAATAACTTAATTTGTATGTGCTACCTATTCATAGTGCCAAGCCAATGGAATAGTAGGTACCACACTCGCTATATTTCGAGACGAACGTCAACGACGCTTCAGTTGTTTTATTCAACGCGAAGAGCAGCTATCCCGCTCCAGGTCACGTGCGGCGAGTGCGGTACCTACTATTAGATTTTGGCTTGGCACCGACTTCACATCTATGAATAGGTATCACATAGAAATTAAGTTATGTTATACTTTTTAGTTTTTGAAGTCGGTTTTGTTAAACGAAGTTTTTTTTTTTTCGCTTTTTAGTCTTTCTCAAGTCTCTCATTATCATTTCATTTAAAATTTAATGATGTCTACAGAATATGAAGGCATGCAGACAATTGCTCGTAACTTCATTGCAGGCGCTCACGTAAATTTGAGGATTTCCTTCGATTTCCTTAGGATCCCATCATCAGATCCTGACATGGTGTCCATGGGACCACATGGGGAGCATACCCTTTCGAATACAAAAAGAATTTTCAAAATCGGTCCACAATTGACGGAGTAATCGATGTACATACATAAAAACAAAAAAAAAATATCGATGAAATTGAGAACCTCCTTCTTTTGGAAGTCGGTTAAAAATTAGAGTGTCGGTTTGTAAGATTAAAATAACAGCTTTTTACTACATGCATATGTATGCCTCTCTGTCTTTCTGTTTGTTCCGGCTAAACTCTGGAACGGCTGGATCGATTTTGATGGGACTTTCACTGGCAAATAGCTGATAATATAAGGAGTAACTTAAGCTATTATTTTTCAGCCTAGATTTAGCTTTGACCCGCGGCGATACCCGCGGTTTATGTTATTGTACCGCGGGTAACATCGCGGGGATCAGCTAATTAGACCATAAATAAGTTGGTACAATAAAAATACCTTTTTTACCCAAGTCGCTACCTCAGGTATTTGAGATAACTTAGGACTATTCATAAGGTTTTCAAGGATACCAGGCAGCTCCTTACGGAATTGTTCTTCAATGTTCATGTCTGGTAATTAAATAAATAATAATAAATATTTCGGACATTTACCACACAACGCCATTTAGTCCCAAACTAAGCAGAGCTTGTATTATAAGTACTTACTAGACAACTGATATAAAAACATAAATACTTTTTTTTTTGTAAATACATAGATACATATTATACTTAGAAAACACCCAAACTTCGAAACAAATATTTGTAGATCATACAAACATTTGGTCCGACCCGGGAATCGAACCCAAGACCTCAAGCACAGCAGTCGCATACGCTACCACTGCGCCATCGAGGCAGTCAAATCTTCTGGCTTTTCTTTCCTGTCTTTTTTTTTTGGATTAACCAAGGTAGCAGAGCCACGCTGATTTCAGCACGAAAAGGCCGGCTCGACCGGGGCGGTACTACCCTCGCACAGAAGATCAACCTAAAATGACAGCGTTCATGCGACATTATCTCAGCCGAAAGACGTCCAATGCTGTTCATGATCCTGTTTCAAATTACGCCACTACAACCGGGTTGATTGTCACTATGTATTGTTACGGTTTTTGTAAGTCCTAAGTATGAGATTCCGCAAAATTCGCAACGAAGAAATTCGTCAGAGAACCAAGATGACAGACATAGCTCTGAAAGTTAGTAGGTTGAAGTGGCAATGGGCTGGTCACGTATGTCGCAGAACTGACAACCGTTGGAGTAAGCGTGTTCTGGAGTGGAGACCGCGTCTTGGCAAACGTAGTGTGGGACGCCCTCTGGCCAGATGGCTGGACGACTTGCATAGGAGGGCTGGCAGCGACTGGATGCAAAAAGCAATAGACCGGGCTCTGTGGTGTTCCTTGGGAGAGGCCTATGTCCAGCAGGGGACTGCAACGGACTGATAATGAAGTATGAGATTGTTACCGTAAATAGAAATTCTCCTTATAAATTCAGCAGCTCAGGTAGGTATAAATTCTCTTGCAAAATAGTGTAATTCGGTCACAAGTTCACAACATGTTCTCTTCCGACTTGTGGGTCCCAGATGAATTCTCTTACCCCAGTTTCACAGCGTTTATATTTACGGTTCTTTTCCTTAGTGTTGAAAATCTTATCGAACACAAAACTAAGATTTCGGGAGATTATCGTGTTTAATGAAACAAAAGACACTATATAAAGCCTTTTTGTATTAATAACAATAGATTACTTTACCTGGATATGTGAAGGAAGTTCTATTTAGTTGTCGTCTTTTGTTCCTTGATTTTAAAGCAAAATTAACTATTCAAAGTTGAATAAATAATAACTTTTTCACACACCCGTTGTTACTGTTAGACAAACTTGTAGTCGTTGCTAGATTCAACCACAGCGCCACTATTTTAAGGAAAACCTTATAACTATAAATATATAAAGGTATTATGTTGTGTTCAAGAAACCCGTGCATATTACTAAGGAAAATTCACAAACCATATTTTTTTAAATACAACTCACGTACTATGAATACATACCGTGTCGCAATCAGGGCCGTCTTAACCTAAGCTGGGGCCCCTGGGCACACGAGAATTTAGGGCCCTTTTGGAAAGTAAAGAAAGCGTATTAAAGGGTGTCTCAGAATGTTTGTCGTTTTTAGATGTTAAATAAAAAAACCGTTTGCCAATGCGCACCATTGACTTGTTCATACTCATTTAACCTGGAGCTAAAATTTTCAATCACTCGCTGGAGCATCGCTCTTGGAATAGAGTTGATTTCTTCCGTAATTCTTTGCTTCAAAACATTCAGGTTGGGTGGCAATGGATGTAAACTTTACTTTTTAGGTAGCCCCATAGGAAATAATCAGCAGGCGTTAAATCAGGACTCCTCCAGTTGATGTCTCCTCGGCGACTTATCACTCTTCCAGAGAATAAATCTTGAAGAGCAGCTAATGAGTCATTTGTAACATGAGAAGTGGCTCCATCTTGCTGGAAAAGGGTATTGCGGTTGTAGCCATACTGGTTTTCCATTGCTGTAGCCAAAAAAGTCCGGATCATATGACAATATCGATCAGAATTAACGGCCTGAGTTCGACCTCGGTCATCCTCAAAAAAATAAAGGCCGATAATTCCTTGACTTGATATGGCAGCCCAAACAACCACTTTTGGCGAGTGTAAAGGCTTCTGATGCAGTTCTAGTGGATTCTCGGAAGCCCAGTTTCTGCAATTTTGTTTATTCACGTGACCGTTGACGTGAAAATTCGATTCATCGGAGAACCAGATGTTTTTGAAACTTCTAAAATGGTTTTTCATTGTCCTGCAGAATTCGACTCGTTTATCAGGATCATCGGGCTTCATTTTTTGAACAATAACAATATAGGGATGAAAATGTAAGTCTTTCGAAATAATGCGATGAACCGTAGATTTATTCAAATTAAGAGAAGCTGCGCGCAATCTCAACGACTGTCGTGGATCGTCCATTACAGACAGGCGAACGCAGTCGACGTTCATGCTCGTTCTTGATGTCCTTTTGCGCCCAGACGATTTGTCCGGCATTGTATTCCCAGTCTCTTCAAATTTGCACACCCAATGCTTAATTAAATTGGCCAACCGCGCGACACTCAGTCTAAATTCGACGCTATGTATATTCACTTAACGTTTATTGTCCTGTGCCTCAAGAAACCGACTAGAACTTTTTCGGCTAAACCCATTGACGAGTCTTTTTCTGGAATGCTCATTTTTCGTAACACTGCCATTTTGCTCGTCCCGAGCATCGCTATTGCTACCACGATATTTAGCCAGGCGGTCGATATGCACTATTTTGTTGTACGGATCTTCCCACTTGGTCTGTAGTATAGGGACACGTCGTATCGGGTTTTCTCGTTCCTGCTCGCGATGTCAACTGCGATTAGTTTCCATTCCGTTTTAAAGTTTCTGGTTTTCATGGTTTCGCATTTGTGGAACTTTTTACAACAGTACAAGTAGTCAATTTACTTCAGCACTACGGCACCAATCTTTTACATCTTGCCGACAATTCTTGATACTAGGATGGCCTCCTGACGCTTTATTGTAAACTTTACGTAGAACGTTCGGCACTTTAGCTCTTGGCACAATTTTCCATTCTCCCATTTTCGGTATAGTATTCCGTTTTGTAGAACTAAACTATCCCATTGCACCCAATAAACTTTAGTAATAGCGCTTGCAGATGAAATAATATTATAAGCAGGTTTATATCACCCTGTGCTTACCATGTAATAAGTTTCTTTAGGTCAACGTCATCCCCCTGTGCTATCTTCATTGTTTCATGTTCACATGATTCTTAAAGTCAAGCCTTGATTTCAAGTTTGGAGTCTGAGTAGGTACATTTTCTCAGCGAGACATATTCTATTTGTATTGTCTTATGATGTCACCTTTTATCTTGCTGTCATGCTTTCACAAATCGCTGCCTTGGAACTTGCGTCTTGTGTGCATCTTCTTTTCGCAATCTTTTCTTATCAGCTCCTATGGGCAGTCCTTTATTTTTTTCAACCTGGACATCTGCGAACTCATTAGCGGGCAACTTAGCTGCACATGACCTCTCTCACCATTCTGTAGCACATGATCCCAGGACCCCTCTTAAAAGAATTGTGCTGGTCAATGCTGCTCTGTCCTTGTTCACATTGAGGATAGTGACCACCACCCTTGGATTCTGCTTGTGCTTTCCATCAGGCAGGGTAGAGTCATTTTGGCAGCTCCAATATTTAAAAAAATAAGACTTGACTTCTTTGATTTCTTCTGAGACTTAGCTTGTGAGTCGACCGGATATCCTGTCGAACCACTTCAACCTCCAGTGCGTGTGCCAGTGCTTTCCTTAGTGAAGCATGGTGACCAAGCTTCACTGCAGTTCTAACCTACAAGTCCTTGATGCCGTTTATGAGAACCTGCACGATTTTTGCTTTTATCGTCTTTCCGTGAGTCGAAAGGTTCGCTTTCAGTACGAGGTTCTCAATTTCCAACGCACATCCTTCTCTTGAGCCCTGGGCTCTATCGCGTAGCTGGGAGCGGAAACCGTGTTTCAGATGGCGTTTCCCATATATCGATTCTAGCACTTCTAACACTTCTTTATTACGCTACCTGAACCAGGCAGTGCTTCTAGGACTGACAGCTGTTGTTCCCTAAGCGCAACAGTAAAGGCAGTCGGGCACTGTTTATCACTCCTCCAGCAATTTTTCCATGCGGCCCACATCTCACGACTTCCCGCGACCTTCGCCAGCTCGTCGGACCACCTTGCGAGGGACCTACCAAGGGGGAACTTTGTAGCCCCATCGGCTTTCGTTTTTGCGAGCAATGTGCCTCGCCCACTAACACTTAATTTAATTATTTTCTTACACAATTTATAATTATAATAAAATAACATTAGCGATAGAGCATAATTGTATATACATCAAGCACATAATCTCAACGATGAATGATTTAAAGATTTTTCAACTAATACAATTAAGCGAATCCTAAGACAAAATAAAATATTGAATTTAAGATTTAACGATCGTAAAGAAGGTAAAAGAGCCACAACTCTATTGTACGCTTTCATTTTTTTACCGAAATATAAAAATTGAAAGCCAAGTAATTATTTCTATTATTTCATATTTTAATGTAACCTACTATATTTTTTTGTGCATAAGTGTACAAAAATTTATAACGAGAACATATGTCTGATATAAATTTCTCGGTTCCTCGGGGCCCCCTTGAGAATGGGGGCCCTGGGCACTGGCCCCGTGTGCCCTTATGGCAAAGACGGCACTGGTCGCAATATTACAAACAGACACTCCAATTTTATTTATTTGTATAGATAATGTCGGAATTTTAGTTGCTAAACCGGTAAACCGATTTTGATGACTCTTTTTTTAACCTGGAAGTCGGTTTCAATTAAAAGGAAGACTATTCATTTAAATAGTAGTATTATAATGTGTGCTAGGTACCTAAAGTCTGTTTGAAGTCGGTGCTAAGCCAAAAAGAATACAAACGAACAATTACAAAAGTCTAAGCGAAAGTCACTTGGCACCGACTTTAAACAGATTCTAGGTACCTAGCACACATTATAAATATAATACTACTATTTAAATGAATAAAGAATTAGGTATAGGCAATTTATGAAGAACCAGTTTATTTTACGCTTTTAAGTGTTTTTTTGGCAGAGAGTTTTCGTTGAATGTTTTTTGGAAGTCGTTTTTTTTTTATAAAAAGTATTTTTATTTGAAAGCTGTTGCTACCTGTGTGGTCCTATTTCCCAGTGGGCCCAGTTCTTGAAGTTGGTTTTTTTTAAGCTAAATATTTTATTTTAAAGGACAATTACATCGATTGTTTTGGAGATACTCAGGAAGGTAAATGTACCTGGTTAGCTGTGACTGCTCTAGAACGTTGCAACAAGAAACAAAGAAATGTTTTCACGAAATATTATGCTAGTAGAAACCCTGTGAATATAGCAGTCATAGAGAAATTGTACGCAGATCTTGAATTAGAAGAGCTTTACTTAAAGACGGAAGTTGAAATGTATGATGACACAGTACGTCTTATATGAGAGCTGTCTTCTAAGGCCTTGGCAGAATACTTTTTCATACATAGAAAGAATTTATATAAGAGATCGCTAATTTTAATGTTTTGAGAGCGTTCAAATATTAATTTTAAAACTTTGTTTATATCTATCGTCAAAAATGTATTTGGGAAGGTATCTACATAATATACAAATACAAAAGTCGTGGTGTCTTTTTTTCCCCGAATATTCAAAGTACACCCTGTGAGTAGGTACATATTCCTACGTCATAATTATATTGTTAAATAATAGAAATTATATTGTTTTAAACTTTCATGGTCATTAACATTAAAATAGAAATCTACGGGATTGCTACCATGTACCTTTTTGTTTGTGAGTATCCGATACTCCGTGATCATGGCGCTTGCAACAGCGCCGAAATATCGGATCCGTATATTCAATCGATTCAAATTTCAATCCGATCAATCCCGTAGATTTCTATTTTAATAGAAATTATACATAGATAAGCCTGACCAGCAGATGTCAGCATATATTATCGATCACGTAGATTCAGACAGTCCTTATCTCGTCAACAATGAGACGTGAGTATATGCATTGTACCGATAGATTTTAGTATTTCAATATAACTGTAAGTTGGCATACCAGGCACTCACTCGAGCCACATGTTACCATGTAACACGAAGAGTATCCAGGAGCCGTAGGCTCCTGCATAATATATATTAGGTATACCATCACAACAATTCGCCGTGTCATTAATCTTTATAGAAGTTCGCTATACTATACCTACCTACTTACAGTGGAACACTAGTAGAACAACCATGTTAGGTAACAATATATTTTAATTGCACACTGTATAAACAGTTTTAGGGTTCGCTTTGTATTAATAGACATACATAATATCTAATAAATCTCACGGCGACATCCCGATATTCTATCAGATGATAGTCATACAAAATGTCCTACCTACCTACGGTCGATTCGCATTAATAAAATATTGACGGATTGATCAAGCCTCGATTCCTGATCAGTAACCTGATTGATCAGGAATAGCCTTCGTACAAAACCGGAGCGAGGTTTGGTCGACGTGCGTTTGTATGAATAAAGACATTATTAACTGACATAAACTTTTGCAATAACGATCAGCAAAACATTTTACAAGATTTTGATCGCGCTGCACCCGCGTGTATGTCGAATATCGCGGTAATCATTTTTTGGGTTAATCTATAGTTTATGGCACTAACATGAATGTGGATTTCATTGGTAAAGAATTTTCAAAATCGGTTCTGTAGATCCAGAGATTATCCCCTACAAACTCGCAAGCTTTACCTTATCTCTTTGGTAGATTCATTCATGTTAAATTATAAACAAATAAAAATAAAACATAGGTTCTATCATAGTATATTCCAAAAATATAATGTTATACATGACATTGCTTTTACATAATCGAGTACAGAGCGTAGTGGTACTATACTCTTTATAAACAGCAGTACTTAAAGTAAAATGCTATTTTTTAACTTCGCAAAACTATAATACACTTAGGTAGGTATAACTTTGATCAGTTGGTTACGAGATGTTACAAAGAATGAAAAGGGGTCTTTAACTTTACAGAAAAAGAAATATTTAACCACAACGACCACACGGCTATTATGACCATTTTTCCTTATTACACAGTCAAAGGGGTATATTATTATATATGTGCCTATTCCACTTCGGGCTTATTTTGGGAAACATTTTAATGTCGAAGCAGTTTACCAATGATTCCTATTATTCAAATTCTTGAACGATGTCAAAATAAATAATATTATTTCATGGCCACAAAATTTTAATGACTATTTTTGCAGGACGTATTTAGTCGAAAAAAAACAAGTAAAAAAAATCGGATAAGTGGAAGATCTCATAACCATATCTCATCAATTATCAACAAAGAATTTACCTAATAATGAATTACAGACCTCAGCGTGAGCATCAGTGCGGTAACGTTTAGGTATTTCTATGTTGAAATTACTACACGGCGTCTACTGTGAACTTAAGAAACAGACAATTTTTTTTGTTAATTTTACTCAAACTGCAAAGTGTTACCAGCCAAAATAATTAAAGGTTTTTATTTTGACAGTTGACAGGTAGTACATATTTTGTGAAACGAAACGTGATAGGATTATGCGATATGCAAAGAATAGAATCAGTTTAAAAGAAATTCGTTAATTTTTTATCTTAACGATATTATCGGACCTTCTTTAATTTATGCACTAAGGTAAAAAGTGGTGAAATCTATTTTAAAGATGTGTATGCATGACGGGGCTTTGAAATAAGAAAGTAATAAGAAATAAATATATGAAAAAAAACGTTTTATCGACAGCTACCTGTGATAAATAGGATATGTAGGAAATAATTTTAGTGCATGTTTTTACAAAAGATACTTCTGAAACCAATTCGGTAAAAGTAACAAAGAAAATTTTGTATCTCCTAGCCAAGTAGGTAAACTATAGTACGTGCTAATATAATTTTGACTAGTAAGCACCAATTGACTAATTATAACATTAATAACCTTACAAAATCTATTTACAAACTTAATGGCTAATAAAATTTAGCCAATCACACAGCTTCAGTTACACAGAAATCTTAAAATTACTAAATAAAACTATTATTATACATGAAAATTATCAAAATTAACATTTGAGCGATTATTAAAGTAAAAATTAATCACATTTAACATAAAATTATTTGCATGCTATGAGCTGGGAAATGTGTCAAAAATTTTTAATTACTGTGTCTGCTCTTCTTCGTCTCAAGGCGCGTCTCCACCGAAATTAGACAACACAAAAAATGGTTGACAACACAATAATTGCCAATTTTTGTTCGGTGGAGACTCGGTTTTACAGAAACTTTTGTCACCAACACGTGTTGACAACACAAAAATTGCCAACTTTTCTTCGGTGGAGACCCGGCTTTATAGTCAATCAATGGTGCTAATTCTGTTGTTCGAAAACTCTCTAAACAACTAAACTAAAATTACTAAAAATGAGTTTTGTCCTGCCAAATATCAACGATTAACTAAAATTAGATAAATATTTCACACTTAAAATAGACTTTATCTATGTACACACATACAAAAATAGTATTTTGGACATCGCTTCACTTAAATAAGAGAATAGAAGATAATTAAGAGAAAGGTTAGTGAAGCAACAACAGAATTAGCACCGGTATGGTTTATAACGAGCTGAGTTTAATTTGTAATCATTTATAATACATAATGAAACATATAGTCGTATTAAATGGAAACGCCCGTAATATTAATCTTACTTATTCATCGCCATTTACATACTTCATACAAATATTAACAAAAGTTTTAATACGATATATATCGACTCTGCTTTGACGTTCATAAAAGTTTTTACATAACTTAGATCTCAAAATAACTAAACAAAGTATTCGTATGTTACCTGGCCCTTATACCGAGACTTAGAGATATGAATATATTAAAAAATATTTACATTAAAATAATAGTGCATGAGCTCAATACGACATATGACAAGCGATTTTTTTTCAACATTTAAAGGAACAAAAATGTCTATATTATTTATTTTTTTAATTCGGTGGTCCTCATACTTTAATCTATGCATCCAGATAGAAACGAGAAGGTTGAATGTGTTGTTTTACATTACTACGTCTACAATTTCCTGATTTCTGTAAACTCTATGCTGATAATAATTTACCCATAAACAATGACGTAACAATAGAGGGTAACTTTGAACATTGAAATTCTTTACACATCCAAGCGAGTTCATCATTCTGAAATCTAAAGGCTAATAATTTGAAAACGGAATTCAACACTCACTATCCAATAAAACATATTTACGAAATGTAACTTATTTTATATAATACGGTCAGTATATACTTAATGTATACCATATAAATATAAACAAATTAGATCTTAAATTGTTCAGCCTCTCTCTCTAATAGGCATTGATCTGAGAATCTTAGGCGACGCTTGAACATAATTATATTGAAATGTATAGAGCACTTGTTCTGTTTTAACACAAGCTACTATTAATTTTCGAAAATATTGAAAAAAAATGGTAAAAATAGTGTAACTAATGTTATTTCGGCTTTTATTTTACAAAAAAGCGTAGCGTGTCTTTTAGTTGTCTCTGGTTCGAAGCGTTCAAAACATAGCATGTCTTAGCTGCTATATTTAAATAACATATTTTCGTAATTTTACATTTTAGTGACATAAGTGTATGGATATGAAGTTGTTTTTAAATAATCAAAATGTTAATTTAACATGTATTTATTCACCAATTACACTTATTGACGTGTACACATTGGCCATTGAAATACCAAACGGATCACAGTCGCACCGGTAAGTGTGAAAATTATCATAACAGTGACATATTATACAGAAAATTAAAATCTACCAGAATAAGGCTATACATTCAGTCGATAATATTTTAAATCATTAATCGTAGCATATCTATAGGATATATTGGAAGTAAAGTTTAATGATTTCAATGATTCCGGAGAAATCTTAATCACTTTGTTCACATCAAAAACACATCTGGAAGTAGTTATATTTGTTTTCATCAAAAATACCATTCCATACTACAGGTAGAAGGCTCTATAATCGCACATCTTGTAAATGTGTATCACTCGATTTTGAGTTTTATTTCGATAGACATAGAGACGTTTTTACATCAAGAGTCTGAAGGAGTGAGTACTGGTAGGGGTGGTGCTGCGACGAGTCGGCGGTGTAAATGTGTATCACTCGATTTTGAGTTTTATTCCGATAGAGATAGGGATGTTTTTACCTCAAGGGTCTGAAGGAGGGGTGAGTACTGGTAGAGGAGGTGCTGCGACGAGTCGGCGGTGTGCCTCAGAGCCGGTGAGTGCGGCCACGGTCACGCCCGCCTGGTACGACGCCGGGATACGGATGTGACGGGTCCTGGTGCCATACTCGCCCCAACCGATAGCTCGGTACTCACGAATCACGTTTACTACTTGACCTGCAATTTATATTTTAAATTAGTTTTGACGTGATAACTAATTATTAATGTCACCATAAGGCGTAAGATTGTAAAAAGCGTTAGATTATAATCTACCTAGCGAGATTGCAAACTATCGATAGATTGTCAACTGCGATATACTGCTTAAGCGCGTCAAATTGTCAACAGTCCCTGATTGGTCGGTTTTAAAGTGGGCCGTTCAATAGCCATAGAGTTCGGTTAAGTTAGGTTAGAACTTCTATGTTTAATCACAAAATAATTTTATTGTTACAACAATTTTATGTAACTTGTGTGTACATAACTGCCTCGTTGGTCTCGCGGTTGGCGTGTGCGGCTGCTGATCATGAGGTCTCGGGTTCGATTCCCGGGTCGGACCAAATGTTTGTATAATCTACAAATATTTGTTTCGGAGTTTGGGCATTTTCTATGTATAATATGTATGTATTTACAAAAAAAAAGTATATAATTATGTATTTGTATCAGTTGTCTAGTACCCATAACACAAGCTCTGCTTAGCTTGGGACTAGATGGCGTTGTGTGTTAGATGTCCGAAATATTTATTATTATTATTATAACTAATTCTAAAACCGTGAGGTATTTTCAACATGAAATCAATTTAAAATCACAAAATACTTTACATTCGGCAACAAAGACGAATTAACAAACAGATATGGCGGCGCGGGACATATGCTGTTCAACCAATCAGCGCGCGACTTGCGATTCGTCGTACCATTTCACAATCTTTCGACTGTTTGCAATATCGCGAGATCGATTACAATGTATCTCTATTCTTAAGGTAGTAGAGCCACGCTGATTTCAGCACGAATGGGCCGGCTCGACTGGGGCGGTACTACCCTCGCACAGAAAATCAACGTAAAATGACAGCGTTC
Organism: Diaphora mendica; assembly: GCA_949125395.1. NCBI lineage: Eukaryota > Metazoa > Arthropoda > Insecta > Lepidoptera > Erebidae > Diaphora > Diaphora mendica. Next base: position 14,202,693 of record OX421326.1, read on the forward strand.
GTGCTGTCGTGTTTCGTTGGTGAGTGCGAGACCGGAGGCCCAAATAGTCTAGTCTACAAGTTCCATACTTGTTGACTAGACTAAAAGATGCAGCAGCATCACTAGGCCGCCATGGTGTGGGTCGCCATTCTGCATTGTCTGCATTCGCAGTGAGTATGGCGACCAATACTCTTGGATTCTGCTTATGCTTTCCATCAGGCAGAGTAGTCATTTTGGCGGGCCATACATAAAAAAAAAGGTTTTGACAATCTTACGATAACTTTTTTTTTTTTTTAAACAACTCCCGCACTAGGAATAAATCCTGTGTCGCGGGGGACTTTACAAACATACATGAAACGGACACAAAGAACACCCAGGCTCAGAACAACAATTTGTGTATCACACAAAGTGTTTGTCCTACGTGGGATTAGAACCCACGACACTTGGCGAAGTAGGAAATGGCGAGGTGACCGCTAAACCACTAGGCCAATCGTGCAGTCGGCCAATATATAAGTCGATGAACGCCGGTTGCACGCACGACAAAGCATGACTCATTGTCAGGTTCCGCCTGAGCCGAGCGTGCAAGCGAGAGCGCGGAACAAGCGATAGAGAGGCACGATCGGCCTAAGCATTCGGCATGTGACATATTTTTCATCAATGTTTTCTTATGACGTTATCACAAAAAATTATCGCCCCTAAACAGCCTTTACAAACAACCAATTTTCATAAACAAAATTCACTGTAATAATGAGAGGAAATATGTATTTAACTATAATTATTTGAAATAACTCACCAAGTACATTAAACGTATGAAAACGTCGATCAGGAACAGCCATCAGCGGCGTTAGGTCCGTATAGGCATTAAATCTTGACAGAATGTCTCTGGTTCGCACCAGTAGTACAGAGGGCGATGTCAACTGTGACCACAAAGCGGTTTCCCGAACGCATTCCACCGGGTTACAGACATACACGCCGCGGGGTGACACACCGAATACCATTTGGTGGTGCCATGCGTCTGGGATTTCGACTTCACAACCGGCTTGTAAGTTCAGTGTGAGGATTGGAACTGCACCTACAAACATAATGAAAATATGATTTTTAGTGTAGCCAAGTATGAATCAAATCTCTGTGAGTGCAAATAGGAACACTGTAAGCGGGTAAATGTCGGCATTAGTAGAATATCTATTCAGATCAAAGCCCCTCCTGATCAGAAGTCTAAGTAGTTTCATGAGCAGTAGGTAAGTCTAATTAGCACAATATCTGTGTAGCAAAACGTTCTACTATCAGATGGTCTGTATCAGAACGGAACATCCATTTAGTAAAAAGTTCGTTTTCAAAAGTTTACACTCATGATAGAAAGTGAAAGTCATTTGTAAATAAAAAACAATATATTTGAAAAAAACAATCTAGTTTTCGAGGCAACTAGCCTCGTAAACATGAAAAACTGTTTTTTTACGTTAAAATCAGGTATCTGTTGAATCACATCCACTATTGTACCTTGAATTAAGAGACATGCTTACCTAAAGTAATCCAATCAGCTAACCAGTGTGAAAGTGAAATAGCTCGTTCAGGGTATGTTGGAAAAAATCGAGCCGTGACTAGGCCGTCCGAGGCGCGATGAATGCCTGAAACTAGATCGGCTGCGGTACATCCCGCTACGGCCCGCGATAGCAAATATCTGAAATTTAAAAGAGATATAAGACTCACCTGGAAAAATAAATCAACTCATGACTAACCTTAATTGCAATAGGCATAATGACTTCTTTTGAAAAACTGTTTTATATGTTCGGAAGTATCTCCTATTGTCAAAAACAGTTATATTTCTACATAACAAAGTTTTACTAGGAAAAAATTGCGATTTAAATTTTAAGTTTAAATTTCACGCCAAAACGCTCGGTGGTGTCATGGCATCGTTTTATGCAGACGCGACGTCACCTTTTGTCAACCAGTGCTAAGCTCTTATATACAGGAAAGTGATCGTCGATTATATCCGAACAAAGTAACCTTTATACCACTTATGGCGGTGCTAAGCCAAAAAGAATACAAACGAACAATTATTAAAGTTTTTATAGTGACATTAATCTTTCATTTAACTATTTTTTGCCCGCGGCTCCGCCCACGTGCATGTTGCATATTCTCCAATCTCCAAAGTCCAATGTATGTCTATATCGAAATTCATCAAAATGCAAATTTAGCTCACCATCAGGCGATACGTCTGCCCGTTTGAATATAGATATATCTATATAGAATATATATCTCATAAAAAAAAAACGGTTCCCTGGTTTCGACGCAAAAGCGTAACAGGCTTAGATATTAGTATAGAAGTGTGGCTAGTATAAGTAACTAACCATACACATAAGTAACTAAGATAAGATCACAACTTATCGTCATACTTATAGCTTTGGTCTGGTTCTTAAAAATTGAGATGCTTATAAAATACCTCTATGCATCTGTTAGTGACAAATAGCGAGAAGTACTTTGTCTAACTAACCATATTAAAATAAAAGATTATATAAAAATGCTCACCTAGGTATTGGAGCGTTGTTTGCTCGTTGCCTTGTACCAACAGCAGAGCCGATTCTCTCCAAATTTACCGGCACGCCTAATGCGTTCTGAAATTTTTCGTTCCAAAATCAATTCAAAATGAGAAAAGCATATAAAATAACATGTATAGTCCATTCGCTTAGATACGGTCATCTTGATCGCGCCCCGTACACGTGCGGCAAGCCGCCACAAAATCAAAGAGCCCGCCAGCGGCTTACACCCACAAGCAAGTACGAATTGTCAGTTTATGCCTCGTACGAATTATTCGTATTTCATAACGATAACCACAATTGCGTGCGGGTTCACCGACACTATCTAAACGAATCGACTATAAACAAACAATGGATACTAACAAATACATTGACAACAGCAGTTGCCCCACATGCGGAGGTAGATATCTGTGTGACCTGACGATCACACGCTTCGCTCTCCGACCAGATCATGCAACGAGGTGGAGCAACACAGCCCGCGCTACTAGTACTGGTACCAGCTGTCGAACTGCCACTTGTATCGCCAGCCTATAGACAATAATTTTAATAAATAATATTTTTATTTCAGAAATATTTTCATAATGTGTTAGTATGTAACAGAAAGTCTATGTAATATAATAATAGTACACGCACAAATAATTAATTGTAGGACTGCCATTTCGTCTGCAATCACACTGCAAACACTCAGGCGACAGGACTACCATGTATCCATGATCCCTGTAAAACAGGTGAACATTCCAGAGGCGAAGCACCACTGTGGCAGCACTAAAACACATCCATACAAAGAAAATTTGTGCTCCATTCCCTGGTGACCCACACCATGGCGGGCGAGTGATGCTTCTGAATCATTGGGCCTCCGGTCTCGCACTCACCAACGAAACACGACAGCACGAACGCTGTCATTTTACGTTGATTTTCTGTGCGAGGGTTGTACTGCCCTGGTCGAGCCGGCCCGTTTGAGCTGAAATCAGCGTGGCTCTACTACCTGCGGTCGACTCAGTTTGTATGATTTGCAAATAATTACAGAAGAAAAGTGTTTAAGTAGTAAATCTAACTTTCATAGTAAAATTTCTACTTTGTTTGAAACTAGATGGCGTTGTCTATGCAGATAACCGGGTGTATTAAAAAAAAAAATACATAATAAATAAAATGAACATGAGTCAACAATTGAACAATTTTTTTTACCTTAGTTACTTGAGCTTCAGCATCAGCTTTGGTCTTTTCTGACAACAATTTCCTTGCCATTTTGATGTGATATAAAGTTGATGATAGGTTCGCAGAATCCATGGATGACCCTTGGTTGATTTGATGTGCATGAGACCCTTCAATTTGATCATCTTCAACTGAAATTAATTGTATTAACAATGCTGGATTACGCCAATGTTTTACGAACCTAAATGTGCAATGAAAATATTAAAATTTGTAACATTAATAATTTATTATCTGTTCATCATCATCTCATCTTCCTAGCCTTTACTTATTATTCCCAAGATTTTTTGGGGTCAGCTACTAGTTCAATCGGTTTTACCTGAATATCAGTAGCACTGACTTCCCAATAACAATTGTCATAGGTGTTCATGACATCCGGAACCGACAGCTTAACGTGCTCTCCAAGGCACGGGCAGGAAACACTGCCATCTTCCATACTCTGGGTTGCTAATAAGAATTTCTTGTAAGTAAAACCCGACAGCAGTCCGACCCGAGAATCGAACCCGAAACCTCTTGATCTACAGTCGCTTACGCTTACCACTAGACCAACGATTATTTATTGTTAATAAACAAATGAAAATAGTACTTTATAAACCACAAGTGTCCAACAGACACAATAACATTTTGTTTGATTCATGTGTGACGGTACATTGTAGTCTTTGTAATCGTATTACCTATCTGTGATTAGAAACTTTTGTAATAAAGTATTCATGTTCTAATTCGCTTTTATTCAAAGTAATGGCTAAAAGGCTACTAAAACAAAGTGCGATTCACCGTCCCCTTGTTGAAAGTGACAATGAAATTGTGATGATGAGAATTTTGGTGCTAACAGCTGTTCTGAGAGTGAAAGTAATGTGACAGAACCAGCATCTGAAAACGATGATAAACAATTATGTAGTGAGAGTGATGATGTGTCATTACTAGAATACTTCTCAATTGAGACTAGTAAAGGAAGAGATAATATTTTTTACGTGAAATCGCAACCGAGTTGGTAACACCTTATATACAGAGACACAGCAAGAAAGGTCTATCAAGTTACCACTTAGCAGTCATGCAAGACATAGCAGGGTCAAATCAAGAAGCTACTTAATCATCGGAACCTGCTGTGAAAAGCAAGAAGTTTTGATATATTTGCCCTTCGAAATTATCAAGAGCTTCTAAATGGTGCTGTGATAAATGCAATGGCAATGTGTGATTTGAACATTCTGAAGAAAGAATTATTTGTAATATCAGTAATTAAATAAGTGTAAAAAATACTAGAGATGAAACGGATATTCGGTAACTATCCGGTAACCGGCCTATCCGGCTCAAATTTTAAATCCGGCCGAATACCGGATAAGAAACAAGTATCCGGCCGGATACCGGATTTCAAATAAATACGACATAAAGATTGAAGGCACTTTATTTAACATAAAGAATCCTGATTTTTACCTAAAAAAATACTCAAACTGCACTAAGGGCAAATTGTGATATATAAATACCAATTTCTCTGCGTTAAAAGGTAACAGACGGTTTTGCTTGTCCTCTTATATAAGGCCAGCTCCCGAAAAAAAAATTCGCTATATACAATGCCACAGGGCGCTGAAAGGTAAACTCTAGTAAACTTCGTAATTTTTTATTTTAGTTCAGTTTGGATATTGTACAGCATTAGCTGACCACCAAATATAAGGATCACGATCGCGACCAATGCTTATTGAATTCAGATAAGAATCAATTTTACACGCAATTGCGTTTTTTCCTTGATCGTGACATTGACTTGTGTCGTTTTCTGTCGCTAAGTCATTTAATCAATACTTGGGATGCGGTCCTTCTTTGCGTCCTACCCTTGGAGACAGTTGTGCTTCTCGCCGGATAATCCCAACACCGCTGCTGATTCTATTGCTTATGTTGTGCTACAGGGTATGGAGATTTTCATTCCATCCTCTGTGGTTCCCATTGGTGGCAAGTGTCGGCCCTGGTTTGGTTCATCTTCCAAAAAAGCTTCTCGCAGGAAGCAGGAAGCTTACCAAGCCTGGGCTGACGCAGCGGCGGTGCGGGATCAAAACACCAGCGCTCTAAAAAAGGAGTACAACTTTGCCTCCAGGTCCTTTAAAAGAGACATAGCTAGGGCGAAGTCGGTGCACATTGCTGGGATTGGCGAGAGGCTTGAGCGTCTTCCTTCGGGGACTCGAGCATTCTGGTCTCTTGCCAAGGCTATCGAAGGGAATTTCTGTAAGCCATCCCTTCCACCTTTGCACTTGGGAAATAATCCGTTGGCCTATGACGCAAAGAAGAAAGCCGATCTCCTGGCAAAACACTTTGCGTCCAACTCGACCTTAGATGACGGGGAACAGGAGCCGCCTACCATACCGCGGTGCGAGAGCCGTATGCTGGATATCCAGTTTCACCAACGCTCAGTGCGTATAGCACTTTTATCCCTGGATATCCATAAGTCGAGTGGCCCGGATGGAATCCCCCCTATAGTGTTGAAGATGTGCGCTCCAGAGTTGGCACCGGTCTTAACGCGTCTTTTTCGGCTCTCCTACTCTTCTGGCGTAGTCCCGACAACATGGAAGGCAGCATTAGTCCACCCGATCCCAAAAAAGGCGATCGCTCTAATCTGTCCAACTACAGGCCGATAGCCATTATCCCCATCTTCCCTCTTCTCGAAAATAATGGAGTCCATCATCAACTATCAACTCCTACGGTATCTAGAAGATCATCATCTGCTTAGCGACCAGCAGTACGGCTTCCGTAAGGGTCGATCGGCTGGTGATCTTCTGGTATACCTGACACATCGCTGGGCACAGGCGAATGAGACTAAAGGGGAAGCCTTGGCAGTTAGTTTGGACATCGCGAAGGCCTTTTATCGGGTCTGGCACAAAGCGCTTCTTTCGAAGCTCCCTTCCTATGGGCTTCCCGAGAAATTATGCGATTGGGTCACTAGCTTTCTAGCAGATAGAAGCTTTAAGGTCGCAGTCGACGGTGAATGCTCTGATTCCATATCTGTGAATGCTGGTGTCCCGCAAGGCTGTGTACTATCGCCTACTTTGTTCCTCCTCCATATCAATGACATGCTGCAAAATTGCGGCATTCATTGTTATGCGGATGACAGCACCGGCGATGCTTTTTACACCGGCCGCGCTAATATTTCTCGGGAAAACGTCATTGAGAGTCGAAACAAACTTGTGTCTGAAGTCGAGACTTCTTTGGAGAAGGTCTCAGATTGGGGTAGACTTAATTTAGTCCAATTTAACCCCACAAAGACACAAATTTGCGCGTTCACCACTAAAAAACTTCCGTGGGTCGTATATCCTCGTTTCGAAGGCACTCCACTATCTGCCTCAGCCAATATTGGAATTCTTGGTGTCGACATGTCGAGCGAAGTCCAGTTTCGTGGCCACCTGGAGGGTAAGGCCAAATTGGCCTCGAAAAAGCTTGGTGTGCTCAACAGATCGAGACAGTATTTCACTCCGGCCCACCGCCTTTTACTTTATAAGGCCCAGGTTCGGCCTCACATGGAATACTGTCCCCATCGTTGGGCGGGGGCACCCCAATACCAGCTCCTCCCTTTGGACCGCATTCAACGGAGAGCGACTCGAGTCGTCGATTGCCAAGAACTTTCAATTCGGCTAGACTCTTTGGCGCTGCGTAGAGATGTAGCTTCGCTGTGCATCTTCTACCGCATTTATCATGGGGAATGCTCCGAGGAATTGTTCGGACTGATTCCTGCCGCCTCTTTCCGCCATCGTCCTACGCGACAGAAGTTTCATCCCCATCATCTAGATGGTTGGCAGTCCTCAACTGTGCGCTTTTCCAGGAACTTTCTGCCTCGCACAACAAAACTGTGGAATGAACTGTCGCCTGCGGTATTCCCGGACCAATACGACCTTCAAACCTTCAAGAAAAGAGCGTACTCCTTCTTAAAAGGCCGGCAACGCACTTGTGATGCCTCTGGTGTTGCGGGTGTCCATGGGCGGCGGTAATCGCTCACCATCAGCTATACGTCTGCTCGTTTGCCCCCTATATCATAAAAAAAAAAAAAAAAAAAAACTTAAAGTCGTATAAAAGGAGATAGGAGAAACTGTCGCCTGTGGTATTCCCGGATATACGACCTTCAAACCTTCAAGAAAAGAGCGTACTCCTTTTTAAAAGGCCGGCAACGCACTTGTGACGCCTCTGGTGTTGCGGGTGTCATATGGGCGGCGGTAATCGCTTAACATCAGGTGATACATCTGCTCGTTTGCCCCTTAATCCATAAAAATAAATAAAACTTTTTCTTTGGTAAATACCTGCCTTCTTTCCTTCCCCACTACGAGAAATTTTAACATTACATACCTAACGAACAAGTAGCAAACTTTTAATCGTCACTTTTATATCAAAATATTTCCACACAGGTGATCTTTTATTTATCAAAGACATTTTTCTTCAGTACCTAAGTTTAGGTTTATAGAAACAAAAACATTAATAAAACTACCACAAACTCAAACAACAACAACAAAAGGTTTTCTCATAACTTCTTAAGATCGTATTTGCAATCAATTCAAGAACACAATACACTGAATCCACCCGATCGCTTAGTGATTCACTCGTGGAACGCGTCGCCATTCGACTATGTTCGGCCGGATATTCGGCGGCCGGATATTCGGCTATCCGGCTTCAAGGTTGGCCGGATATCCGGTATTCGGTATCCGGCAAAACATTTATCCGTTTCATCTCTAAAAAATACATTCCTGAACACTTTACTAAAATACATTATTACACTGTCTTTTTCATTCAAACCAACAAATTTTTCTTTCATTACATTTATAAAATGAGTCTGTTGGACACTACTGGTCAGTTACGTTACAAAAGCATACTAGATAGTTAATTCTACTTGGTAATAATTGGGATAATTATCAGTTTATTTTAATCATGTTCAATTTTGATGATTCGGAAAATTAGCAAACTGAAATTATATCATAATGTCTAGATGAATCGAAAAAAAAACATAAATAATTTTAGAAATCATCACTTAAAAATTGAAAGCTGATATTGGTGCTAATTCTGTTGTTGCTTAACTAACATTTCTGTAAAATTATTTTATTATTTGTGTATATATGTAGTTTATATACCTAGTACACAATTTTTTATTTTCTTTTAGAATTTATTTTATATGTATTTCATAAACATTTATTTTTAGTATGTCATATCCAATTTTAGTAAATGCTTGATAATTAGAACTTCATTTGACAGGCCAAACTCATTTTTAGTGTTTATTTTAGTTTGGTTTTCATAATTTCATTTTTCAGCTACCTAAATGTAAAAAATACCAATCAAGTTGAGAACCTCCTCCTTTTGGAAGTCGGTTAAAAACAGGTGGCAAGATAAAAATGTTAGAAAAGCCACTTTTAACAAATAAACCATTGATACCTATATAGAGATTAAAAATACTTACAGTTCAAAATTTCTCTCGGTGAGGCTAAATTCCCACTTGAAACATGAAGATTAATGGGTAGACTGATAGGGCCATGAGCCATTGTCCTTCTGACCAGCAGTTGTTCCCCTCTAGTATTCACATGTGTGATATACGGACCAAAACTGTAACTAGTACTGTTATCTGATGCATCACCAAGACTCATTACATTACTACGGCTAGTAGATGGCACACTATATGAATACAGGTCACTACTATCCCCATGAGGCACAGACTGTGCACTGGGAGGAATGACCACGGGATTGTATTGAGGTACTACAGCTGGTACATATTCTGGTGATGTTCCTCTTATTGTCGCAGGTTCAATCTCATCAACCATATTTCCCGCAACTTCTAAATCAACATCAGGAGAGGATTCGTCACCAGTGTCAACTTCACATGAAGGGCCGGGATCAAAATCCATTTCTAAAAATTCCATATCAGGACTTGACGCTCTAGAGCCTTGATCTCTACCACCTGCAACTCCCTGTTGTGGCACAGGGTACTTTAGTAAAGGGAGGTGATTGTCTAGAGGTAAACCCATGTCTAAACTAAAGAATGAGCTTGGCAAATCAGCAAGATGCTCTCCACCTCTATATGTGTAAATACATCCATCTTCTGAGCCTAAAGAATAGTCATCATTACCTGTGTCACTAGAACTGTCATCATCTATTCTGTTTAGTTTCAAACTAGAGGGTCTTTTCCTATTCTCTCTAAAAGTACTGCTATCTGAGTTGTCTGTAGTCCTGCTTGCGTTGCTTGTGGAAGGTAAATTGCTACTGGTGCTTCCTGCTTTGTCTATACATTTTTTATGCCTTTGACATGACTGCACATCTTGATTTGAATCTGTGCCATTGTCATATAAATTTGAAACAGTTCTACTATTGCCTGCAACTGCAGAGTCTGCTTGATCAGTATTGCCTTTGGAAACTTTGTTGTTACACAATTGTGATTGACTGCTAGAGTTAGGGATTTTATTTGATTCGAGAGCATTTTCGCTATGTCGACTAGTTTGCGGTACCGGTTCACTGTCAGATAAAGAATTCATATGGTTACCCTGAGGCCCGTTCAACGGAACAAAGCTTGAACTTTGAGTTGATGTAAACAGATTTTCAACGTTTTCTCTATGCCTTTGTTGTGTACCTATAGTCCTATTATTCTTGCTTTTGTCACTTTCACCATCGAGTTTGTTAGGATGCATCACAGATGCTGAATCCTTAGAAGAATCCATGATTACAAATATAACGTAAAAGTCGGCATTGTTCACTTAGTATTTTTAAGGTTACCAACGGCTCGTTGATGTAAATACAAGCGATAAAAAAGGCACTAAACTGAAATTAAACTATAACGTGACCTAAATTCCAACAAAAAAGCTATATCATTGGATATATTTGACACAACATGTAAAAGGAAATAATAACAAACCAATTCGCAGTAATCCGAAAAATCTTGATTTGACATAATGACAAGTGACAGTTGACTTCAGTTGAGCGAAAAACAGATTGGTGTACTTGGTGTATCGGTCTTTCCTAGCTGCTGGACGGGCGGAAAGCGTGTTCGGAGTAGAGAGCGCTTAGAGCATTTTTAGACCTTAAGGGACAGCTGAACAGGCCTTAGAGCATAAATATCTCAAGGGGTATCGTGAAAGCGGAAAGCGTGATCGAAGTGGGGAGAGAGAGAGACTGAGTTTGGGTAGTGTCTGTCTCTCTCACGCAAGCATCTGATTGGTAGACACACATCCCAATTTGCATGACTGATTTGGCGGGAAATATACCAATCAATCAGAAGCCCAATCAAAAGCTTGCGTGAGAGAGACACACACTACCCAAACTCAGTCTCTTTCTCTCTACCCCGATCACGCTTTCCGCCCGTTGGGCTGCCACTTCAGGTGTATATGCTCTAAGAGAGAGACAGACACTACCCAAACTCAGTCTTTCCCTCTCTACTCCGATCACGCTTTCCGCCTGTTCGGATATCCCTCCAATTATTATGCTCTAATCACGTTACTTATTTTTATGTTTTCTTCAATAAAACTATTTAAATCAGCAAATGAGTAAATCGAATACTTATTTTGTATTAAATACGTGCAGCAATTTGCATATCGATATTGTCTAATAAAAGTAGAATAACTTTTCAAATAAATCACAATTTTAGGCCATGGTTACATGGTTTTCAAAAGTAACTTAAGCTAATGAACTACATAAACTTAATAAATACACGTATAGAAAAATCAATCTTCAAATTTCATTTTCAGCAAATAATAAGTTTAAATGCACTGTGAAAATTCTTACAAATTACAACTGAAAAAAAAAACCCGTATGTTGCGGTATAGCACCTCTACACACTTTCTGACAATATATACTGACCCTTATAACAAGCTGTGATTGTCAAATTTTCTTGCATCAATTTCACAATGACAAATTGATTCTACCAGCTGTGGCATTTCAACAGAACTGCGTCTTATTTGTAACACAAATAATTATACAGAAAACATTCTTTTAAGATCACTGTTGTTGGTTACTACCAAGAAAACCTAAAAAAGCTCAAAAAATGGCTTACGCCTACTTGTTCAAATACATCATCATCGGCGACACAGGTATTGATTTTATTTCCTGATATCTAATTTTGCTTTTATATTTTCAACGCGCATTTTGTTGTTGTTTTAATAATGGGGATGTTGGAATTTGCTTAACGTGTAATACTTTTACTGCGTATCGATCGATATCTGCTTGTTATGAGTTAAATTAGATATTATATTTTACGCCTACGCTGTTTATTGTCTGAGTCTGAAAGGGAGTAACACGCATTATATTTTATGTTCTAGTTTTCTTTATTACCCTCTTGCTTGATGCAAGTATTAAAATGTGCATAGATGTTTATTTGTTGTAGGTCCATTTGAAGGTCTTTCTTTGTTTGTTTTTGTAGAACACTGTTCTTAAAAAAATGTGCCATTTAATCACACAATGGTCTGTTTGCTTGTTTTCCAATATCAGTAGTAAATAAATAAACCTATTAACAATAAATCATATGTAGGACATGCTGTTGGATTTTATTATTCATTAATTAATGTGTGAGATAAGGTCTCGGCTCTTAATTACTATTTATGTAGATATCACCCATTTTCTTTTGTGTAACTGTTTTATTAGTGTAATACTACTTTTTATGGTAACTAGAATAAGATCTTAAGTAAATATAATATTGACATCCCAACTTTTCTTAATTGTACTACTGTAAAGCTTTTCAAGGATGGCATGCTTTAAGTGGCTACTATGCTGCTTCCTACTGCACAAGTGTTGTCCAAAGCTCTTGATTAGGTTCCAATACTGCAAGAATGTTGCAGCAGCTTAAGCGGTCACCCTACTGCTTTCTACTGTATGAGTTTTGTGGGTATAATCCTCACATGTGTTGTCCAACACTTTCTGTGATCTAATTGTTATTCAGTCTTGGTTTTCTTTGTGTCACTTTGTTATGACAGCTAGATTATCTGATAAAATACTTTTTTTTTGTAAATACATATTATACATGATTTGATTAGATTTGCACAAACACTTGGTCAGACCTGGGAATTGAGCCAAAGACTTAGAGTGCAGCAGTTGTTTACACAATATTGTTCCAAACCTGTAATGTGCATTATATGACCATGCCCACTCAAAATAATACCACATTAAAACAATAGTATATTAATCATATACCCAGATTAGAAAACAGGTTGAAAGTTAACAAACAAGACATTAAAGAGTGCTTAATTTTTTAGACTTTATGCAAAAAACACTTTATTGTGTCAAATAATATCAATTGTTTTATTGTATCATTACATTTTAGTCAGATTATTTAACAAAAAGTATAGTTAAAATAAGTAGAGTTATGTACACTGAAATACTGAAATGTAATGATAATAATCATTTATTTACCAGAAACATAGACACAATTTATACATAAAAGCACACTAGTAGATTACAATGCCTTATGCTCAGGACATCTGTATCTGTACTAAAATTATAAATGCTATCTCTTGTACACGGTATTTTTTGTATTTTAAGAGACAGTGTTTGGCTATTAGTTTACACCAAGCAGAATTACATAACAGGTTGGAAAGTAGTGTAATTTTTCATTAAAGTAAACATAATTCAGATTATTATATATTTACTGACGACTAGCTGACCCGGCGAACTTCGTACCGCCATATTTACATATCTGTCTCAGCTTCCCACAGGCAGTGTACAGTGGCGGACACAAAAAAGACTTACCAGTTTTTTGTTTTCTTTCTACCAAAAAAAAGAACGAAAGAAATCGCACTATGTGTTATTGAATTACAACTAAGTACATATTTTGACTTTCATCCCCTCTCGAAGAAACTGTGCTGAATTTCGGGATAAAAAGTATCCCATGTCCGACCTCGTAGTATGAACTCAAATCATGCCAAGTTTCATTTGAATCCATTCAGTAGTTTCAGCGTGATGCGCGGCCAAGATACAGACAGACAGACAAAAATTTAAAAAAATACAGTTTTGGCTTCAGTATCGATAATAGAGAGCCCTCCAAAAAAAAATTCAAAATATCTTTAACGTACAGAATTGGACATGTTACATTTTTATTATAAGTATAGCTGATGTGTTTTGTGGTGTGTGTATGTGTGAGTGTTTGTTAGGTCCTATTGTGATGTATTTTGAAAGACTGTTTGGTTACTTTTTGGCCGCAGCTTCGAGACACATAATAAGTATAATTTTTACATGTATAAAAACGTTTTTCTTTTTTGTCTGTATAATTTATTTATGTTACTTTCTCTTTTCTGTCTCTAGTGTTAAGTTTCTTGTTTATTTTATTTTTGTAATAGTTTTTTTATGTCTCGGCGTTGGGCCAAATAAACGATTATTCTATTCTATTCTATAGCCAACCGTTTATGTATTTTTCTGTATAAGTGAGTGCTTTGCATATAGAATTGGTGTTTAGCAAATGTTGTCTTCTATGGTGTGCCTAGAAGGTTTATTCGCCTTATAGAGTTGTGCAGGGTGTATAAATCCATACTAATATTATAAAGTTTGTTTGTTTGAACGCGCCAATCTCAGGAACCGCTGGTCCGATTTAAAAAAATCTTTCAGTGTTGGATAGATATCGAGGAAGGCTATATATCATCACGCTACGACCAATAGCAGCGGAGCACCAATGAAAAATGTTTCAAAAACGGGGAAAAATTATCACGCTACGGGCAATATGAGACACAAACGAGGTTGCGTGGATCCGCTAGTGAATGTATAAACTGTATTTAAAGAGAATCAATAAACTGTAAACTAACAAAATGGTAAAAATCACTGAACTGTTGCTCAATGATGAATCAATGTACCTACTAATCTTGAAGTATCAATTTTATTATTGAAGGCCTGTTGACAGCAGTAATGGACAAGTTCCCTTTTAGTTTCAATTTCAAACAACCTTTATGGCAATAAAAGATAGTAGACTTAATACCTTCTGTTTACTCTTCTTCTGTATTTGCTACCTAGGATATGTGCGTGCATGCATAAAAGACACAAATCGCCATAGTCTCAATTTTGAAAGTATACAATATACAGTGCTCTTTTGGTCCCATGTTAAATGGACATAATTGTTTGTATTGACACATATACATAACTAGCTGACCCACGCAACGTCGTTTACGTCTTCTATTGCCCGTAGCGTAATAATTTTCCCCCGTTTTTTGTAATATTCTTCATTGATACGCCGCTCCTATTGGTCTTAGCGTGATGATATATAGCCTATAGCCTTCCTCGATAAATGGGCTATCTAACACTAAAAGAATTTTTTAAATCGGACCTGAGATTATAGCGTTCAAACAAACAAACTCTTCCGCTTTATATATTAGTATAGTATAGATTTGAAGATATTCTAATTAAAAAGACGTATCCACATAACATTTTAGTTCATTCAACCTAAATAGTTCCGCTTTATGCTCATCAATAACGTAACTCATCTCCAGTTTTATTTATTATGCATTCGTTCCCCACCCACAAATGATAATGAATTATTCAGCATCGGGGTGTCTACGTCCTTGCCCCAACTGTTAACTGATGAAATAATATTCAAAATGCCGACAAACGTTTCTTTATAAAAGTATTTTGTCCACAGGTGTCGGCAAATCATGCTTACTTCTCCAATTCACGGACAAACGGTTCCAACCAGTCCATGATCTTACAATCGGTGTGGAGTTTGGTGCTCGGATGATCACAATTGATGGCAAGCAGATCAAACTGCAGATATGGGATACCGCTGGGCAAGAAGCTTTCAGGTTTGTTTAATTTTAAATAATAGAAAAAAAACCCTGTATTGACATGAACATGACTTATATGAACATGAATTTGCTACTACCAATCACTCGAATATACCACACACAATTAGACGATTTCACTGATGTAAATTATAGTTAAATAAAAGCTAGATGACTATAGACTAGAGCATTCCAGTAACATAACATCAAACATTCACATTTATTACTCGAATCACTCATTTCCAACCTAACACTCGATGTATTGTAGCAAGCCGATTTTAAAATCCATTGAGAATATAGGTGTAATATTTTATCGAGCAAAGGTATGAGCACGGATGACGTAGATGGCGGGGAGTGTGGTGTGTGGGCCGAGGGATATAGCAGACAGATATTTGTTCTAGTTCTTATTCAAATGTTGTTTTATTTAATAATTCATCAAAACAAATGCAGCACACATGACAAAGAAAGTAAGTAATGTAACAATGCTGACACGCCTTGAGTATTACTTACATTAAATTGTAATACCCGAAGAATACAACTCTAGTCTGTAATTACTTCAGCTACCTATATAATCAGCTACCTATCAGTAACAGTCCTGTCAAAATCGGTCCAGCCGTTCCAGAGATTAGCCGGAACAAACAGACAGACAAAAATTGTAAAAAATGTTATTTTGGTGTATGCACCGTTTATACATACATATTATGCATTTAGTAAAAAGCGGTTATTTTAATATTACAAACAGACACTCCAATTTTCTTTATTTATATACATATTATATGTATAGATATCATGTCTGAACACCTGTGAAGTGTTAGACGCTAACCTACTAGATATTTATTATGTTTGTAATCTCGAATTGATCAAAGTGCAGTCTTGTGTGAAATTGCTAATTTTTATAAATGGTCATTGGTAGGAAGAAAGTACCTACTTTATAAAATGGGTGTTTTTCTAATAATAAGACCCACAGTATACAGTACCTTCTTCCGTGAACCCGTTCTTAACATAACTATCTTTTGCTTCGTTGTACTACTCCCGATATGACTAACTATTTATAGAAACTTACTGTCACTTAAAATTATAAAGTTCTATTTCATTACCATTGTTGTACTACTCCCGATATGACTAACTATTTATAGAAACTTATTGTCACTTAAAATTATAAAGTTCTAATTCATTACCATTACCTACTTAGGGGCCGTTCAAGTATTACGTAAGCAGATTTATTACAATTATTTACCCCCCCCACCCCCCTTGTCAACAAAAGTAAGCAAAGCTCTTACCCCCCCTCCCCATGCTTACGTAAACATTACAAAATTATTAAATATTTTGGACATCTAACACAAGGCCATCTAGTCCCAAACTAAGCAGAGCTTGTATTATGAGTACTTTGGGTTGCCAACTTTTTTTACAAGAAATAAAATATATTTAGGTCTTGTAAATATACTTTCTTAGGTTTCTTAATACCTGCACACCAGAGAGAGTTCCGCTCGAAGGTTGAGGGAAACTGGCCAGGGTGGTCTGACGCGGACTTGACCAAGTCACCTGATGCACTGTGGGACCGACCTAAGACACTCATTGCTGCATCTGTCTCTGAGACTGCACAACCAACTACAATCCGTAAAAGACAGCACTGGATGCACAGCGGAATGGAACAGCACTGGGAACAGCGTGAGATGGCGGGCAGTTGTACGAGGGGCTTTGTCCGCCTCTACAACCAGTGTGCAATGTACATGATCACGACCGCTCTGCCAAGAGTTAGAGTTAGAAGAAGAAATATACTTTATTTCTTCAGCGTGAACGGGCCGGCTCGACCGGGGCGGCACTACCCTCGCACAGAAAATCAACATAAAATGACAGCGATCGTGCTGTCGTGTTTCGTTGGTGAGTGCGAGACCGGAGGACCAATGATGCAGAAGCATCACTAGCCCGCCTTATGCTTTCCATCAGGCAGAGTAGAGTCATTTTGGCAGGGCAAAACATAAAAAAAAGAAAAGAATATTACTTAAACAGTATTTTAGGAAAATGAACAGTATTTTACTTATTGTTAACTAATTTCTTGGGCACGCCGTTATTGCTGCGGTAAGACCCGTTATGGAGGATTGGCTCAACAGGCATCACGGGAGCCTCTCATACTGGCTGACACAGGTGATCACTGAGCACCTGTGTCTGATCCGCAAGGAGTCAACGTCTGAGTGTCACCACTGCGATGGCCAGACCGTGGCCACGGCACTCCACACGCTGGCAGAATGTCCGGCGTGGGGCGAGCCAAGGCGTGATCTCGTGGCGGCCATCGGAGGGGGGATTTTCTCGCTCGCTTACATGATTGCGGCCATGTGGCGGAGCGAGAGCGCGTGGAATTCTGCCATCTCTTTCTGCGAGCAAATTATGCTTGCGAAGAAGATGGCGGAGCGGGACCGGGAGAGGTTTAAAACTTTTCCTTTCCGCCAGACCCGGGAACGGGCCAGGTATCGCCGCAGACGACTCGGGTGCCGGAGATCACAAAACGATATCCGTCTTCCATAAGCGAAAGCCTAGAGAGACAGGTGATGCCACCAGTCACCCTAGCAGAAGCACGCCGGGGTGGTGGCGCGAATTCTACATAGTGTTCGCGCCCTTTTCTAAATAGAAAAGGAGTATCAAGGTTCCTACACAAGAGGCGGCTGTCTACAAACCGTTGATGGCTCGATGTACGTCGGGGTTCTAGGGATTTCCTTCAGAGAGTGCACCTGGTTCCCCGGCTTCTAGTACCCGAGACGGTGTGCGGTTTTTCGTCGGTTCGAGTCCGACATAGCCAGTAGTTTGTGGTATCCGAGGGCATTTCACTCAAAAAAAAGGCTAAGTGATTTCTGCACATTTTGTACTTTCGTAATTGTATGACATTTTTTTAAACTTGCTATAGTTTTTTGGTATAACTTGTATTTGTCTATTTGAAACGGCATCTTTATATGAAACAATTCAACTTTGGTGAAAGAGGATCAACGTATTGCAAGCAAAGCAAATTAATGTTTGTGTTACAGACAAACAATAATTTGCATTGCTTACATTTTGCGTGCGTCAAATTGTCAGTCTTAACAAAACAATAGATTAATGGAAAAAATATGTTATATGAATAGCGCGCGGTAATTCCCCTATTCGGTTCTAAGCGAGTAAGCATCGTTTGTGGGAATCCCCAAAAATGTGTTTCGTTTTAAACATTGACAATGTGTAGGTTGCCATATGTGTAAAAAGTAAATAAATATTGCTGACGTAATCACCATGTAGACCCCCCGCCCCCCATGTCATCAAAAAAAAGCAAAGCCAAGACCCCCCCGCCCCCCTATAGTGTTTACGTAATACTTGAACGGCCCCTTATCGCATAAAAATTTAAATGAGAATTACCTAAATCAGTTAGTATAGTATCAGCTGCAGAGGTTCAACCTATTTTCCGTAATTTGGTATGCAAAGTAAATAGATACCGTTTACATATTAATTTGTAACAGTTTTGTTTCTTTCTTAAGCATAGCATTCTAGTTCAATGACGAAAATTAAACAACAAAAAAAGCCCCAAATGCGAGTCGGACTCGCGCACGAAGGGTACCGTACCATTATCACTAAAAACAGCAAAAAAACACGTTTTTTTGCTGTTTTTTTTAGTATTTGTGTTATTTTTCAGTATTTGTTCTTATAGCGGCAACAGAAATACATCATCTGTGAAAATTCTAACTGTCTATCACGGTTCATGAGATACAGCCTGGTGAAAGACGGACGGACAAATAGACAGGCGGACAGCGAAGTCTTAGTAATAGGGTCCCGTTTTACCCTTTGGGTACGGAACCCTAAAAAATGATGTCATATAATAAGTATAACAATGCAAGTAGACTTATTAGCAAGTAGACTTATAACTTATAAGCAAGTTAGTAGGTTCTTGCATTGTGTATAAACAAAGCATTTGTACGTTTATTAAAGTGCGTTATTGAGTACGTGTTAATTATACTAATGATAATTAAATAGAAATCTTATGGAAGTATAATTCTTGATGTCTTAAAACAGTGTTACAAGTTAGATCCTAAGTAGTTTTCCGGGTACTTCCAGGGTCTTTTGTTTACTTCGCAGAATGGGCCGACGACGACCTGATTTGATGTCCTTGTGTTTTCATTTACCTTCATCTTTTCAGATCAATCACCCGGTCTTACTACAGAGGTGCGGCAGGCGCTTTACTAGTATACGACATTACGAGGCGAGACACATTTAACCATCTTACAACTTGGCTGGAGGACGCTCGGCAGCACTCTAATTCAAACATGGTTATCATGTTGATTGGGAACAAAAGGTGAGATTCTATACATTTCTTTTGTTTATGAAAACCATGTTACAATGTCTCACTTTTATAAGTTTACGAAATCAATGTTTAATTAAACAAAATATTTCATAATGATTAACGTAACAGTAGCACTCTAAATTTTTCTTTTTTTCACGACAATTACCAAAGTTTTAAGACGCGCGTCTAGCGTATAATCATGTTAATTAAATTGACAGGAGTTTTTTTTTTTTAAACGAATCCCTCAATTGTAACAAATCCTGAGTCGAAGTTTACGAATA
The DNA here is from genome assembly GCA_949125395.1 of Diaphora mendica. Lineage (NCBI taxonomy): Eukaryota > Metazoa > Arthropoda > Insecta > Lepidoptera > Erebidae > Diaphora > Diaphora mendica. Next base: position 14,222,686 of record OX421326.1, read on the forward strand.
TACATAAAACTACAGTAAGAACATCCAGGCTCAAAATAACTTGTGGATCACACAAAGTGTTGTTCCATGTGGGGATTAGACCCAAAACACTCAGCGTAGTAACTGTACAGTCAACCGGCAACTGAATATACACAGATAAAGCTCAAAATCGATCCTAAGTTGCAATGCCTCGATGGCGCAGTGGTAGCGAGACTGCCGTGTGCTTGCGGTTTCGGGTTCGATTCCCGGGTCGGATCAAATGTTTGTATTTTGTATGATCTGCAAATATTTATTTCGGAGTTTGGGTATTTTCTATGTATTTACAAAAAAAAAGAGTATAGATGTATTTATATCAGATGTCTAGTACCTATAACACAAGCGCCGCTTAGCTTGGGACTAGATGTTGTTGTGTTAAAAAAAAATGGGAGAGGCCTATGTCCAGCAGTGGACTGCAATAGACTGATGCTAATGATGACTCACACCAATAATTATCCCAAGACCGGTATAGACGCTCCTTGGAGGAGACCTTCGTTTAGCAGTGGACGGCGATTGGTTGATTGATTGATAGTTCAAATACTTATTCATCAGTTTAATTAACATTTTAATTTTATTCTGCAGTGATCTGGAATCGCGACGTGAAGTAAAAAAAGAGGAGGGCGAGGCTTTCGCACGTGAACACGGTCTAGTGTTCATGGAAACGTCGGCTAAGACCGCTGCTAACGTCGAAGAAGCCTTCATAAACACTGCCAAAGAGATCTACGAGAAAATCCAGGAAGGTGTATTCGATATCAACAATGAGGTAATAAATACCTCTTATCTAGTAATCGATAATGTATTGTGTACTAATGTTACACAACTATTCAATATTCAGTTTGGGGAATCGTAATCGTTATTATATTCCACTGGGAGTCGATTGTTCGAAGTTTATTTCAGTGAGCATTTGTGTTGAATATCGATTTTCAATTAACATGCCACAAATAATATTCGATATTATTACTTCGGATAATGTTTGGTTAGTCCATTGAAAAGTTACATTTGGGGTTGCGTTTTGATGTGTAGGGGGGGTCAGTGTAAAGCTAAAACCAAGTTTGTGGGGTCGCCACCCTTGTCCCACAGCCGCCATCTTGAAAATAGGGGTTGAAATGGTTTTTACGATATATCTCTTTAACTATTAATTTGATAAAAAAAAAATTGTTTGCATTTTTTTTGCAAATTAAATTCTCTACAACTTTGGTTCAGTAACTTTTTGTCTTAGAACTATAAATAAAAACGTTATAAGTGAAAATGTTCAGAAATTCGAGAAAAAAAAATATATTTTTCGAAATAACCTTTTTTAATCATTTTACGAAAAAATTATATCAGACCATTTTTGTAGATCGTTTTTTGAGGAATAACTTTTATTCGCAACATTTTTTCATTAAGTCAATAGCTAAGGTCTTACAGCGCTCCGAAGTGAGTACTATTTTTCAGTACTCTTAACTATACCTATATTATACGTGTGTACTAATAATGTGTCATCAGTGATTGTTTTTTTTTGGTTATTATATTTTTTTTAATTACAAATTTACTGTCGGTTCGATTGTCCACGTAATAACACGTAACATGTACAGTAACTTCCGAAACAGTTCGTAAAAATTTTTCATTAACCTCATCATTTTTTGCTACTGCTCGGTCTAGTAAAGTTTTTACACCTTCAAGGTTCTTATTTTATTTTCACCTAAAGGTTTTTTTACAAATAAAACAATCACTCATGATGGAATAATAGAAAAAGCACGCTTAAAAAGTCTAAATGCTAATAAAAAAAAAATAGTTTTCACTGAAGTTATAATCGTGTTTAAAATCATTCGAAATCGTCTTCACAATTAAAAACAGAATAAAATACATCCGCACGTAGAGAAATATGTAGCACAACTAAAAGATATAGGTTGAACGACAACTTTAACACAATATTATTAGCTAGTCTTACAATAAGACAGGTTAGGAATAATAATAATAATAGCAGGCAGCTGTTCTTTTGTTCCCTCATGGTCACTTGGGTATTTACTACCTGAACAGTATTCTCGGTAACGGCCATCAGATTTAAAATTATTTTAAAAATCAATAATTGTAAAATCCTGTAATGGAGTGGAAAAGAGTCAATAATTAATTATTAATAAAATTGCAAAATTTTTATGTAATTAAAAAAATTATAACAAAATAAAAAAACATACTATGATGATTGATGATACATTATTAGTACACACGTATAATATAGGTATAGTTAAGAGTACTGAAAAATAGTACTCACTTCGGAGCGCTGTAAGACCTTAGCTATTGACTTAATGAAAAAATGTTGCGAATAAAAGTTATTCCTCAAAAAACGATCTACAAAAATGGTCTAATATAATTTTTTCGTAAAATGATTAAAAAAAGTTATATCGAAAAATATAATTTTTTTTTCGAATTTCTGAACATTTTCACTTATAACTTTTTATTTATAGTTCAACGACAAAAAGTTACTGAACCAAAGTTGTATAGAATTTAATTTGCAACAAAAAATGTTAACAATTTTTTTTTATCAAATAAATAGTTAAAGAGATATATCGTAAAAACCATTTCAACCCCTATTTTCAAGATGGCGGCCGTGGGACAAGGGTGGCGACCCCACAAACTTGGTTTTAGCTTTACACTGACCCCCCCTACACATCAAAAAAATAAAATTGCGTCCTCTAAAAAACGCAAGGTAAGGCCTAAAAAATGTAACATTTCAATGGACTAGGTAGGAATTATGATTAAGATAAGAATTTTAATAGCTGAAGAATAAAATGGATAAATGAATTAATTTATTAACAGAATAGTCATGTTTTACGATCAGTAAGTAAGCTATAGGCATATCATTGAAAAAAACTGGACCAAATTGAAATTGGACCACGCGAGGAGCACCAGCTTTCAAATAAAAAAAGAATCATCATAAAAACTTTTTATAAAAAAAAACCGACTTCCAAAAACATCCAACGAAAACTCTCTGCCAAAGAAAACACTTAGGGCCGGTTTTTCAATAGTCGGATAAACAGTCAAATAGCATTTATTCCTCAGTTAGCGTAAGTTTGGGTCTTTCAATAGTCAGACATCAGTTATCAGACGAATAAAGCTGTAATCTGACTGATAACTTTATCTGTGCTTTCAAACCTCAGTTAGTGTTTTATTCTGTAGAATAGTGATTTGACGTTGTGTATTTCTCTTGTACCTATTTGTGGTAAAGTTTAAGTACGTTGTCGTTATTGAATATTTGATAGATAATGGATGTTTTTGACTCGATTGACTTTTTGTTCTGAGGTTAAAAGGGTTATTAAGAGAAATATAGGTTATAGATACTATAGAGAAGATGAAGAATTTTTATTTCACACACTGCTATCTAGTTCGAAACAAAACAGAGCTTGTACTATTGGTAACGAGAAGATTTCCCTAGTGGCCGTTTGCGGAACTAACGTATGACAGACACTTCTACCTGGCAGTTTAATGTACAGAGCGAGTGCATTGTTATTGTTTCATTGATAGACGTCTACGGAGAAGTAAAAAATACGTATTTTAAAAGTGGAATGTTAACGTGTATACGTATTTTTATCTGTCATACGTTAGTTCTGCGACTTGCCGCTAGGGAATCTGCTCGTCACCATTTAAATTCTTTCTACAATGATTTCATTGATAGACGTCTACGGAGTAGTAAAAAAAATACTTTAGGACCACTTCGTGACGGTAAACAGTATTCTAAAAGTGGAATGTTAACGTGTATACGTATTTTTATCTGTCATACGTTAGTTCTGCGACTTGCCGCTAGGGAATCTGCTCGTCACCAATAGGTACAGAGAACTGACATAAATGCAAATATACTTTTTACTTTTAAACACATATTTATTAAACGTAGAAACACCCGTTTAAAAAATTACTATGCACCACCCGCAAACCCGGCATTTCATTTTTATAAATTTTGATTTTAATCATTGTTATGGACTCTACTACAGGAATATCATAAACGACTTTTTACTAAATTATTATTTACTACATCTATTATAGACAAATAATAATTATAATCGAATGCTTTCATTTCATTTAATTAAATATCCCAAACCGGCAATCATAAAAAAGACAAAAAGAAATAGAAAAAGAACAGTCAACTTGAATGTTGTCTAAAAGTTTCTGGTCCTTATCTAACGTGTGACTACCTGTATAGCTGCCTCTCACTTGCGCATGATTACAGTGAACATAGCTGTGAAGGACCATCAAGTAACTATCTGACTGTTTACTCCCGATTGAAAAACACAAAAAGTTTATTCGCTTGTTAAAGAGCTGGATACATTTATTCCCTTGTTAGTTATTTGACCGTTTAACTGCGGATTGAAAAACCGGCCCTTAAAAGCGTAAAATAAACTGGTTCTTCTTATATTGCATATATCTAATTCTTTATTCATTTAAATAGTAGTATTATAATGTGTGCTAGGTACCTAGAATCTGTTTGAAGTCTAAGTGCTCGTGTGCCTAAATATCTCGGGCTGCAATTGATGCCTTACAGCCCTTGGCTACTAATCTACTATTATTATGACCTGCAAATATTTGTTTGGAAGTTCTAGTTTTCTATAATATGATATGTATTTACAAAAAATATAGAAATATTCTATCCTGAATCTAGATGGCGTCGTGTCTCAGATGTGTAAAATATTGATGTATTGAACAGGCGAATGGTATCAAGATCGGCCCCCAGCACTCAACGGCTGGCGGCGCGAGTGGCGCGGGAGGCGCAGGCGCGGGCGGCTCGGCCGGCGGCGGCTGTTGTTAGGTACTGTACTGCACACACTGAAGCGGGAGGGCTGCCGTTTAGATCGGGCTGAAGAGGTGAGACCCTGTCACTTTTTATAAGGGATACTTTCATTGTCGTTGCAGAAAAACGACGTATTTGTTTATTAGCTACTTTACTTTAAAATTCGCAAATGATGTTTTACTGTTATAGCTTTCAAGTTTCGAAATGTCACTAGGTATGTGTGAGACCTTTTACAAATTACCATTCACTAATTATATAGTAGTAGTACATGTGTAAAGTGAATGAGTGGTATATTTATGTATGAATCTGTATTGATATTTTGAATATTCTAGTGCGTTACTTGTGTGTACCTGATGTCCATATTATGGTTGTCTGGAAGAGATCCTCGTGAGCGATAACACCGCCAATTGTTATATTTATGAATATTGTAAAGTCTTGTATTTTTTATATTATGTTTGCAATGAAGTAAATAAAAAAAATTGTGAAAACAAAAATTGTCCAATAATCAAATCTGCCGTTTTTCTACGACTACGAACGATTTATATTAGACCAAATCGTGTCCGGACCGGTCCGGACGTCGTATGCTAGTTGACGGGCCCGGAAAAACACGGATCATGCACTGTGTTATATAAACTGCTTCATGCAAAATATGTGCAACGTTTCAAATGGGATGTGGCGTGTACGTGCCCGGTCCAGGCCACGTACACGGAACATCCCGGTCTAATAAAATTGCTGTATGTATCATACGTATAGTTAGTAAGTTATGGTTTGTGTTAAAACCTAATGTCCACAAGTACAAACGGCGATTTTATTTATATTACTTATATTAATTATTCCTATTAATTACGGAAAAAAATACATAAAAAACTAATAACAATAAGTAATTAAAGCTAATAAAGTAGCGAGTGTTGTGTACAGCTGTAACTAGACTACAGGTTATTAAATTTGACAAGATCAAATTTACTTTAAATAATTAATGTATTGTTTCCTAACAAATAGAATTATAAAAATAATTTAGAGTATTGCTAAACAAAGGTCTTTTTTTTTAATCTAACCAAGGTTGATCGAAGTGCTTTTGGACATGTTGGTACTGAACTTATTTTAATTATGTGGTCTCCTCATCTCGTTTGGCAATTTCGATACCACACACGAGGACAGAATAGTGTGCTGCAAACGATGAATATTTATATAATGTAATCACGTCACATTCTGAGTTGTTGCAAATTAATTCTAAGATGTTAAAGAGATGCGACTTGTCATTCAAGGTGGCGTCTCTTTAACCCGAATTAGTTATTGGCGTATTCCGAACCCTCTAAACTTTTAATTATTTTTATTTATTAATAATTGATTCAATTCCACTGCTGGACATGGGCCTCCGAAGCCCTCCACAACAACCGTTCCTGTGCTGCCCGCATCCAACGGTATCCCGCGACCTTCGCCAGGTCGTCGGACCACCTTGTACCACCCTACCCACAAAATACCTACCATAAAATTAAATAAAAATTTCAAATAAAATAAATTAATAAGTAAATTGTTGGAGCAAAGTAAAAGTTATATGTGTCTAATGTGGTTTCACTGAAGTCTCCCGTGGAGCACCAGCACAGGCACCCTCACTTTAAATTTCTTACAAAATTCTAACGGCGCCCTGAGGTCTTAAATATCTACCGCGAGTTGAAGTCGGTGAGTAATCTACCTGACAAGTTCAGGGGTTACATGTTAAGCAATTAAAAAAAAATCCTTAAAATCAAATGAAACAATAAATTTTGAAAAAAAAACATTTTTTTTTTTATAATTTCCCTTATTAGCTTGTTTATCGAAACTGATTGTGGTCAACGTAATGTAGGAAATAGTCATTCGAAGTCAAATCTACATTTGCATAGGAGTTATAATAATCCACGATGACTCAAAGTGATTCATGAAGCTAGCCACATGCTAATGAATGTAATGATATGAAAATAATTGTATTTCTTTACAGGAGAGGTGCAGCTGTGTGCAACGAACATTGTTACGAAACTTACAGCATGCCGGATTTATAGGATTATTTTATATAAATATGCTACATAAAATAGCTTGCGTCTGACTCACTACTATAAGTTGGTACTTCGATTAAAATAGCACTAATATAAAATACTGATAAACGTATTTGTATAAAACAGTCGACCTTATGACGACGAACAATTATCTAGAATCCAATGTTTAAGGAAAAATATTAAATTTAAAACATTATTGGCAGTTTAAATCTAATCTCATGGCTCTAGGCGTTTTTATTAAAGTACACACATAAGTTTCATCGAGCGAGTATTCAGACATGAAAGATAATGGTTACGTTGAATGGACCAGATGTGAAAATTACATCGTATGTAAAACATAATAATTATAAAATAGTTCCATCATATGATTAGGCTTTTATGTAATTATTTTTGTGTATTTACCTATGTGTATTACACTGTATATTATATATGCAAATGTTCACAAATATCTCATAATCTGGCATTTATTTAATAAGATCATATTATGTGTTGTATAACTTCATAGTTTCATTATTGTCATAGTTTTGACCGTATATGGAATTTAGAAGGGGCTAGTACCTCGTTATTTGTATGCGACTGAATGTTGGCGCAGTGCGATAAAAAAATTATTTGTATAATAATTTTGTATCTCTACCTACAATGTTTAGAGAGGTGCATAACATTATTTACAAATAATGTTTATATTTATTATATTGGAATATTAGTTAAATGAAAAATATTTTTATTATTTATGTCCACATTTTTGAGCAATTGTCTGTAAAAATTGGAATGTATATTTTGAGATAGTGGATTAATAAGTACACATTACATACACAAGATGTACACATTATTGTTTTTAAATACCTTCATATTTTAAATAATTTCAAGTACCTTCTATACCTTGCGAAAAAAGAGACCAATAAATCAGCTGTTTAGAGAAAATACCGAGTATGCTTTTAGGTGGTGGCCTAGTTAAATAGTTATGCACAAGATACAGTTTTCGAATGGTAATGAACTTCGTAATAGATTAAAATTGTAATCTAATAAAAAGGACTGCTTGCAAGGTACTGAAAGACATGATTACAAAATAGGTTACTTTTAAGTTTAGCACATTGTAATGATGTAATATTTTATAAGGTTACAATATGCAGACATTTGTAAGGTGTAATTCATGAGAGTAAATGTTGAAAAACAATATTGTTTTTTCTTTTATTGTATTAAAAATGTCCTTATCTACAGTGGTATGAGGAGAAAATATTCTATACTTCTATACTAACATTATAAATGCGAAAGTTTGTAAGTATGGATGGATGAATGGATGTTTGTTACTCTGTCACGCAAAAACCACTGAACGGATTTGGGTGAAACTATTTGCCGCGATAACCGACATATAGGCGGGCGGTGCCGCGGGCAACAACTAGTATAATTATTATAAATTCGAAAGTAACTCTGTCTGTCTGTCACACTGTCTTTGATTCTTGAGGAAGGACAACTACTTTCTATCGCGATAACCAACATTCACGCTGGCGGAGCCGCGGACATAAACAAGTATTTTATATGCGTTATTTATCATTTTCAATTTACTGTTCCTATTAGATGAATTAATATACAACACTTATTACTAACCATTTAATAAAATTATGTATCAGATGAACTGCTTACATCCTTATCAGTACTTATTTTACAAATTTCATTGAGAACCGTAAAGACACAGTTGACAATTTCTGGGGTTTTCATCTTGACTGTTCCATTGTTCTTCACTTCTGCTCTGGGCAATGAAACTTCACATAAATCAAACACTGTTATGTCTAGCATCATCATATAAAATATTTGATTCTGCAGCATCTGGTATGTTAATGTAACTAAGTCCGATTTCTTTTCTACTTCTTCTTTGACTCTGAAAATAATTAACAATTTATCCATATAATTTATATTATTTACCATAAAACTAACAGAAAATATTACCATAACATAGATGTAACTAATTGTTTAGTTAAAAATAATATTGGACTTTCTCAAATTGGGTGTTTATTTATTTATTACCATTTTAAAATGCAATGAAAGTGTAAAAGAATGTAAAAACGGATAACTAAACATACCCATTCCATATAATGTGAATATCTCCTACTTCAAAAGATAAAACCATTTTATCCTTGTGATCAACTTGTGGCGTCCGGTACGTTAGAGTGAAAGGGTCTGTGGTTCTTGATGAGTCATTCTCTACAAAATTGAAACCAAACTGTAGAAGCTGTTGCTGAAAATATTAAAAAAAAAACATTAATGAGTATGTTATTTATAATGCCCGGGCAGTGTGTGCTGATAATATTGATTATCTTTACATGGGTATATAAAAAAATCGTAGTCGTAGTTGGGTTTTAATGTTGAAAATTATATGAAATTAATGAAAATGTTTTGGTGCTATTATAATATTAATTTCTTTGCAAAGTATATTTTAAATACTATAGAAATACAGTGGAATCTCGATAACTCGAATGTCAAGGGAAATGGTAAAAAATTCGAGTTAATGAGTTTTCGACTTGACAAGAATTTCGAGATATATGAAGAGTTTCACTGATCAAATTACGACATAAAAAGGCGAAAATCGAAGAACATTTATAAAAAAAACCCTTCAAAAAACATACATATAAGTCAAGTACACAAATATTATGAACTTACATTAAAACGTGTAATATTATCGTTGTTATTAAATAATTGATAAAAAATAAGTTCGCAATCAATCAAAATCAAAAGTATCAATTGCTGCTCTCGCTTCTGTATTTGACACCAATGGTTTTAAATCTACTGGATCAGTATGATCGTCGTCATTTTGATTATCATTATCGTCATATCCATTCTGAATAACTAAATCAATGATTTCAGCATCATTTAATGTACCAGTAGTAGCTAACATTGTGTTTAGAATGTTTGTATTTGAATTTTATTGCTATGAGTTCGGGTAAACTCAAGTAAGAAGTCACTATGTTTTATGAACTACGAGTTACAGAGTTTTATTTTTGAAATTCGAGTTAAATATAGAGTATTAATTTGTATTAAAATACTTCGTAGGGAAATAACATTTAGTTCGAGTTACAAAGTCTAAATAATTCGAGATACCGCATATTTAGAGGTTCAGCGGAAGGGAATGGCATTTTTTTTCGACTTACTGAGGATATAGAGGTTCCAGTTAGAGATTCCACTGTATAACAATCTTTCAAGCAAAGTCACGAGCAAATACTAATAATATATATATTTTTGAAATGTACAAGTAACGCCCTTTCCGCTTTCCAATGATACCAAACACGACATATTTATCTCAAATACATTTTTAATACAGTACTTTATGACCCTTAGAGGGCGCCACATTAGATTCAGTGACATGTCATAAAATACAGCCTATAACCAGTGGACGAGACAAGATGCTTTTAAAGATACCTCATTTGTCCAGTTCTAATAAGTAGTTGAGGAGCTATGAGGGAACAGATGTACATACATAAATAGCCTGTCAAAATCATAACCCTCCTTTGGCTTTGCCGTAATCGGGCAAAAATAAAGACGCCCTCGGTGTCTGTTCGACTTTAATGCAGTTTTCAGTGAAAAATTGAGAGATTCAAGAGGAATGTTTGTTACAATACATGCGAAGAACTTCCGTGCGAAGTGAACAATATTGATTTTGTACTAGTTTATGTGTATGTTGGATTTCACGGAAAAAATAGTATATGTGTCATTCTGATATTATGAGCTATATAACTGTAAAGTGGGATGGCACCACTAGTGCCGACCCACTACGCAAAATAGGCGCATCAAAGTCGTCGAGTTGCGGAAACCCAGCCCGCGAGTTCAAGTTCAAGTGTAACAGACAGACGTACAGAGTTCCTTTCGAATCTATATTAATATTATAAAGCTAAAGAGTTTATATATATATCATCACGCTAAGACCAATAGGAGTGGAGCACCAATGAAGAATGTTACAAAAACGGGGGATTTTTTTTTCGCTACGGGCAATAGGAGACGTAAACAATGTTGCGTGGGTCAGCTAGTTTATAATATTGGTACAGATAGTTACAAAATGAACAAAATATAATTATCATTACATTATATACCTGTGTAAAACAAAATTGTTTGATATTACAATCAAACATAGTCTGTAAAGTTGCCTTGACTGCTGTGCCTATTCTCTGCTCTCCTCTTTCAAGCATGTATGGTAAGTGTGTGGCTTTGTCAAGACTAATACTGACTCCCCAGGATAATAAAAACGCAGAATAGGATATTTTGCTTTTGCTGTTGTCTTGAGTTGAAGACAAAACATTTATCTGGAAACAAGAGTTAATACACATTTAATAGTGACATATATAGATTTTGTTTTTGTTTGTTGACAGTTGTTATTGTCCCTTTACCCTTACCCTTTTTGTAACACTTATCAGTTACTTAAAATAAATGCTTTGGAAAAATATGTGTTATTGTTTTGAAAGAAATTGAGGTAACCGCAATTGACTTAAACAGATTCTAGAAATGATTTAATGACAACATTCAGTGTAGCTTTTCTAGTACATGTAAGTATTAAAAATTGCTACACATTTGGTACTTATTAGTGAACATTGCTATTGCAGAACATGCTTAAAACAAGGCAAAACTAATTTGATAAATATAATTTATAATATATATATAAAAGATAAACTCATGAATGATAGATATTTGTCTTGCACTTGCATAAATTAATAAAAACATAAATAAATAACAACTATCACTTAAACTTACAACTAAACCACTGGCGTCATCTTCTGAATACTTGAGATTAACTTGTTCTTCTATTTGAACAACATATTTCATAGAGGAACTGGCCTGCACTGCACTCACAAGAGCTTGTCTGACTTTAGTCGCATACTGCTTAAGTTTCACTGTGCTATATTTTAAATTGTATAAAGGGGACACCTTGCTACACCGCCATGCACCTTCGTTATATATAACTGTAAAACAAAACCAAATAATTATTATCTAAACTAGACGAAACTTTATTATTTTCATCACACTATGGAGTGACCCATACCAGCTAATGGATCGGTTGAGATAATATTTCTTGTGCTGGCATTATTATCACGCTGCCAAGCAGCTTCAGAACGATAAAGATTCATTTTTACTAAACGAATTTACGGATAAAAAGCTATTATTACAAATTTTCAATATTTTTATTTCATCGATGCTGTGTGATTCAATTCAAAACAAGACCGACGGTTATTTTATTGTAGTATATTTTTATTATTGTCATGAGCATCTCGTGTTGCAACACCTAAAAATTGAAATCGGAGACGGAATCATCGTAGGCCTTAGAGCATATATATCTGAAGTGGACACCGAACGGGCGGAAACGATTTGGCTCATGTACTCTGTGATTTGGCTATTTTCATGGGAGTGCCGTCGCACTCTCATTGCGAGTGCAATGGGAGTGCACTCGCACTCCATGAGTGCAGACTCAAAAATTATGCAGCTTGTACGTCAGTCTGCACCAACCAATGACGATGACGCACAAATTTGACATTAGCTGTCAATGTCATCCATCCAAGAAGGCGGGTTGCGTTTCGTTTCACGTTTTTCATATTACATTTGTAAATTATTAAAATTAGGTACCTAAAAATTACATTTGAAAAACTGTACTATACCCTGTACAAGATAGCTTGATCTTTTTGACAGACGGGCTAGTGATGGGAAACAGAAAATATCTAGTAGACCAAAAAATAAGGTAATAACGAAATCGACAACGTGATCAAGCAGTTTTCTATGGGGGGTTTTTGTATGTTTCAGGCAGGGTAGAAAATAATCTTTGAAATCAGCATTTTCTCATTTATTTTTTCGTCGAGACTATTAAGTTGATGTGCTAGGCTCTGAAGCATGCCAATATGATGTGCCATATCCTTTGATTTATCATAAGAATATTGAAAAAATTCTTGCAAAAGTTGACATTTTTGTTGGCTTGTTTGTCTCTCAAAGATAAATACTAGTTTTTCGTACATTGCTTTAGCAGATGTACATGATAACAGTGACGATATTAGTTTTGTTTCAATGGTACCTGTTATGGCACGCTGTGCCAGGGCATCAAGTTTCACTAGTTTTACATCTTTTTTGTCCGCAGGAAGACCCACCTCAACAACATCATCCAGTCCCTCGCTCCGGAAGAATATGTTTATCTGGAATTTTGCATATCGGAAAAGTTTTTTCGTCACTCAGACGTTGTATGTTTTTAAGGCTGTCGTTGTTCATTTTTCGTGTTGTTTTATATTTGTTTAGCACTGTTTTTCTTTTTGCAACCACGCTCTGCTACCATGTTATAGTTTTTCTTTAATAAAACTTGCGTTATATTCACTTAAATAGTGTTTTATTTTAATGTAAAAGAAAATACAGCACATGAGTACAACAACGACAATGACAGTTCTATTAGCGGGAACAGTCTGTTTTTTTTTTTTAATTTATGGCAATGGACAATTATCCTATTCTGACAGTTATAGAATTTATCCAGAAAAAATATATTTTTTTACTGACCTTTGATTTGTGCCCATATCAGCTCTATTGCATTATATTGACAATGCTAGGGTGGCAATCTAATCACTGTGTGACCGCGTTTGCTTCGTCCAGTAAATATACTGGCTCCCTCGGTTTGTGTGTGTGGCCACCAGGCCAAGCAGTTCGCACTTGAGCATTGTCATATCGGCATTTACACCCTTGTATATGAGCCACTCTATTATGTCGGCTTTTTTGTTTGCCGTCGTCGGAGCCTTGTCAAGTTGCGTAGAATGATAGGATGCATAATGCATTATTATTATATGAGGACCATCCAGGTTTTCCATCATTTTAGAAACCCATTCCGAAAAAGTTTCGAAGTTCATCTCTTCGTGATACTCATTCTTTTTTTCTTTTTTTTTTTTATGTTTGGCCCGCCAAAATGACTCTACTCTGCCTGATGGAAAGCATAAGCAGAATACAAGAGTGGTGGTCACCATGCTCACTGCGAATGCAGACAATGCAGCATGGCGACCCACACCATGGCGGCCTAGTGATGCTGCAGCAGCATCACTATCTTTTAGTCTAGTCAACAAGTTTGGAACTTGTTGACTAGACTAATTAGGCCTCCGGTCTCGCACTCACCAACGAAACACGACAGCACGCTGTCGTTTTACGTTGATTTTCTGTGCGAGGGTAGTACCGCCCCGGTCGAGCCGGCCCGATCGTGCTGAAATCAGCGTGGCTCTACTACCTTCAATTTTTGAATTTAAATGCCAGTAAACAGTTTGGCACAAAACTTTGGGCAGTACCTGCGTGGCAAATTATCAGTCTCTCCCCTTTTCCTTCTCGTACTTTTGTAGACGATTGGGCAGTATCATCGTTATAAAGCATAAAAATTACTTTCCGTTTTGCATAATTTAAGAATGTTTGAAAATTGTATTAAAAATATTTAGACGCAACTCCGGCATCCAACATTACTTTGGGGGGATTAAGATTAACTCCCTTAAACCCCCTACACCACCAATACCCTCAAATTCAGGCGACTCGTTTTAAAATCCAACCCAAAAAATGACCCATCCCTAGGTTTTTGATAAGTCATCACAACTCATCACCTTACATCACTGCTTGCTGTGTGGTGTGTGTGTGTGTGTGTGTGTGTGTGTAAAACTTGTTGTTGTTTTTATCGGATACATCCATACAACCAAATACAACGAGCGACGAGCGACGATGGAGCGACGTAACAATCTTATACAACACAGGTATTGGTGGTGGTTTGGTACTCCATTAGTAGTATCTGTACCGACTTGATAAATCGTTATTGCTCTAACCAGTATTATTTTAGGTAGGTATAACAAGTCATAAATTCATAAACTTTACGGCAATTTCGAACCTGATTACTCGATATTTGTTGGACTTTGATACCTACTGATAATTACGTTGGCTGCCGACTTGATTCCGACCGAAGCCGCTGCATTTACATTTTGTTCGTGACGCAGGATGGACCAGTTGCGCTTTGATGGCCGTGTGGCAGTAGTGACGGGCGCTGGTGGCGGTCTTGGCAAAGCGTATGCTCTACTCTTGGGTGCTAGAGGCGCAAAAGTCGTTGTTAACGATCTCGGTGGCGCCCGCGATGGCGTTGGCAAGTCGAACTTTGCTGATGCTGTTGTAAAAGAAATCAAGGACAAAGGTAAATTATGCCAATTCATTATCAAAACTTAAAGAGTAACAGAAGGTGTATGAAACATTAAAGTCGTAATAAAATAATTAAGTAAAATAAAGTCTGTTACACATTTAGTGAACTTTACTATTCATTGTTTTTATTAAGTTCTGATTTATTCTGAGAATATTTAAAGAATCATTGTTATCTTTTTTTTGTCTTTTGTGTTTATAAAAAAATTAAAACGAGGCTTGAAATAGACTATAATATCTTGAATACTATAAATATGATATGATTGTTTTAAATGTTATCTGTACTGATACTGGGATTATCGGTTTCTCTTATATATTTCTAGCTGATCCGGCAAACTTTGTTTAGCCATAAAAAAAAATTGTGGTATAAAAATAGACTGATGTTGGTCGATTCTCAGAGTCCGAAATGCACATCAAATTTCATAAAAATCGGTCCAGCCATTTCAGAGGAGTATGGTAACTAACATTGTGACACGAGAATTTTAAATATAAGATTAATGGATAATATAATAATAATGCATACAAACTTAACACATTTATTAACAAAGTAGTAGAAAACTCTAAATCCCAACTAGAATATATTTTTCCAGTCAGGATTAAGTCTCACTAATTTTAAAGGGTTAAGACTTCTTCACCTGTACACTTTGTGAATTATTGATAACCAAAGGTAGTAGAGCCATGCTGATTTCAGCACAAATGGGCCGTCCCGACCGGGGCGGAACTACCCTCTCACAGAAAATCAACGTAAAATGACAGCATTCGTGCTGTCGTGTTTCGTTGGTGAGTGCGAGACCAGAGGCCCAAATAGTTTAGTCAACAAGTATGGAACTTGTTGACTAGACTAAAAGATGCAGAAGCATCACTAGGCTGCCATGGTGAAGGTCGCAATGCTGCATGTCTGCATTCGCAGTGAGTATGGTGGCCACCACTCTTGGATTCTGCTTATTTTGCTATTTCCATCAGGCAGAGTTGAGTCATTTTGGTGGACAATACATAAAAAATATATATTGGGACTATATTGAAAATGATTTAAGACAGGAATCAAACCATTTGAAAATTGTTTTTATACCATTCCTCCTCTCGCCTCATGAAGCGGATGGGAGGTTATGGAGTAAAAGCTATACGTCAGAGGTTACAGTTCCGTATCTGTAATAAGGATGGCCTATTTTTAGGTAAATTATTATCCAGGAATAATAAATGGAAATTGCTAATCTGTAGTTGTTGCTGGACCATTGGAGCAGTTGGGGATAACTTTAGTTACATAATTATAGCTTTGTTAGTGTATTAGCTTAATATCATTCTTGAAGATAAGATAACGCCTAGTGCTATCAAAATTAGTTACTCATAAATCAGCCAGGCTTAAACTAGTAAGTTACCACACTCATGTCCATAGGTGACCAGATAAATATCTGATAGTGGTTTTCGACATATACTATACAAATCCAATATGTGCAGAGTTTTTCCATATTCCTGAATAGCTATTGGGCTATAGTATAGCCTAGGAGTTCATCAGGGATCAGTTGGGCCAGGAGTAAAGAAATTCTAAAATTTTATTTAAAATGTAAACTGTAGAAGGTTGGTCAGCACCAACCTGTGGATCCATCCAGCGATTCAGAATCCTTAAAAACGATGTAGTCATGACTAGCAAACGATCTATGTACTCGTAAGCATAATCGAAAAGTTGCTTGCTCTTTTTTAACCTACTTCAAAAAAGGAGGAGGTTCTCAATTCGACTGTATTATTTTTATGTTTGTTACCTCAGAACTTTCGACTGGGTGAACGGAATTTGATGTTTTTTTTTTTTTTCAAATCTGGTGCTTCCCGTGTGGTCCCAAATAGATTCGGTCCAGTTCTTGTTTTATTTTCTTATAAGATTCGTTTTGAGTGAAAACTGAAAACTTAGTTCGAACTACTTGAACCACAGAACAAAAAATATAGGTAGAAATGTTATGTAGGCGGGGCAGGCGCGCCGCGAAATAAGTCCAAATACCTCTATTTTGTCTGCTGGCATTAACTGAACGAATTTTACTTTCAACGGGAAAAAACAATAAAACAATCATACATTGCGTATTAAATTCGATTACTAACTACATTGTTTCCACAAGAGTACGCAATGAACTGCATTTCCTGCGTGAATATTTCGATTTATTTCACCCGAACAGATTTAGTGTAAGGCATAGGGGTGTGCCCAAATATTTATAATGCAATCGATACCGCAAAATTGTGGATGTCGATGATATTGGTTTGTGTTTTTCTTAAGTAGAAAGAGTTGATTTGTTTTATATTATGATTTTTAACCGACTGCAAAATAATTTTGAATATGAATTTTTTTTGGAAAGGTTTTGGTGAAATGGAATAGGAATAATAGAAATATTTCTTTTAAAACTTAAAAAATATTTTGAAGATTAACATTTTCGGGCCGTCCGACGTCTATACGTTGTTTTTTGCATTTAAATTTAGATATAAAAAATGTACATCTTGTGACGATATAAAAATAACCTCATAATTACTGTTGATTACAGGGTTCTACAGAAAAATTATTAAGATTATGTGTGTTACGTCTATAGAAAGTTGTGTCGTGTTGATAAGTATGAAAAGTCAAACTCCAAAATTAGATGTACAATATGTACTTATGTTTTGACAAAACAAATGTGTTATTTTTATATTAACACAAGAAACTAGTACAATTTCACTCAATCCATTTCTAAGACAGTGAATTTCATATAAAAATAGGATAGCGATATTTAAAAGTAAGTACTATTTCTTATAGAAATTAAGCAAAATTAATTATTATAATCGACAGGACCACATCTCTACGGTGGGTGGGTCATAAAGACGAAGATCCACCTCTAAACACAAAATTGCACGTAAAACTTTACTTAATGCCAAGAGCATAAGGTTGTAGTTTAATATTATATTCATTAAATCCCTTGGACGAATTATAATAGACTTAGTTATGTGTGTATAATATTATTAATCGTTTATGTGTGCGTCCCGGCGACAAAAGATTACTTACGAAATTACGTCAAAGGCTTTTCTAGTAGTTCTGTGACTTGAACCCTCAACATTCATATCAGGATACCAAACGCAGAAATAGGTTCTATCCTTTCGTTGTCGTAACCATTAAGGCAAATTAAATATCAGCTCCTCTTTTGTCGTTAAAGTTCATTTTGCAATACAATTATAATCCTGGTATGTTCAAGAAAAGCGAGTAAAGACTCCTTTTGCATATGCTTGTATTATCTTCACTTTATCTTTTTTAAACATTTAGACAGTACATTTAGCAACATGATATTAGGTTTAAGAAATAAATGTCGTTAACTTTCTGGTCTGCATATGGTTAGTAGTAGTAGACACGATTCCCAATGGCTTTATGGATACAGAAATGTTGGCATATATATATTTTGTTATAGGTGGTGTTGCTGTCGCCGATTACAACAATGTAATTGAAGGAGACAAGATTATTAAGACAGCCATTGACAATTTTGGACGCATAGATATCCTGATCAATAATGCAGGTATTCTCCGTGATAAGAGCTTCACCAAAATGGCCGAGCAGGTGATTATAATTAGCTTTAATTAAACCGTTACCGATTATATTGTTAGTTATATTATCGTAAGACATTCGGAGCAACTTCTTTGTAGAATAAATAAAAATATGATTCCAAACTGCACTCCGCTTCAATTTCGACTTGATGCTTTTCCCAAAGTCCAAACATACATAATTATGTACTAATCCAATTATGCAGAAGCATCTCAATAGGCCGCCATAGTGTGAATCACAATGCTGCATTCGCAATGAGTACGGTGATCACCACTCTTGAATTCTGCTCATGCTTTCTATCAGGCAGGGTTGAGTCACTTTGGCAGGCTCATACCTACTTAAAAAAACACATATATTACACCAACTATGAGACAAAGCTTTATGGAAATAAAAAAAAACTCACTAGTTCAAATCCATTTATAGGTATCTAATAATCTAACAATATTCAGGACTGGGACCTCATCCAAGCCGTACACTTGAAGGGTGCATTCAAAACTACGCACGCCGCATGGGAATACTTCAGAAAACAAAAATATGGTCGCGTCATCATGACTTCGAGTAATGCTGGTATTTTCGGCAACTTTGGACAAGCTAACTACAGGTGATTTCATTATAAACTTTAATTGAATTTAAATGTTAGTATCTTGTTTTGTTCTACTGTTAGAAAGAGGTCTTATCAGATAGTTTGTAAACGATGCGATATGCTTATCTACACATATTTATGTCATTTATACGGGTATTAACACTATCAATATGTTACTTCCAAAGAGAATAATTGCTTAAGATTTCGATCGACTTTCGATTGAACGTTGTCACGTGAAATATGTAAACTTGTAATGCAAATATGAGAATGTACAGTTTCAAGCATCGAGATATTACGTACTACGTACTAGAGGAGCCACTCAAAACCAATTATATGTTCCGTTTATATTTGAATTAAAACTAAAAAGCGCTGCAGCGCAGCCAAACATAATTAGTAGTCTAATCCAACAGTATTAACAAGCAGCGCTCTATCGCATTCGAGCTGTAGTTTCCTCGCGAGCGAAATGTCATAAGCGCCGTGATTTTCATGGCGCTTACGCGTTTTGGCCAACGAACTGTTGCAAAGATTCGCTTTTATAGAGTAAGCGCCAAACAAGAAAGCAGAACGGATAAATAGCTTTATACCTACGAAGCTTTATTAGGAAATTCACTTTGAGTAAATAGTACTTCAATAGCTTTACCAGTTTCAGTTTTTTTGTAGAATTCATCGAGGTATAAAATATAAAAGCCGAATATTCAATTTTTAAATTATACTTTAATGATAATTTAAATATAATTATTGCTAAAAAAATGTTATGGGTTATTTACGAAGCTATTTTTAACAACATATTATTTTTCCTTACCCAATTAAATACGTTAAATACGTTGTGCATTTAACGTCAGTTAATTCTACCTAAATATCACTTCTGTATGTTTTACTCTAAGTACTCTATGTCGAATGAGGCAACAATGGCGTCTTAAAATATTTTGTTCGTATTTAATTTTAAAACAATTATATCTAGTTAATTACTGGTGAAAAGTTATTCCTTTGTTTTTCTCCGTATTCCTTGTATTATTAGTGCAATATCTCAAGACACAAAATGGCATAATTCACGAGTTTTAGAACGTTTTTAAATGTAAACAATCACACGCTTAAGCCACCGCTTCATCAGAGTGTAGCTAGCAAGCGACTGAAGGAAGTGCGGCGCATGCGCCGCAATTGCATGGAACACCGTACTAATGAGTGGCGTCTTCTCTATACATTATATCTCGATGGTTTCAAGAGTTAACACGGCTTCAATGATCTTTTACACGTGGGAAATCATTGCGTATAATTTCAAAAGCCTATGTAAATAATATGCTGTAAAGGCTTTGTTGAAGAGTAATGAGTAATTTGAAATTATTAAATAAAACAATTCCCAGGAAAACAATGAAAACTTGTTCCTTCGGATTGCCTAGCGTCGTAAAGTATAAAATAGAAAAAAATGCTAAATTGACATAAAATAATAGTATTTAATTAAATTCAAAAACCGTTAAAGCAAAAAAAGCTTTCTGCAGTCCTGTTCCATACATATAAACTTTAATTGTGCCAAATTTCATAATCCTCCGTTCGTATAATTTTCGTAAAAAATATTTAAAACAAAAAACCCGACTGCGTCAATATCTGTAAATTCAGTTTTTATAATAAAACATATCAGTTATATATATATTCGTAATCACCGTTAAAAATCTTTATTTTGATACCACACTCGATGTATTTTGAAAACATAATTGTGTTTTTAAGATTACTTTTTGGCGCCTAAAATCCTTAATTTCGTTTTTTTTTACATTTTAATGTACCCAGTGTCACTCTCACGATTAAGACGAATCTATTGACAGCACTCACATAAAAATACGACAAGCCGTTTAGGCTCTCGGGCGTGCCAAAGAAATATACATACATACACTCGAAAAACATAACCCTCCTTCTTTCGCAGTTGGGTAAAAAGGGGTACAAAGTTTTTGCTTCACATATTAAAGTATAGATCCTTCATCCTGTGATGATTATTGATTGTACGTACTAGAGTTAATATTGTCACATTCTTTTCCAGCTTTACCAAAAGTTACATAATTTTATGTTGTTATAGTGCGGCGAAACTAGGCCTGGTTGGTTTGGCCAATACTTTATCAATCGAAGGAGCTAAATACAACATCAAAGTGAATACGATAGTTCCGACGGCTGCATCTCGTCTCACCGAAGACATCCTCCCCCCAGAGATGTTCGAAGCGATGAAGCCTGAGCTCATTGCACCGGTTGTAGTAAGTTTAAAGTTCATCGATTTTAAAATTCTAAGGTTTTCTATCAGGAACATGTATCAAAGGACTTTGCAGAATCCATTGTCATTCTCAAATTACGACTTTTTCTTACAAGGTTCTATTTCATCGAGCATTTGTTACTACAGCCCATATTTGCGTTAAGTAAATAGTGATGCATCGAAAGTTCCAGAAAATTACCGATTCGTTCGTTCATTATAAGGATTTGCGTTTTAGGGGATTTAAAGAAAAAAAAGGGGTTTGAATGAAATTGAAGTTAAATTGAACTTGAAGGACACTTATTACTTACTAGCTGACCCACGCAACCTAGTTTGTGTCTCCTATTGCCCGTAGCGTGATAATTTTCCCTCGTTTTAGAAACATTCTTCATTGGTTCTGCGCTCCCATTGGTCTTACCGTGATGATATATAACTGTCCTCCATAAATGAGCTATCTAACACTGAATTTCAAATCGGTCTAGTAGTTCCTGAGATTAGCGCGTTCAAGCAAACAAACTAACAAACTCTTCAGCTTTATATATTAGTATAGATTATATTATAAATATTAGTATAGATTACGACTCGATAAAAAGGGCAAGTGTCACGAATGGTGTAATCGAACTGAACTGATATTAGCGTACTACTCTGAACTACCAAAAGTGTTGTCGAATGACGCTTACAATCAGGCGATATGTCTGCTCGTTTGCCCCCTATTTTATAAAAAAAATGAATAGGAATAGGCACTAATTTATACATTATCTATATATATAAAAGCGAAATACCACTCACTTATTAATCACGAAATCTCAGAAACTATAACACCTACAAACTTGAAATTTGGCAGGTAGGTTCCTTATAGGGTGTAAACATCCTCTAAGAACGGATTTTACTAAACTCCACCCCTAAGGGGTAAATCAGGGGATGAAAGTCTGCGTGAGCGAAGCTGCGTGCATAAGCTAGTATTATATATATAACGATACGGAAGGTTGGTATAAGCACGAAGCAAATACAAAGAGGAGATGCCCTATTGAGATTTTTGTATGAAGCAATGCGTGACAATTTGCGGGGGTGAGGGGGTGTTACTTTACTCTTTTCCATCTACCAAACAATAGCAAAACTACTTGCACCGTTACATATTGATGTTGCTATGTAGTTTAGCTATCTGACACTAGTGTAGACGTACTCAGAATTTCAGGCAGTAGCTTTTTCAAGGTCGATTTTGTTGATTTTGGTTGGTTGGTTATTCTGGTTGTTAGGTTGGTTGGTTGGTAAGATCCTGTCTCGAATGTTTGATAATCTTTTTTTTGAAATGGTAAAGTCACCATCATAGCTATGGGAAGAACAAATCAACAAGGTATATTTTGTCGGAGTCCAGTCTTGTCTATTAAAACTTTTTTGATCCATTGCTCTATAGTACCTAAGTATCTTAATCTTTAGATGCAAATTTAGAACATTATGTAAATGAAACTATTGTAATGAATTTAAAAAACCCTTCAAATAATCAGCATGAGTAAAATTTATTTCATTTCAATATTCGAAGTAACTACTTTCAATGCAAGATTAATATAGTCGTTACTTGATAAAATATTTGGATTCTAAATACGACCCTGTCTTTTTATTCTAGTATAGATGACGATAGATGTCAGTCTGTTTACAAAATTATTATGAAAATTACAACAAAAAAAAAATACTTTGATGAATAAAAATTCGTTAGGTAAGAATGCATCACACATTTTGACATTTCCGTATCTTCATAAGGTATATTTTATCAATATTCAGCTCTACATACCTTTGTATTTTTATTTCTATTAACACAAAGTTTTGCCATCTAGTGGCGAGTAAATTTAATAACATTTCAATAAAACACTAAGAGATTTTTCTAGAACTTTTTAAAGAAATTAGCTATAAAATTGCTTATAAATGAAATATGATGCCATTCATGGCCCCAGAACGTTTATCCGAGTAGTTTCTTTATGATAAAATACAACACTTTAACCTTAACTTTTTTATACCAAGAAAATATGAAAATTTGCGATTATTCGATACAGTTCTAGAAGATTAACGTTGACAGTCTGCAATCATGAGCCTCGTCACCTGCGATGACGTCGGGGCCTGTATTTTGTCACGGGGGTTATCCGCTTATGCCCTCTCCTCTTTGTATTTGCTCCGTGGGTATAAGCCCCACTAGCCAAGTCGAGGTTCTATAAACATAAACGATAATGAAAGTGACGTCATCTCCAGGCTGATTCACGTGGACAAAACAAACTATTTGCCTGTTACTATTAATTACGATTAATATTACTAGAGAATAGATGTGTTAGCGATTGTAGAAAGAGAATTGACGCGAAACGCTTGCATCTTGGGTATGAGGCTGATTGGTCAGAGAGCGGAGTTTGACCTATACGTCACTATTTTCTTAAAGCGGATGAACTATATAGATGTTTTAATTTTTGCAGGCGTTCATGGCACACGAGTCTTTCCCAGATAATGGCGCCATCATCGATTCAACTTTAGCGTACGCTACCAAGACGCACTTTGTAAGAGGCAATGGTGCCCCCTTAAAGTAAGTATTTCAGACATATGGCCGCTTCTTCACACTCTTTTTAATTATGAAATGTTTAAATATATTTCCCCAATCCATCATTACGTGACAGTGACAGCAATTTAATATCTGACATCTTGTATATGAAGTGAATACTTTAAATAAATGTATATTAATATTTTTTGAAAATGAAAATCACGAAACTAAATTCAAGTAATTGTTGAAAGTGCCTACCTAATATGTCAATAATATTTTACGTCACTATACTACTATACTAAAGAATAGTTAAGAAAACTATAATATGGAATAGACTATAGTTTTTTTTTTTCTTCGAGCTAGTTATTGATGGGTAAGAATCGCATATTCAATCACATTCACCGTCGGCATCTACTTAACCTTAGTGTTGCATATTTAATGTGGACGTTAACATAATTTTATAAAGAACAAGAAGGACTTTATGTTATACGTTACTTATAGGAATGAAGTCAATAAACGTATCGATTTTTAAACACATTACGACTAAGCTCAACTTTCATTAAAAAATTAATGAAAGTATGAAGTACTTACGTACGTACTTTCACATGTAAACGTAATCTATTAAGTCGTGTTGCATACGATGAACTACGAAACTCTATGGTTATTTCAAACGAACGAATTTAAACGAAAGGAAATGTCAAAAACTTTATATACGTATCAATTGTAATATGTAAACATTGTTTCATTAGGAAGAGACCTTCAGACCCAGTGACCATCGAATCTGTAAAAGAAAACTGGTCCAATGTGGTGGATATGAACGGAGCCGTACACGTAGACAAGATTGCTGACGTCACGATCGATCTCGTCCAGAAATTGCAGGTATGAGAATGTTATTAGTTCTAGAAGTAGGTTGAATGTATTTATAATTATTATTTATAAATTGGTGTATAAACAATTTAGATTCGTAATTTGATTAAAACCGAGGGGTCATTAGGGTTATATAATTTTGCATTTAGCATTTTGGACGTGAATTTACTCGTTACCCATAGCGGTGCTTAAAACCAAACAAATTGAAAGTATAATTATATATTAGGTCTTTACCTATGAAGTTGCCGTTCTTCAGTACTGTTCATTTCAAATAAAAAAAAGTTTGTAATGGCTCTGTATTCTAAATTCAAATTAATTTTGTTACAAAACCATGACATTCTATTTACAAACTCAGTCTTTTGTTTTTTGATTAGCGGTGTATTTTCATTACATTTGAACATTTTTCGTCATAATGGATACTTTAAAAATTCGTGTAATTATGGAATATGAATTCCGTCGTGGCACCAATGCGACACAAACGGCACGTAACATCAAAACGTTTACGGAGAGAACTGTACAAACGAACGCACAACCCGTTATTGGCTTTCCCGGTTCCGTTCTGGAAATTTTGACTTGAAAAATGAAGCTCGTGGTCGTCCGGAGACTTTGGTTAACAATAATGAATTAAAGGCGATTGTGGAAGCTGCCGAAACTCACTCTACAGCTGAGCTAGCTGCAGCTTTTAATGTAAGCATCAAAAGAATATTGATCCATTTGCGACAAATTGGCAAGGTAAAAAAGCTTGATAGATGGGTGCCCCACGACCTTAACGATCGCCAGCGCAACGTACAAAGGCAACAGGCAAAGAAATGAGGGAATTTTGAAACGAATTGCTACGTGCGACGAAAAATGGATTCTGTTCGACAATCGAAAGCGCTCAGCAAGTTGGTTAGACCCTGGTTCAGCACCAAAGCAATGCCCTAAACCAAAAATGACCCCTAAAAAGGTGATGGTCACTGTTTGGTGGTCTAGTGCGGGTGTGATTCACCACAGCTTTTACAAAACGGCATGAGCATTAATGCAGATGTGTACTGTGAAGAACTGGACAGAATGATGGAGAAGCTTGCACATCTGCAACCAGCTTTGGTCAATCGGTCGTCCCCACTGCTCCTTCACGACAACGCGCGACCCCATACTGCGCAACAGACAGTCTCCAAGCTGCAAGAGCTGGGGTTGGAAGTTCTCCCTCATCCGCCATACTCGCCAGACCTTGCACCTACCGACTATTACTTTTTCCAAAATTTAGACAACTTTTTAGTGGGTAAAAATTCTATTCCCGAGAGGCAGTACAAAATGCCTTTGAAGAGTTTGTTGCCTCCCGTCCAGCTGATTTTTACAAGAAGGGCATCAATAAACTGCCAATGTGTTGGCAAGGATGCGTCGATTGCATGGGTGATTACTTCGAATAACAGAAATAAAAAAGTTTGAAAAAAGAAGTACTTTCACTTATTGCATACAAAACGGCAATTTCATAGGTAAAGACCTATTACTACTACCGTACTACCGACCCAGCCCGTCTTTATACTATACATATTTATACTATACTAGCTGAGCCCCGCGGTGTTACCCGTTTGTTGTTAGTCCTTATACCATTAGCTATCGGCCAATGAAAGTCCCGTCAAAATCGGTCCAGCCGTTCCAGAGATTAGCCGGAACAAACTCAGACAAAAAAATAAATGTTATTTCATATATGTACCGTGTATACACACATGCATTTAGTAAAAAGCAGTTATTTTAATGTTATAAACAGGCACTCCAATTTTATTTATTTGTATAGATGTATAGATAAAAATTACGTATGTATATGTACGCATTCTGTGGAATATTTATCCACCAATGGATGTAATCAAAAAGTAACTGATAAATAGTTATTGACGTATTAACTATTTATCAACCGTTATGTGCTCATTTTCTTTCACTTGACTTACTTATCACTGACATAAAAATGATAATAGTTTTATTGCTGCTCATACGCAAAAACGATTGTTATATTATTTATGTAATCATTATCATTTCTAGATCTTGTATAATATACTGAGAGCATTAACGGTTTACAATATCGTTCTTATCGTATAAAAGTATCTGTAAAGAAAAATACTGCCACATATCTATGGAATTTAGATTATTGCATAGATAATTGTAGAATTTGTAAATTCGTTTTAGGAAAATAAACTGAAGGTCATTAATACGATTATAGCGACCGTCATTATACTTTATTGTAGGAAAATAAATATGCCAATGACAATATCTGCTACAAGAGACACAGTTCGTTACAAATTCAATATCCACCAGATTTTCTAATTGTATTAGCAAATACCTGTATTGTATAAATGTTTTTCTTGATCGGTAAAGGAAACCTTTTTTTACTGAAATGTATTCAGAAAATCAAGAATTTACAATAAAAACGTGTTATTGTAAATAACGGTTTATTTTTAAAACTAAGTTCTCGCATTATAGTTTTATATTTGATGTAAAGTCATAATCTAGTTCTTCTATTCTAATACTATCGTATTGCCTTTGAAATTCTAGGATACATTCTACTATAATATGTATGTATTGCACATATAAACCTTCCTCTTGAATCAATCTATCGATAGCTGACATACGCATTATAATCTGTTAGTACTTTCAACGATCAAAGGGAACAGACAGCGGAAGCGACTTCATTTTATACTATGTCAAGATAACTGACACTGTAAAAATGTAAACTACAGTGAATCTGGAGTATCTGGAGGATAACTCGGTGGTCATAAAATATTATACTACATTATACAATTACACATACCTACCCTACGCATTAGTTAGAATGAGGATTGTTAATTATTTTTACTTGTAACAATATGGAGAGGTAATTTAGTATTTAGAATAACAAAACAATGAAGTCTTCATCTTCGTCACATAAGATTAATCAAATGGATGGAGGTGTAACAATAATTCGGGACCGGGAGAGGTTTAGAACTCCCGGTCCGCCAGACCCGGTAACGGGCCCTGTACTGCAGACGACTCAGAATGGTTTTGAAGCATATAAGTGTAGAAACGTGGATTTATACTTATAGATAATCGTTTTATGTTAAGAGAAAGAATAAATGGAAAGTCAGTCCCCTCAAATGTACCGACAGCTAAGTTCAACCTTTAAATTCAATTCGCCGCCAGGGTTAAGAAGGTCCGATGCTAGTCGTTTCAAGTAAAACAGGTTTGAACTAGTAGCCGACCCCAAATAATCTTGGGAATAATAAAGGCTAAGAAGATGCCATATGTTTGTGACGGGCGTTACATTGTGGGGCAAAGGCAGAAAGGATGCAAAAACAGAACAGACCATTACTTTTACGGAAGTTGCAGAACGATCTCCGTCCTCCATAAGCGCAAGCTTGGGGGTGATAGGTGAGGGCATCAGACACCCTAGCAAAAGCGGGCCAGGGTGGAGGCGCAAGCGCTTTTTTCTTTTGTGACAAATAAGGGTTCCTGCACAGAGGACCATCTACAAACCGTAGGTGAGCCGTGGTACGTCGGGGTTCCAGGATTTTCCTTTCGAGGTTGCACCAGGTTCCCCGTAGAGTTAATACCCGAGACGGCGTGCGGTTTTAGTCGGTTCGAGTCCGACATTGCCACCAGTAGGTGGTATCCGGCGGATTTACGCACAAAAAAATAAAATAAAAGGTGTAATAATAATTATATACATGTGGTACAATCGGATCGGAATGATTGTAAAATATTTTGGGCTACCACAAAAAATTGGCAAATCTAATATTAACCGCCAAACTTCAAGATTTACGATTTTATAGTAACGTACATTGAGCGTATGAATAATCATGGATGATGTTACAGAACTTTGAAGAACGTGCCAAGTTAGACGGTGACAGAGAATCGTATTGGAGCACTTACAGCTATAATTCCAAGGACCTCGCTTTATACGCCCTCGGAGGTAAGAGCCTGATAAGAGTGATAAGATACTGTATTAGACTATCAATTCTTAACTTTTTATGTATCTCTTTATTTATACCTAACTAAGGCATGTTAGATAATTTTATGCAGTGACGTTTTGTTATAATCAGTTGCCAACTGGAACCATATCATTAAAAGTTCAGAGTTCGTTGACTCAAATATGGATGTGTCACAGAAGAAGAAACAATTTTTAAACACAAACAACTGTATGTTGTGTAAACTTTGGGATGTAATTAAAGAGAGAGACAATACTGTACTTCCCATGATTGAAATATGTATCATCAATGTTTAAATAATGTTTTATTATGATGATGATGGTGATAATTAATTTAGTTTTTATTTATTTTTTCGTAATGTATTGTATCTATTACATTTCTATTACATGTAATTTAGATCACATAAGCAAACAACTTTTTCAAAAACAGTCTTTGAATTTATGAATATATAATTTAGATACCTAATGATATTAAAAAGGCGTTTTGGACATTATTACTGGACCCTCAGTAGTCGAAATTTAACCATAACATTTTTTTTTAGTTTTTTGTACCCTACCTTCATATAAATTTTAATTGTGCCTAATTTCATACACCTCCGTTAGCATTTTTGTAAAAAAGGGATACAACGTTCTTGCTTCACGAATTAATAATATAAATTACAATATATGTCAATTTCTAACTTATACTCTTTGTCCATAGTGGGAGCGTCCGTAGTCAACCCATCTGATCTGAAATACTTATATGAGAGTCATGAGGAGTTCGTTGCTCTCCCGACATACTTTATCTTAGCTGGTATGTGTATGGAATCACCACTCGTCGCCAACTCCATGCCGCCAGGCAAACACGCCGACTTCACTAACGTAAGTATCTATATGTTGGCAGGTAGCTAGCACTTTACTAGAATTTGCCCGCGGTTTTGCCCAAACTTAGTAGCGTATTTCCTTTTCCAATGTCCAATCTATCTATACCGAAATTCATCGAAATCGACGACAGAGTTTCCATTGAATTTTAATATTAATATGAATTAGCAACACAGACTTTCGGTTGGGTATAAAATATACGATTTAACTCTCAGGGCCACTTGCATGACATAGCTTTAATACATTTTAAGACACTAAATGCGTTTAAAAAGGTTAAACACAATTGGCATCTTGCACAACGATAAATTTTTTGCTAAACATGTTTAAGAAACTGCGGAAGGAAGTTAAACATCGAAACTCAGCTATTTAGCGGCGCTAAAGTGTTTAACGCGTGCGTGTGCGCGAGTGCAACACTAGGATACTGCCGTCTCGCTTACACACGCAGAGCTCGACCCCTTATCATATTTAACCAAATATACCTACTGTATATGTATCATTGTGCAAGAGGGCGCTAAATTTGTTTAAGCTAAACGTGTTTGTGCGTTTAACTGCATTTAACGATTTTTTAGTAGCTGTTTAAGTCGAACGTTGTGCAAGTCGCCCTCAATGTGTTTCGTGTTTATCCGAATAGTTTCGGATCTAGGGCCTTCGTTCTTTTCCTTTTTTCTTAAAAAAAAAAGACAACTCCCGCATTAGAAATATACATCCTGTGTTACAAGGGAATATTACAAACGTACGTAAAACGGACACAAAGTACACCCAGACTCAGAACAACAATTTATGGATCACACAAAGTGTTGTCCCATGTGGGATCTGAACGCACAAAACTTCGCGCAGTAGAATACGGCGTAGCGACCGCTTAAACCACTAGGCCAATCGTGCAGTCAAAGTTAAAGCAGTGAAGTGTTCTGCAGTAAATTTTGTAACTCATCTTATGTTTATTGTTTTGAATGTATGCAATAAAGATAAATAAATAAATTATGATATTGTACCAGGGAGTGTCTTATCTGTATTGAGGTTTAAGATAATATTTTTTTCCAAAGTAGGTTTAAATTGGTTTACTACAATAATCAAAATACCTGAAGCACAAAATCACTAATGTGGTCCAATAAACTACAACAAATTCACAATAAACGTCTACAATATGAAATATTACATTTTCTCTTCTAGATCTTGCACGGAGAACAATATATCGAGTTCGTTGGTGACTATCCTGGAACAGAAGGTGACTTCACAATTCGTTCCTATGTGGCCGATGTCCTCGACAAGGGATCCAGTGCTGTTTCTATTGTCAATAGTAAGTATTATTTTAAGACCTAACTAGATTAATATTCTATAACATAGGCGTAGCTTTGGGGAGGTTTCAACCCCCCCCCCCCAACATTTCTTTCTTTTTCATAATAATATAACGGATAAAGGGAAATAGTCATTTTATTACCCTGAACAAACCCCCTCAAAACTAAAACCGGACTACGCCGTGTTCTGTAGGCACATTATTGTAAGCACACTTTTATTTGTAAGCACCCATTTTCATTCAATGTGACAAACACGAAATTAGAAAAATAATAAGTAAGTTTAAAAACCGATGATGAACACGAAAATGTAAGAAAAACACTTATTATGTACTTTTAAGAGAACTAAATGGCTTACAAAAGCCTGTAGATTACCACTTGACACTCGTAAAAATGTGGTGTTGCTCGCGGTTATTGTAGTACCGCGGGATAAAATTAGTCTAAAAAAAGTAGCCTAAGTTACTCCTTAGATCATCAGCTATCTGTCAGTGAAAGTCCCGTCAAAATCGGTCCAGCCGTTCCAGAGATTACCCGAAACAAACAGACAGACAGACAAAAATTGTAAAAATTGTTATTTCGGTACATCTTTCGTGTATACATATTATTATGTATGTATACAAGATGCATAATTTTTTACTAAATGCATATGTATGCATTTTACATATATACATATACATATTTTAATATTACAAAAAGACACTCCAATTTTATTTATTTGTATAGATAAAATAAGCCACACATTTTTGTTTTTTTTATGTATGTTACACTGATTACTCCGTCAATTGTGCACCGATTTTGAAAATTCTTTTCAACATTTAACCCATCTGTTTGTGTTACTTAATGTATGCACCTAGAGGAATTTGTATGTCATTATTACGTACCTACCTATATTAACGAAATTAAACAATATATCATGCAAGGAATGAAGTGTGGAGTACACTCTACTAGCTATTTAACTTTTGATTCTACTTCAGTGAGCATAAGTTTACTGTTTTTCTTTAAATTGATTTAAAACTTTTAAGAATTTATGTTTTGAGAAATTCGCAAGGAATCCATATCCATAAATAATGAATATATTTATCTGAAGATTTTGTTGACATTCGATTACAAAGTCCGTGTTACATATTATGGCTCATACGCCAAACAATGATAAGATATCTCAAGTATAGATTTTTTTAAATAAGCGATTATAATTGTGCTAAAGGTTATAGTCCATACCTATCCTGTCTTGTGTCCGGCATCCCTAATAATAATCCTCATTTGTATCTGGGGCTTACTTGTTTGACAATAATACACTCATCGCTAGTTTTAAAATGGATTCCTTGACTTTAAAAGTTTTTTATGGTAGGCATTTTAAGATTAGGGGATATGTTTCCCAAAAATAAAAGGAAATATGTTACTATAGGAGAATGTAAAGAAAGCCGTCTGTAAATAAACATTCGAGTCCACTTTAGTAAAAATCCTACTAATATTATAAACGCGAAAGTTTGTAATTATGGATGGATGGATGGATGTTTGTGGATACTCTTTCACGCAAAAACTACTGAACGGATTTAGATAAAACTTTACAGTAATATAGCTTATACATCAGAATAACACATAGGCTACTATTTACCGCGATAACCGACATACACGCGGGCGGAGCCGCGAGCAAAAACTAGTTTATTATATAGTTATTTATTGGACAGCTAAACTGTCCATGTTTTCGTATTGTTCTGTGTTAATTTTTCCAATAAAATAGCCATAAGTGTCATTGATTTTTTCTGATATAGAAATACTTAATAACAACTCGGCGTTTCGAAGTTGTGTTCTGAACCCCCGTGCCTTGAGAGCACGTAAAGCCGTCGGTCCTGGGCCTGATCTCTCCCCGACCGTGTCCGTTAATCGTCCCATGATTGCACCTGTGTTTGCTCACACACTTGTGCACTATAATATCTCCTGCGTAGTTGGCTGGTCTCCGTTGAGACTGGCCGCCGTGGCCGTAATCGGCTAGGAGAACATCTATACAAATAAATAAAATTGGAGTGTCTGTTTGTAATATTAAAATAACCAAATCAATTCATATGTGTATACACGGTACATATACCAAAATAACATTTTTACAATTTTTGTCTGTCTATTTGTTCCGGGTAATCTCTGGAACGGCTGGATCGATTTCGACGGGATTTTCACTGGCAGATACCTGATGATCTAAGGAGTAACATAGGCTTCTTTTTTTAGATTAGCTTTATCCCGCGGCGTTACCCGCGGTTTTTTGTTGTACGGTAACACCGCGGGGCTCAGCTAGTCATACACATGGCTAAACTAACATTTTTTCAGTTAGAGGCTGCTGATGTGATATTGCTAACACTAATTTTATTGGTTCTAGGCGAGATCTACCAAGGCAAGGAATTAGTGGTCCGTACCCAACAGCAAATCTTCGTGCTTGGCCAGGGCGGATTTGGTGGGCCACGTAACAGCAAGTTGGCTGTCAGCGTACAGAACGCGCCCAAGCGTGCTCCTGACGCCGTTGTCGAACAACAAACCGCTGAGGACCAGGCTGCCTTGTATAGGTATGGCTATAACTTTACATAATTCAGATGATCATGTCCACAAAGGCCTATTGAAATGAAAAAAAAAATGAAGTTGGTTTCCACGTTCAATTAATGTCTTGAATCTGAAGTACTGTCCTCATCAAGCGCCTTCTATCAAGTGATACTTTTGTCAGTTCTCGTTAGCTGCCCTTTTGAACTCTTATGGAATTCAGAACTATTTGTAACCCTTGCGCTTGAATTCTGATAGTTTTTAGGGTTCCGTGTTTTTATTTGAAACAATTCGATACCTTATCCAGGCATTCACCGATCATCACAAACTTGAAAAACCATTCTTAATACAAAGACCAAGGTGTCTCATGCCTTAATTGTTTCTGAAACATGATGAAGGAAATGTTGACTAAACTAAAATATTCTACTATAATATATTGGTTTTGTATTTCAGATTGTCTGGCGATTATAATCCGCTCCACATCGACCCTAATGTAGCCACGGCTAGTGGACATTCGAAACCTATTCTCCACGGTCTAGCTTCTCTTGGGTTCTCCGCTAGACACGTACTCGCGAAGTAAGTACTATATAATTTATTAAAACCTTTACTATGACCAACAAAAATATATATTACTAGCTGTTGCCCGCGGCTCCGCACGCGTGTATGTCGGTTATCGCTGCAAATAGTAGCCTATGTGTTATTCTGATGTATAAGCTATTTTACTGTAAAGTTTCATCCAAATCCGTTCAGTAGTTTTTGCGTGAAGAAGTAACAAACATACACACAAACTTTCGCCTTTATATATTAGTGTGATAATAAATATTACAAAATAAATATGAGAATGAACGAAGGAGACAGTAGAAAGGCAAAGGTATATTGCCTTTAAGGAGTCCTTTGTCCAGCAGTGGACTAGGATGTTGACGAGTAATACATTGACAGTGCATTATCTCGTACTCATGGAATATGTAGACGTTACTGATTTTTTCTAGAACGTAAAAATAATCATAGAAATAATTATAGGTACTTAATAATGATTTTTAAACAATACAATAATAATTTTATAATTTCTTAGGTATGGTGGCAATAACCCTAGCAATATGAAGGTATTGAAAGCTCGTTTCGTGAAGCCCGTACTGCCGGGACAAACTCTTGTCACCGAGATGTGGGTCGAAGGCAAACGCGTCCATTTCCAAACCAAACTCAAGGAAACTGGAAACGCTGTTATTGCAGGTAAATGATATTTATTTTTGTAAGTAATTTTTTTACATATATTTTTACACGTCGACTTTATAGATTGAAGGCGCTGGCATTTTCTAAGGCTCACTCTGGGGTGCACACTCACACACACAACAAACCAGAGAGGTATCTTTTTTTTTAAGTCTGTGAACATTGATAAAACTAAAACTATGCGATTATAGTATAGGGTTTAAGTTGGCCTTTTGAAGAAGGTCCATAGTTGTGAGACTGTCTGTCTGTACAGATGGCATACGAGCCTCGGCATCGTGTTACCTAACCGGTATTAGTAAAAATTAACAATCCGTGTAGGACACTACCGTCAGTAGGTCATTTTTGTAGGCCATGGAAACAACAGGATAATTAAGTTTGTTTATTCGAACTTTCAATTAAATGATAAACATGCGACGTTAAAATTATCTCGAATTAATACCCAACTGCGAAAATGACTCTACTCTATGAAAAGCATAAATAGAATCCAAGAGTGGTGGTCACCATACTCATTGTGAATGCAATGCAACAATGCAGCATGGTGACCCACACCATGGCGGGCTAGTGATGCTTCTGCATCTTTGGGCCTCTGGTCTCGCACTCACCAACGAAACACGACAGCACGAACGCTGTCATTTTACGTTGATCTTCTGTGCGAGGGTAGTACCGCCCCGGTCGAGCCGGCCCATTCGTGCTGAAATCAGCGTAGCTCTACTACCTTGTTAACATCTGATGGTTATCATGAATATGTTAATTATACTTTCAGGAGCATACATTGACTTCAATAACATCGTAACCAGCGGAGCTTCGTCCCCAAGCGCTTCAGCTCCTTCTGCAGGTCCCGGCGGTGTGCTGAAGAGTGATGCCTTGTTTGCTAAGATCAAAGCTGAAGTGGATAAGAACAAAGACTTAGCTAAGAATATAGGCGGAGTCTTCCTTTACAATATCACTGAAAATGGCAAGACTGTTAAGTCCTGGAGTAAGTATTACTCTCTCAGTTTAGAGTTAAGTCCGTTCACACAGACGGGCTCGGAGAGAGAGCACATTTTTATCACATTGTGTCAAAACACTGCACATGCAAAAATAAACCTTACTACAATTACTCAAAAGTAATTTTAGTAAGGTTTATTTTTGCATGTGCAGTTTTTTTGTCATTAAGAATGCTTGAACGAGCTTCGTGTGAAATAATAAGAGGAGCCAATCGATCCGATTGCGTGCTTTCTCGCTCCCACTATCTCTTACAGCTGGTCTATGTGAAATAGTTGGCGGCTCCGCTCCGGTCTGTGTGAAAAGAAAAAAAACCGGCCAATGCTCTCCGAGCCGGTCTGTGTAAACAGACTCATAAGATGCTAAAGCATTTTTTTTTTAATATTGTGTACTAATATCATACATTTTGTTAAAGCTCTGGACCTCAAGACCCCTGTTGTGTCCGAAGGTACACCTAAATCTGGCAAAGCAGACACGACCATGACCGTTGCCGACAACGATCTGGTAGAAATCGCAGCCGGAACTCTCAGTCCACAAGTTGCTTATTTGAAGGGAAAACTTAAGATTTCTGGCAACATTATGTTAGCACAGAAACTTGGACCTTTGCTCAAATCTCCTGCTAAGATATAAAGGGATAAATATGCTTTTGGGATGGGCTTTAAGTCATATCAATATATTATTATGTAATTGTAAGATATTATCAGTTGGTTATTTTTGTATGATGTTAAGCCGGGTCTCCACTGAAGAAAAGTTGGCAATTTTTGTGTTGTCAACACGAGTTGGTGACAAAAGTTTCTGTAAAACTGAGTCTACACCGAACAAAAATAGGCAACTTTTGTGCTGTCAACCTTTTTGTGTTGTTAAATTTCGGTGGAGACACGCTTTTAGACATCAACATACAGCAAATATTATACCTAGATGGTTTATTTTTTTTATTCAATGAATTAATCGATATTATTCCAGTTTCATGGCTTAATTGTCACTGCATATGCATTTATTGTGTTGAATGATAATGGAAATCTGTGATATTAATAACACAATTGATATATAAATATTTGGCTGATTTTTTCAAATGCAGAAAACGAATGTTAAATTATTTATGGTGATGGAATTATACACCACATTTATTATACAACATAGTTTTATTTCAACCATTTTATAGCTTTACTAGTTGTTGCCCGCGGCTTCGCCCGCGTATATGTCGGTTATCGCGGCAAATAGTAGCCTATGTGTTATTCTGATGTATATGCTATATTACTGTAAAGTTTCATCCAAATCCGTTCAGTAGTTTTTGCGTGAAAGAGAAACAAATATCCATCCATCCATCCATACTTACAAACGTTCACGTTTATAATATCAGTATAGATTAACCGAATTCAAAAAAGGAAGGGTTCTATGTTCCACTGTATTGTAACGGTGAATTAGCCAGAACGGTGGCAAAGCAAACACGTTATTGTAGCACTAGCACCAAGTAGAACGTCTAGGATATGAATTATTTAAACACCATCAGCAACCCCTACGAGGGGGTTGGAGTAACGCTCACTCCTCCGCGCTGCCCTGTGGGATTCGCCACCAGACTAGTAATTCCCCTGGCACCACTGGCAAATATCGCCCCACGCGGATCAAAGGGAGAGATTAAGGACAAATTAGCCGGTACTAGCACACACAATATAAAACATAAATACAATAAATCAAATAATGGAACTCAGGAGTGACCCATGTCACAATCAAGAGATATGGACGTCGCGAGATCTTAAGAGAAAACTGTGTCCTGTTTCCGATCGCGACGACTTTATATAGATTTCATCCCCACCCCGCCCGACTCATGGAACCGTTCGATAGTGGCACATGCTTGCAGACCCTCATTCCTACATATTTGTATATATTTTTTTTGACGTGACAACGTCTAATAAATTTATGAACGCCGGCTGCATGCACGAAAAAGGATGACTCATTGTCCTGTTACTCTATTTGCGGCGCATCTTTCTCTCATCATTTCATCAATGTTTAGATATGACGTTGTCACGTTAAACTATCGTCTATAAACCGACTTTACAGACAACCAATTTTTTTAAAAGGCTTATACCTTGAGTTCATAGCAGCATAATAGATAGTACCTGGATGACTGAGCTTTGCCCGGTTTTTTTTAATAAGTTTATTGGCGCCCTCTCTTGCTACGCCTTGGTACTGTTTATTCTGCACCTTATTCCAGTACAATGTAGTTCGCTCGAGTTGCGATAGATGGTGCTAGGTGCTAGATATACTTTGATTGTAGAAAACACGAATAAAACGACATTTTCTAGAAATGAATCCTAGCTAGATCGATTTATCACCCCCGAAATACCCTGTATACTAGTATTCGCCCATGAAGTGCACCTACCTCATGTTTTCTCTGCATTGTCCAACGGGTCGACTGGTACAAAATGCCTTAGGCATTAAGTCCGCCGATGCATGCATAAAACATTCTCATTTATAATAATTAGGATAGTGTAAATGCACAAGTTGTACAACGGCGGACTTAATGCCGTATGGCGTTCTCTCCTATTTAACCTTCAGGTGTTGTAAAAATATTTTACCAAAAGAAAGCCACATTATTTGTGTAATAGGCTATATATTAACCTGAAAAAGAATTACTGCTATGTCTAACAAACACGTGGGGAGAACCGCAGGCAAAACTAGTAATTACAAATTTCATATCTTAATGAGTTTCGGATAGTACAGTTGAGTCGGAAAATACACTACTCAACTATTATTTGACGATTATGGCATCGATGGTGTGGCAATTGTCCCATCGCCATTACAAGAGTATATACTTGGGTGTATGTAGAGATTTTTAAAATAGATTTTTAAAGATAATTTTGCCCAAAATCATTCAGTAGACAGCAATCGGCTGATGATGATGAAAGGTTTAAAAGATATTACTAATTGGTTATCACCCACAAAGTTATATTTTAAATTAATCTATTTACATCAAATTGTTGGTATCAATTTTCCTTCTAAAAATAAATTTGCTTCTTTTACTTCTGCTTCCCAAGACAGTTTCATTTGAGGTTGTGAAGTGAGATCTATGAATTTACTAGCTTGAACCTCAGGAATCCCTTTTGTTTTAACAGCTATGCCTATTATACAGCAATATGTTCCTGAAACACATCAAACTCATGCATTAACAGTCTATAAAAATGTAAATTCAAAGATTAGAAGATTTAAAATTTGTTTAAATTAAAGTAAGAAGAAGAACAAAGTAAGGTACAGCAGTGTTCTTGTTTAATAGTTGACTTAATATACCTACTGGCAAAACCAGCACAACCATTGTTATTACTTCATCAGAAGTAGAGGTGTAGTAGCACACTACAACTTATTATGTTTGTACCTCAAAAGCAAAACAGACTCTTTTTAAATAAATCACAGTCGCCTGGATTGATGTCTTCAAAGTGTGACTTTAGTATATATTATAGTACACTAAAAAAACAAAGGTAGTGCAATATGTTACATGAAATATTAACAATGCAGCCTGGCTTTGCACGGAAGTCTTTGAAATTCTCAGATATCCTCTACTGTGACATGCAAATATTACATCTTAAACCTCCATCTTGAAATCTATTGCTGAAAACCGCATTAAAATCCTTTGGGTACTTAAAAAGATCTAAGCAAACAGACCGCCAAAGCAACTTCATTTTTAACCGACTTCAAAAAGGGAGGTGGTTCTCATTCAGACTATTTTTTTTTATGTTTGTTACCTCATAACTTTCAACTGGGTGAAATGATTTTGATACTTTTTAATTTGAAAGCTGGTGCTTCCCGTGTGGTCCCATTCCATTTGGTCCAGTTCTTGAAGTCAGTTTTTTTTTGTTAAAATTTGTGATTATATACTATCTTAAGATACATGTATGTCAGTTATCGTGGTACAGAGTAGTCTATGTACTTCCTCAAGAATTAAATATGTCCATGCCAAATTTCATGGAAATTGGTGCAGCAGTTGAGCTGTGAAAGCGTAAGCGCAGACAGTTACTTTCGAATTTATAATATTATTATTTAGTATGGCTTAAAAACACCTTCTTAAACACTTCTTCCAGATTTAATTTATTTTAAGGCAACTTGAACATAGATCGAAAATGAGCAGTAAAGTAAAGCTTTGTAAACTGTGGCTAGACGAAAGTTTGGGCAGACAATAATGTGACAACTCATTACCTTTTGTTAATGAAGACTTCTCTATAATACCGTGTGCGGTATCGCATTTAGTTATTTTTGCGCGGCCTGTTGTATCCGATATTATTAAAATATCTGTACCGACAGTTTGCTCAATTGTGCCTTGCAACCAAACGTCTATAGGTGTTGATTTATTTATTAGATCTATAATTAAATATTTTCTGGGGTCTAAAGTCATAATTATCTTATTTATATACAAATGAAACTGTTTCTATGTCTTGAAACCTGTTCAACATCAACTTTTATAATGTTTTCGTTTCGCATTCGAAGGCGACTGCAATCTGCAACTGCAAAACTCTGCAAAATCTGCAAATTGACTTGACGTCTTGTGACTGATCAAATAAATATGTCAAGTTGACAGTTGACATTGACAAAAGTCGGTACCAGAAAGAGGTTTCATCTGTTATTCTGGGTGGAGAGTAGAGTTGTCTGATTGATCTGTTGATGGGCTCTTGTCCATCAAGCATGACTAAATAATAGTTCGAGAAACGACCACATAGGCGCTAGAGTAAGAAGAGTGTGTGATATCGTCTACTTCTTTTTATTAAATTGTAATTTAAAAATTAAAAACTTTGCGTGGTAAGCGTCCGACAAACAATCAAATAATTTAATTGTGGTTTAAAAATTATAAACTTTGCTCAGTATCCTGTTCGACAAACATAAATAAATAATAGGTCATTTGATTTCTATCTATCTATCTATATATATAAATGAGTAAGGTGACTGACTGACATACCCAGAGATCAACACACAGCCCAAACCACTGAAGCTAGGATAATGAAATTTTGCATGTAGGTTCTTTATATAACGTAAGTGAGCACTAAGAAAGGAATTTTTAAAATTTCACCCCTAAGGTGGTAAATCAGTGGGTGAAAGTCTGCGTGAGCGAATTCTTTAAAATTTACACTCGTTGCATAGTGGCGTCACCTAATTAGTGCATTTTGGTGGACACTTTTTCATCTTCTAGATTGTACTCCTTAACTCTACACTCCATAGTAATGAAAAACGGTATTGGTGATGTACAGGTGTCCCGGTTCGTTATCTAGCTAAAATTAATAGTATTATTAGTATGCGCTAAGATTTAGTTTAGTTATTTAGTTTCCAAGGTTTAGTTGCTTGTTGCTGTTTTTGTTAAAGCTTGTGTGAGAGAGACGTCTGTCTCTCTCACGCACGCTTTTGAATGGTTGGTGTATTACCCACCAAATCAGTCATGCATATCGGTATGTGCTTCCACCAATCAGAAGCTTGCGTGAGACAGGCAGACTCCAACCAAACTCAGTCTCTCTACTCCGATCACGCTTTCCGCTCGTTCAGAGCTTCCTGCATGTATTTATGCTCTAAGTTAAAAATTTAAAAAAAAGTCAACCCAAGCACTTAATCGAGTAACCATAGCAATCGAACTAAAAAGTAGAAAATAATTTTAATGTAAAGAGCGTGGGGTGACATTATTGAAATATTTTCAGAAAGCACCCACAATTTTTACATTAAAATTATTTTCTACTTTTTAGTTCGATTGCTATTAAAGGGTATTTTTTTAGTTTTTTAAATGAATACCGATATCAGACCACTGAGACCCATCACTAGATGGGATCATACTTTTAATTTTGCGCCATGGTACCTGTCGGATAATTGGTTTCCGTTGTTTATCTCAAAGCGATTATGTTTTAGCGGTAAATTTTAAGACTAACTGCCTCGCTGGCGTAGTGATAGCGTATGCGACTGCTGTGCTTGCTTGAGTCGCTTGAGGTCTCGGGTTCGATTCCGGGGTCGGACCAAATGTTTGTATGATCTGCACATATTTGTTTCGAGGTTTGGATGTTTTCTGTGTATAATATGTATTGTTAGGTGTTACCTACCCTACTCTACCGATAATTATGCAGTACGAGCCTATAAAGAGGCGGTGCTTGGCTATGTTATCACACTTGTTGTTTGAGCAGAGCGGTCGGTAAGATGTGTTTTCATGGGATCGTAAGGCATACGTCAACCATATCTTGTCGATTAATGTTATATCGTTGTAAACTTATTTCTTATCGTTTTGATGTTGATCTGTTATGTATTTCGTGGATTACTTGTATTTATTTCAAATTATAAAATTCGTTAGTTGTGAACTGTTTAGTGTTTTAATTATAAATAAGAACTGAGGTTAGGCCACCTCCAATTTGGTTCTTTTATTTAATTCTCACTTCTAGTTTATGCTAGTATGTAATAGGTCTTTACCTATGAAATTGCCGTTTTGTATGCAATAAGTGAAAGTACTTATTTTTTTATTTTTTTTTGATTCTGTTATTCGAAGTAATCACCCATGCAATCGACGCATCTTTGCCAACGTATTGGCAGTTTATTGATGCCCTTCTTGTAAATATCAGCTGGACGGGAGGCAACAAACTCTTCAAAGGCATTTTGTACTGCCTCTCGGGAATTGAAATTTTTACCCACTAAAAAGTTGTCTAAATTTTGGAAAAAGTAATAGTCGATAGGTGCAAGGTCAGGTGAGTATGGCGGATGAGGGAGAGCTTCCAACCCCAGCTCTTGCAGCTGCTTCACGACCCCATACTGCGCAACAGACAATCTCCAAGCTGCAAGAGCTGGGGTTGGAAGCTCTCCCTCATCCGCCATACTCGCCAGACCTTGCACTTACCGACTATTACTTTTTCGAAAATTTAGACAACTTTTTAGTGGGTAAAAAATTCAATTCCTGAGAGGCAGTACAAAATGCCTTTGAAGAGTTTGTTGCCTCCCGTCCAGCTGATTTTTACGAGAAGGGCATCAATAAACTGCCAATGCGTTGGCAAAGATGCGTTGATTGCATGGGTGATTACTTCGAATAACAGAAATAAAAAAGTTTGAAAAAATAAGTACTTTTACTTATTGCATACAAAACGGCAATTTCATAGGTAAAGACCTATTATTTACAAAATAAATGTATAAATGTATGTATTTATATCAGTTGTCTAGTAACCTTAGCACAAGCTCTGCTTAGCTTGGGACTAGATGGCGATAGATATTTATTGTTTATTTATAAAATAACTAGCAGTAAAGTCTGACGTGTAACTAGCTGAGCCCCGCGGTGTTACCCGCGGTACAAAAACAACTGCGATTAACGCCGTGGCGAAAAGTAAAAAAAAAAAAAGTTTGTAAAAAGTATCCTATGTCCGTCTCCTGGTTCTAAGCTACCTCCCAACCAATTTTCAGCCAATTCGGTTCAGCCGTTCTTGAGTTATAAATAGTGTAACTAACACGACTTTCTTCTATATGTATAGGTACTAGCGACCCGCCCCGGCTTCGCACGGGTGGATTTCAAATGCCCCCGCCGACGACACGATTGGTGCATTTTAAATCTGTAATATCTTCGAATATATTCATTAAAATTAGGTACTGTAAAG
Organism: Diaphora mendica; assembly: GCA_949125395.1. Classification (NCBI taxonomy): domain Eukaryota; kingdom Metazoa; phylum Arthropoda; class Insecta; order Lepidoptera; family Erebidae; genus Diaphora; species Diaphora mendica. The sequence goes on from OX421326.1 coordinate 14,265,805, forward strand.
GGCCATTTTGATCCATATTGCTTAAAATCGCTTCGTAAATAAGCCATTATTTCTCGTAAAAAGTAGGGTTTCTCGTAGGGTGCAACCAGCGTTCGCAATGTAAGTAAAAAAAAGTGTTTATTTGCTACATCACATTAGAAACCTCGAAAATTAACAGTGTTTCCATACTATATTATGCATTTATTATACATAAAAACCTTCCTCTTCAATCACTCTATCTATTAAAGAAACCCGCATCAAAATCCGTTGCGTAGTTTTTATGATTTAAGCATACATAGGGATATAGGGACAGAGAAAGCGACTTTGTTTTATACTATCTAGTGATATAGATTTTCTTTTTCGAGTTTTCTTTTAATTGTAAATCTATATGAGGAAGGAGTTAAAAACAAATATTTTTATGTTTAAGGAATTTTTGTGAAAGAGAGGAAATAAACGTATATTATTTAAAAAAAAAACACGCTATGTACCTCTACATCTCTAAAGACCTATTTCTTAGCGTTCCATGGATTCACCGTGCGGGTGCCGGGTCCATCGCGTGATAGATGGGGGCAACACATGCGACTTCGACAGTGCCTGGGAATTGCGACCCAGGTTTAGGTTTAAGGGGCACTCCTTACGACGCGTCAACGCTCACCTCCACTGTCCGCCGTGTTACCCCCTCTACCTAACCATATTTGAAGTGAGCCTAGCAATGCCGCTTTGGATATTCGTTCAAGAAAAGAGCTTACTGAAGCTCTTGGCAATCCAAGGTCTTTAAGCAGGTTATAGAGGGATTTAGCTGGTATACCCCTCGCACCCACTTCCACGGCATACAGCGCAACGACATAACCATTTTTAGTTATTTCGTTGGTTAGATTATGTATATGTCACCGTAAGATTGTAAATACTGTTATATTATAATCTATCTCGCGAGATTGTAACCTGTCGAAAGATTGTGAACTGTAACATACTGCTTACAATTTAACGTTTTATTTTTAGGTAGATTATAAGCTATCGAAGTGAAACCGTTTACTCACAATCTGTCGCACGTTAAATTGTCCATTATCCCTGATTGGTTGTTCTAATGGTCCGTACTCACATACGGTATTACTCCAAAGCGAGTAAAACTTAACGAGTGGACCGCAAAACTCACAACTCGATGGCTCGCATCGAGCTGGCTCGATCTCATTTTCCGTTTCTCCTTCTCATTTTCTTTAATTCTTTTATAATTAAGAATTGCTAGACTTGCTAAATGTAGCCACCGTCTCATTTGTTGAACAGACATCATTTGGCTCGAACGGTTCGCTGAATACTGAACAGCGAGCCAAAAGATGCGTCACTCGATCGATCAATGCTAAATGTGCGGACGAAAGCCTGTGCCGTGGTTTTTACTCGACATGTTTGCTCGATCGAGTAAGACCGTATGCGAGTAATTAGCATTACAGTATCCATGCTGATATTATCGATTCGAAAGTAACTCTCTGTCTGTTACACTTTTACGGCTAAACCACAGCACCGATTTCCATGAAATAAATATTAAATATCAATAATATCAATTTCCATGAAATAACTATTAAATATATATTACTCGTATTCATAAAATGAGAAATAGTTTGTTTCTTGAGCAAGGCCATAGGCTACTCATTGTCGCGCGCGACAACCGATGGCGATTATACACGTAAAATCTAGTAAGAAATAAATTGAATTAATCTTTCGTGAGTGTCATTTATCAAGAAAAACAGTATCATTTACTTGTGACCCGATTGCGGACCTTAATTGACGCTTCAATTAAGGTCCGCAATCGGGTCACAAGTTATCGCTCAAGTTCACAAGGGTCGCTACCCTTCTCGTCAATGTCAGGTCTGTACAGATTCCGTCTGGTCGGAAATTAGTATGGCATAAACGAAATATGGCATAAACGTTTTCTTTTATGGTAACGGGTAACTAGCAGACTGGTCACCTCCTGGTCATTACCACCACCCATGAACATCTGCAACTCAAGAGTAACAAGTGCGATGCGGAATTCATTCTCACAATCAGCAGGAGAGGAGGGACGGATGGGGTGATTGTTTGGTTTCCGGTAACCAGGTAACCTCACTCACTCACTCCGTGATAAGGAACGAAAACATTTTTTAAGGTGCTTAGAGAAGATTTATATTAGACCAGGCCGTTTCCAAGCCGAGCGGAGACTATAGGCTGAGGCTGTATTTATGAAGAACGCGTCCTTGATTGGGCATGCTTTAGTGTTTTGAATACACATACGGAATATATTCCACAAAGATGTGATAGTGTCTAAATACCCTTGGTAGCGACAACAAAAATAGCTTCTTGCAAATATATTTTGATTACGTTTAAAATGTACCTGCGGTGTTCCCGGACCAGTACGACCTTCAAACCTTCAAGAATAGAGCGCACTCCTTCTTAAAAGGCCGGCAACGCACTTGTGACGCCTCTGGTGTTGCAGGTTTCCATGGGCGGCGGTAATCACTTACCATCAGGTGATACGTCTGCTCGTTTGCAAGGGGCAAACTAATTTAATAAAAAATAATAATAATTTAGTAGTAAACCTGTAAATAGTACCTACAGTTATTTTTAGTAAGATACTTGTTCTTCTTTATTATATTAACGTTTTAGTTTTTCAATTCCAGTAGTTATGTAGTAGTTTACTTACTGTGTTTTAGCGTTAAGTAAGTCTCAGATGTGAGACTTCTAGTTGTAGTAGTACTTGTAGTACCCTAGTACCTACCTACAGTACAAGTTAAGAGCTCAGTTGCTCTTTTTTCAACGACTCGTAAAATAAACGTGTAATACCTATGTTTTACTTTTAAAGTTTTTACTTCGGAAGTCGCTGTACAGAAGTACTGTGCCATTGAATGCAGAAGTAAATCTGTGGCTGTGGATCTTAATAACTTCTTCGACGAGATTTCATTATCATTGCAAAGTATGTATTATTCACATATTACAATCTTTGATTATTTTTGAGAACTAATGCCATTAACGTTTAAATGGCCCATAACATTAAAGCAAAGATTATGTTCACAATTATTTTATAAAGTAAACGCTTAAATGCGTAATCTGCTGTTTACGAAGCGACGATGTAAGCATGAAATCATTCCGATACTCAAAGCCGGCATTCTGGCCGAGCCGACCCATAACAACTCAATCAACGCAATTTTAAAATAAACTTTTTATGCGGTACACTAGCACTGACCACCTTGAACAAAAAATATTACTCAGCCCGATATTTAATGACTTTCTCGAGAACTTGTTACATAACGATATATTTTACGCAGAGGTGTGTACCTATAGTTTTTACGGTTTATAGAGTTTTAAGCCGTCCATAAAGATTTAAAGAGTAATAGAAACAGAATATTATGTCCATTACTTTGTAGGCACTTTTATTGCAATGGTAAGATTGCTAACACTTGTACAATAACTTAGAACTCTAACCGGTCTACTTAAGGGCCTACCTCCCTTCAGATGCGTAAAAATGGTTGCATTCTAAAGACTACTCCTCCTTAACATCTGCATCAAAAGATTCGAAAAAAATATATGTTTACTGCAGATTCATGTGCAAGAATATGTAGGTTTAATTATTTACATACGATAAATAGTATTGCCATAAAAAAATATTTAACAACACTCTATTTTGTTCGCTTTTTTGCCTAAAGCTTTTAAACGGCTTTGAAGCAAAAAAATATTTTTACACAGAAATATTGGTGGTTGAATTAGCTATAAACTAGGCTTTACTCATATTTAAATCAATCAATATTTTGTAAAGAAAATGATCAATATTGCGATTCCCAAAATTAAAAGTACAGCGGGTCTCTGTGCGGGCGCAGGCGGCAGTCGTGCGTTGGCATTCAGACGGGAAGGCTGTGTTGCTCGCTGCTCTGCTCACGCTATCGACTAACTATGCTTAGACGTTTGTGTTTGTGTAAGTATTTAGGTACTTTCTGGGTTAGTGTGCATTAGAGACTAACTCGCTGCAAAGGACTCAAAGTGATCGTGCACTTGGATGCTTTTTGAAGTTTTGACTGCCTCGATGGCGCAGTGGTAGCGTATGCGACTGCAGGCTATGCTTGAGGTCTCGGGTTCGATTCCCGGGTCGGATTAAATATTTGTATGATTTGAAAATATTTATTTCGGTGTTTGACTGTTTTCTATGCATAATATGTATCTACTTACATATTTACAAAAATATTAAATCAATATATTAGTAGAGAATACGATTAGGAACGCCCTTCACCCATCAATTTATTAGATGAAAAGTATTTTAATATATCATATTTAATATGATATCGCGGGTGGGTTGGCTAAAAATCCCTGTCTGAACTATTATAATATATTTTACTTGTTAATTTATTTTAACATGCTAGAAGTTTTCAGAAATATGATAATTTTTACTTTTTTCTACAAAAGGTAAAATGAATTAATTTATTTTACCACATTTCTTACCTCTCTTATCAAATATGTATAGTTGGATCGGTATTTCGAATTCTATATGGTTTTTAGTCTAATTTAACACACTTTTTCGTATTTAGTACCTACGTAATGATAAAATGTGTTAATTTTAAATCTTACTAAACTTTTAGAAATACCCCATTTTTATGTTAACATTATAACCATTTATAATTATGTTTTGAAGTTAAGGCAAAAACGTCAGACAAGCACGCATGTCTGTCTCGCTCCCTAGTCTTTGATCATCGTTTTGAAGTAGCGCGTACGGTACGGAGATATGAATGTGTGCGGTGCAGATATGATACTATGCGTTTAGCTCCGCCCAGACGCTCAAGGTTATTGAGGCTACTATACGCCTTAAACCTAATCCTGAGGTCCTAAAATATGTTTTCGACGCTTTAATTGCTGCTATTTGCTTTTGTATTTAATTTTATTCTGACTAAAGATTCAAAATGTTTAGTTTAAGTATAATGAAGTATTATTATACTAGCAACAAGGGCGGATCCAGGGGGAGGGTCATGGGGGTCATGACCCCCCCTGAGCTGTGTCCATGACCTAAATTAAATTGTCAAACAATGTTCTTTATATTTTTTGTCACAATATAGATTTTAATCGTACACAATATAGAATTTAATCGTGGCTAAGAGCTTCAATGGTTGAAGAACATTTAACCGGACTGACACTTCTCCACATCAATAAAAACATAGCCATTGAAGTAGCAATAGAAGTGATAACGCGTAACGCGTTTCGGGAGAAGACGTGAAAGAAAAATTGATTTTCTTATTTAAATATAGATATTTTTTAGTATAGTACTTCTAGACCCATGTACGTACAATGGCCCAATCAAGAGGCAATTTTTTTTTATGTGATAAACGAGAAGACGTATCTTCTGATAGTAAGCGATTACCGCCACCCATGGACACCCGCTACACCCGAGGCGTCACAAGTGCGTCGCCGGCCTTTTAAAAAGGAGTAGGTACTGGAAGAGATTGCTTTTAGTAATAAGGCCGCCCATTGTACATATCTTCTTGAAATCGTAAGTGTAATATTTAGTTTTTGGTGTACAATAAAGTATATTCTAATCTATTCTATTCTAGGTACCTACGTTATTTTCTTGAAAGTTTTAAGGTCGTATTGGTTCATTAATACTGCAGGCGACAGTTTATTCCACAGTTTTGTTGTGCGACGCAGAAAGTTTCTAGAAAAGCGCCCAGTTGTGGAGAACAGTATTCCATATGAGACCGAAACTGCGCCTATAAAGCAGAAGGCGGTGGGCCGCCGGAGTGAAAGACAGTCTTGATCTATTGAGCATGCCAAGCTTCTTCGAGGCCAATTTGGTCTTACCCTCCAAATGGCCACGAAACTGGACTTCACTCGATGTGTTGAAACCAATTATTCCAATATTGGCTGAGGCAGATAAGGGAGTGTCTTCAAAACGGGGACATACGACCAATGGCAGTTTTTTATCGGTGAAATTGTACTTAATTAAAATTAAGTCTACCCCAATCTGAGACCTTTTCCAAAGAGTCTCAATTTCAGACACAAGTTTGTTTCGACTCTCAATGACGTTTTCCCGAGAAATATTAGCGCGGTATAGAGAGAATCGCCCGTGCTGTCATCCGCATAACAATGAATGCCATTAATTTGCAACATGTCATTGATATATGGAGGAGAAACAAAGTAGGCGATAGCACACAGTCTTGGGGGACACCAGCATTCACATTCACAGATATAAAGTCAGAGCACTCACCGTCGACTACGACCTTTATGCTTCTATCTACTAAAAACTTAGTGATCCATTCGCATAATTTAATAGGAAGACCAAAGGAAGAGAACTTCGAAAGAAGCGCTTTGTACCAGACTCGATCGAAAGCTTTCGCAATGACTAATGAGACTACGCCAGAGCTGAAAAAGACGCGTTATGACCGATGCCAACTCTGGAGCGCACATTTTCAACACAGTAGGAGGAATTCCATCACTGCCCCTCGACTTATGTATATCTAGGGATAGAAGTGCTAAACGTAGTGAGCGTTGGTAGAACTGAATAACCAGCATATAGCTCTCGCAACGCGATATGGTAGGTGTCTGTGCCTATTCCCCGTCATCCAAGGTCAAGTTAGACGCAAAGAGTATGGCCAGAAGATCGGCTTTCTCCTTTGCCATAGGCCAACGAATTATTTTTTATGTTTAGAGGTGGAAAGGATGGCTTACAGAAATTCTCTTCGATAGCCTTGACAAGTGACCAGAATGCCCGAGTTTCCAGAGGAAGACGCTGAAGCTTCTCGCGAATCCTAGCTATGCTCCGACTTCGCCCTTGGAATATCTCGCTTGAAGTACCTGGAGGCAAAGTTGTACTCCTTTTTCAAGCTCTGCTTTTTGCGAGAAGCCTTTTTGGAAGATGAACCAAAACCAGGGCCGACATTTGCCACCAATGGGGACCACAGAGGTTGGAATGAATAGCTCCATACCCTGCACCACCACATCAGCAACAGAATCAGCTGATGTTAGGATCATCCGGCGAGAAGCATACCTGTATCCAAGGGTAGGATTGTAGTGCAACACAATCTGCTGGCTTATAGTGCTGCACATGGCGGCTGTGTGTAACTCGCGATCGCTGCGAGCATGTGAGAGGCACTGTACTCCAGACAAGGCAATGGTCTGAGGAGTTAATTGGAGCATCTACGGATACGTGGTAACCGTCCAGATGAAAGTCAACAGAAGATCAAACGATAAACAGTTGTGTCAGGCCTTAAACCAGTGCGAAATCATGAACAGATCTCCCCGCATGATCCATTTTATTACTAAGCTTGTCGGCGTGATGGGCGTTAAAATAACTAAGTAAGACGATCTCTGCAGACGGGATCTGCTGCTGCACGAAGTCTGTAGCCATCTGGATATCCTCAATGAGTCGTTCAGTTTCGCACAAGATCGCCTACACGACGAATCGCCTAAACGACGATCGCCTAAACGGCGACGAAAACTGATATCGTCTCAAACGTACACGCACACTCCAGCCTGAGACGTGAAGAAGTACCCGTACCCAGGGTGAGTGAGGTAGGAATGTTCGCTGGAGCCGATATCTGCGTATCTGGGTGCCATGTTAATTCCGCTCTTACCTCGGGCACAATTAAGCGCGACTTTGGCCATATAATACGAGGGGCAGCCTGGGCGTCCACACTCAAGTGCGGAAATAGCCCGGGAAAACAAAGTACATTACTTACATTATTACACTTACATACATTATTAAAATACCTACTTTTTATCTGTATCTATTTATTATCAAAATGAAATTATAACTTTTTGTGGCTTGACCACGACTATATTATGACCCCCCCTGGCATCAAGGCTGGATCCGCCCTCTAGCAAAATGTATCTGTACACACTAAGTACATATTAACTATAGGTACCATGGCGATTGGAGCCTTCGCTGTACCTATGCTGATGCAACCTCCACGTCATAATACTGGCAGGTGAAAACTCCTGTCTGAAGCGAATGTTCTAAACTTGTTTTATATAATTTGAACTTTGGATTTCTTGAATGAGGAAAAGAAGATACACGTCAGGGGTCGTGGAGTCAAGAACTCCTGGCAGTGAATTATAATTAATTGTATTTCGCTAATATAAATTGTTATCTCGCAGTAAAAGCGTATAATACCTTTAGTCGTGTCGTTATTTCCCGAATTTCAGGTACAATTGTCCACTGAGCTACACTAAACCCACACAGTACCGTATTTCTGTTTCTAATTACGCAATCGAGCCTTTCGAAATAGTTTATCGCAGACCACAATTTTCAATCTCCACTTTTAATCGCTAAGTAAAATAACATTGAGGTATTTACCCTCAGTTTTATTTTGAGTAACAACTAAATTCGAAAACAGTAAAGTTATTAAGGGCCGGCTCATGCTGGTAAAATAAAAAAAATGTAACAAGTCTATTTCGTCCGCTACGTTTGTTCGAAAGAAGTATAAGCGGTTGGAGTGGGACGGGAAGGGAAGATATGAAGCTGTCATCTGGCGTGCCGGCGCTCTGCCCCTACACTACACAACTCAATCGAAGGCGCGCGCGCGGCCCGTACGAACGCTCCAGTGCGTTCGGCCTCACGTAATATAAACAAAACGCAAACTAATACAAATATCGGACCAATTCATCTCGCAAATGAAGCATTAATGAAACTTTACGTGAAATGTTAAGTCAATTGTGATGGTTTATTGTGACGTTATTGTACTGTGATTTATTTGTGGAAGATCGTAAAAGTTCAACAAAAACAGGAGTTCTACACTTTCCAATGAACACGAGCCATGTGACTACAGCGAGAGCGGCTAAGCAAGACTTGTACGTGCATTTATCTTATTTTAACTTTATTGTAACGTTTCTATAATTAGACCACAATTGCACCGTATCTACTTCTCTCAAAAATGCAATGTTTATCATTCAAGTAGGATAAGAAAACATCCTCTCTTCTGCTGTGGTAGACAGAGATATCAGCACACCACTTGCTTCTTCTTATCTTCTAGCTCAGGTTTTGTGCGAGTTTATTTCGCGCGAATCGTTTAATAAGTCATGTTACATGCCACATGAGTTTACTCAACTGCACACTGTTTTTGAACCTTTCATTTAAGACTCAATAGATCAGTTACTTCTTTCAACTTTCTTTAAAACTATTTCTCAGTGGTTAATTTTGGATGTACTTTTAAAAATAATTACAAATAATTTTTAAACACCAAGGTATTCGTTAGATGTGATAAATTAGTTAGTTAATTTTGGTATTAAATTCTATGTCAAACTACATAAACCTGTAATAATAACAAATATAACGAACAGTTAGGTAACAAAGTAGGTCATCTGCAGATTTATCTAAAGAATAAATAATAATTGTGTCAACTATAAATAATAAATGCAATATGAATGACGATGAAGTAATCACCGACAATACATTGTATGTCAGTAATGCATTCATTTTGTTTACCGTAACACCTTAAGGTCAAGCACGTCATGATTATCACAATGAATGCGATACGTTGCGTGGAACCAATAACAGGGATTGCAAGTTAATTCAGAGTAGTAAAACAAATTAGCATACTCGTGATAATGCATAGAAATAACTCTATCACTGTGTAACTGATGAAGGCAGACCTAACCAGTATTGGCCTTGCCTTTCCCGCGGCCTTAGATGTACACCCTATACGTGATCTGAACTAATAAGACGGTCTATTAAACGTTTGACGTAAATATATCACTTGACGCATAGCATCGACATTATTCCGCATGTATATTGTTGCTAGTGCAGACATTTGAGCCTGAGACGAATAGTAATGATTTGGGTACAGCCGAAACAGTTCCTGAAATAATAAAAAAGAATTCGATGAGGTCAGTTGGTAGGATATATGGTTATTTATAAACGTCAATTGTTTTTAAATGTTTTAATAAAAGTATAACGCAATGGGATATACGTTAATTTGGTTCGTGTACGCTTCAAAAACTCGGCATTCTGCACCGATTGAGCTCAAATGTTGACTCGATATAAAACCCTATTCAAAGATCAACTACAAAGTTTCTGTACAAGAATATCGACGCATCTCGTTACCTCATAAAAATAAATCATGATAAAAATGAGAAAATCTTTAGGATTGTAAATATGAAAATAAATTAAAACAAGACGAAAGATAGAAAAAGAACGTGTTCGTCACGTAAAGTTTTTTTTTAGAAAACTAAACTGTCCGTGCTGTTTTTACAAAATAAGAAACGCAAATGTAAGAATGTATAATATTAACTCGGGGTTCATTCAAATAACAATAAAACTACAAATTCGGTCTAAAGCAATATACAATCATTGACGTATGAATTAATCATAAGTACGACAATTTTCCTATCTAGACGTCCGCGTACGGTTGTCCACAGTGTACACGTTCATTCCATAAAGTAGTATTCGTCGCGTCAGTTGATTTATTGCTTAACGTTGCCCATAATAATATTCGCCTTCCTTTGTCTGTCAGGCTGGGGCCATATTGAATCGTCAAAACAATAAAAACCTACAGTGTTAGATAAATTAGGCAATAGTATATCGTCTGGATCTTTATTGACTTTGGGTTTACTTCAGGCAACCAATTTATTTTTTACAGGCATAATATTATTTCATCTGCAATACTGAAAATTATATTTAGTTATTAAGATTTTTTTGGAATTGGCAAAGGAACTTGGAAATGGGAAAACATAATAACTCGTGCTGTCTATGTACCATCAACTTTAACGATGATTAGTATGATTTTTTGAAAAATATTGTGAGAATATATCTGACAATATTTTTCAGTATTTGAAAACTATCAAATAAAAACTTCTTGAAGTTCGTTCGAACTCAAATAAACAGTAATCACATAGTTACAAAAAAGTGTTTCAAGGAGTCTGCGAGAGGTTATAAAGATCAATAAGGTACAATTTGTAACGCAGGTTGCTGAAAGCAACAGGCTTGTACCCGTTTAAAAAATACAATATAGAAATGTCAGCGCAAACCGTTGTCGGCTTAAAAGGGTATTTTATTTAACGACCGAAGCGTCTCGGGAGTTTCGCAGAATAAGTGGAGAGCGGAAAATTATGATAATTTAGTTTTAGGTATCCGACAATAGATGAACCATGGTCGATAATGGAATATTTAAGAATACTAATAGTTTGTCCAATATTACAAATAAAAGCGTAAGCGTCCATTGAATAGGTTGACATATTTTAAAAGTAACTGATATCTGTCAATGATCCAATATATATTTTGCCGAAGTTAGTTATTTCAACTGTTGTTGAGACGTAAATCTTCTTCTACTAAATATTTCATTTATTTGAAAATAATTTGTATCTAGGTTATTCGCAGCATAAAACGTGTAATCAAAAAGGTTCTAGATTTTAGACTTGGATGATTAATAATTCTTTTCCTAGAAGGCAGCTATATAGTAGAATAACTTTAGATCCTTCATATATAATCTATGTTTACCTTTATAATTAACAGAATTACTATTCTCAAAGGATATAATGTTACAGTTGGTGCGTTATCTGAAGATTACTGTCAGTCACAGCACTTTTCATCTCTTCTTAGTTATGTTTACACAAGCTTTAATATGATTTGATAGTGACTCGAGATGACACGTCTCAGGAGTATAATACACGTGCTCTAATGTATGTAATATGACTGTTTATTTTTATAAGAATTAAAATCCAAGAACCCCTTCTAAAAGTTGTAGGCACAGCGGCCTCTTAAAAATTATTTCTGGCTAATTAGTTGGCATTTACATGGTACGTTTATAAATACCTAGTTATATTTAAAAGAGATGTTTCTGAAGTATCTTAAACTGAAAGGTACGAATCCAATGCTCATAAGAAGATTCTAAGAAATTGAAATGAGAATATAATCAAAGTAAATCTCATTGACATGATTGATGAACATGAGTTATCTTTTACACGTATTTTTATATTAAATGTGTGTGACGAGATCCTTTCATATTTACAAACTAAATCACCGTAAACGTAACCCTCTAATAAATGGTTTAAAGAATGTGAAAATATATGGCCAAATAAAAAAAAAATACGAGGTGTCTCGTTGCGAAATGCTAGCACGTTTGAATTGGCACGACCGTTTTATCGATGGCGTTACCGAAACCGAATGTGGTAAATTTAAACGTTGTTTCCCTTTTGGTCACGATTGTGAGTGATCCGTATAGTTGATTTGTTCCTGTTAAGTTCTTGGTAACAAAAAATGTCAAGAATGTATATAACTATACTGATCCGTGCAGCTGCAAACCACATGTCTTAAATTTGTCTCTCAAAACTAACCTTTTCAGTGATTTATGACCGTACAACATGCTTCATCTTGCATTTAACATTTGAACTTCAAAATTCTTTTCGAAGTTTCAACGTTAATTAACCCAATTTGTTGCGGATAGTTCTGATTTCAGAATTACATAATTAGATTTAGATGCTAAAGTACCAAACTTCGTGAGGTTTTTAGTTAGTCTATACTTTGTGAAGTATGGACAAAAATAAGATGTAAGTCTATTATATTCAAGTCAACATACATAATTATTATAACAGTTGAGATGTTCTATTTAAACGCACAACTGGACAATTATAAAGACACGCTAAGAGTTTCTACCTGCGGCCCTTTTTAGGTGCTACTGACTACTGTTCATTTTTTTTATATTCTCACCTTATTAAAACATCAAGCGACACTTACCTGTGTCAAAGAAGTATTAAAATGATGTTGTTCCCTTGTTCGGGTTATGATTGTTGGAAATCTTTCAACTAAAATTTTGTGCAACTAATACTTTTTATTCTAATACATTATTCAATAATAATGATGTTGAAGATTTTTTTCTATACTCTACCAATGTTCGATTTGTTGTAGGTAACGTTTTTAAGTCAAACAGATTCAAATAACTTACTTCCTTAAGATTTGACTTCTGAACGTGGTCATGCCTTTGATAAACTAAAAAGCAATTTCTTAAATCTAACCTTTGTATGGATAACGACTTCAGACAAAATCATTCATTTTGAAAATACATAAATACATCTTATGTGATAAGAAAATGTCCCATATGAGCCATATTCCAGACTACAAATTTATCTTTTACATTTTTCTCTCATCTCTTTCAAGTGGCATTAAATTATAAGTGATTATTGCAGTAACGTTATTCTTAATGAAATCCTGTTTGCATATGTGAGACAAAATATTTTTGTAAGATTGCAAAACATCGATATAAGTGGAGTGAGCCGGATGCCCTTAGGAATGGAGCCAATTAGTTTATTTCCGTTCGAAATGATATAAAAAGTCTTGGACTGTTTAGTAAAATACACAATTAATAGGTCTTTACCTATGAAATTGCCGTTTTGTATGCAATAAGTGAAACTGTGTCTGTTGCGAACTGTACCAAATGATGTTGTCAGTTCAGACAGTCTCCAAGCTGCAAGAGCTGGGGTTGGAAGCTCTCCCTCATCCGCCATACTCACCAGACCTTGCACCTACCGACTATTACTTTTTCCAAAATTTAGACAACTTTTTAGTGGGTAAAAAATTCAATTCCCGAGAGGCAGTACAAAATGCCTTTGAAGAGTTTGTTGCCTCCCGTCCAGCTGATTTTATCAAGAAGGGCATCAATAAACTGCCAATGCGTTGGCAAAGATGCGTCGATTGCATGGGTGATTACTACGAATAACAGAAAAAAAAAAATTGAAAAAAGAAGTACTTTCACTTATTGCATACAAAACGGCAATTTCATAGGTAAAGACCTATTATTATTCTATCCATTTAAAGAGTACTATTTGAAGTTTAAAATGTTATGTCCGACGACACTGATAATTTCAGAGTGTCGACTAAAACTAAATTTATATTTGAAGCAAAACCTTTTCACTGATTGTTTGAAACGTAATATTAATACATCATGTAAGAAAAGTTATACATAAAAGAAAGATAAAAGAAAGATAAAGACATAGACGTTGTTTTAAAAGAATTAAGCAATATTGTTAATGTATCTTATTTATCGCAACTGCTGTTAAAAATAAAATGGTTACCGATATTTTAAATCTAAATTCGTCTAAAACTTAGTCTGTATAAACTAGACGTTGATGGCCCATTGGGTTGTTGTTCATGCCTTGTAGAGGTAACAGGAGATTTGTGTGAAATAAAATTTCTTTAGCGTCGCCCGCATATTTCATCCGTTTAAAAGATTAAAGACATGTTTTATGTCGGAGGTATCAGAACTATGATCGAATAGACGTTTTTGTTTTTTTTCTAGTGCAGAAATGTCTTCGAAATATGCAACCATAATTGTTATGATGCATTTTAATTTGGTAGACTTTAAAAACTTTAATTTCGGAATTGAGGTTATTTTTTTTCAGTTTCTGTTAACATGTGTGCATAGCAGTATAAAAAGGCTATCTACACTTTCAAAAAAGATAATTATTAGTTGAAATCTGTAACTGTAAATAATAAAAGTAATGAAACGTGCGGTATCTAAGATATCAGTTATCTTTCAAGGACTCGGCCGGGTTAATCAAGCGATGCAAACAATGAGCGATAACCTAATTTTTACAATAATTTCGGCGGTTAGAACTGTTAGGAAATGACTTTGAAATACTGAAAATTATCCTCTATCTTAATAAAACTTTTTAGGGATTTTAAAACCTGCAGCTCCCCGCTGCCCCCCTAACCAAGTTGCAAGCGTTTTTCTTTCTGCATTCGTTAACGCCTAATCTCGTGTGTCATAGGCTAATCTTATACAAAGTAACCTTAGACAAAGTATTACTGTATGTAGTATTTACTGGTACGAGTTTAGTATAGTTACCATTGACATGTGTTATAATGATATTCTTATGATTCTCTTCTTTATCTTTAACTAGCGGACCCACGCCACCTCGTTTGCGTCTCCTATTGCCCGTAGCGTGATAATTTTCCCCCGTTTTTTAAACATTTTTCATTGATGCTCCGCTCCTATTGATCGTAGCGTAATGACTTATAGACTATATAATAAATGTACTATCCAACACTTAAAGAATTTTTCAAATCGTACCAGCGGTTCATGAGATTAGCGCGTTAAAACAAACAAACTCTTCAGCTTTAAAATATTAGTATAGACTAGCCACCCCGCACGGCTTCCCACGATAGGCTTTGAAATTTTCGAATTTTCTGTAGGTACTATACTATGCATGTCTTACACATTAATACCTTCTTCTTGACTCACTCTGTCTATTGCTGAAAACTGCACTAAGTACTTTAAAAGATCAAAGCGAACAGACAGCGGGAGTGACTTCATTATAAACTACCAGTTGTTGCCCGCGGCTCCGCCCGCGTGTATGTCGGTTATCGCGGCAAATAGTAGTATGTGTTATTCTGATGTTTAAGCTATATTACTGTAAAGTTTCATTCATATCCGCTCAGTAGTTTTTGCGTGAAAGAGTAAAAAACATCCATCCATCCATCCATACTTACAAACTTTCGTTTCGTTTATAATATTAGTATGGATGTAAAGATTTGCTCTACTTTATTCTAATTTGACGATCTACTTCAATCTAAAGTCGTCTGACAAATGTTTGTTATCAAGTCTCGATTACAGTTTGGTCGGTCGATGCCGAAGATTGCAACACTTATAAATCATAATGAACTGTACACAAAGTTATTTGACACTTCGAACGGCTCACTGTACATTCTAAACGATAAATTCATACGGGTCAACACATAGGTCTCACAATATTGACCATTGAGATAACAGAAACCAGATATCGGCAACGGACGATAAAACTTATCTAAATCACTTGTTTTCTTGTAATTAGTCTACATTATATTGCATAAGTTGTAACGTTTTGTGTGATTTTAGTTTATGACCGGCACTAAGTGAAGATTATTAAACTGTTGAATGAGCTACGTCTGACCGTTTTCTTATGAGAATTGATGCTAAAGAGTTCGTAATACTGCATTAATTGAGAAGTAACTTCTAATTTTAGAAAGAAGCATACGTATACCGATATTTTGTATCAAAACTGTTGATTTGCAGCTGATTTGTTACATTGATGAGAGGTAGTTTATACCGTAACTCGATTTAGTGCTTCTAAATCACACCTTCACACTCTTACAGCAAAATTGCTGGTATTAAGCAAAATAATAATGTGTATATTTATCAGGTGTCTCTTGAGGAGTCAGAGATTTTGCTCAATTTCGACTCGGAATTCGGATAGTTACTGATACCGAGTTATTTGCCGATTGTCTCGTTGGGCTAGCAGTTAGTGCATGCGACAAATGAAGAGGTCTCGGTTTTGATTCCCGGGTCGTGCCATAAAATGTGTTGTTGAGTTTTCTGATTATATAAATATTATAAAGCCGTCGGTCCTGAGCCTGATCTCTCCCCGGTCGTATCGGATAGCCGTCCCATCGTATTATGAGATTGAGGGAACAGAGAGTGCACCTGTGTTTGTAGACCCACTTGTGCGCCATAACATCTCTGGCGTAATTGGCTGGTCTCCGTTGAGACTGGCTGCCGTGGCTGTAATCAGTTAGGAGTAGGTACATCCTCGTCATTTGATGATCATAGTTTAACTCATCCGCTGTTGTTTCTTGTATGAGGTTTAAAGAGTTGAAGTAACTTTTGATAGATGTTTAAAGTGGCTACTCCTAAACACTTAAGAGCCTAGTGATACTTGATAGTATTCTCTGATAAATTAGCGTATAGTTAACGTAGTAGAGCCACGCTGATTTCAGCACGAACGGGCCGGCTCGACCGGGGCGGTAGTACCCTCGCACAGAAAATCAACGTAAAATGACAGCAGCAGTGCTGTCGTGTTTCGTTGGTAAGTGCGAGACCGTAGGCCCAATTAGTCTAGTCAACAAGTTCCATACTTGTTCCATACTAGGTAGCACATACAAATTAAGTTATTTTATACTTTTTAGTTTTTGAAGTCGGTTTTTTAAACGAAGTTTTTTTTTCGCTTTTTAGTCTTTCTCAAGCCTATCATCATCATTTCATTTAAAATTAAATGATGCCTACAGAATATGAAGGCATGCAGACAATTGCTCTTAAGTTCATTGCAGGCGCTCACGTAAATTTGAGGGTTTCTTTCGATTTCCTTGGGACCCCATCATCAGATACTGATATGGTGGCCATGGGACCACATGGGGAGCATACCCTTTCGAATACAAAAAGAATTTTCAAAATCGATCCACAATTGACGGAGTAATCGATGTACATATATTAAAAAAAAAAACCGATGAAATTGAGAACCTCCTCCTTTTGGAAGTCGGTTAAAAAGAGGAAGGTGACTGACTGACTGACTGACATACCCAGAGATCAACGCACAGCCCAAACCGCTGAAGCTAGAATCCTAAAATTTTGCATGTAGGTTCTTTATATAACGTAAGTGAGCACTAAGAAAGGAATTTTTGAAATTCCCCCCCCCCCCAAGGGGGTAAATCAGGGGATGAAAGTCTGCGTGAGCGAAGCCGCGTGTAAAAGCTAGTGTACAATATAAATATTGTTACCTAACTTTATAGTGCTTAAGTATCTTTAGTTAAACTATCTTAACTGAATTGTCATATTAACAAACATGATTTACAACATGAAGCTATACCTACATTAGTTATCAAGATATGGTATGATAACTAACATATATTTTAAGCATTTATGACTCTTCAGGTATTTACTTGCATCTACTTACGTCACAAAATAGGTTAGGTTTTGTGTTAAGTACTTTAGCACGATTTCAACATACTATTTGCACAGAAGAACTAATAGTACTAACTATTACACTCTTAACGTATACGTATATAGATAACATATAATAGTATATTTTAATACCGAGCTATTTCATCTTTTAATTGTGTTACTGCTTAACAACATGCATATAATTATGTCTTAAGTTTATTAGTTTATGAATTTTATTAACAGCTAAGGAAAACACAATGTTATTCTTGGTTTACTTGTAGGTGTATTATTATCTGAAACGTCATACGTTTGCTGAAGTCTTGGTTTGAATCGAAGAATTTAATTGATTTACGGGCAAAAGTACCTACGTTTTTATAATATTTAGCTAGTGTAGAGATTTAAAAAACTGACATAGAGAGATTACTTAATTAGAATGAGATGAGAAAGGTTACCAAAACTGGATAGGCGATTTTATTATTGTCTCAGCAAGCATACTCCAGCAGCAGTAGGTACTAGTACTTTAATGCTGAACTTGTAAATTATGTTGTACATGGAAATATAATGGATTTAACAAGGATTGGCTATTAATTTTGTTGCTATTCCCATAGTCTTCGTAATAGTCACTTAGGTGGAAGGGACATGGTGAGCGACTTTTAGGTGTTTTCAGCTAAATAATAGATTATGATGCGACTGCGACAACTTGTTCTAGCCATCTTCCGAAAATGAAACAGAACTTACTAATATTTAATAGTTTCAGTTCATTTTTTCCTCATTTCAAATTTTATAAGTTTTCAGGTATTTTTTTGTTCCTGAATGTTAATAAAAACGCTCGACAGTTTACTTACTTGATACACCCCAAACAGGCTTTTTCAAACATTGCATCCGTTGTATTTATAAACAGGATACATTATATAAACTTGTTATACAAATTTATTAAAATTGTAAAACTCGTTACACCAGTAATATGTATAATTTACGATTTGGCAGCACTTCTTAACATTCTTTTGACATTAATAAATAAATGTCAATGTTAAAAAGGTAGTATAGAGAACGGAATCTAGATAAACACGAATAAATCAAAATGTCAAATTGGATGAAATTATTTAGGTAAATGGATTCCAGAAGACTACTGCAAGTACTGTGCTGCCTTTTTTATCTTTTTGATTCTAGAAAAGATTTTTTCTAAAATTAATCTTATTTTAAATGATAATAATAATATTTCGTACATCTAACACACAACGCCATCTAGTCCCAAACTAAGCAGAGCTTGCATTGATACTAGATACTAGACAACTGATACAAATACATTATATATATAATATATTTTTGTAAATACATATTATACATATAAAACACCCAAACTCCGAAGCAGATCATACCTACAAATATTTGATATGACCCGGGAATCGAACCCGAGACCTCAAGCACAGCAGCCGCATACGCTACCGACGCAGTAATGATAGAACAAGAGTTTAGTTTTTACACTGATTTAGTAGATAATTGAAAAATCTGTTAAGTGAAAAGTTAATTAGGGTACAATTAAAAAATAAATTAAAACTGTGTTGTGTACTGCCGTCCCTAAATTCAATTGGGAATTATTTTTCGCTTCGATTATCATTTGTGTCTATGTGTAAATATTTTTGTGTACTTTCATACACATGCGGGTGTTTTCTATTTTAGAAAGTAGTTTAATTCGATCATTTATATTCGAAAAGAACACCGTGAGACGATTCCGGCGCACACACTACGATTAACAGCTATCGTAAATCATTGTACTGTAACATGCGTTTTGGAAGCAAATACTCTTCATCATTAGTTCGTATGCAGTTATAATAAATCAGAATTTATTTATTGATGAGGTTGATATTAGTCGGTAGTATGGGCTTAATGAGCAAAACCTTTACTCGTTTTGTTTTCTGCACATAAAGAATTTTGTCCTGAAGCAGCATGCGCTAAATAAAAGGTTAAGAGCTAAGTTTCAGAGTTCTTTGTGAAAATTAGTATTACATTGGTCTTTAAATGATAAATAAATAAAATAATTATCTAGGTTTCATATAGCTTCGTCATTTTAATAAAGAGTAAGTAACGATTCTGTAATAAAGGTGTGTTATTTATTACGCAGTAGTCGGCGAACAAATCCTTGGCCTAAATTATTGTTTATAATCTATGCTTACATTACTGTTACTTTTGGCGCTAAGCTTTATGGTGGTAAACTACGATTAAATAGGTAGGTATTTACCAAATTATCATGTTATAAATGTGCAATAACCTCCTTTTTAACGATAAGAATGAGCCTAGAATGAGCAGGGTATTAATAGAGGCTGTTATTTGTGTTTTAGAGGAAGGCATTTAAATAATAATAGTGCGGTAAGTTGAAAATTACAACCGAGGCGATATTGCTACAAGAAAGCTGAGGCTGTAATTATCAAAGCGCACGTATGTCATATCATATGTCATACGACGTTTTATAACATATTTGCGAGGAAATAAATAAAACTCGGACTTTCTTGATCGAATAAATCTTTAATTACTTGTTAAAGCAGTTATAAAAATTTGAACAATTTGTAAAATTGATTATTACGTTGCCAGTTGGCATTTTTAAGCTTGTCAAGTTATTATTATTAATTAAAATTTCACCAGTCTCTCTCTCACTCTCTTGAGTTAAAGTAGGAGAAAAGAGACCACAGAGTTCAGTAGTCGGCGGCAGCGGCGGAGGCGGCTGCGGAACTCTGTCATCTCGTTTCTCCTACTTTCACTCATAAAATGTTGACCACTTTTCTGACATAAAAACTCTTTGCTAATATTTAAAAGAGTATTGTTCAAGCATCTTGATAAACCGTGAGTTTTACTTTATAAAAAAAGTGCGTTTTACATTACAATAACGCACAAGTACGTAATGAGATACATTACGATATTGAAATTGGTGAAATAAGAGACCCTTTACGAGCAAATATGTTATAAAAAATTAAATTGTTCAAATTTTAAACAAATAATTTGTACAAGTAATAATTATTTTTACTTTTGGTAGGTATAAGTATTTGGCAAGCGAAATAAGTTTTCTAGGAAACCCCTTAAGTAAACTGGTATTCCAAAAAGTTTTGAACATGTTACTCAGTAGCTGTTTGTACACGTCGTTGGCGCCTAACGACATGCAATAATGAGCTACACGGGAACACGTCTTGTTTGCTCTCTGGTTAGAGAGCGCGCGCAACCGTACCATAACGCTTGTGCTAAAATGTCTTTACAAAGCACGTACGTACTTACGCTCTTATTACTTGTAAATGTTTGACTGTGTATGATAGTATTAGTTATTATCTGTACCACTGTACTCCGATGAATATGGAGTCTTCATTTATTGCAATTTAAGGGCGCTTGGAGAGCTCTAACAGTCGTTAGATAATTGATTGCTCAGAATGATAAAAAATACACCGAATATTTCTTGGAAATAGAAGAGACATACCAAATATTGGTTTTCATTTCAATGATTCTAATTCATTCACTTCAATCATTACTCTGTATTTACCTTGAGCTCAGTACAGATTCAGGAAATAATATTAACTGCGTAAAGGACACAGAGTGTTGAACGCTAAAGTTTAAACCTAGCTTACAGAAACAGCATGTATTGTGTTAAATTTGATCATCTCAGTCACTCACATCCTACTAATATTATAAACGCGAAAATTTGTAAGTATGGATGGATTGATGGATGTTTGATACTCTTTCACGCAACAACTACTGAACGGATTTGGATGAAACTTTACAGTAATATACTCGTAGCATAAACATCAGAATAACACATAGGCTACTATTTGCCGCGATAACCGACATACACGCGGGCGGAGCCGCGGGCAACAACTAGTCATCAATCTTGGAAAAATAAGTAATAAAATTTCAATAAATAATGTCTACATAACTCCTTAAAAAGTTAATTACATGTATTTTTAGTACACATTCTAGAATTCGAAATGAACAACATCGTCGTCAAAGAAGACGATGATTTAGTTTCCTTTAGAAGAAATTCCTTACAAATTGATCAAAATTTTATCGATAAGCAGAACTGAGGGGATATTATAAAGAACTGTCGTAAGCGTGATCCGAAAATAAATACTTTTTAGGTTTCGCTTCTTGGAATCTACAAATAAGAGACCTGAGTCCAGCTGTTGTCTATTGAAAGCTATTGATGGTGATGATGAATCTACAAACATCAGAATTAGAATTGTCTTTGCACCTACCGCATCATACTTCTATATCACCTGAAGGTTGACTGGAAGAGAATGCCACATGCCATTAAGTCCGTCTTTGTACGTCATGTGCAATAAGTTTCAAATAAATAATATAATAATACAAAATTTTAACAAAAAAACCGACTTCAAGAACTGGACCAAATTAAAATGGGTCCACACGGGAAGCACAAGCTTTCAAATAAAAAAAGAATGATTGAAATCGATTGCCGTGATATTGAGTTATTCGTCAATTTGTCGCACACATACTTAACGCAAATTGAAGACTTATATGGTTTTCTCCCGGATGACATTGTCAGAACTGGCCCAAAGGCATCAGCATTCAAATAAAGAAGAATCATGAAAATCGGTTCACCCAGTCGAAAGTTATGGGGTAACAAACATGAAAAAAAAAGTCAAATTGATAACCTTCTCCTTTTTTTGAAGTCGGTTAAAAACGAAACTGTTAAAAGTAAAGAAAAATAGTTAAAAAATGATCCTCAAACGATATTATTACATACGTATGTAAATTGTACACTTTGGTGAGTCTAATAATTTTAAACCCATTTTACATGGTTTTATTGTTTTATTGTTGATACGACTTAATGTTCATTGTAGTTGGCGTAAACGTGTAGGCGTGTGCATCGTTATAGTTACATAATTATGCTGTATATTTTTTAAGACTACATTCCATGAACTCGATGTTGAGTTTGTTGACTGTGTGAGAGCAATTATTGGACGCTTTTCACACCTGTCTGCTAACCGCTTGCGTCGTTTGGTTTACGAATGTGGAAATGTCGCAGTGATGCCTTTCTTGGATCTCGATTGTACTCGTGGGCTCCGAGTATGGTGCCAAATACATTATTCTGTTGAGTTTAGAAGCTTGGGCGTGCGTCACGACAACAGTTTTTCATTTGCGGTATATTGACGTTTGATTTTATCTACCTCGTGTTTAGTCCATTAGTTCTTGTCATCACAATTGCGTATACAATCTCGAATCTTATCGTGCCGGAAATGTATAAACATTGTAATGTTCAACAATTCAAGAAAATAAACTGTTATGTACTGTGTTGTTAGGAATTTTGAAAACAGTTATACCGTTTCACGGTAATGCCCAATAATTTAATAGAAAAAGCTTACATTTATTTCTCTATTTGAACTTTAGTTCACTTAAAGAAATGTTAAATACATACCTACTTTAGCAAAAAATGACAACTACCGTGCTTGGCAACTGTGTGAACTACATAATGTAATTTACTCACAATAAAATGAATTTTACACCCATTAATTATGATTAATTTTAAAATTGTGTTTGCAAGGTTGTGTATTCGAAATACACAATTAATTTATGTATAACTTAAATTACTAAACTACATAATTATTACCTACATGGAACTTAACAAATGAAGTTGTAACTTTGCAATACTTGACTGAATATTAAACAACAAAAAATCTTAAGTACCTAGTGTTTTTTTTTATGACATGACCATTTCTTTTGTTTTTCCCTTATGCTCCTTGTTTAGAAAAATGACTATGATATGATGACAAAGTATCATATACCTTGTTATCATTTTATGTATGACCGTTGTGGAGGACAGGTGTGTCATGTCCCACCAACGCAAAGGGAGGATCCTCCGACCAGGCGAGGTGATCATGCCTGGCGGGCTAACTGCCCAACGGTTGATGTTGGGATGTTGTATGTATCTTAATTGGCGCGCGAACTTTCACTGCCCGATTCAGGATTGGTAGTTTCTTAGTTGGCTTCGTTACTCCTTAGTTCAGTGTAACTTCGGTAGATGGCGCTGTAGTATATTTCTGTTGCGCTGTATGTGGAAGTCGCCACATCACTCCCCTCCAAGACCGGAGGTCGATACATGATGTGTCAGCTGTCTGTGCTCTGTTGCGGAGCTTGCCAGTGCCAGGAGTGAGTAGTTCCAGTGAGTCGGAACTGAGTGCCGCAAGTTCCAGTGAGTCGGAACTGAATGTCGCTAGTCCCAGTGAGTCGGGGCTGAAGTCCGCTGATCCCAGTGAGTCGGGATGGCAGGCGGTGCGCGGTGCTGTGGTGAGGTCCCCAGTGAGTCGGGGCGGTTGCTGCGTAGTGGCTGGCTGCTGCATAGACGGGTGAGATATGATCTGCTTACATGAACCGTAGCTGCAGTGTGCTGTGCCTAGACGCTGATGGGGCCGTAGGGGTAAACCAGGCTGGAGCGGTCGCTTCCTGCGTGTGGTGTATCCCTGTTGAGGCCGAGATTTCTGGCTGGCTGTGAGACTTGCTGTGGGAGTGAATATGATGGTGGCGTGCTGATGCTGCTTCGAAGGCTGCTTCCAATCACGTCGGGGTCACCACTCTGGAGGACAGGTGTGTCATGTCCCATCAACACAAAGGGAGGATCCTCCGACCAGGCGAGGTGATCATGCCTGACGGGCTAACTGCCCAACGGTTGATGTTGGGATGTTGTATGTATCTTAATTGGCGCGCGAACTTTCACTGCCCGATTCAGGATTGGTAGTTTCTTAGTTGGCTTCGTTACTCCATAGTTCAGTGTAACTTCGGTAGATGGCGCTGTAGTATATTTCTGTTGCGCTGTATGTGGAAGTCGCCACAACCGTTACTTTTAATTTCTCTTCACTTGAATGGTATTGCACCTGAAATGTGGTTTTCAATTATGCAATTACCTTGCTAAGCCGTGTCGTGGTGCAGCAAAAGTAATAAGTAGAATAAATCACGATAACTGAAATCATAGAAAGTTATAAAATTAATTGTCAAAACACCTAGACTCAAATCCTTTCAACTCAAAAGCGTTCTAAAGTCAACTGATTTGAAAAGAATTAACATTTATACTACACCTGATCGCAACAGTAGTCAATATTCCCTGAAAATGAAAAGAGAACGTTAGTCTTTTCCTTGACCTGAATAAGCGGGAGGATGGAATCTCCGTGCCACCCACTGACATCCTTTTGTGAAGAATAAAAAAAAAAACAAAAGAAGCGCGAAATATCGGTCAAATTCTAAGCTAAATTGTGTCTTACATGGTGTCTTACGTTTTGATTTTATTTAAAAAAAAGTAAGCTAAGTCTAGCAGTGAAAACATAACTTTTAATTAGGTTAGTCATGTTCTTTGTAATAAATTTTTATTTCATATTATTAAATAGTTTCTACAATACAAGTCTTTAAATGTTCCTCACAGGTGTAGTATAAAGCACTGTGTAGCACTCGGGTGAAAGTCCCATTCCTACCTCGGGAGTATTGTGGCCCTAGGCTGCGCCTTCGGGCCACAAACTGCTCCCTCGCTAGTAATCGGTCCCTTTCCTCCCTCGGTGAACAATGTACTATTGTTATTCATTTTCCACTTTATTTCTTTTGTCCTTTATTCATTTAAAAGTATTGAAATAGAAGAACTCTTGATATCCTGAGAATTAACATTATTTTTTTATGCATCACGAAACAGTAACTTCGAGAGTCCGATACAAAAATTACTTAGAAATGACTTGTTAAGTTTAACTCAAATATTGAACTTGATTCGTAATTCTTATATGTTATTCAATTACCAACGCAAACAGCTCACGTGAACCTATATTTATCTCGTTATCTCTGATATTGTGACTTGCGTGGTCCTTATTTGTATGTAAATAAGGATTACGTTGCGTTTTAACAGGTACCGATTGTTATTGTAATGTAAAACTTGGCTCCCGCGTCGTGAGTGGTGGACATCTTAACTTGTCAGTTTCTTTTCTTTTTGCATCAGGGACTCTTTAGAGGACGACGACCTTTGTGCTTTTGTCGTTATACTAGTAATAGCGTAAGGGCTTTGTACGCTATTTTTTTTGTTAACCTTTTAGTTGAAGTTTTTTTTCAAGTTTAGTAAAATAAGTTAAAACAGCTAAATAATTAAATTTAAGTATCTATATCTATACTAATATTATAAACGCGAAAGTTTGTAAGTATGGATGGATGTTTGTTACTCTTTCACGCAAAAACTACTGAACGGATATGGATGAAACTTTACAGTAATATAGCTTATACATCAGAATAACACATAGGCTACTATTTGCAGCGATAACCAACATACACGCGGGCGGAGCCGCGGGCAACAACTAGTTTATCATAAAACTATTATGCGATTTCTGAAGATTGTTGTTGTAATCTTAAATATAAAAAAAAGCTGATAGGTCTTGTGATAGCGTGAGGCTTAGATGATACATATGTATACTCTAAGGGTCTCTAAGGCGTGAGGAAATCTAAAGCTATTTATTTTTCTTAATACTGTTTTGCTATAATTAATGATTAAGTGTGTAGATCATTGTCAAGATTTTACATTAATAACTAACGTTGATATCGCCTTGTACTTGAGTTTTAGAGGTCTGATGCAGTCACTCTACATAAAAAATAGTAGTAGTCTTAAAAGCCGATCCAAGGCTAGATTAGGCCAAAGCATCGGAGGAAGATTGGGCAGAAGACTAATGACTGCCAACCCTAACTGAATGTTACGGTAAATGTGTAAGTCAGTAGCGATTGACGAGTGGACGTGACGCGGCTCTGTTTGTTTACGGACGTACACTTCTAAGAACAGTCGGAACATGGCCGAGCATTGCTGGTGAGATAATCTGTGGCCCGCAGTCACGTTTTAAGGCACGTTCTATGACTTAATTGTACAAGCCTTTAAAATAACAACATTGTTTGTATCGTAGGAGTAATTTAGATAAGAACATAAAAAATATTAGGGTAATATTATTCTAGTACAAATTCAGTAAAATCTGTTGAATATGAACCGAAAGATATTACCGCAGTCAAATTTGAGATGTGTCTCTTGATGGTGACACATGCAAATCGAGAGACTGGCTGGCCCTCTTTGAATGTTCCCTCCTCCGGAACGGAAAGGAAAGGTTATATGAACCCAATCCCCCAGTTGGGATACGATAACCTGGGGCAAATAAAAAAACGAGGCCCCTCTACTATCTATCTACTACTGGTTAGGTTTTATCAAGTAAAAATATAAAATATACAAATATGTACTTAAAAAATGCTAAGCTACTTTATCATCAGCTCTTTTCGTGCACTGCAGGGCAAGTAATAAAGGGTAGGACCGGATCTGGCGGACAACCAGTATGGTTTCCGTCAGGGGCGCTCCACCGTGAATGCCATCATTCGCGTGAGGGCTCTGGCGGAGGAAACAGTTTCTCGGGGCGAAGTGGTATTGGCGGTATCTTTGGGCATCGCTAACACGTTCAACACTTTACTTTCTACTCTTGTGGAACATTGGATACGACTGGGTCCTTCGCGGTGCATTCTTAGATGGTGTCGTCGTCACGTGCTATGCAGATGATACGATGGTGACGGCGTGAGGCAACCTTAAGGGCCACGGCTGTGGTTGCCCAAGTCGTCGTGAGAATCCGGCGGCTGGGTCTCGAGGTGGCTCTGCACAAATCCGAGGTTTTGTTCTTTCACTGGCCTCGTAGTAAGCCACCTGAAGGACTCAGCCTCATATTAGGAGGCACTCGCATCGACATCGAGCCCTCTATAAGGTATCTGGGGCTTAGTACTTCACGGCCGATGGGACTTCGGACATCACTTCCGAAGTCTGGTCCACAAGTTGGTTGGCCAGCAACATGACGCTGTTGCGACTGACGGAACGAGTGCTGTCTATCAGGATCATAAGGGGGTACCGCACGATCTCCTTTGAAGCAGCAAGTCTCCTGGTCGGAACTCCACCATGGGACCTGGAGGCGAGAGCTCTTGCGGCTCTTTACCAGTGGCACAAGGAGGCGTGGGAGTTGGGTAGGAGTCCTGAGACTCGAGAAATCGATGAATAGAAACTCCAATTCCACCAGATACTCGTGGAGGAATGGAAGGAACGACTTGGGCAACCGAGCGCTGGGCACGCCGTTATTGCGGCGGTAAGACCCGTTATTGGAGGATTGGCTCGAGAGGCGTCACGGGACCCTCTCATACCGGCTGACGTAGGTAATCACTGGAAAAGGATCCTCCGGAGATCACCTGTGTCTGATCCACAAGGAGCCAATAAGCCAATGCCTGAGTGCTATCACTGCGATGGCCAGACCGGTAAATCGGTAACAACTATTATATATGTAGGTAAATAAAAATAAATGTGGTATTTCTGGCTACGCGTTGATTTTATTCTGATGGTTGCACCTTCGCCATCATTGTATAAGTAGCCGATATCTATAGATTTGGCATGATTTACTGACGTAACAAACATCAATATGAGTGGTAATAAAATAAAATTGAACCACTATATTGACCAGTACTAAAAAGCTTATTGACATTAGCTTCCTAACACCTGATACAGCATTAATTTATTAACCATTAAAAAAAAAACTTGACTCGAATTCACAATAAAACGCATGTCGATGAATAATAAAACACCTACACATATTGCTAGCCGTCAAATTGACAACACTGCCAACCCACAGAAATAATTTAGGGGAATTCCCTAAGTATAATTTTCGAATTTCTCTCAACAGAGTTGTTGTTGGGTAAATTTGGGTTGCAACCGGTCATATTTATTTTGAAAATGGGAGAACATTCGAAAATTCAGTTTGATCGAGATTTTCTGGTAGGGATTCGAGGGCCCTCTGAGCTTGAGGGCCCCGGGGCACTGCACCGCCTAGCCCCTAGGTAGCTACGCCACTGCACGTTGCGAGAAAAGCAGGGAAAAAGTGGCGTCATACCAGTTTTCTGTGATGCCTTCGTAGTAATCCAGTCGAACTGGCCTATATGAGCCGAAACATGGATCTCCCGATATGATATGGACCGTCGATATGAAAATTTCATGTGAAGATATATTCTTAAAGCCGCGGAGGAAACGAATCTCGTTATGACAAAATTGCCATGAAAGTCGCGTATCTGCCTAACATTCTTCTTGTAACTATATTTACTTATACATGTATAGTTACAACTAACAAATTTGTAGAACACGTATTTGTAGTAGATTTTGTGTCTTAACATCGCATTTCAATTCTGTTACTGATAGATGTCAAGTTGAACTATTTCACTAATCAGCGTCCGCTCTTTAAAATAAAAAAAGACGTGTGGCACTCGGGGACTGCCGCGGTAAAGCTATTGCATAGCATTTTTTATCAACTTATGCAATTATAATTTATTAATTATTTATGCAGTATGTATAATATTGTGAATGAAAAATACTAAACTATTAAATTAGTACCAAGATCGTCACTAGATGGCGTTGATCACTTTTTTTTAAGTAGCGAAATGGTTTCGTTACAGAGCATACTACAAAAGGTTTAAACTATTCCTAATAAATGTCTTCGTCATTGAACGGGTTGTTTTATTCACAGTATCTTATTTCTTTGAACACGTATACTTACGGGGCACATGCGGTGGGTGTGACATTATAAAGATATGATAGACTTTCTCACAAACAGCTGCTTAAGCCGGACATACACGTTCAAGTATACTTGCGCAAACCCAGACTGTTTTGTTTGTCTCTGTCAGAGTGACAGAGACAGACAGATTTCGGAGCAGCTCGTCTCGATTCGTGCGAGCTTCGGGTGTCACGTTACGGAATTTCTTGATTCGGTCGCCGCGCTCAAAGGCCTCAAAGCCCGCGATGAAAGCTATGCAATAGCTTAAAAACTATTAAAATACTGTTTATTATAGCTTAAGTCGTATTAAATAATTAGCAAGTATAAACGTAAAAACAACCTCTTAAAAGACGTTAAAAACACGTAAATTAGTTTACGTAGCAAGTCAGACTTTACAGCAGCAGTCAACTCAAGTTACAGATAAACAATTCTGTCCTTTTCGACCTACTGCTTACATTTCCTAATCCCTCAATAAAAACAAAATCCGTTTTCTCACATTGCCTCCTCATTTTACTTTCTTATATTTTAGCACCCAGTGGACGACATAGGAAAATGGTAGAATGTGGGTGTTTATTCAATCTCTGAATACCCATTTAGGGCTATAATCGTAAGAGTATGTTGTAATTTCTACCGCTCTTGTTACAGGTGATGTGGGTGTTTGCGGCATTTCTAGCCGTTTGCGCAACGGGCGCGGGCGCGATGTGGTGCGGTGAGGCACGCACGCGTTGCGCCTACCGCACGGGATGTGGCGCCGCGCTGGGCAACTACATGATGATGTGCGAGTCTGTCCTTACTGAACCTGTGAAGAGGTGCTCCAGAGAGTGCAGCAATGCCCTCATAGCGTTAACGTCCACGGAAGAAGGAAAAGAACTTATGAATGTAGGTACTTCTTGCCAATTGCACATTCGATTAGATTTGTAAGCATGAAAGAAGAACACTTTAGAAGTTAAGAATAATTTAAAGTGATAATGATTATAGAACTTAATATTTCAGTAGTAATCAATAAGTATTTCAACGAATAATACATTAATGTTTGGTCGTTTTAATTGGGTTTCTGCTGGCTTTGAATATTTGTTACTAGCATGATGTCTGATTAAAAACTAAAAAAAATCCGGACAAGTGTGTGTCAGCCCACGCATAGAATAGGGTAGTGACTCATACATACTGTCAGTCAGTTTTATTATTATTTTGTTATTTTTGTACGAAGTTTTCCAAGTAAGCGCATTTTACAAGTTCGATCTCTCCTCCTGAACTTCTGAACAAACAAAGTTATTTAAGCCGTTATAGTTTTACTTCAAAGTTTATCACATGGACTTTTTCACCATCTCTGTCAATCTGAAAAATCCATAAAGAACTTTTTCAAATTTTTCACAAAGATCCTACACTTATTTACTGGATTGCCTGTTCAAATTAGGTGATCCAGGAAAAGGAATTAGATTTAGTTAGAGTTTAAACTAGACCAATAGAGAACAATTTATTTATACTAAAAATGAAATAGAACTACCAGAGTAGAATCGCACAATGCATATTAATATCGCCAGACGTCTTGCAATCACCTCTATTTATAAACGGCAATACTTTTAGATTGAGTATTCAGACTAACTTTCAACTTGTCACAATTACCAGCTGTTTACAGCTTACGCCTCACTCAATTGAACTTTGGCCAGTAAGTTGGGAACTACTACTAGTTAGGGCATGAAGCTTTTGAGGCTCGTGGTTAACTGGTTGGTGTATAGGTGTATAGCAGACGCCCCGCAATAAAATCTAATTTAGACGTGGTGGGCAGATTTGTCCGACACGACGGTCGGCCATATGAGGGTCGCGGTTGACGACCTCGTCTCTCTGCTCTAACTTTGGCTTTGTTACCTAGTATACAGTGTACAACGAAAGAGGTATTATTAGATGACTGATAATGAGACTTTATGCACCTCTTTTAAAATATATTAGGAGAAATAATTTCAACTATATAAAATATAAAATTTATAAAATTTAATTCAAATATATAAAATTTAATTATAAATGCTATGTGCCTATGTGATAAACAATACCTCTTTGGAATTTTAAAGTACAGAATGTAAATACTCTTTACAAAAATACAATCAAATTGAGAACTTCCTCCTTTTTTTAAGTCGGTAAAAAAAAGTAACAAATCTAAATCGACGAAAATATAAATCACATTTTCACTAACTTACAGCACATAGTGACGGCTCGGTATTCTCTTATAAGAAACAATGTTGCGTAGGCGCAGAGATTGGTCATTGTTTATGCACAATTTTGATCTTTCAATTAGCACAATACTGATAAATGCACTTCGTTGTGTTTAAATTGAATCCGGTTGGTTGTATAAGGAGAAAAGTCACATTGTCTTGGCAGATTTATCTTGAAACTTTTATATTTTTTGCTGTTCAATCTAGTGGTATAAGATGTGACTTGAATGTAATAACATTTCAATGATTATATTTTTATTAACTTGTAGTAACTTGAAAATTATTAACTTAAAAAAATTTCATGCCAAAAGGAAAGTTTGATCAAAGAGACCCCTTCCTCAAATATGTATCAATAATGAGGTCATCAAAAATGATTACTAACAAGCAATTTTTTTTATTGTTGCCTAGTTCAATGTAATATAATTTTACTTATTTTTAAAAAAGTAAAAAAACCCACTGCTATCAATTTTAAGAACCGTCAAGTCGACATTTTTATCCCTGCCTCTGTTAGCTATCACAATCGAGATTTTTTGTAAATTTCACAAAAAATTTGCTTGATAGTAATCATCAACAACCCATAATGTCCCACTGCTGGGCTCGGGTCTCCTCTCAGGAGAGGGTTAAGGCAACGTTGTGACTACGTAATCTTGCCGTTGGATGTTTTCTAAACTGCCCAAAGGCCTCCAACTAAGGTTCACGACTATTATCCTTTGATAACAACCGGGACCGACTGCTTAACGTGACCTCCGAATCACGCTTGATAGTAATACACGGTAAAAATTCCTTAGTAAAAGTAAACCCGGGGTCCTAGACTATTGCCCTTCAATACTTGAGACAAACCTCGAAACCCGTCTTGCCAGTGTGGTACAGTAGACCCAAAATTCTAGGAATCTTCAATTTCTAAGGAGAGCCTTATATCCAACAGTCGATTGTTAAAGGTTGTTGATGATACCTATCATGATTTATAGCGATTCTAAAACAGTATAATTATACAAAATATGTTTTAACAATACACATAGTACAATTTAAAGAGAAACATGTTTTATTACAAAGGTATACAATATTTAGCGAGACAATGTGCTAATAATATACCTACATTCATAAAAATAATTTGATGGAAAATTTCGTTACTGATAGGGAAATGTTAATACAAAAACCTTGTATCGGTGACAATGTCGGACCTCCCCGGTAGTGCAAGTGCAAAGCAGGTGTTTACAATGAAGCACACTACACCTTACCTGAACATATAATATTATACCTACATTTTGTATGTCCATTGCGGTTTTAGTTACTAACGGTCACTTTCGTTTGTATTAAATAAATATTTTTAACACAGCTGAATTGTTTTTCAAGCATTCTTCTTATTATCCAGTATTAATAATAGATAAGTATTCAAGAAGCAACCAGTCCAGACTTTAATTAAACTGTTGTGCAGTGTGATTACAAGGTAATACGTTGGGCAATGTATATCGAAAGGTAGAACTAAGGAACGGCCGCATTCAGCCTTGAGATTTGACGTCTTGATCGGGACCTACCGCAGCGTCGACTCTTGCGCAGGTGTTGCCCAACGAACAAAAAACTAAGCGTAAGACGGGGGCCGTGTCTTCATTAATCCGCACTAGATTTCCGGTAAATTGACTCTCAATTTCAGATGTGATGCGATTGCATGGCACATTTGGTGAGTTGCCAGAAAACAAATTTTTTGTCACGTATTTTCACTATAAAAATTAAATTATGAAACGTTGTGCTTGCTTAAATAGAGTTTATAGACATGAACATAAAGAACGTAGAATCTAAATGCAACCAGAAAGATAAAGTTAGATTATTCGATTCACCTAAGAGTGATGTTATTTCTGAAATAGTTAATTCCTTTTCTTTACTCATTTCAATTAAGTACCACTAGCCACCCCAAGGTTTGCACTTGTCGACTTGTCTTAGGTAGACTGGGGTAAAAAACACGTGGTATAATATCAGCTATTCTGCAATTGATTTCATTTGGTTTCATTTATGGTGACCACCACTCTTGGATTCTGCTTATGTTTTCCATCAGGCAGAGCAGAGTCATTTTGGCGGGTCATTTTAAAAAAAAAAAAAAAAAAATTTGTTCATAAAGAATAAAAAAATATATTGAATAACATCGACATATTACGTAAAGTAGGAAGCCAAAAAGCTCTTTTTAAAACCTCTTTAAAATAATTTTATCGTTTTTTAACACAAAATAATGTTTTAAAAGCATCAACACCAGATACAAGAACAAAGCTATTCTCTCGGACTCCGGAGAGAAGTAGTTTTACAATACACGCGGTGTGTGTCTTCTCTATCAGACTTTTGATTCACTTTTATTATTAGTGTAAAAAATATATATAAAGTCATACGTTTTTGAGTTAAAATCCAATACACTAGTTGAATTTTAAATACCAACTAATAACAAATGCGTACGCGTATGTACTTAGTTAGAAGACATCTAAACCCCGTCGCTTGTAATACAAATTCATTAATTTAAAATTGGGGCATTAATATGTGGCATTTTGCTATCCCACTGGATACTATACTTTGTGTATTTATCATCACTTTTTAAAATCCGCTAGACATGAGTATCCGTGCAAAATACCCCCGAAATAATTCTAGTGTTTCACCATATTAAAACATTTATTTTGTATTGTTGTCTTTAAAAAATATTGTATGTGTATTCATGATATTCATCTGACACGTTATTTGTTACATGATTCTACGCATAAATTTGTATGTAGTTAGTCAGTATACTGTCAGTATACCTTCGATCAACAATGATCGAAGCAGTATACACTATACCAGTGTTCCGCAAACTTTTTGGGTTCGAGGTACATCTAGGGATATAAATTTTTTTGGAGGTACACCATAAATTAAAAAATATTTTTTAAGTAATAAAAAACAATGTTTCTTATTAGTCAACAAAACTATATTTTTATTTTGCAGTTTAATTGAGCATAGACGGTCTCATCTCTTCGTCGATCGTCTTGAGGCGTTCCCTTTTTTTGTTTTTTATTGTGGTAAGAGTTAAAATCCTAATTCACATAAATAGGTCATTGCTCCATTCCAAATTATGTTAATCGAAATTTAATATTCTTCCGTTACTTTAAATATTTCTCATCTAGTTGTGTGGTTAGGCAGTGGCAGAGAAAATAAAAAGACCTTAGAAATTACAGAATAAAAATAAAAAGTCCTGAGAAATCAGAACAGACTTGTCTGTAAGTGAATTCTGAAAGCTGCTTATATGCACTGACCTCAAGCTCTTTGGATAGGAAGGGAAGAATAGAAATAGGACGAAAATTTTCAGGAAGGGAAGAATAAGAATAGGGCGAAAATGTTCAGGAAGAGAAGAATAGAAATAAAGCGAAAATATTCAGGAAAGGGTAGAATAGAAATAGGGCGAAAATGTTCAGGAAGGGAAGAATAGGAATTGGGTGAAAATGATCAGGAAGGGAAGAATAGGAATAGGGTGAAAATGTTCAGGAAGAGAAGAATAGAAATGGAGCGAAAATATTCACGAAGGGAAGAATAGAAATACGGCGAAAATGTTCAGGAAGGTAAGAATAGAAATAAAGCGAAAATATTCAGGAAAGGGTAGAATAGAAATAGGGCGCAAATGTTTAGGAAGGGAAGAATAGGAATTGGGTGAAAATTTTCAGGAAGAGAAGAATAGGAATAGGGTGAAAATGTTCAGGAAGAGAAGAATAGAAATGGAGCGAAAATATTCACGAAGGGAAGAATAGAAATACGGCGAAAATGTTCAGGAAGGTAAGAATAGAAATAAAGCGAAAATATTCAGGAAAGGGTAGAATGGAAATAGGGCGAAAATGTTCAGGAAGGGAAGCATAGGAATAGGGTGAAAGTGTTTAGGAAGAGAATAATAGAAATGGAGAGAAAATATTCAGTAAGGGAAGAATAGAAATAGGGCGAAAATGTTCAGGAAGGGAAGAATAGAAATAAAGTGAAAATATTCAGGAAAGGGTAGAATAGCAATAGGGCGAAAATGTTCAGGAAGGGAAGAATAGAAATAGCTTGAAAATGTTCAGGAAGGGAAGAATAGGAATAGGGTGAAAATGTTTTGGTGTCATTATTAATATATAATATATATATTTGAAATGTACAAGTAACGCCCTTTCCAATGAAACAAAACACGGCATATTTATCTCAAATTAATTTTTTAATTCATTACTTTATGTCGGCTAGAGGGCGCCACATTAGATTCAGCGACACGTCATATAGCCTATAACCAGCAGACGATCAAGACGCTTCTAACGATACCTCATTTGTCCAGTTCTAATAAGTAGTTGAGGAGCTATGAGGTAACAAATGAACATACATACATACATACATAGCCTGTCAAAATCATAGCCCTCCTTTGGCTTTGCCGTAGACGGGTAAATATTCAGGAAGGGTAAAATAGAAATACAGCGACAATATTCAGGAAGTATAGAGTATAAATAGGGCGAAAATGTTCAGGATGTGAAGGACTACTCTTTTTGGGAAAAGGGATGACGTAGGCCTTACGCTACTACCATCATGCTCCACAGCATTAGAGCGTATAGATAGATTAATATTTTTGATGTCCTCAAAAAACAACAAAGAAAATTCAAATTAGTCAATAGCGGGATACTTAGTTTAAAGATCCGGCGTGGTTGTGGATGAGAAATGACAATTGATATCATTCTAACTAATAGTTTTTGAACTCGGATCTCCGGAGAAGTAGTTAATAGCAGGAGGGAGTAGACTACACCTAGAATAACGCTAACTCTTTTGACCAACCTACACTTAGTAGAGATGAACGAAACAAAACGCCTCCCTAGTGCTTTCGCGTAATTAACATCTGTGTACCTAAATATTTGGTAAGGTTTGTGGGATAATCGTATTTTTCCGAGGCACACCAACAGATGACCACGGCACACCAGTGTGCCGCGGCACACCCTTTGCGGAACACTGCACTATACAACTTCAGTATTTTTGCAATGGCACTAACGATGTAAAATATTGACTACTACATACTATTAAAAATTTGCATATCTGAGAAAGATAATAAATCACCGCAACTATATGTATGTATGTATTATGTGTATTATGACAGCTTTGTACCTATGTACCTACCTATCTGTTTTATGCAAATATCGAATTTTTAAAATAATTTCTTCTGTATTTTTAACTGACTTCAAAAAAGGAGGTGGTTATCAATTCGACTGTATTTTTTTAATGTTTGTTACCTCATAAGTTTCGACTGGGTGAACCGATTTTGATGATTCTTTTTTATTTGAAAGCTGGTGCTTCTCGTGTGGTCCCATTTCAACTTGGTCCAGATTGGACGGTTTTCTTTTGTTAAAATTTGTGATTATAAATTGTATTTTTCTTACTAGCACTGCAACGTATCGCTATGATATTATTCGTATTTGTTATCTCTCTCCGTCTGGTGGCCTATTTATTTAGACGAAATTAATGTTCAGTTCAAGTATAAGCCATGTCCAGTAAATTGTACAAATCACACGTGTGTTGTGATAGTGGATAGATGCGGGAATGTTTAGTGTCGTAAAACTATTTTATTTTTACGAACGTAGAACGTTATTAGTATGCGCTATGGACCGCGAGAATTTATGAGTTTCTCTAAAATTTTATTACTTTGAATTATTATTAGATTCTTGTGTACATAACGCACTTTTATCTTAAATATAGTTGATCTACGAATGCGTTTCTTTTCGATGCTTGTGAGTGAGTCTAATATTATGTTTGCGTTTACATTTCTAAACTTATCCTGACTTACACTATAATACCATTTTTTTAAATTAATATCCTATTTAATTTAATGCATTTAATTTAGCTTCTCGTTTAGATTCTAATGGTGATAGTATTTGTAACTATCAAGAAAACATAATATTTCAGATGGTGCACTTACTTAACGTGTTTCTTTGAATTTTTTTGACTTAATTTTGCAGTGACTTAACAAAGAAGTATTGTAATACTTATATTTTCTAATTCTAATATAAGCAGGGAAGTATTTGAATAATGTTGACTGCCTCGTCGGTCTCGCGGTTGGCGTGTGCGACTGGTGATCATGAGGTCTTGGGTTCGATTCCCGGATCGGACCAAATGTTTGTATGATTGACAAATATTTGTTTCGGAGTTTGGGTGTTTTCTATGTATAATATGTATGTATTTACAAAAAAAAAGTATATATGTATTTGTATCAGTTGTCTAGTACCCATAACACAAGCTCTGCTTAGCTTAGGACTAGATGGCGTTGTGTGTTAGATGTCCGAAAATATTTATTTATTATTATTTTAATGTATTATTTAAATACTTTCCTGCTTATATGATTTTCCATCTGTTTTTATTTGCATATTTTTGTCAAGGACACAGTAATATTTCCGATCTAATAATATTCAAGTAGAATATACGGTTTACGAGTATGTTAAATTTTTGTGCAATATCTATAAATAGGACAAAGAAGACTATTTTTTAGGTTATACCATAGATTATTCAAATATTTAAAAAAAAAACCCTAATACTCAGATTTTTGTTTCAGTGCAAATGCGAAGACGAATACTGCATGGAAACGAAGCAACGCATTGACATCTGTAGACCACAAGTAGTGAATGGAACGGCAAACGCAACTGCTTCATGCAGCCTCTCACAACTAATTTGCATCGCTGATGCCCAGTGTGCCACTGCGCTGGACTATTATCATAAGAATTGCAAGTCCCTGTTCACACGCAGAGGGACAAAGTGCTCAAATAGGTGTCGAAATTCCATCCAAATTTTGAGAAAGCAAGAGAAGGCAGCAGCGCTGACTGCGTGCCAATGTGATGGGAATGACTACAGGTGTTCAAGAACACAGGAGAATATGGCGAGGTTCTGCTTCCATAAGATGAAAAATCATACAAAGAATCACCATCATATTAAGAAAATGCCCGTTGAAAAATACAACGCAGCCAATATCAACCACATGTCTATGTTAGTCACGATGGTGTGCTTTTCTATCTTCAGTTTTATCACGTGATCCACCCTCTGTGTATGTCATGGACTTACTAAGATACCGCCAGACGAGAGACTTTTGAAGTATGTACAGTGCTTTAGATAGCAAATATTTATTATTACTACTTTAAGTGTATGTTAATTACTTTGTACATATTATGTAAAAATAGATAGACGATAGTTCAAGGGTAACTGTATAAATTATATTATGCTAACGAATATTGATTCATAACATTGTCTTAATGTGAGAGTGGATGTGTCGTGTGTGCCGCCCACGGGCGCAAGCGCAGGCGTCGCTATAAATACTACGGCGCCGGTGGTCCGGTGACAAATGCTGGGTTGTTCCTGATGTGGCGCCTCGCCGATTGATCTAACGACTGTTCCGGTACCGCACCATCATATACGAATTTACGTCGAAGCGAACATCCTCTATCTCGTTCTATGACGTTCTAAGTAAAAAATAAGATGGAAATGAGTGTTTGATGTGTAATAGTAAATTAGGGAAGTGACTGATCTAATGACACAGTCTAAGCTAAATCCGGTAGTCGACACTAATCGTTGTATGTGATGTAGGGCGTTGGTTAATCT
Source organism: Diaphora mendica (assembly GCA_949125395.1). Taxonomy (NCBI): domain Eukaryota; kingdom Metazoa; phylum Arthropoda; class Insecta; order Lepidoptera; family Erebidae; genus Diaphora; species Diaphora mendica. Next base: position 14,304,769 of record OX421326.1, read on the forward strand.
TTTTACAAATATATGACACGGGATGCCAGTAGTCTGTTCAGATTTTCTTTTTTCTTTGACATCCGTTTGAAACAGTGTTTTACGTTTTAATAGTTTGTAACTTTTGTGAGAGGAGCATATTTGTCTATATTAAGCATCATCGCTAATTAGTAGTGAAGTTGCTAAGAGCTGAGTTTTGGAGTAGGTTAATAGCATCCGTCTAAGGGGATCAAATAGTTTTAAAACATAATGAACTATTCTCCTTACATTGCGTGAAATTAAAAGTAATAAAAAAGTCATCAGATAGGAACGAAGTTCCTTATCATAAAATATATTAAAACATACAACTTACGGATGGCGCTATACTACATTTTTCGTTCACGCTCTTTAAAAATCACAAAATTGTCTTAACACCTTTATTTTATTTAAAATGATTTCTAAAAATATATAATAAGAGCAAACTGCAATAATAATAATTATTGTAAAAATATTAATTTCAAGTTCTATGCGAGGTATAAAGAAAATGGTCACTTGCCTTGCCACCTAGTAATCTCTACTGAACCAATTAAATTTTTCGATCAAAAAGTTAATTATAAATATTTTTTTTAAATACATACATATTATACATAAAAAACATCTAAACTCCGAAAAAACAAATATTTTCAGATCATACAAACATTTGATCCGACCCAGGATTCAACCCGAGACCTCAAACATAGCATTCGCATACGCGATCATTGCGATACAGCGGCAATCAATCTTACTAACGTAAGATTTAACGTTACGGACACTTTTTGCCGGCTAGGGTACACCTCCGCAACGCCCCATAAGGAACTTCGTTCCAAAAAAACAAAACGATGCTATCAAGTTTTTATCGCATTCTTACATCACATTAGGTGTCGAATTGAGATATTTTACAACTCAACTTTGGCATTTAGTATGTCATTTTAAAGGCGTACGGAGAACTTGTAAGTTTATGCACATGTGTAGAGCAGTTGTACGTGGTACGATGTCAGTCGTTCAGTAATGAAGAGGTGGGAACCGGTCTAAGCCCACTCGCCTCAGATTAAATCAGAGCAATGTGAATGGAGTACTTACGTTTCGCGTTTAAAAAAACAAATACGTGAAGGTACACTTAGGAAGAATGTTCGTTACAAATACGTTTGTATCCAAGTCTCATGTTTAAGGTGTTTGACTAAAATTGTGCAGTCAGTATTTACAAAGTAGATAGTGAAACTTCTTTCGATATTATTTTAGTAAACACGCATATAAGCACGAATAAGATAACATCAAATATTAATAAAGGACTTCATTTTGAACACCGTTTTAGAATCTCTTTATAACAGGATCAGCTAACCCGCGAAATATCGTCTACGTCACACAAAAGCTATCAATGTTTCCTGTTATTGCAACATTTTTAATTTATTTAGTTTTCTTCGATAAATGGGCCATCCCAAGGCCATCTCAAGATTAAAACAATGTTCAATTGAAACCAGTAGTTTTTGAGATCAACGCGTTTAATAAAACAAATAAACAACTTTATAAAATAGACTAGCTAACAAAGAATAGAAATCTGACCTCGTTACCAATGCAAGTACTTTCTTGGGATAGGAAACGTGAATAAAAAAAAAAATTTGTTCGAACAGGTCAATGCGAAGACAAGAAGTGGCTTAGAAACAATTGGCATTTGCAACAAAGCAAACTAGTTTGTCAAATTGTGATAGGTACAATAAATAAAGTGCCTTCTTTTTAAAGTTTGCCTTGCTGTTATTGGCTAGAAATTTTCCTTTCTATATAAATCATTAAGGCTATTGGTAATTTTCTTAGAATAGTTACCTATCGTGGTAGTGTCTGCGTCTCTGCGTTATATCTTCCAACTCATACAAGTGTCATGGAATACTTTGTATGCATCTCGCAAACGTTCAGGTACTAATGTTTCATCGCCCGAATCATGTCCTTATGCATAATGCAATGTGATGTTAATGTGAGGAACACGAAACGGCATGATTCGAATGCAGTCTTGGTATTCCACATACGTATTAAAGATTCGTGAAAAGAGGTTTTACATTCGGTTCCATATTTAAATTTATACTGTTTAAATTGACAAAAAAAGAAAAATTAAATAAATCAGAATAATGCTATGATAAATAAATCATATGTTTTTATGAAATTATTTTGTTATAAACTTTTTGGAACGTGCTTGATTTTGTTATAATTTTATGTGGTCTCATGGTATTTACATACAAAATAATATCTCTTTTGAAAAACCTTGAAATCATTTTTCTTTTTATTTAAAAAATAACAATTTTGAACAGTTTTTTATTTAAATATCATGCATGACCTAGTATTCATATGTGTTCATTAGATAAAATTTTATGGTGTTTTTGTGTGTAATTTGTGTGCCTTGGGAATGAGCTAATTGTTTGTTTGTACGTAAGGACACTAAATTTCCATGTGTGTTCTTTAAATTGTAAGTGTAAAGTAAGTTACAGTTAGTTAGGGAAGAAACTCATTAACCACAGTTTACCAAAGTGAGATTATTAGACTAGTACAACATTTGTATATATCAATATTTTTAGTATAGTGTTACTTTAAACTATTGTATTGTTTGTAGCTATGAAATTCCGTACAAAATATTTTAGACTAAAAATTAATAATTTATTGAATTAGATAAAATTAGTTTATAGTAAAACATTGTTGTATTTTGTTTCGTTTTGTACAATTATCTTAAGGATTTTAATTGTATTTATTTCACAAAATTGCAATAAATTGTCTGTTTTCTAATATTTGTGTTTCCTTTTCAAACTTCTATACAATTTAAAACATCTTCATAATATTTGATCAGAATGTAACCACCCCCCTATTCATCTAATCTTCTATATAAATAAAAATTAATCGACGAAATGTATGTACCTACGCGCATAAAACTTCCGATCGGCTGCACCAAATTGGATAATTCTTTTTTCTATGTGTTCTTTATTGTTTGGAAAAGATTTGTGTACAAGAAAAATTTAAAGATAACGGGAAATGTCAATTTATTTTTCCGCGACTATACACTGCCTGTGGGAAGCTTAGACAGATATGTAAATATGGCGGTACGAAGTTCGCCGGGTCAGCTAGTAAAATATACTCTTTTCTATCTCGTGGTTCTCGTAAGAGCCGACTGAGGGAGCATACTATGCAGAACAACAGCATTGCAAAGAGAATGAACCTTGTCAGCAACCCTACACAAACCAACCCGTCTGGCCAAAGTGGAGTAGTATGCCAAAGCCTCCTTTTGCCTATGATTAAAGGGTTTTATTATAAATATATAGGATAACAAGCTGACCCGGCGAACTTCGTTCCGCCATATTTACGTATCTGTCTCAGCTTCCCACAGGCAGTGTACAGTCGCGGACAAAAATAAAGACTTTTCCCGTTATCTTTTATTTCTTTTCTTTCTAGCAAAAAATGAATGAAAAAAATCGGACTAAGTGGTATTGAATTACAACTAAGTACACATTTTGACTTTGACTCTCCAGAAAACCGTGCTGAATTTCGGGATAAAAAGTATCCTATGTATCCTACCTCGTAGTATGAACTCAAATCATGCCAAGTTTCGTTTGAATCCATTTAGTAGTTTCGGCGTGATGCGCGGCCAAGATACGGTCAGACAGACAGACAGACAGACAAAAATGAAAAAAAAAAATACAGTTTTGGCTTCAGTATCGATAATAGAGAGCCCTCCAAAAAAAACATTCAAAATATCTTTAATGTACAGAATTGGACCTGTTACATTTTTATTATAAGTATAGATGACGATATGTTCGTTGGCCTGAAGATTAGCTACATTGCAGTTTTCATCTGGGATGCATGTTATGAAATTATACACCTGGCGAAAACGTAACAGCAATATTTGAAGGAGAAGCTCCTACTTAGATAACAAAAGAATAAGAATAATTTATTGCAAAAAATGTTAAACGGTTATTATGAACTAGTTTTTGCTCGCGGCTCCGCCCGCGTGTATGTCGGTTATCGCGGCAAATAGTAGCCTACGTGTTATTCTGATGTAAAACAATATTACTGTAAAGTTTCATCTAAATCCATTCAGTAGTTTTTGCGTGAAAGAGTAACAAACATCCATCCATCCATACTTACAAACTTTCGCGTTTATAATATTAGTAGGATGATACTGAATCCCACATTTCGTCAATATTAATATGCAAATTTAAGTTTAAATCACACCCACTATGACACAAATGATATTTTTTTATGTATGAGCCTGCCTAAATGACTCTACTCTGCCTGATGGAAAGCATAAATAGAATCCAAGAGTGGTGGTCACCACACTCATTGCGAATGCAGTAAATGCAACAATGCAGCATGGTGACCCACACCATGGCCCATGGCGGTCTATATACTAACGAAACGCGACAGCACGAATGTTGTAATTTTAAGTTGGTCTTCTGTGAGCATAAAGTAATTTTTCTTTTCTGCCTAGCCTTATCCCAACATTATTTGGGGTAGGCTACTAGTTCAACCCGGTTTTACCTGAAGAATATCAGTTTTTACACGAAGCGACTGGCATCGGACCTCCGCAACCCTGAGGGTCAACTGAATTCGAAGGTTGAAACTAGTGTCAGTATATTTGAGGGCACTCACTTCTTAATAACGATTACCAAAGGATGTTCATGGCAACCGGGACCGACGGCTATAGGTACTTAGCGCAAAAGTATCTTCCCTCTTGGAAGCCTTCCCAGGACTTTTCCTGTTACAGGAGTTTCAAAGTTCTGTCATTTTTTCTGTAAAATCATAACAAATAAAAAGTGTTAGTAATATTAACTACTTACTAGTACTTTTCCTTGTAAATTTTGGTATTTTTTATATTAAAAAAACAGAAAATAATGTTCAGTAAATTTCTGGAAAATAAATGATTGTGATTATGTAAACTTTTGGGCGGAGTTTAACCGTTTCAGAGTCCAGTTTTAGTTACATAGAAAGCTCAATTTTTGAGAAAAGATTAAAAGTTCTAACTTTAACTCACAACGTTAGTGTCAATCATTTATAGAAATATGTCTAGATAGACAAGAAGTATTAAAGTACATACAATCGGAAGACTGATAAAATACATTAATTTATACACTTGTCATAACTTTCATAAGAAACTATGTTTTAAGCTATAAAGAGTATATGCATAAAAGTAGAATTGGAAAATTGTGCATATATAAAAATACGGCAGCTTCTACTACCTATATGTACTGTTGTCATATTCTGGTACGTGACCTAAACATTAACCAGCTTTTGCCTACGACTCTGCCAACATGTATGAAATTTAAAGATTTAAATGTTATCGCTACATAAATATATCATTATCGCCATTAAGAGTACCCTATGCACTTACCTAAGAATCAAAGTATCCCCATGATAATTTCATTGAATCGGTGCAGCGGTTAAGCCGTGAAAACGTAACTGACAGTCAGAGTTACTTACGAATTAATAATATTAGTTTGGATGTATGGATGTTTCGATGTTTCAATTAATTTTCCTCATACCCTAGCTCCCACGTTCTATTAATTTTCCTCAACTATCAGCTTTGCTTTCTTTTTCCCGTCTTAAAACAATAACAATGCCAAGAAACTTTATCGTCGGTACTTATGTTAATTATTGTTTTGGAACTATGGAACTTTTTTTCTTATCTTTATTAAATTATATCCTAGTGTTGTGACATTAGTTAAAAGACACTGTAAAATTCAATAAATCGGTTTTAATATATTTGTTAACGTAGTAAAAAAAACTCAATAAGGACCACTTTTCCGATTGACCTGGACATAGAAATATTTAAGTACAGGATTCATAAATTTTTTTAGGCAGCCGCCACCAACATTGGCGCAACTTTGCACATCCGTTCCCATGATGTAAATCTGCTGATGCTCTGATATAATCACGTACAGCCTATCACAGTTCTACTTAACTTAGGTGAGTGTCGAGTGCTCTTATTATAGGTGATATCTATAGGTGCTTGAGAATTAGCACTTTAACGGCAAGTGGTTACATCCTGAGGGGTTCTATCCGCACGTAGAAGAAGCGTGTGAAAGTTTGCTACAAATTGAACTTTCTTAGGCAACTTATAAAAAATGCCATACTACTCTTGAACTGATGTAAAAAAGTGTACAGAATACATAAAAACAATTACTCCATTTCCTCTAAGTATTTTTTTTAAAGAAAGAATTTAAGATTTGGAATCAGGCGTTACTTTGCGGAAATCCATGACATTAAATGCTATGAAATATATTTAGCTTTAATTCCGCGAGACAAATATCCAGGTCTGAAAGCAGGACACAAATCCAACCGTCGTGCATACTCACATGCACATATGGGTATCATGCATATGCACACATACAAAACAAGTGAGAAATAATTAGCATGCCATGCAACCAAACCTATACTCGACTGCGTGAGCGAAGCCGCGTGTAAAAGCTAGTCGTCTAATAAATGTGCTCAGAGAGATCTTTCTGAAATTTCTGCATGTTCGTACTTACAAAACTTTCGGTTTAAAATATTTAAAACAACCAATATATTTGGTTACGGAGGTTGGTTATTGAACACAAATATTTATCATCAATAAAGTAGGAAAAAAATTCAATAACAATTTTAGTTTCATTCCAGTTTTATTTTTATGGCACAAAGAAAAATCTATTCTTGTTTGCATTGTACTGTCTTTTAAAAAAATCTGTTGGTGGTAATATTAAAATTAAAATAAGGGGGGAACAAATTGAGATTTTAGAACAATAAATGTTTGTCAATGTCAATCAATTTGTTACGTTTAAAAAATGTATGTTTAAGGAGCATAGAATAGAGTAACACTGGCCACGCCGGTTGAATATGAAATGAAGATGTAAGTAAAACAAATAAATAATATAAATTCATGAACTAAAACTAATATTTTCGCAAACAATTTTAATGTTATGTATTTGTATTATTCCTATTTTACCTTTATAGATAACCAGCTTTTACACGCAGCTTCGCTCACGCAGACTTTCATCCCCTGATTTACCCCCTTAGGGGTGGAATTTCGAAAATTCCTTTCTTAGTGCTCACTTACGTTATATAAATAACCTACATGCAAAATTTCAGGATTCTAGCTTCAGCGGTTTGGGCTGTGCGTTGATCTCTGGGTATGTTATTCTGTCAGTCAGTCACCTTACTCTTTTATATTATAGATAGATTTTACATTTGAGCAGACGCTTGTTGTCAGTGTCCTTAGGTACACGATGTTGGCAAAATTCTGGTCAACTGTACTAAACAGTTACAGCTTTCGTGATAAACGTTTTTTACAACGGTTCCGTGTTATTTTTAACTTTAAATTTAAAGCTATAAAATTAAAAATAATAACTTTTATGAATAAGGCTGCAAATCTTTACGTAATTCAATCTAAAGCAACAAATGGGTGCATCCATTGGACTATGTATTGTTAATAATAGTTGAAACAAACAGTCGAATTATTACTACTTCAATGAACGTCTTGTCTCAAAAATGCTGGATTATTTAGTGCTACCTTCTAATTGAAAATTTAAATGGATCATAAAATTGGTCTTTTTGCTCAATTTTAAATTATCTCTCAAAACTCCTCCATCTGCCAAACCCATTGTCTGATTTTGCGGTTTCGTGGTTACTTTATTTTTTGTGCGCTCAACACGTACCAGAGGGAATGCTTTCCGAAAAATAATTACATCAATATCAATACTAATTTCGTGTTTTCATTTTTGTGTTCATAATACAACAAAGTATTCTCGGAAGCAGCACTTATGTCTAATTGATATATTTCTTTGAAACACATTAGGAAAAGTAAGGATAGAAAATTACTCAAACTGTAATTGCAACAGTTGGGTATGGTTTATGACGACGCAAATTTTCTAATCAGAGTGGTCTCTAAATTCGCATTTATTGTTTTCTCGAAGGCGGACGCCTGGGGCTCTGCGGGTGGTCCCAATTACATGTAGCCGGCCTTCCACGTATGCCTTACGTAACCCTAATTATTACCACTTCAAGTAAAGACGACCATTTGTACAAAGCAAACGCTGTTAGACAAAAAACAACTGAATTTGAGGGCGTTGAATGAGATATAATGATAATGATACAAGATAGCGACCTGGAATGTCTGTATTAGCTTCGTAAATTTGTTGGTCACGGCATAGTTTTGAGATATCAACATTTCTTCTTAAAGTATAATTGTTTTGATAAGTAACAGCTTGATGGGGTCATAAAATCGTGAACATAAAAATAAATAAACATAAAATTAATCCTAATTATTGTTTCATGGTCAGATAATTTAAACGGAGAACAGAACACAGCACTAGTTGTTACGAAAATTAAGTAAGTTCCTAGGTAAGTATAGGATAACGCAATATTTTGTTGTAACATTTGCCTACTTGAGAATTTTCAGGCTAGGTTTTACTGTAGTGGACTATTGCTTCCCCTAGATAAGACAATTTCATGATTGTCACCATTTTATACATGTTTTATACGTTCATCTGTAGTAAACATAGGTATGTAAAATACAAATTCCATCTAAATTTTTAATTTTTACAGTACCTACAGTCCTACATTTTGATTGAAAATTAAGTTCATACATATCTCCATGAAGATCTAGAATCCTGAAAAATCCATCTGTTTTATGTTGGTATTCATGAACAGCCAAAATAATTGAATCGCTAAGATGTAATGTAAGACGAAAACCAACAACAGTTTATTGTCCGAGATTTGTGTGTAAAGCATTAATGATAGTTTTGTATGTCCATTTTTAGTGGTAGTGAATCATCATATAGATTAAAATGTGGTGCAATGAAGTCGTCCACGGCGGACCACCGCGGCTGTGCGCGAGCACGACGTTCCACGCCTCTACCCGCGTCGCTTGCGCAATGCACGACAGAGCGTTTACATGTATAACTTCATAACTTCGGATACAAAGGTATCTATGGAATAACTTTCATGTTTATGACAAACAAGATTTATACTAACTTCTTTGAATATGAACTTATGGAGTTAAGTAAGCATATTTCAATAGTTTTGCATCAATTTTCATATTTGTGTAATAAAATATAGAAGAAAATAAATAGTAGGTAAGGTATGTATTATTTTACACAGAATACACAGGCTGCGTTGAGCGTGCAATAGCTATAGCGCAATAGCGGTTTTCTATCAAGTGCCTTTTTTTTTAAAAAAGACAAAGCCCGCACTAGGAATAAATCCTGTGTCGTGGGGGACGTGAGACGGACACAAAGAACACCCAGACTCAGAACAACAATTTCTGGATCACACAAAGTGTTGTCCTTCGTGGGATTTGAACCCACGACACTTGGCGAAGTAGGAAACGGCGTGGTGACCGTTAAACCACTAGGCCAAACGTGCAGTCATTATTTAAACTCACTTAAAATCTCTCAGGCTTTAAACAAGAATGATCTTATAATTTATTCTAAATGTACTTTGTTACGATTTTGAAAACATTGCTGAATTACGCTTAAACGAAATGTTATTTTTAGACCCTGAACCATGAACTACAATAAAGGTGACTTCACAAGTTCGATGTCATTAGCCACTACGCAAAAGTCGATATCCTCAATATTACAATTCTTGGAGGTTGGGTCGCTTCCACTTGAAAACCGCTATTATATTTTATTCTAAATGTACTTTGTTACGATTTTGAAAACATTACTGAATTACGCTTAAACGAAATATTATTTTTAGACCCCATGAACTACAATAAAGGTGACTTCACAAGTTCGATGTCATTAGCCACTATGCAAAAGTCGATATCCTCAATATTACAATTCTTGGAGGTTGGGTCGCTTCCACTTGAAAACCGCTAATCTTCATCATCAACAGCCTTTAATATAACAGTGTTGCCAGTGCGGGATTTATTCTTCTTTTCTAGGAAGGAGATTTTGGCTACTATATCACGCTAGGGAAGATGGTAGGATTTTTTTTTTTTTTTTTTTATGTATGGCTCGCCAAAATGACTCTACTCTGCCTGATGGAAAGCATAAGCAGAATCCAAGAGTGTCGGTCACCATACTCACTGCGAATGCAGACAATGCAGTATGGCGACCCACACCATGGCGGCCTAGTGATGCTTCTGCATCTTTTAGTCTAGTCAACAAGTATGGAACTTGTTGACCAGACTATTTGGGCCTCCGGTCTCGCACTCACCAACGAAACACGACAGCACGATCGCTGTCATTTTACGTTGATTTTCTGTGCGAGGGTAGTACCGCCCCGGTCGAGCCGACCCATTCATGCTGAAATCAGCGTGGCTCTACTACCTATAAGCGTGGCTCTACTACCTATAGGCTTTGTGTCAAGTTTTCCTTCTCCTTATATTGCTGTTTTGCTATTTCTTTGCCTCCTTACTCTTCAGTTCTTACGACACCCACGCGATGTTAGTGTATATGGGTGGTAACACTATTCTCAATTGTCACCACAAGGCTAAAAAACCGCTACTTATTGAAGATTACCTACAACAAACGAGAAAAAAAGTAAAAACTAAAACCCAACTACGACAAAAAACGACGCTGAAAAAGTATGAAACAAGTTTGAAAAGCCGTAGTCACACGTTGTTAAAGTGTTATGGTGCGTTTCTATGTAACGTGTGACTACGGCTTTTCAAACTTGTTTCATACTTTTTCAGCGTCGTTTTTTGTCGTAGTTGGGTTTTAGTTTTTACTTTTTTTTATTTAAAATGTTTTGGTGCCATTATTAGTATATAATTTATATATATTTGAAATGTACAAGTAACGCCCTTTCCAATTATACCAAACACGGTATATTTATCTCAAATTATTTTTTTAATTCATAACTTTATGTCGGCTAGAGGGCGCCACATTAGATTCAGCGACACCTTATATAGCCTATAACCAGCAGACGATCAAGACGCTTCTAACGATACCTCATTTGTCCAGTTCTAATAAGCAGTTAAGGAGCTATGAGGAAACAAATGAACATACATACATACACATTTGGCTTTGCCGTAGTCGGGTAAAAATTAGCCTCTTTCTTTTTTTAAGCGTATTAAAAAATTAGGAAGCTCTGCTGAAGCTAGAAGCTTTTTGTTCTACACAGATACCAAATAAGCACAACTTTAAACGTTCTACATGTTATGAAGTAATCACAATCAATCGGTCGTTTCTTGGAAACAAGTGGTCGAACAGCAACTTCCATGTTATTTATCTGTTTCCTGAACACACACGGAAATAATTGAGAATAGTAATAGCGCAATTCCGAACAAAATCTACCTCCACCGGCTATTCCACTCCATTAGATGTTCTTATGTAGACTACAGTTATGCATAGAATATCAACTCGGAACAAGAAACATAACGGCAATCTGGCAATTTTGCTGGTCGGGTGTAAAGTGTGTAAACAAGTCTTTGTCTGCCATTTAGTAAAACCACTTTCTTGAAAATGTGAGAAAGAAAACGTGCATCTGGTACTTTATTATATAAATTGTGTTAAAAAAACTAAGGCCCTGTTTAACCGGTTACAGATAAGTTTCGCATAACTTATTTGATGGATGGTACGACACAAGTTGTATGGAAGATACGTCTAGTTATCTGTCATATAAGCTATCCTAAACTTATCTGTAACGGGTGAATTGGTGAAACAGCTATTATTTTCAACACGCTTTTATTAGCTTGACCTTTTATTAGTTTGTTTGTAGCCGACTTTTGTAATCATGATTTTTTTTTATTAACAACTTATATTTGTACATGGTCAGTCAATTGATGTATTATTATTTTTTCATGTAAACTGTATTATCTAATGTACAATAAAGATTATTATATTCTATTCTATTCTATATTTGTTATTTTCTATCATTACACATTTATTGCGATCACGGACCTAACAAAATACTCAAGTTTACTCAGAAGCTGTTAATATTTTGGATCAACGGTTTAACCACAGATATAAGAAGAGTACATTAATTACATTGATTTCTGATAAGTCAATGAATAAAATGTGTTGCATGTGAGGTCCTGATGACCATTCATAGAAAATTTGTTTTTTATGACCTTATACAAAATTTGAAGTTAATATAATTTTATAAAATAAGGCAATCCCAACTTCTGTAAATACCTACTGTAAACGATACCTGTGTGACGTGAGAGTTTCCCCTTTGTGTAAATAGTGTTTGCCCTGTATATGATTTCACAAATTGACATGAACTTTATCTAGTAAAATTACTTTTAAAGTTTACATAAGTAATATAGTAATCAGTTTGGGTGGTCTGCTCCCGTCACCAGATTCATCTGTACCGTAATGATCCGTAATGATGCAGAACAGTAATTACACCTCCACAAAATAGGTACCTCATTGTCGTTGGTCTTGGGCACCGTGTGTGGCTTAACCCTATTCCATTAAACTCGGATTTTCTTCATCCAGTGATATGTTGATAACCTCATTATGTATGGTACTGAGATTAGTTGACTGACACTCTAATTGCTTAGCTCAGGTTCTGTATAAAGTGTCGTGGAGATTACTGATTAATGTCTTAAATCTTATGTAGCCGAGTAAGGTGTCTGTTATTTGATTTTGTAAGGCGTGAAAGTAGTAGTTGAATCGGAACTGAATGTTTGGAAGCTACACTCTAGAAGTCTAGAGGAATAGAATCATGCATAGCCGCTTATATGGGCATTGCGATTAGACTACATATGACCTTAATTACACACTGTATAGGCACTCGCATCGTAACCATGAAAATAATAGCGCTAGAAGGACCCGACGGTTAATAAAGTCAATAGTTAACATAAAATATGAAAACTATATTTTTTCTAATTGCAAACTTACATTATTTTCTATTGTATTTCCTAGCCCTTAAGAATTTTGGCAAAAGTTTATCTATTCTGTAATAGAGGCAGCATAGGGTTCATAACATGCATTTATAATAGGCCTTTACCTATGAAATTGCCGCTTTGTATGCAATAGTGAAAGTACTTATTTTTTCAAACTTTTTTATTTCTGTTATTCGAAGTAATCACCCATGCAATCGACGCATCTTTGCCAACGCATTGGCAGTTTATTGATGCCCTTCTTGTAAAAATCAGCTGGACGGGAGGCAACAAACTCTTCAAAGGCATTTTGTACTGCCTCTCGGGAATTGAATTTTTTACCCACTAAAAAGTTGTCTAAATTTTGGAAAAAGTAATAGTCGGTAGGTGCAAGGTCTGGTGAGTATCGCGGATGACGGAGAGCTTCCAACCCCAGCTCTTGCAGCTTGGAGACTGTCTGTTGCGCAGTATGGGGTCGCGCGTTGTCGTGAAGGATCAGTGGGGACGATCGATTGACCAAAGCAGGTTGCAGATGTGCAAGCTTCTCCATCATTCTCTCCAGTTCTTCACAGTACACACCTGCATTAATGCTCATGCCGTTTTGTAAAAAGCTGTGGTGAATCACACTCGCACTAGACCACCAAACAGTGACCATCACCTTTTTCGGGGTCATTTTTGGTTTAGGGCATTGCTTTGGTGCTGAACCAGGGTCTAACCAACTTGCTGAGCGCTTTCGATTGTCGAACAGAATCCACTTTTCGTCGCACTTTACAATTCGTTTCAAAATTCCTTCATTTCTTTGCCTGTTGAGCAGCGCAAGGCAGGTCTCGACGCGTACGTTGCGCTGGCGATCGTTAAGGTCATGGGGCACCCATCTATCAAGCTTTTTTACCTTGCCAATTTGTCGCAAATGGATCAATATTGTTTTGATGCTTACATTAAAAGCTGCTGTAGATTGAGTTTCGTCAGCTTCCGTAATCGCCTTTAATTCATTATTGTTAACCAAAGTCTCCAGACGACCACGAGCTTCATTTTTTAAGTCAAAATTTCCAGAACGGAACCGGGAAAACCAATAACGGGTTGTACGTTCGTTTGTACAGTTCTCTCCGTAAACGTTTTTGATGTAACGTGCCGTTTGTGTCGCGTTGGTGCCACGACGGAACTCATATTCCATAATTACACGATTTTTTAAAGTATCCATTATAACGAAAAATGTTCAAATGTAATGAAAATACAACGCTAATCAAAAAACAAAAGACTGAGTTTGTAAATAGAATGTCATGGTTTTAAAACAAAATTAATTTGAATTTAGGATACAGAGCCATTACAAACTTTTTTTTATTTGAAATGACCAGTACTGAAGAAAGGCAATTTCATAGGTAAAGACCTAATATTTAGCTATATTAATTGAATCTTCGTGCTTGTGTTAGAGAAAGCAGAATTGTAGGTGCACAGCAATTTTAAGTACACCTATGTTTTCTTAGTTCGTTTCTCAGAATGGTATCACTATCTTACACTACACCATCTGGTCCCGTCCCGTTACATTTTTCTAAGAATGGTAGTACCTTAAGGTACAATCACGAACTCTATGTTATTTAAAACGGGTGATAGAGTGGCGTCGCTATCTGTTGATGACGTTTCACTAGTGCCATGTTATCGACTACAAAAATGGATTAGTCTCGAAATTATTGATGCATTAATAAACTCGATGATGCAATGATGGTATCGCTTCTGTCGCATCATTTGTGAATCTAATCTTGATTTATCTCACATTTTGAGGGCATTCGTATTTTGTATAAGTTATCTGACATGGCTTTACTTACTTATTTTGGCCTCTTCGGGTCTCTTGCTTCTTTGAGTCATTTTTAATTTAATTATGATAGACAAATATTATTGAAAAAGAGAAAAAAAATTGCCTATTACATTTCGTTAAGTTCAATTCAGTTCAAAGTAAGGTAAAAGGTTGAAGGTTCAGGGTGAAAGTAAAAACTAATAATAAGAAAGATATTTTGTAAAAGTAACCTACCTTTAAAAAAAACTTTATTTTTGCTAAAGGGTTTTGCTAATCTACCAGAAATTACTTTAATTTGCTAAATGATATTATATAATACAGAGGTTTTAATTAGAATCCCTAGAATAAAAAAAATGCATTTGCATAAAGAACTGCGTTTAGTACTAAATGTCAAATCTTTCGCCATCGTCAAGAGCTTTCACAGTCTACTGTTAGTTAGATATATTATACTTCTTTGTAGAAAGAAGGCATCGGCCTACTATTGTCAAATCCTTACTTTACGGTAAAAGTCTATTTCCGTAATCTGTAACACCAGTTACCTGATTACACTAAAAAGGGACGATCTCAGGAAGTTTACAGGTATCCTGACAGGGCATTGTCCCCTAAACAAGCACCTATTCAATAAAGGCGCAACAGACAGCCCTCTGTGCAGGGGATGCATGGAGGCAGTAGAAACGACGCAGCACGTTCGCACAGAATGTAGAAGTGTGGCAGATCAACGGGCGGACATCCTCCAATCAACATCACTCCTGGAAGCATGTGCATGGAGCATGGAAGCTCAGCAGCCTAAAAAGGCTGCTGAGCTTCTGGGATGATCTAGGATGGTTGGAATAGGAAGATGACAAACTCACGTACAACGACCCAATCAAGAGGCTAAGTGCGGAAATGGCCTGGTAAAACAAACAAACACCAGTTACAATGAACAGCATTACAGTTACAAAAACTCTTAATTTATCAACATTTATGTCGGCCTCCATTACTATGGAGGCTCTACTGAGGCCATAAATGTTCTCTTCATAAATTTTGAACAAGTTTTAAACCCCAAAGTTTATCCTCAAACGGCTACCGGGGATTTGCCCTTAGTTATTCTCACTAATGTCCGCTTATTATCATTGTACCGTTGCCTACTTATTTTTTTTAACATCTGACACTGCCGCCATTGCGCCGCGCCATCTTAAATACTACCGACTAATTCCCTAAAGTGTTCACGGTCTTTGAGCTGTGTTGAAGATTATTTTACTACAAAAAAGACTACTTAAAATCAAACAAATACAGGTACACTTAATTGTAAAAGATTATCTCTCATTTTGCGTGGGAGGAGATAATCCCTTACGAGATTTGTTTTCATGTACTCAAGTGTCTGTAAATGAGATTCAGATATAAAGTTTATATATATTATATATAGAATTATACAATCAAAATTATAATTTTAATATAAAACTATTTTGAAATAGAATTTTTGAAGTAAATATTTTTTCAAACCTAAGTACATATCTATATATATAAAAGCGAAATACCACTCACTTATTAATCACGAAATCTCAGAAACTATAACACCTACAAACTTGAAATTTGGCAGGCAGGTTCCTTGTAGGGTGTAGACATCCGCTAAGAACGGATTTTACTAAACTCCACCCCTAAGGGGGTAAATCAGGGGATGGGTCTGCGTGAGCGAAGCTGCGTGCAAAAGCTAGTTATTTCTATTAATATGTAATTTTATGTCACAAGCAAAGTTCGTCTTTGCGATAGGTACCTACTCTTATTTTACCAATGTTTGGTATTTTAATGTAACGGAGAATTCTCAAAACCAACAAATAAAGGATATACTTAAAGTTATCCCAGGTTCGGAATTACTCAAATATTTGGTTCCAATTAATAGTCAAACTGATTCAATAAATATAAAATTCGAAGAAGTGTACATCAAAACTCTCAAAAATGTTACGGAAGCCAACAATCTCATGTATGTTACGTTAAATTGTTTACCAATCAGTACTCGCCGGTTCAAATGCAGTTAGTTAATACAAACAACCGAACACCAATTGCGTCCGTATTATTGTAGCTACCAGCGATAAGGGCTACTGGGAAGCCGAGTAAGCCCTCTAGTTCTCAACTCACCCTTCCGAGAACGCAAACAACAATAGAAAATAAACAATGATAGTTGAGTGGGCTGCGAACATTGCTTGTTTATGTTTTGGGTTAAGTATACATGTTCTGAAATGAAATGTTATAATTTATGGACCAAAATAATAAAGAAATGGTTGGGGAGTTTTCCGTATTGGATTGATGACATCCTTCTCGAAATGTTTATGTCTGATTAATTTAAAAAGGGTAACGAAAAAATAACATTATTTCTACGAACATAAAGAAGGTTTTACTTTTCGTTACAAATGTTTTAGTTATTATTTAACAGCATTTAGCCCATGACTGCTTTCTTACGAATAAAAACTCAATGTTTTTTTAGTAAATTGCAAGACCACTATAGTAAGTAGGTATGGGCTGTCAGTGGCATTCTCATCTTTACACAACAATAGCATAAAATGAAGTCGCTTCCGCTAACTATTCGCATAGGTGTTTTAAACTACTCAACGGATTTTAATGCAGTTTTCAGCAAAAGATAGAGTGATTCAAGCGGAAGGTTTTTAAGTCTTATAGGTACATGCATATTATAGTAGAGGAAAAGGGCCGGTCCGCTAAACTAGTGGTTGCCCGCGGCTCCGCCCGCGTTTATGTCGGTTATCGCGTCAAATAGTAGCCTACGTGTTATTCTGATGTATAAGCTATATTACTGTAAAGTTTCATCCAAATCCGTTAAGCAGTTCATGCGTGAAAGAGTAACAAACATTCATCCATCCATCCATTCATACTTACAAACTTTCGCGTTTATAATATTAGTAGGAAGTATTAGTATAGTATAGATAATTACAAAACTAAACTTTTAGAATGAACTTATGTTATTTGCATAACTATGTTGCATAGAAAATACATTTTATACGTATTAACTTGAAAAAGGTTGCCTTTTAGCGTGTAAGTAGTAAAACATTAACGCCATTATTAGCCCAGCTCAAGTCATAAAACAGAAACGCAAGACATGGACGTGCATACAGATGAACCTGTCGTCTCGTTGATGTTGTGTTGTTGCGCTTTACATATAATAAACACCAAAGGACCTTAATAAGCCTAGCCACGGCTAAAATTACTATGCATCAAATGTTCCGTAAGATAAATGTTTTATTTAGTACAGGTTTAGGTTATTAAGATTTTCTTTCGAAAAAAAAACCACTGAATTGACAAAATTACAGTAAGTTATACAGACTGTGCTACGCCGCGGGGCGAAGCTAGTCTAAAAAAAGTAGCCTAAGTTACTCCTTATATCATCAGCTAACTATCAGTGTAAGTCCCGTGACAATCGGTCCAGCCAGAGATTAGCGGAACAAACAGACAGACAGACAAAAATTGAATAAATATTATTTTGGTATATGTACTGTGTATACATACATAAGCATTTAGTAAAAAGCGGTTATTTTAATATTACAAACAGCCACACCAATTTTATTTATTTGTATAGATGTGATAAATATAAGTTCTAGCTTTATAGCTATTGGAAACTTGATGTTCAAAAACACAATTATGATCACTGGTTATTAAAATTTATTAAAATTTTTATTCCTGTCATGATGATGATATTAAACTATAAACTGAATCTACCTTATTCTAATGCAGATGCAAAGATTTATACGTTACACCTTAAACATTTATAGCCCCAACTATAGTTTTTATGGAAACAGAGCCATATGGCGAACTAATTTAAAACGAATGGTATTGTTAATTTTAACAACTCGGCCAATATTTTAAAAAGAAAAAGAATCGCGGTAATAAACGGCGATTGGTGCTATAACGCGGCGTTGTTACAATAATTTATTGATGGTGGGGTGTTCTGGTACATTCTTTGATGGAGTCGTCAAATGGCCGAATGGTCTCGGAGTAAATCATTCAGTTTTTATAAAGGCATCATCGCCTCCGCGCTGTCACCGCGCGGCGAGTCGGCAACATCAAAGTGAGCACGTCTTTGTCGAGCCGCCAGGCGCGCGCGCTTATGAAGGCTTCATTAAAAAGCTCGAAGCTTTGATGTGTCGTTCGGTTACGTGTTTGATTGCTTCGTATTATTGTATTTGACATTTGGGTAATTGCCTGAATGTTTTTATAATCGCTATTATATATACGCTCATTTTTAAGAACCTTAGTGAGCGTATAAAATTTTAATTGCTTTTTTAACTTTTTTTCTTATTCTATATCAAATTTATTTGCAGACAGTAACTGTATCTTTTAAATGTTAATTTGGAGTGGCAGGAAACAGTGAAGAACTTGTAACTAGTCAGCATTCAGAAGCTTAATTCGTGTTCAAAGGTTCATGGTTCTAAGAAGTCGCATGCGCTCAGCGCGAGCGAGCAGTAGAAAAAGCTGAGGCCGGTCTGGGCAAGCTCTGGCCGCCTCGCCGCCGCCGATAGAGTCATTATGCTCCATTATTCTACACTGGATCTCAAGCTTTGTTTACATTTATTTAACTAAAAGTATGTGTAATAACAGATGTGGTATGGTACAGAAAAGATATGGTTCATGTACCTAATAAATGTTGTATTTCAGTCGGTACTGGTACCCACAATCTATTTACAGAATTAATTGGCGAGTCTTAATGGGTGTCCAGAATTTAAATGACGCGTGCAAAAGTCGATCTTAATGAAAATAATTTTCTTCATTGGGCCCAGTGTAACTTTGGTTTTATATCTATTCAATTATTACGATCATCGTGTTCAGCGTTGTGATCGGCCTGAAACAAAGTATTCACCAATCACAACTCTGAACGCTGTTACTGTTAGGATCGAGATTGATTGATCGATGCGAAATAAATTTTAATAATAAATAAATTAAATTAAAAAGCATTTTAAAAACAAGCTTTTACTGGAATGCCTCGAGACGAATAAAACGAGTCCAAACTCGATGATGGTGCGACGTTTCTTTACAGAGTTCCTTTGGCCACCTTCCAGCTCCAGCATCAGATCAGCTACATGTCATTATAATATTGTATTGTCACGCTGTATACATTTGCTTGCAAAATTTCAGCAAAATCGGTTGAAGATATCTGCTTCAAAATTGAGTAGCAAGATTCCACCCGAACATACAAGCATACATACGTACATTGCAAGTTAATAAAAAGCTTGTAAAATACCCTGGCCCTCTGCAACAAAACAAGTAAACTTTGAGTTCCTCAGACATTGGTTGCCTGATTAACTCGTCGAGAATGGGCGCGGGCAGAACGTGCTTGCGGGGAGAGCTGTAGTGCCCCAAACCGTAATGTGTATAATTTTCTTCCTGCCCTTTCTTGTTTTTTTACGCTTCCTTTGCATTACCCACATACTCCCTTATTACATTGCTTAGAAAGTTACTTAAATTGTCGTAATTATTACGACAATTATTACGTTGTACAGTAGTCGGTGTATTAGTAACACGCTATCTACCTATTCGTTCCATCTGAGGAACTTTATACTTACTAATCCATAGATGTTCTTTCTTGCTTTAACAATAAATTAATTGCCTACTGCCATAGACCTGATAGACCTATTTTATAGTTGTCACCCTGTATTAACAGTCACCACTTCTAAAATAACTAAATAGTTTTATCCATAGAAAAGGAAAGGAAGGGCAATAATTATAATACAATTGTTTTCTTGTGAGTCGTGGCTAGTGGCTTGTCGCGCCGCGCGCCGCCTCGGTGCCTATCTATCTACTTACAAGGGAAGGGTGTGTGGGAGGACAACAGCCTACGCGACAAACGGACACGTGCGTGCACCGGATATTACCCTCGAATTTAATGTAATGTTATGCTGATTACTATTTCTTTTATAGCTTCATAGAGAGGATCACGACTTGTACAGCGTGTCGTAGTTGTAACCTTAGTATAAATTACCATATCAAAAGGAAGAGTCCAATGATATAATATTAGCTTTTGCCCGCGGCTCCACCCGCGTTAAGTCGATTATCGTGGTAGAGAGTAGCCTATGTCGTTCCTCAAGAATCAAGCTATCTCCATTCCAAAATTTGATTGAAATCAGTGCAGTGATTTAACCGTGAAGTCGTAACAGACAGAATATCTGAGGGAACTGATGTAATGATTAGGTATCTCATGATGTTTTTTATTTAAAAAATCAGATTTATTGTACCTATCATTAGGCATACTATTATTAGTAGTATTTTAGCAGTGGCATTACTGCACCGTATTCGAATGTTTTAAAGGAAAGTTGTGACTTATACTTAAGCAAAAGATATACCTACCTCTTTTAGAAATCAGATTAGATTTCATATCGTATTCGCTTCTCTCTAATTAAAATCAATATTTTGGTGAACAACATACTAGCTGTAGTCTTAATACATACATTTCACACGTATAATCGAACACATTATTTTTGCTTATACCACATATTTACTATATATATGTAGTGGACACGACAGATGGATAGCATCGCCATTCGCTGCCCCTATGGGATCTGGGTCCATTTTTCGATACACCACAATACCACAACATAGTTGCAAATTAAAGTTGACACATGACCCCATTGTTTTCTTTTTTTTACTCATAATTTATGCGCTAAAATAAAAACATAATATGCATATGATTTCACCTATTGTTCGTACCAACATAGTGTAAAATACTTATGTTCATCACCATAGACAGCCTTGTGTTATTCATAGAATAATATTTTTAGTTCCTTGTATATGCTGTCTGCGTAATTTACATTATGTTAATGTTAGCAAAACCGCGAGCATTAACATAGAACAAATAATTAAAATTAGGACTGTATTTTGGCAATCCTTGTCTGAACTGATGGATTTTGGATTCATTTTAGGTGGATCGCATTTTAGACGAGAGTGGTAGTCAATATTCGTTTAAATGATTTAGCTCCTTATTCATAAATGTTACATTATTTTAAGTAACGATTCTCTCTGTTATTTTTAACTTTAAACTTACAGTCCTAAAGTTGAAAATAATACAGAACCATTGTTTAAAGTTACATAACTTTTATGAATAATTAGGAGAAGGTATAAAAATACTGTTTTAAATCGAATCTTAAGTCTTTAATCTACGACAAGTCTAAAGTTTTTGAAGTCAGACAAGAAAGTTTGAAAGCATTCTAGAAAATAATTAACAGTTTTTAATTATTTACATGCTAGACAATGTTTCTCATTGGTGATAAAATAAATAACAATCATTTTCTAACGCGCACGTGAGCAGGAAAGTCTAAGGTGAGCGACCGGGGATTAAACTCGAAACTTTAAGATCGCTTTCCAAGTAAAACTAATATCCCCGTTATAGAATGTAATCGTGAGTTCTGTTAATAGGTAAATGCTTTGTACTACAAAAACATCTATGTATAATATATAAACATGTTAAGTTGGTTTGTGTACGGTTAAAAAACAAACAAAAAAACCATAACCCGACAACTAAAAAAAGTTTGATAAAATTAAATAGCCTATGTCACCAGGGTTGACACCCCATTCATTTAAATCGGTTCCGTAGCTAAGACGCTACTGTGTAACATACAAATAATACGTAGATTGTCAAAACTGTTACACTTTCTTTTGGCTTCGCCGTCATCGGGCAAAAGTTCTGTACCTACTGGTTGGGTTTAAATTTTGACACGATATACATCCCGGTACAAAGATGGTTTTTATCTATTTTTCGCATCGGTTTTTTTCTTTACTTTCATCAATGCGTTACGTTAATGTGCCACAGCGAATTGTAATAAGCACCATTAGGTTCTAAATATTTTAAGGTGCTCTCTGTATTTGTTTTTATTCCTATTAGAGTATTTTTATTTATTTTATTCCTAGTAGAGCCACGCTGATTTCAGCACGAACGGGCCGGCTCGACCGGGGCGGTACTACCCTCGCACATAAAATCAACGTGAAATGACAGCGTTCGTGCTGTCGTGTTTCGTTGGTGAGTGCGAGACCGGAGGCCCACATAGTCTAGTCAACAAGTTCCATACTTGTTGACTAGACTAAAATATGCAGCAGCATCACTAGGCCGCCATGGTGTGGGTCACCATGCTGCATTGTCTGCATTCGCAGTGAGCATGGTGACCACCACTTTTGGATTATCCTTATGCTTTCCATCAGGCAGAGTAGAGTCATTATGCCTCGTTATACGACTGCCTCGTTGGTCTCGCGGTTGGCGTGTGCGACTGCTGATCATGAGGTCTCGGGTTCGATTCCCGGGTCGGACTAAATGTTTGTATGATCTACAAATATTTGTTTCGGAGTTTGGGTGTTTTCTATGTATAATATGTATGTATTTACAAAAAAAAAAGTATATATGTATTTGTATCAGTTGTCTAGTACCCATAACACAAGCTCTGCTTAGCTTGGGACTAGATGGCGTTGTGTGTTAGATGTCCAAAATATTTATTTATTTATTTATTTATTATGGCGGGCCAAAAAAAAAAAAAAAAAATTACCTATTGTTAGCCTATAGACACTGTAAGTTAGCCTACAGATTAGAAGCTGTGGGTCCTAGTATCTATTTTGTTACCGAGATAGCAAGCAATCACAGTGTAGCTACAATGTCGCTATGCATATCTCCTCACCTAAGTAATCTGGACCTAATTTAAACAACAATCGGTCTTATATTTTTTATACGTGAGCTAGCCAAAGTGACTCTACTTTGCCTGATGGAAAGCTTAAAGAGCAATCAAGAGTAGTGGTCACCATACTCATTGCGAATACAGACAATGCAGCAAGGTGACCCACACTATGACGGCCTATTGTGATCCTTATTTTTTATTTTATTTTTATGGAATAGGCGGGCAAACGAGCAGACGTATCGCGTGATGCTAAGCGATTAACGCCGCCCATGGACACTTGCAACACCAGAAGCGTCACAAGTGCGTTGCTGGCCTTTTGGGGATGGGGGGGGGGGAGGTAGGGGACTGGGGTTTGGGCCTCCGGTACCCTCACTCACTCGGTGAAACACAGCGCAAGCACTATTTCACACCGGTTTTCTGTGAGGCCGTGGTAT
The DNA here is from genome assembly GCA_949125395.1 of Diaphora mendica. Taxonomy (NCBI): domain Eukaryota; kingdom Metazoa; phylum Arthropoda; class Insecta; order Lepidoptera; family Erebidae; genus Diaphora; species Diaphora mendica. The sequence continues at coordinate 14,328,409 of OX421326.1, forward strand.
CACTCCGCTCGAGCCGGCCTATTCATGCCGAAGCGTGGTTCTCCCACGGTAAAACTCCCTTCTACATTATTGTCTCTGCTCCTAAATGAATTCACCTAGTGCAGTACCTCGAACCCGCAACCCCTTGACCGCAAGTACGATGAATTCAAGATCACACTACCAATGTTTTATATTTTTTTAAAGTTAGTACTTGAATAAAGTTTGAATAAATAAAAATATCGTTACATATGTGCATCGCATACATAATGATTTTAAATAACTTTACGTAACCGTTCGTGGCTGTTCAGAACTTTTTTATAGCTCGAAACGTGTCATGTGTGAGGACAAGGCCCTCGCAAGGGCGTTTCGAGATTCCCTCAACAACTTATAATACTTTCCTCTACCTGTTGATACAAAAAGGCGCTTGTGTACAAAAAGAAGGCGCGAGCCGTCGCGTATAACAACTTCATTGGCGTTAACGAGACCAGTTCCCGGGACAAGCTTTATCGCACCACAACTACACAAAAAATACATTAAGAAAATGATTGGTGCTTTCTCATTACTGACTTGGATTGAAAGTTTATTTGAGATTAGAACCTTCTCTCTTCCTTATTATACACGATAATAAGAAATAGAATCGATGAAAGAAATAACACTTTGTAATAAAGCTGTAACAAATTTGTGTGTAAATAAAAAAGTTAAATGTATTGTGGAAGGACTGACAAAAATTGTTTCTTAGAACATTTAGGAAACTCTACAATGATTGTAACATATAAATAGTATTCAAGAAGTATGTGCCAAATATATATATATAACATTTAAGTTGGTTAAATGAGAATGTAAATAGTATCTAACGCACTTTTAGAAGTAACATCAGAGTCTACACGTGGGTGTGTGTGAAATTTTCCTAACATGTACAAGTTGCTGAGTAGTTTCTTAATCGTTCGTACGAAGTTCTTACGAATGAATAAGAAACTACGTTCGTACTATGAACTACTCATACATACATAGTAGCGAACATTGTCTTAGAATCAGTATCTATGGTCGTAGCAGTGGTACTAACTAAATAAGTAGTAGAAATAACAGAGAGATAAAAAGAAAATTTACTACAAATGGCTTTAGTTTATCAAAAAAGTTCCCAAAAGGTTTTAGTGGTATAATAATAGTAAGATATTACTGTAATGGTCCATCTAACGGTTATTTGAAAATGGAATGCGGCAATGCCGGCCGATACGCTTACGAATATTGTATAATATAAATCCTCTTTTATAATCCATTCGCTTTAACAACTTCATTTGCGTTAACAAGCTAAAACCTGTTCTCGATCCAAGTGCGTTCTTAGTTTTACAACCATAACCACAGAGTACATTTATAACACATAATTTCCGAGCGGAGCAACATAAAAAGATGTTTCATAAGGCGGGGTCCCTATCGAGTGTCTTCGATAACATCGGAGTAAAAAGTAATGCCTTCTTTTGAACTTCATGTAAAAGGCAATAGTGTTTTCTTAGTTATGGGGAACACTGGTTGTAAATCAGTGTAACAGATACTATTTATCAGACTATGATAATTTGTTTGATGAAAATTGTTAAGTTTTATAAAAAAAAGGAGTTTTGAAATAAAGAAGTAAATTAGCTGATCCAAGCAACTTTGTCTGGGTCTCTTTTCATTGATGTGCGACTCTTGAACTTGAACTCGCGGGCTGGGTTTCCGCAACTCGACGACTTTGATGCGCCTATTTTGCGTAGTGGGTCGGCACTAGTGGTGCCAACCCAGTTCCTCCAGGAAGCCTAGCAGACCCCTTGCGTTGCCGACGACTTCCTGAAGTGACCTCGGCGATCCGAGATGTTTCGCCCGGTATTCTGCCACCCCAGGACATGCCAAGATGACATGGGCGGCTGTTTCATCTTCCTCTGCACAGAGGGCTGTCCGTTACACCTAGAGTAAAAAGATGTTTGTTTAATAGTGCATGACCAGTCATTGCTCCGATCAGAAGTCGAAGCGGCAGCCTCTTAAGTTGTTTCAGCTTCCGTGACAATCCGGGGTTGATCGTCTGGAGGGCCTCCTTGGTCTGCCTGCAGGTACAAAGGTTGGACCAGTATATCTGGTGTTCTACCTTGGTGTTCTGTTGCAGTGTCCGTCGCAGCCAAGCAGTTGGAAAGGGCAATATTGGTTCTGGGCCGACTGCCCTTGTCTCCGATCCGCTCCTTGCTAGTGCATCAGCTGCTTCGTTTCCGCGTGAGTTTCTATGCCCTTTGATCCACTGGAGAGTTATACTATTTGTAGTACTTACCTCTGTCAGGGCTCTGTGGCATTCGTAGATCAGCCCTGAGGTAGTCGCATGACTTTGTAGAGCTTGTAAGACTTAGAGCTTGAAGTATACGGATGGGGTATTCCGTTACCTTTCTGGAGATGATCGCATGTGCTGCGATTATTATACCCTACCTATATATATGTGCGACTCTTATACCCGACCCTTCCTCAATAATTGGGATATCTAACACTAAAATAATTATTGAAATTAGTTCAGTTGTTTCCGCCTAATACCGTGACCAAGCGAAATAGGGATTTATTTTTATAATAAAGACTAGCTAACCCTAGCGACTGCATCTGATTCCCTTGAATGGAATCAATTTTACAATGATATGAGAATAAAACAGGTAAATTTGAATATATCAGCATCGTAAGTTCTTAGGCAGATCTTTATCAGTTTGTAACGTGAACTTACCCATATCAAGCCCACCACAGGCTACGACTACCAACGTCAGAAGCTGTAACATAAAGATGGGATTAGAAATTTTACGTCAGCTGAACAGTTTATCTCACAACACAATCTATAACTTTCTCTTATTATGTACATACTTTAAAGTAAATCATGCTTTTCATCAAGTGAGTAAGGATGAAGCCCTTCAGTAATCCCGTTCCCTTTAAAGGCTATTCTAACATTATCATTCGTAGGCTATCGGCAAAGAATGTAGGCATAATATGAAAATGTATCGTATCTCACTTTAGAATACAAAATGTTCATCTTAATAGTATGTACTCGTCTATTGCAAGACTTCGCAGTGCTCTATATTAGTACCCTTATTATTAAAGTTTACATAAATAACGTGCCGACGGACTTCTGTGAGGCAGGCAATTTTTCTATGCAAAACAAAATAAGTTAACGAAAGAAGTACTACATGTAATCAAATACACATCTGTACATACTAATGATATAAATTCGAAAGTAACTCTGTCTGTCTGTCTGTTTCACGGCTAAACCGCTGCACCCATTTCAATGCAATTTGGCACGTAGATACTTTGATTCTTGAGGAAGGACATAGGCTACTCTCTACCGCGATAACCGACATACAAGCAGGTGGTGCCACAAGCAATAGCTAGTTTGAAATAATCCGACTAATATTATAAACGCGAAAGTTTGTAAGTATGGATGGATGTTTGTTGCTCTTTCACGCAAAAACTGAACTGAACTGAACGGATTTGGATGAAACTTTACAGTAATATAGCTTATACATCAGAATAACACATAGCTACTATTTGCCGTGATAACCGACATACACGCGGGCGGAGCCTACAACTAGTTCTTAAATAACATCAAATGTCATCCAAGTGTCAACGATTTTCGTTCGAGATGAGATGACAACCCGATCCTTTCTTTTATTTTCAAAGCATTATATTAAACTTCCTTGATGACTATTCTCATTAACCAGTGAAGCGATAAATGACGACCACAGAGATCATTTACGAGCCTCGTAAAACGACAATTTCATAGTGGTTGTGTTTAATTATATGTATATTTAAATGTAAGAACTACACAGAATTTTCGACCTTGTTCATATTACGCTATGGTTTTGTATTTTATACAAATGATAGGAGATGCATGAAGGTAACTACAAAAGCATCATGACAATTATATTTATTACATTACAGCTTTAATGGCTCAATCATATTACTATCTCACTATAAGAGAAAGCTTCTTGCACATAATTTCTAACAATATTACGAACCCAAGGAAGGTATACAAGACAATAACTTTAGGACAAAATATTCATCGTTTTAACGGAATCTGGATCTATACCTAAGCAATACCTATCGTATCATTTTTTTTCTCTTTTAAAAAGACAACTCCCGCAGTAGGAATAAATCCTGTGTCGCGGTGGACTTTACAAACATACATGAAACGGACACAAAGAACACCCGTGGGAGAGCCACGCTTCGGCATGAATGGGCCGGCTCGACCGGAGTGATACCACGGCTCACAGAAAACCGGTGTGAAATAGTGCTTGCGCTGTGTTTCACCGAGTGAGTGAGGATACCGGAGGCCCATACCCCAACCCCTCCCCCTATCCCAAAGGCCGGTAACGCACTTGTGACGCCTCTGGTGTTGCGGGTGTCCATGGGCGGCGGTAATCGCTTACCATCAGGCGATACGTCTGCTCGTTTGCCGGTCTATTCCATAAAAAAAAAAACCCAAACTCCGAACAACAATTTGTGGATCACACAAAGTGTTGTCCTACGTGGATTTGAACCCACGACACTTGGCGAAGTAGGAAACGGCGTGGTGACCGTTAAACCACTAGGCCAAACGTTTCATTAACATTATCGCTGTATGGTGACTGGTCCTATATTAAACATTCAACAACGATTGAGAATAGACAAAAATAAATGAAATGATGATGCTGTCAATTTAAAAGATTTGAATTTAATACCTATTTTGAGCGTATTATTACCTGTAAAATCAAGTATTGTATAAATGAAATAAAATTGTGTCACAATGAAATAAGGGCGTAAGAACGTTTAGGGCCATTAGTCTTAATTTTAGGGTAGAAACGCGGTGTTATATAAGGCTATATAACACCGCGTTTTTTCAGGGGAATTGTGTTTTGATCAGTACTGTACATAATTCAAATATAATTGACATTTCAAAACATAACGACGACTATACAAATAAACAAGCAAACATCGTTTTTTTTTGGTTATATATTAGTAGGAATAACGACCTGAACAGACTAACAAATAAACAACTGAATGGTCTCCTTTTAGCTCAGTGTTATTATGTTTTTAAGAATTACAAATCATCATCATTACTATCTATGGATGTTCACTATCAAACATTTTCCAGTCTCATAAACTTAAGAATTCAACATCGAAAAGTCCTGAACCGTATCTTTCGCTATCATCTAACTCCAATTGGTGTTTTTACAAAGTATATAATCATTTCTTCTTTATCTAGATCCAATAATAGCCTGAGAAACTATAAAAAACCATTTAATATACCTCAAAAAGGTGTTTCTCTTTACGCGTTGATGTCTTTTTCATTTAAATGAAGTTTATTGTGATAAGTGTTTCTAGATATAGGTTTGTAATTCTTTGAAGTTCAGACAGTTCATAACTTAAGGGTCTTTCATACTGTTAAGAACTTAATTTAATTTACTTTATTACTACAACTTCTATCCATGCGTTCTCACTCAAAAACTCCTATAGGACGCATGCATAGAAATTATTTTCATCTAAGTAATGTCGAATTGAAAGGCTTATGAAAGTTAATGTGGTCAGTCTTTGCCAACCAGAAACAAACGTTGCTATTGAACTGTAGGCTTAAGAAAACGCCGTAATGTGTATTTTAGTATCATTTTATTACAAGCTTTTTATTAACTTGCATTGTATGTATGTATGTTTGTATGTTCGGGTGGAATCTTGCAACTCAATTTTTAAGCAGATATCTTCAACCGATTTTGCTGAAATTTTGCAAGCATATGTGTACAGCGTGACAATACAATATTATAATGACATGGAGCTGATCTGATGCTGGAGCTGAAAGGTAGCCATAGGAACTCTGTAAAGAAACGTCGCAACATCGTCGAGTTTGGACTCGTTTGATTCGTCTCGAGGCATTCCAGTAAAAGCTAGTTTTTAAAAAGCTTTTTAATTTAATTTATTTTACTTTATTGTCAGAATCAAAAACAACAAAAGAGCTGCCAGTATAATGAGCGAAAATAAATTAAATAGGTTAATACTTAGTTTACTTTAGTTAGCAAGTTACCGCTTTAGTATACTTACTAAACTATAACCATTAATTTTAGTGTACTTAATTGTTGTACGTGTGTAACAAACTCAACTTAGAATCTATTTGTCTTTTAATATCTAAATTACAAGGGAGCTGAACTCACGGGACTTAAAGTAAGACCACTGTTCTTGTTCTGTACGAACAAGAACAATGGTCGAATTGATTTTACTACTGCTGTGAATCAAAAATCATACAATAAAAAATAAAAATTCGAGCTAAAACCGCTCTGGCTCGTTCCTGGTGGAGAGGATGTCCGTTGCTATCCAGCGGGGCAACGCTGCTAATATCATGGGCACTTTTGCTCCGGGAACGATCCAGGTTGGGTTATTATACGGACATGAATTAAATTTGATTATTTTTACCATTTTATAACATTTAAAAAATAAATTTCTATACAAATAAATAAAATTAAAGTGTCAAAAAAATTAAAAATGGTTTTTTTTTATTGATAGCAATGTGGGGAAATGTGCGATAAAAAGGGCGACTTGGCAACGGTTAAAATATATCGGTTATAAATCTTAAATACATAGTCTGTGCAATGAATTAGAATTACATAAATACCGAGTGGTTTCCGTTATTTAGCGGTTAACGTATGTAAATGCCGATCAAGAGGTCTCGGGTTCGATTCTCGAGTAACGCCAAAAGTGCTGTTAGGTTTTTCTTAAAAGAGAGCCCTTACCTCGGAGAGCATGTTAAGTTGTCGTAGGTTTTTTAATAAAATTTAATATATAGATCTATTTTAATACCTGATATCAATATCATCATCATCATCTGCAGCATCTGCCAATTGCAGTCCACTGCTGGACATAGGTAATAGTACTCGTAGTCATAATACATATTTTTTCTAGATTTATTTTCTAGATGAAATTCGTATCAAGTATTACAGATATTATTCAGGAAATTTAGTTAAATTGACTACATAGTGCATGTTCTCATATAAACTGATACCTATTTTGTTTTTACAAGCTTTTTATTAACTTGCAATGTATGTATGTATGCTTGTATGTTCGGGTGGAATCTTCAGGCGATATCTTCAACCGATTTTGCTGAAATTTTGCAAGCATATTTACACAGCGTGACAATACAATATTATAATTACATAGCTGATCTGATGCTGGAGCTGGAAAGTGGCCATAGGAACTCTGTAAAGAAACGTCACAACATTATCAAGTTTGGACTCGTTTGATTCGTCTCGAGGCATTCCAATAAAAGCTAGTTTTTTTTAAAATTTAATTTTTAATTTAATTTATTAGACACTTTTCCATCACAAGTTTAAAATATAGATGCCTCAATACAAGTTACTAACAAAATGTGTCTATTTAATCTTGCACCAGCTTATTCAGGTCTATCTTTACGAGTCGGTGCTACAATGTACGTCTACCTATAAAACCCGTGAGTATTAAGTATATGGAGTCCCGGGGAGCTATTGTATTCTTTTATAAGCCCCGTAACGTGCTGGCCTTTAGTGTGTGGTAGCATCTGTAGACGTTTTCATGTAATTCAAGCATATGTTGACAACATTTTATCAACTTTAAAAGGTTCTAAAATAATGAATAAGTTACAACTACGTAGAATAGCCTCATATCGCAATATAGGGATCATAGCTACATATTAATGTTATGGCAACCTAAGACAACGTACAATCAAAGTGAAAACTGTTGTACTGCTGGACTTACTTAGGTATAGAAAGATAGAATTGTAAACTTCACAAAGGCTTATAGAAAACAGTCTAAACATAACCAAATTTCGACTAAATCTAAGAATCCCCTAGGATGCGCTGTGATAAGAACATATCACATTAGAATTAGGTATAGAGCTGGCTGCACTATAAAGAAAAGATAGAACGAAAATAAGTATGACACATTCTTCTTTTTCTGTGAATAAAATAAATATTCCCTCCTTCCCTTCAAGTAATACTGTAATATATAAGTAAAGTTTTTATTTTAAAAGACATCTCCCGCATTAGGAATTAATCCTGTGTCACTGGGGACTTTACAAACATACCTACATGTAATAATCACACAAAGTGTTATCCCATGTGGGATTTGAACCCACAACACTCAGCGCAATAGAAAGCGGCGTCGTGGCGACCGCTCAAACCACTACGCCAAGATTAAAACTTCAAAATTAAAGTTTAGGCGGTTGCTATAATTCTGAAAAATGTTGACGGTCCCTCTCCGTGATAGTCTCGCATCCAGCTGCGATATCTTCATTTGGCGGTCGGCAGGTGTCACGTGGTTCCACTCATTCTCTCACCCTCGCACTACTTACACACACCTCTGTCTATCTCCCTTTTACTTTTGTGCATGGCCCTGTAGGAAGGCTTGGTAAGATTTGTAAGTTTATTTTTATTTCTTTTTTGTTAAGGCTTTATTTATTCCTGTCGAGTTCCTGCAGTTACTAATAAATATGTTTATTTCGACGTTTTACGTTACAGACTTTCAATAAGAAATGTTTATTGGTGGAATAAAATAGGCATGGATTTTAAAACTTTAAATCTGCTGACTGCTACACTATTTTATAGACGAAGCCTGATTCGCGTAACTACGATTCTGCACAAAGTGACATACTCGTATAGAATTATATATAGTTAATCTATTTTAGGAATCGGTGCTCAAAGATTCTTATTTGTTTTGTTTAGCTCACATCAAATTCTGAGTATTCTAGTGACAAGTTTAGTTTTGACATTAAAAGATTTGATTTCAGTGAAATTTGTCATATTTAGGTACCTATAACTTGGTCATTGCATAAAAAAATTTTTTTGGAAAATAATTCCGAATAAGCGATGTTGTGAGACCTTGTTTCCCACCGATATTTAAATAGAACAATGATAAATACCCATCTACTCATCTACCTCAGTCATACGCAACAGAATTACATGTTGCAGTTGAATAGCCATTAAAATGCTTGTCCGTTTTGAGCAATTATGTAAAGTTGTAAACATGAGTCTTACGCCAGTTTCCTGGTCGAAGCTTAGAAGTAAGATGTAACATGCCACCGTATTGTAAGTATAACGTCAACTAGAGGACGATATAAGACAAATACAGATTAGCGACTTACTGAGAAAAACAAAGAAACGCTTCCAAAACGGTAGCAGTCATCATATTCAAGCTAAGAAAGTTTGTACGCTATTGTAATATGAAACTATTACTCAATTTCAACCCTTATTCCGATGGATATAGGATATGTTTTGTTGTCTATCCTTTTTAATGGGGTGTAAAGATAAAGTTGTAAGAGTATTAGTCAGTTTACATAGGTTTGTGTCAATATTTGTTAGGTGCCGAGCCAAACAGTGAAAAAATCTTAGTAATGTTGTGCTTGGCGGATTATCGTATTCACCTTGCGACGAGCCGGAAATATCTTGTACTGGGGTTTAAGTTGTTCTTTAAATTACTTAATCTAAAATTTTTTGTTTGGATAACTTAGCTAACGATCTGAATTTTGAATGAAACAGAATTCTGCGTTGAAATTATATAACCAAAACTTTTCGTAAAATTTATATTTGGTTTTAAAACTGGTTCTGTTTTTATCAAAGAATCTATATCTATACTAATATTGTAAACGCGAAAGTTTGTAAGTATGGATGGATGGATGTTTGTTACTCTTTCACGCAAAAAGTACTGAACCAAAGAACAAATGAATATACTAGAAGAGGTGTCGAGCAGCAAGTGCAAGAAACACTGTGTCGCCTAGACGCACACATTAACGATCAATAATATTTTACACACATAACGAAGTCTTTCCTGATTCATCCAAAGGATGTAATGTATATAAGTTCAAAAAGCCACTTACAATGTTACTAAATACAACCTTATACCTTTCAATTAAGGTAGGGTTTCACATGCATATTTGTGTTCGTGGACAGTTTCTTCGAAAACCTTAGGGATGTGGTGAATTTGACATTTATCGATTATAATTATGTTACAATAATTTTTAAATTAATTATTTATTTGACTGATACTCTGATATCCTTTAATTCTACTTTATAATTTTTTTGTTGCAAAACATTTCAACTCCCTTATTTACCTAAAATAAATTATATTTTTGTGTGTTTAGGCATACATATTTCAGAAACTTTAAATAAATAAAAAACGACTGCGCATTTTCGCAAGTTCTCTACAACCACCGGTTCTTTGCATCCACATCGTACAGGAAGCCGTTGGATTAATGGCTAACTAACTCATATTACTAAAAATATGTCACGTTTATTATTTAGTCAAAAGTACTTACATACTTTCTTTTTTTTTAATCAAATCTGTTTTATTTGTCTGGTAGCTGTAAAATTATGATATATGAAATATTTATAAACTTTTTATTAAAACATTTATTTTCAAATATTTCTCCAAAACAACAAAATCATATATTGTTTTAAAAACCATAGTACAATATAAATCGTACTACGATACTAAACATAAAATCACTGTAAAAATCAATATCATCGAAAAGTTTAACATTACGGTATCGATTGAATTTGTCTACATCCCTATGTCAAATAATTGTAAACATTACTTTTATTAAATATTTTCGTGCCAAATGTTATGAAATATTCCCGCAGGAAACGCAGTTCATTGCGTGCTCTCGTGGCAACTATGCAAATGATACTTAAATTAATACGTAATGTATGATTATTTCAGTAGATTAGAATATAACGGTTTTCATGTGTATTACATAATACTTTTTAGTTTTTTGTTAATATTGCTTAAAAACAAAAGTTTTGAGACTACCGATGATACGATATGTTTCCTTTGAGTAAATTGTAGTCCTTGCTTCGTTTTCAGCACGTAATTATCGCACAGTTCGGCATAGCAATATTTTTTTACGCAGCTACGTTTCCGACGAAAGTTATACGTGTATTAAAGCGTTCAGTTGATGCCAGCAGACCTATTAGAGGTATCGGCGCTTAACTTCGGCGCGCCTACCCCGCCTACATAATAATTCTACTTGTTCTGTGTACTGAACGGATTTGGATGAAACTTTACAGTAATATAGCTTATACATCAGAATAACACATAGGCTACTATTTGCCGCAATAACTGACATATACGCGGGCGCAGCCGCGGGCAACAACTAGTAAATAATAAATAACTTGTGCTACATGAAGATATCATGAGCGTAAACTCGAAATAAAGCAATTTCAAATTCAAGACTATAATTTGTGACAGTTAAAAAAAGGTAGCAAACGAAACAACTTAAAAATTAAAACAACAAAAAAAGCATAGCCACAATCTGATTCGTTTCTAAAATAAAGTACAAATTGTATTTTTTGGGTGTCTATAGCCGACGTAAGGTGAAGTGATTAATCATGGACTAAGCCTTATCATCATAGAGTATCGGCCATAGTAACATGAGTGTAGGAAACTTTTTTTTTGTTCCACCTGCGGCATCGGTTCAACTAGTCGAGGTTTACTAAGGATTTTTTATTTATCTTTATCGATAGACAGTAACACAGACAGACTTTATGGTACAGGTCTTAATTAAAGTTTCAGGGAAAACTTTTGTTTTTTTATGTAGAATGCATTTGCGGATGTTGATGGATTGGACCAAAAAAGTTGTATTTTATTTTATTGTGATGAAATCTGTTAGTTTTTATTAGCTTGAACCGGATTACTCTCAAAAGAGTGTTTCCACTATGTTGTTATGCTATTTTTATTATTATATAATATTAGGTTTGCAAGTAGAAATATCTTTAAAATATACACGATTACTTTAAAGAACACTTTTTATAATTTTCACATTAACATAATAACCGTAACTTATTAATCACAATTACACACAGCATAAATACATTAGAACTAGGAGACAAGGGGAGCTCGACCGCTCACTAGCTAATCGACCTAACATTGAGTTACACCTCCTTTTATATAAAATTTGAAGGTAGATCAACGACTCTGAGGGGAGGTAGCTTATAGTATTATAAATATGTTAACATTCTTCAGAAACCTTCCAGAATATTATTGGTTCTTATATATATACAGAAAACATCGAAAATCCTAATATTCGTTTCACTAAAGCGAATGGCAAACTTGCATTACTCAATATTCACTTATACACTCGAAACGATACACTCATGCACACGACGAGAACACGAACTCGGTCCCGTCAATTACTATTACTTATACCCTTGTTTAGATTTAGACAATAAGTAAGGGAGAGGGAGCAACCTTGTAATTGTAGTTTGGTGGACTGTTATTATTTAGCTTAGTAAGTGGATTTGTATGATTTTCAAGACTAACGGCCGAATTACGCTGAAATACACACCATAGGAGAACACTCAGTCACAACACACAATAAAACACACAGTCTATACAAGTAAAATGAAAACCTCATTGAATTTCATACGTTGAAGAACCATTCTTTGTCACAAATAGTAACATAACGTCACAGAAAACTAGTATTTAACAATTCTTTCGGTACTTTTTTCAAGTAAGTTTCATACATTGGAGAGCCACGCTACCGGAGGCCCATACCCAACTCCTAACCCCATCCCTCTCCCCCTCCCCAAAAGGTCGGCAACGCACTTGTGACGCGTCTGGTGTGACAGGTGTCATGGGCGGCGATAATCGCTTACCATCAGGCGATATGTGAGCTCGTTTGCCCCACATTCCATAAAAAAAAGTCTTGAGCCTAGGAGAGGATTCAAAGAACTTCTGACTCTTGAGTTTATGATTAGATTGCTGCAGTAATTACTTAACATAAGCTAACTTGTCTGCTCGTTTGGTCTCCTGCACCAAAGGAAAATTATCCGTGTGGTGGTATACCGAGTGTCAACACCCCTATTCATCACGTGAGTGTCGTAAGGAGACGACTAAGAGAACAAACTACGGCGGAGAACATCACTGCAATGAGGAGGAAAACTTGAGACCAACCCCTTACCAACCCGTCAGACCAGTGTGGTATATTAGGCCAAAACCTTATTTCTTAGAAGAGGCCTTTTTTACCCGATTGCGAAAGGAGGGTTATGTTTTTCAAGTGTATGTATGTATGTATGTATATTTCTTTGCCACGCCCTAGAGGCTAAACGGCTTGTCGTATTTTTATGTGAGTGGTGTTAATAGATTCGTCTTAGTCGTGAGAGTGAGACTGGGTACATCAAAATAAAAATATAACGATTTTTGGCGCCAAAAAGTAATATAAAAAAAATGTTTTCCAAATACATCGAGTGTGGTATCAAAATAAAGAATTTTTTACGGTGATTACGAATATATATAAAACGTATATGTTTTCATTGTTAAATATTGACGCAGTCGGGTTTTTTATTTTTAACAATTTCTACTTGTTTATGTATGGGCCTGCCAAAATGACTCTACTCTGCCTGATGGAAATCATAAGTAGAATCCAAGAGTGGTGGTCACCATACTCATTGCGAATACAATGCAGCATGGTGACCTACATCATGGCGGCCTAGTGATGCTTCTGCATCATTGGGCCACCGGTCTCGCACTCACCAACGAAACACGACAGCACGAACGTTTTACATTGATCTTCTGTGCGAGAGTAGTACCGCCCCGGTCGAGCCGGCCCGTTCGTGCTGAAATCAGCGTGGCTCTACTACCTTTGTCAGGCCTCAGGCAGTGGACTATAAAGACTGCTGATTATGATAACCACAAGAAAATACTTATCAATACGATATTTGCCTTTTAAAGTACGTCTCACATAACATTAGAAGGCTCATGAACTCATTTGAAATGCTAATTGTCTTATTTTGCTTAAGTGGGCACATGAACGAGTAGGCGGTGAGGCGGGCCCATTATATGAACCAGACGCATTGTCATCTGCACACAATGACGCTTCTTAATTGAGATGAAAATTCACTTTAGGTTGACGAACTGTGGTAGGTGAATGTTTTTAACCTAGTATAATAAAAACTCAGAGAAAGTTGAAATAAAAACTCTTATGGTGTTAAAAGCTGAAACTACTTTGTATATACTTATTAAAAATAAAATATTTTTAATCTAACAAAACAGTTATAAAGTGGTAATAGTGTCACAAAAATAATGATGTATAATATACATCTGTACAGATAAAGCTAAAAAGGTTTTCGATTGATTTTAGTTTGTTATTTGATTTTCAAATCTTCATGGACCTTGTAGTCAGATTTTAATAACTCCTCGCAACGCATTGAACTAATAATATACTCAATGTCGCGACGCAGGATTCTATGACGTACACGCACACGCCGGCTTTAGACATAAAGGAATGTTCTAGTCCGTACCTGGGGTAGCTGACGTAGGATGTGTACGCTGAAGACGACATCTGCCTCTCCTCTCGGTCAAAAACTGATGAAAATTTTATAAAGTACAAGGCTTTGCCCGCGGTTTCACCCACTCGTATGTTGGTTTTACCGGTAAATAATGTAAATCCGTTCAGTAGTTTTTTTGTGAAAGAGTAAGAAACATCGACATATACATCCTCACTAACTTTTGCATTTATGATATTAGTAAACAGTATGATAAGTAGGAGGGATTGAAATATGTAGGTACGTGTTTAACACGTTCGCAGCGGCACTGATTTATCTGTATTTTCCATTACTGCGTTATGAGGCCTTTGAAACCTTGTTCTGAACCAGTCGTTGTAGCGTTAATAAACCCCACCGCCCGCAGGAGACGAAAATCCTTTTTTTGGCGCCAAATAACGCGAATTGTACGGTTTTTGTCGCGATTATTATTTTCAATGAGTTGATTAACCTAAACCTGCCGCCGCCTGTGGGCAGATTATTTATTTTAGATTCTATAGGTAAAATAAAATGTGGGGTCTTATGTACCCCATACCGCACTGAAAAAGGGCAGTTTTTCATATTGCTTAGTGATGGGAAATAAAAATATCGATTTTATTTAATTGTAGTTACTTATGGATGCTTTTTATTAAAACAGGTCTAACAATATTATTTTTTGCAACCGATACATTCTGTAAGAATTTTTTTGTCAGCCTCACGACTTGATAAGAAGCTGCGAAGTTTTTCGTAGCATCCTACACATCTCCTCTTCTTTAATTCCGATTGACAAACACGTACTCGGCTAGCCTAGTGACAATTACCTTATAAACATATCAATTAAGTTACATAACATAAAATAGTCTCATGCCTGTATCCCCGAAGGGGTAGGCAGAGGTGTATTATAGATGCACCCTCATTTTGCCAACTATGTTTAAGTCCCACGTAATAGGTGGCGAGCCTATTGCCGTTTACTGGGCACGTATTTACCAGTCTCCGTGCTGCTACTAGGAATTTCCTTACAGAAAAACCCAATAACTCTTGGCCCGACCAGGGAATCGAACCCGGGACCTCAGGCACAGCAGTACAAATAATAAAATAATAATATCAAAATACTTAACACAAGGAACAAGGATAGAAAGCGTTATTATATTGTAATCCCTAACTATACATACATACAATATGTTACAGTGTATAATTTATTCTATTATATATTGTATTTATGCACCATATTTTAAATAAACATAGCTGGAATTTATTTATTATATTCCTACATAATTATTTCACTTAGACTGAGTATCATTTGTAAATATTGATTGGAAACTTACCTGTTTTTCAAATATCGGTAACTTTGAATTAGATTTACCACCCAATTCCTCATCATCATCAAAAATATTATTAATTAACTTTCTTCGGCAACGTTTCGACATCTTATTATATCGTCGCGGGCGCAGCGTTCAACGTTTTGCACAACACTAACCGCGTGATGCTAGTGCGGGGGTACGAGGTGTTTGCAACCTCGTTACGCACTGTATTAAACTTTTATTTATTCAGTGCGGTACGAGGCCTAAAAAACCCGGTATTAAGGTAGGTATACCAAAAAACTCGGCATCAATAGCACATCTCAGATATATAGTTATCTCTTTCCTAGACTGAACCAGACGGAAGTTACGCCTCTCGCACGACAGAGAAGTTTAAGTTTTTCCTTACCGCTATAAAGACGAGACACGGACGAGGTGTTTTAAGCCTCGTTTCGCACGCAACGTGTTTTCGACTTTTCAACTATTGGGTTTTACTTCCTCAATCGATGCTTATTCATGGTCTTAATACATTCACTAAAATGTTCATAGTATCACTTTCTGAATTTAATTAAATATAATTTCAAAGTCAAGGTAATAGAGCCACGCTGATTTCAGCACGGTTGGGCCGGCTCGACCGGGGCGGTACTACCCTCGCAGAGAAAATCAAGGTAAAATGACAGCGTGCTGTCGTGCGTGTTTCGTTGGTGAGTGCGAGACCGGAGGCCCTACGATGCAGAAGCATCATTAGACCGCTATGGTGTGGGTCACCATGCTGCATAGTTGCATTGTCTGCATTCGCGTATCTTTCCATCAGGCAGAGTAGAGTCATTTTGGAAGGGTCAAACATAAAAAAAACTCGTAAGTCATATTTTACCTACTCTTTCAAATATTTCTCTAACTACAACTTTATTATACGGACAACTTAACTTATAAAATCCACGTAATAAATTATGTTCTTAGCCAACTAACACAATAATTTATTGCTCATACAATTTTGGAGTCGATAAAATATGCATAAGGTGATAAAAATCTTTCTCAGAAGCGGCATAAAAAAGTGTTGTGTCATTTTATCGTTACTAGCCATATATGGTATCAGGTAAAGTGGCAAGTTGCGGTTGTTTCTTGGTGCAAGAAGGTTAATACTTGCAAGAGATTAAATCCAAGATGGGTATAAAATATGTAGCACGTTGTGGTTCCCTAATTAAAAACAACTGGCTAATAACTAGGCAAATTTCATTTTCTTTTATGGTATCTGTGACCTTTTTGAAAATAAACAACCTATATAAATTAAGTAAGATAAATAAGTGAAGATCTATTCACAAAAAAGTCTAATGTGTAGATATATCGTATCGTAACTGTATCGACTGGATTTGTACCAATACGGGATATTATTAACCCTTTTGAATCGGCATTCATATACTAATTTGTTTAGCTCTGTAGTTATGTACAAAAATATCACATCGTATCAGGCATTGCTAAAATAGATCCAGATAATTTTACCCAGAAATTTTAAATGTGATTACAACATGTGGCTACGAAACCGACGAATTAACTTCAAATAATCGATTTTATTTTGTATTAGGTAGGTACCTACGCATATGTCATTCATGACAGTTTTAACCCCCGACGCTAAAAGAGGGGTGTTATCTGTCTGTGTGTGTGCATGTTTCTCTGTGGCATCGTAGCTCTCAAACGGATAGACCGATTTCGATGCGATTTTTTTCATTTGAAAGCCAATTCCCTTGCGGTGATTCTTAGCTATGTTTGGTTAATATCGGTCCAGCAGTGTAAGAGTATCAGCTTTTTCCAAAATTATGTAAGGCATTTTCGGCGTATGATTACTCGATTAAGTGTTTGCGTAGGGGGTTTACTTAATTTTTTAAATTGTTAGCTTGTATTACAAATGAAGAGCCTCGTTAGTTCTGAAATCACAATACCGACAAGACAACTTTCACAGAAATCAATCTAGGTACATTTTGAGGACTAGAGATGTGAATTATAATTAATATTAACAACGATGACTGTTCCAATATCACGTTTGTTAAGTACCTACTTCATTCGAAGAATAATTATATTTTATTTAAGTGACAGCCGACGCGTGACGTACCGTCTGACAGGAGGAATTTATTAACCAGAATAAAGCTTGCTTGAAACAATCACTCATGAAATAATAAATTATTTTACTGACAACATTCTGACTGTAACGTTGATGAACACTACGAATGAACAGCGTTGACAAACATTCAAAGGAGTATAAACTATAAAGGCACGTGTAAAAAAACTAATCTTGTTTTTTTTATTGTAACTAAGTTTTTACCAGATTTATATCAACCTATAGTTACCTAAATGCTAAATATTTATACAAGCTCATAATTTATGGTCTACGAATTCCTTGCCATAATTTACAGCTTCGTGCGATCATCATACGAAACGCGAACAGGAAATAAAAATCGTGAGAATAATATAAATTAAGATTGGTACAGCCTTCTCGAACCGTGTCGAGGCTTCGATAATTGAGACGTCAACTTTTTCTAAACAAAGCTGTCCCGACCGCTTTTGAATATTTATAATGTGAGCGAGCCGTAATTTAACTTTACCTCTCGTTATCTGGAAGTTTTTATCTTGTTCGTACAGTCCGTTTCGACTCTTAGGTACTTGCATTACGAAGGCTTGGGGAAATAAGCTTATGAGTTCAATGTATCGTGAATAAGATCTAACTATTGGAAATACTTTATGTATTCTGTGTCTAAGGGTAAAGAATGAGGGGCCTGTACCTACACAACACAGCATGAGCTTCTCATTTAGTACTCTGTTGTAGGATTCAATTTTAAGATGAATTAATTTGGAACCTATTGTACAAATTAATTAAACCAACATTCAGAAATTACCGTTAACTTGCATAGTGGGCTTTAATAATAGCTACGAGTACATGTGCAGCAATCGTAGCTAATAAATTACTCAATTTAGAAAGATGACATGACGATTTTTTGAACTTTTTATATTATCTACAACCCACGAAGGAAAAAAAATAATTATAGATTTTGTTTTTTTGGCCTGCCTCATTGGTCTAATGGTTAGCATAAGCGACTGCAGATCAAGAGGTCTCGGGTTTGATTCCCGGGTCGAAATGTTGTTGGGTTTTCCTCTAAGAAATTCTAAATAGCAGCCCGGAGTATGGAAGATGGTGGTGTTTTCCACTCGTGCCTCGGAAAGCACGTTAAGCCGTCGGTCCCGGTTGTCATGAACATCTATGGCAGGGGTGGCGAACCTTTAAGTACCGAAGTGCATTTTTATAAAGAATTAAGTTTAATCAGGTCATAGACGTGCCATCAGATACTTTGTGTGTGAGATTATTGGGAAAATAATAATAATACCTAAATAATTTCAACTGAAAATTTGTTCACAGTTCGCACAGAAAATCAACGTAAAATGACAGCAGCAGTGCTGTTGTGTTTCGTTGGTGAGTGCGAGACCGGAGGCCCAAATAGTCTAGTCAACAAGATCCATACTTTTTGACTAGACTAAAAGATGCAGCAGCATCACTAGGCCGCCATAGCGTGGGTCGCCATACTGCATTGTCTGCATTCGCAGTGAGTATGGTGTACAGTATACCACCACTCTTGGATTCTGCTTATGCTTTCCATCAGGCAGAGTAGAGTCATTTTGGCGAGCCATACATAAAAAAAAAATAAAAAAAAAATATATTTACTGAAAAAAAATAGGAACATTTTGCAATGTTTATATTACGAGTATACGTGTAATTTAATTTAAAGTAAAACTAGTGTGACATCTGTTGTTGCAGATAAGGTGACACATAACTTATATTATGGTTGTAAGATGTTACTTTTAGCAGAATTTTGTTGAACTGGAGTCATCTGTCAAACGGTTTCGAATGGAGTTTTCATTGTTATTCATCTCTGGAAATAGTGACACGCAGGCATAGGTTGATGAAAACATCGTTATAATCTAGTTAAAAGCTAGCTTCTTCAAAGAGTTAAATGTGTCTGGTAACGCATTCATATTTCCAAAATTTTGTTAGTAAATGCTAAATTTTCACTTGTATTACCTATTTCCGATAAATAACTGAACTGAGAAAATCTCGCTGAAAAATTTATTGTTTAAAGAATCAATCACAGAAACAAATTCTTCAGTAATTTAGTAGTCATCTAGTTCCTCAGGTACGAGTATTTCTAAATTGTTGTTATATTTTTTTTCAAATTTGGAAAATATGCTTAGTGAACCTTGTCATTGATATTAGTGACGTTCACAAAATATTGCGTCGCGTGCCACTAATGGCACGCGTGTCATTGGTTCGACATCCCTGATCTATGGCAATCGTTATTGGGAAGTCAGTGCCGTCAAATAGTTCACCCTCAGGGTTGCGGAGGTCCGATGCCAGTCGCTCCGTGTAAAAACTGATATTCAGGTAAAACCGGTTAAACTAATAGCCGACTCCAAATCTTGGGTATAATAAAGACTAGGAATATGATGATAATAGATTTTGTTTTTATAATACGTTGGTGACTTCAGGTAGAATTTTCTTAGATAATCTGTTCATCCGTTGGAAACTTGCATCTTTTCTCAATCGTTGTAGTTGTAGTCTCCTTTTAAGAAGAGGCCTATGTCCAGCAGTGGACTGTTAAAGATAGTTGGATTTTAAATTGAGAAAGTAGGTACACGTTAGGGTTAACTTGCATTGTGTTTTATGATCAAGGAAATAGAAGAAATATGCCTTTTTCGTATATTGAAATATTTGACGTAGATAAAGACCATTGTCTTTATCGCTATCTAGTCTAACTGTAGAAGATTCTGTGAATCACACACAGAGTTCTAACAATTTTAGAAAAAGATATTGTTTAGTAGATACATCTTATTTTTGTTCAAATCAATTATGACGTTGTGTGGTTTAGAGAAAATCAACAATTTTAGAACTCCACATAATTGTGATTACCAAGCTCTTCCATAGAGAATTCTAAAAATGGTAACTTGCAATTCCTCTACAATACATCATTGCCTCTCAGTAGAGACCTATTTCTTAGCGTTCCATGGATTCACCGTGCGGGTGCCGGGTCCATCGCGTGATAGATGGGGGCAACACATGCCAGGGCAGGTTTAGGTTTAAGGAGCACTCCTTACGACGTGTCAACGCTCACCTCCACTGTCCGCCGTGTTACCCCCTCTACATAACCATATTTGAAGTGAGCCTAGCAATGCCGCTTTGGATATTCGTTCAAGAAAAGAGCTTACTGAAGCTCTTGGCAATCCAAGGTCTTTAAGCAGGTTATAGAGGGATTTAGCTGGTATACCCCTCGCACCACGGCATACAGCGCAACGACATAACCATTTTTAGTTATTTCATTGGTTAAGTCAAAGTACTTGTTTCTTTTTAAAGCGTGGTCTTTAGGGATGTTCGTTTCCCACGGCACCGTGAGTTCTACTAGTACTACACGCTTAATTGACATTGCATAAAGAAATATGTCCGGTCTGGACGCCGAGGCACAGATATCCTCCGGTATTCTGTAGTGATTTTCATACGTGTCCACTAATAATGTTCAGTCACTGGCCGTATTTATAATTGAGTACGGCTTTTGTGTAAGTGAAATCTTTTTTGTTGAGCCTTCCTTTACAAACGCGATGTTAGTTTTTATGTTTGTTGTTATTCCTTTTTTCGCTCTCGCCAGTGATAAACTCATAGCTTCGCGTATGATGAGTAATACCCTATCATGGCGACGTGAATAATGACCCCGGTCTAATAGCGCCTTACAACCTGTCAGTAAGTGCCTGGCTGTACCTATTGCCGCATTGCACATCGTACAAGCCTTTTCTGTAGCTTTTCCCCACCTTACTAGGTTGCTTTGATCGGGGAGAGTTAATTGAAAGGCGTTGAGGTAGAATTTTAACAGGGCGGGTGACCAATCATATAAAAGTGTGCGCCATTTCAAAGCTGGTGGGATACAAAATTCCCCTAGAGTTAACCATTCATTCTGCATTTCTAGGTTCATTGCGTGCACCTTGTAGGTCTCGTTTTCATCTTGTTGTATGAAAGATTTTGTTATCTCTTTGTCGGTCTGTCTTCTAGCATTTCCCAATCCAACTCTACTGGACTGCGTACCCACCATGAATTTTTTGTGGAATTGGGGCCGTGACTCTAGCTCTGATGATTTTTTGTCTTTTGGAAGGGATCTTCTATATTAATATTATAAACGCGAAAGTTTGTAAGTATGAATGGATGGATGGATGTTTGTTACTCTTTCACGCAAAAACTACTGAACGGATTTGGATGAAACTTTACAGTATATTAACTAGTATTCTATAAATGCACATGTAAAGTACACTGCAAATGTAATTTATACTCTCGATTGTCGGCACTTGATGGAACTTGTTATAATACATTTTTAAAATAAAATCACTTGTACTTATTCCACTATTTTATTTTTGTTTTCACCTGACCGGTTTCGCCTTATGGCATCATCAAAGGTTACTCTAAGTAAGTAAAATAGTGGAATAAGTACAAGTGATTTTAATTCAAAAATGTATTATACTGCAAATACCTAATATATTTCGTAACCGTGGGAGGTTCACGCTTCGGCATGCATGGGCCGGCTCGACCGGAGTGATACTACGGCCTCACAGATTACCGGTGTGAAATAGCGCTTGCGCTGTGTTTCACCGAGTGAGTGAGGATATACCAACCCCTCTTCCTGTGCCCCAAAGGCCGGCAACGCACTTGTGACGCCTCTGGTGTTGCGGTTGTCAATGGGCGGCGGTAATCGCTTACCATCAGGCGATAAGTCCGCTCGTTTGCCACTTATTCAATAAAATATATTATATAAATAGAAATTAGGTAAATTGTGACTACCTACCGTAAAATAATTTTAATGAAGGTAAATAGGGATAGCATTATAAAAGCCATAGGCGCAGGGGGGATAATGACTTTATGGGGCCCTGGGCTTGTACTACTTAGTTAAAAATGGAGTCCACTTTTTTTGACGGGATTGTAAATCTTCCTTCTATTTAACGCTAAAAGTTAACGCCAAAATTCTAGTGTATTATTGGCTAATCGTAGACAAAGTAATCTTAGATAAGGTACCTATTAACCAATGGCACACGAGAATTTAGGCGTTAACGATTGCAGAAAGAAGAACGCTTGCAACCTGGCTAGGGGGGCAGTTCTACTCTGGAATGCACTCCCGGCTGAAATCATAATGTCCACAAACCGCCTTAGTCAGAGCATTATTCATTATTAACGGGAAGAGGTAAGGGCTAAGAGCCGATCTCTGACGCAAACCAACCAAGACACTGAATCGGTCGGTGTTACCCGCAGCCGATCTCACATAGGTGCTAGATACCCTGTACATAGCTCGACTCAATGCCACATACTTAACAGGCATTCTTTTTCTTTCAAAGCCCTACACAAAACCTCTCGAGGTACCCTATCATAAGCTTTTTCTAGATCAACTAGACTACTACTAATCTCAGTATACAATTTTTTTTTATATTATCATCTATTGTTTTCAATGAGTACTAGCGGCCCTTATTTCCGAGGGGCTGTAGATCCGTCCCTGCATAGGCCACCTCTTCCTTTTTATGAAGAGACTTGTCCCCAGCACTGCCCAGCAGTGGATTACTAAAGGCTGGATGATGACAAAGGTACGTCCATAATACCGGTAAAGCTATAGTCATGAATGTATAATGAATATAATATGTATAACGAATGAATGTAATAATTGCGGGGTCGGGTAAGAAATTGCGTCCTCGGTTTATTTAACTATTCGGACTATGGACTATACCTACATATTATTTGGACTAGGGTCGGTTGTCGAACAGTGAACCAACCAGATACAGTGAACCACCGTCATATTTCTAAAATCGCGAAGTTGCTCACTTGCACGATCGTGTCAAAACCTGTGCCGGGCTGTGCCGTGGACCCTCTACCCCTCTCCCCTAGTCAGCCGACGACCACGGCTTGAGCGAAACGTGTGGTGTGTGCTTGTTTGTTTCCCGCCGAAAAAAGATACTATTTTCACGTAAGTGTCTTGATTTTTGTAATTTTTGTTTTTAATTATATGAACAAAAGTAGTGTGGTGTAAATATTTTTATAGCTTTGGCTGTCTAATGAGCATATTGTATTCTAAAAATTTCAGGTAAGACTTATTATTTTTTTAACTTGAAAGTTGAATAGTACCTGTATTGAAGAGTGAACCAGGTCTGCATGTTACACAGTGAACCGATTCACTGTGTACTTTACGATCCGGGTTCACTGTTTCTTGAAGTGTAATTTTAATATTTTTTTTTGGTTTAGGATGCCAAGGCAAAAAGATAAGGAGCTGAAGATAGGAAAACATACAAAAGATGAGATGATGATGTCATCTTTACGTATGGTAGAAAATGGGAACTCCATTAGAGCGGTGGCAGAAGCTTGTAATATGCCATACCCTACATTGCGTCGTTACGTGAAAAACAAAATTGGAACATGGAACAGTAACAAAACAACAAAAGAAAAGTAACAAAGTAACATATCACAAAATTTGCCTAATGCTGCCGCTTCTGCAATTTTCGACAAAAATAAAAGCAATAATCAAGAGAATCAAGATTCAACTTTAGAGACGTCATGACGTTTAAATTTAAGGAACCATTTAGATGTTACTCTAGATCGAGAAAGTCCATCTATACTATTGTATACCTATACGTCTTATTAAATAATCATGCAATGTAAACTTGTCATTTGCTTATTATGGGATAATTAATTTGAAGTATTTTGATTTCATTATTTTGTCTCGGATCTTACAGTGATAGGTAAATTAATGAAGACGGGTAGATTTTGTTCGCAGATATATTTCTCATTTCTATGGTAAAAATAAAAGAGAACTATTAAAGATTCTGTGTTCTTTTCTACAAATAAATGTCCTATCAACTTAATGATATTGTGGTTCACTGTTGAAATAAGGGTGACTCAGTGTAAACCGTCCATAGTACACAGTGAGCCAAATTTCATTTTTTTTATAACCTCTATACCGTCTTAGTTCTTTCCTTGATCTTTTAGTGGTCTATAGCTAAGAAACCTTATAAAATTACCTAAACGATGATACCAAAATCAGATTCTTATCTTTATTTTCAAAAAAGTTATGCGACGTAGAAAAACAGGTGGTTCACTGTACGACGACGCACCCTACGTTTATTTGTCACATATAAATCTCCCTAATTATTTTCCTATCATTAAACCTATTTTACTCAATACGTGACTCGGGTAAATAGCCCACCGATGGACATTTCAATAGATTTTTTTCTAACATCTATCATTCAGTCTTTATTATTAAATCCGGAACAGATGACATGTATTAAAAAAAACGAGTAAGAATCGTGCAGTCGTGAACAATTAAGACGTCAATCACACTTTCTGTTAAAGCTTTTATTAAATTTCTTTGAGTTTTGTTCTCTTATGCTCAACGTCTTTTCATTCTCGATGTATAGCTTGAACGATTGAAGCTATGTTTTGTAATGGAAATGATCCGTAAAATTATTGCTGCTTCTTTATAAGTGTACTTTTTTAACACAAGGGATCACGCAGAGACATGGTTTAGTTTGTTTTGTCAATGCAGAAAAATTATTAGGACAAATTATATCTTTTAGAACTTTCAATAACGTATCGCTGACGTATTTGTAAATTATATTGGTATTTACGTAAAATATTTATTGTCCAATAGGTACTTTTACAACTAACTAGATATTAAACTGATCTGAATATTTCTTTCTTTAGGGTTCCGTTCCGTACCTCAAAAGGAAAAAACGGAACCCTTATAGGATCACTTTGTTGTCCGTCTGTCAAGATCATTTTTCTTAGAAACGCGTGGAGGTATCAAGCTAAAATTCATATCAAATGCTCAGGTCTATTGTCCCTTGGAGCTGTGAAAAAATCAAACTTATAAGCCAATGCAATCAAAGATACAGCCGTTATGCAAATTTTCGACACTTGCAAGGGAATCAAAACTTACAGGGTAGGTACTTCTCATGAACTCAGAATCTTGAAATTTGTTACGGAGCAACGTCTTATAGCACAGATAAAGGAACATTGCAAAAAGCATATTTTTTTAGTTACATCTTATAATAAGCCGTTTATGCTGCAAATTTTCGACACTTACAAGCGAATCAAACTTACAGGATACTTCCCGTGAAATCAGACTCTTGAAATTTGGTACGAAGCAACATCTTATAGCACAAATAATGGAAAAATTGCAAAAAGCATTAATTTTTAGTTACATCAAGAAATATACCTATAGGTTTGTACGGAAACCTCGGTGCGCGAGTCCGACTCGCGCTTGGCTAGTTTTTTTTAATTTAAGTCTTTGCTTATTACAACATACTTAACCCCATCTAGCGGGAAGAGACTGAACGAATATAAACTTTACTTTGAACGTAAGCCTAATTGAGTTTCGCCTTGAAAACAAATTGTCTTGATTGACATACTATGGATTAGAATTGGTTAGTTATGTTTCGGTTTTAAAGGTATCTTGTTTTTCTGTAGTCAAGAAACTAGGTATACCCTAGAAAGTAAATTTCTGGTAACCCGACGCATCTCGGGCCATCTACGGCTTGTGAATGACTGAAATCCGATGCTCCATTTCTGCTCCTGGAATATGTAAAAGTGGTTAACGCTAACACTAATATAATACCGATCGTAACCATAACAAGTTACAAAGACTGAAGAAACAAATGTATTATTTATTTTTCTTACTAGCTGTACCCTGCCACGATGATTCTTCGCTGTGATACAATGTGGTCCCAAAAATTATCATCATATCTCATCACGCATCTTTAAGCGTGTTGTGTATCGTGTTAAAATTTGAGGCCAATCGTTGCAGACTTAGATGTTTAAAGAGTAAATTGCTTTGAAAATATAAAGAACATGTTTTTGGATTGTAATAATGGGTTACCAGGCGAGCCCATTTAACGCCTGATAAAAAAGTATGTGCAGCATTTCACCCTTTTACATCTCTTTACGATGTACTAATGATGGTTGGTTTGGTGTCTAAAGTGTTATTGTTGTCGTTGTGAATTACTGCAATGAATACGCATAATGTAAGCAAGGAGAAGCAACATTGAATAAACATTTCGCTACAGGAAAGTACCAATAAAATATTATTGAACTTTCATTTAGCACCAATGTTGTTATTATTGTCAACTCATTCACCAAAAGTAAGTTTTTATCCCCTGCGTGCGTCAATTTTAAATTTATAAGGCAACTCATGCCTGCCCGGATATAAAATTATGAAAGAAGTGAAATACGTTTTACTTTGAAATTATCTCAATTCTTCAAAAAAAAATCAACCTTATAGGCGGTCCACACTACAACGATATATCGTAGCGATTTAACTGTGCAGTTCGTTTGTGCAGTTTTATCGTACGTGTGGACGGAAATTGGCTCAGCTCAGCTACGATATATCGTTGTAGTGTGGACCGCCTATTAAATGCTACGTCGTCGTCTTGTCGAGCCAAAGAGACCGAATCACAGATTAAACGAATTTTATAGAATAATAGACCGAATAGAGAAAAATTTATTCAATCGCCGGTCGATCTCAGAGACAGTAACCATCTTAGAGTTAATAGTACACAGTGGTGGATTTACCACTAGGCTGAGTAGGCTGGAGCCTAGGGCGACTAATTTTAGGGGGCGGCAAAATTTTGTCGATTTTTTCTCGATAATTGAAAAAAAAAACAGTGTACAATGTACATATTATGCAGTGTACCAAATTCTCTCAACTTTAATATTAGGTATTTGAAAAAATACTAAACGCTTGGTAAAATATATCCTTGTAAACGTGGGTTTTTAAAACATCTCAGTAGTAATTTAAAATTAAAATTTGTCATTTTGACCAACATTTTCTTAATAGCCACTGAAGGCGACATGAGGTCCTAGAGTGCACTGCGCCGCCCGTTTCACCGGGTGGCGGCGAATTAGGTTCGAGTAGACATTTTCATCCCTATTCCTTTCCGCCGCCTCTTTCTGCGCGATGTCATCTTAAGCAAGGAAGTATAAAACATCTGTCACTACCATGGCCGTAACACGGAGAGATAGTCACCAATAACTGCAATGAGTATCCAACGTTGCGATGCCCAAGCACTGGCACAGCGAATCGGCTTAGTACACTGGACAGGCGGGATTCAACTCACTCCTAGTAACCACGTGCTGATTATTCCTAAAGCATCCGTGCCTGGAAAGAACCTGTTTTACCAGGCACGAATCCCAAATGGATTCCGGCCACCGCGGACGCCGCGTCCGTAGACACGTTGTAATAACCTTGACAAGACTGTCATCATTTATAGCATAAATAAGGCGCAATAACGTTTTATTGTTCTTGTTCATGATTTTAATTAAATTGGCATGTTAGCCCTCAAGAACATTATTTGTTCTGTGTCATGATGACACATTAAATTATTTAAGTCTGTAAATGATGACAGTCTTGTCAACATTATTGCACAGCAATTTAAGAAATGAAGAAGTTGCGATATTGTAAATGACGACAGTATCCGAAATATTCAGATGCAGATTCGAGAAATTGCGCCGATATTCCTTTTTTTTTTATTTTGGAATACATTATTTTATGTTCAATTTATAAAGAAACAATAAATTAGTTTAGAAATAAAATAAGCTTTTTTTAAGTGGTATTCACGGTAGTAACACGGGCTATTTATTTTTACCCTTCTAACAGCTCAATACTGTAGTAGTAGGAAGGGTAATCAAAATTAACGATTTTACAACTAGTAGTAAGATTGGTAGTAACTAGGGCAACAAATGGCTCTAACTAACAATACTCGCTAAGAATGCCAGAAACGCTCACTACTCTAGGCGGTCAGAGCCACGGTCCACAACGGAGTACTGTATATTGTTATCGACCGAATAGTAATAATAGTACAGTCCGACGCTCGGTTCACCCAAGTGCCCTATGCTCCACAGGAGGATGCCGAAAACAGGCCAGGCTCTGCAAGCGGTGGTAGGCGACTCAGGTTTGGGGAGTTACAGGTCACGCCATTAGTCGCAATGAAGCAGCTCAAGGTTAAATCTTTAGAGTCAGGAATGAGAGATTTTGGTCATCATGTACGAGGGGCCATTTGTAAACCGTAGATGGCTTGAGATCAGGGTACCAGAAGTTTTTTTTCTAGGTTACATCTAGTTCTTAGGCTACTAGTACCCGAGTCAGAGCGTGGCTTTGATAGGTCTCAGTTTGACATAACTATATCAGCGGTGGTCCGGTAGGGAGTCTCTGAATGTATTTCAATTCAACACGGAAGAAAAAGACCAGCTTTGTTGGCATTGCACGTGGGCGCTCAAGCAACTTTTGGCAAGCATGGTGCCTGCAGCTTAGGACCAACACACGGGCCGTTTGATCTATGGACAGTGTACTCCTATATGCCGCATTCGGGACGAGTGGAATATCATCCACGTTCTTCGCATCGATTTTGGCCAAGGAGCCCATAAACGGGGACGTGTGCTCCACCTTTGTTGTACGGAAACGTCTTCAACTACTTTCTGCTCCTACAGAAACTGGTTGAAGGTTGATTTAAGGCTTAGAGTTCCAGTTCGAGGCCCAGAATAGGGCGCACCTCTAGCGTCCCAAGAGGATATTGGCGGTCAGAGCCATACGCAGTTACCGCACCGTATCGACCGTGGCGGCGTGCGCCTTGGTCGGTGCTACCACGGGGGATTTGGAGGTGCAAATGCTCGCCGAAGTTCCAGGCGGAGAACGTCTTTAGCCCTCCGCCCGAAGAGGTACGCGGGTGGCGAGCAGCCGCTTGTCGAGCCACGATGGCTGGTCACCCTCGAGTGGACAGGGCGGTAGCACGGGAACCGAGGTTGGAACCGAGCACGGTTGCATCGGGAAGTACCTGCACTAGGTGGATAGGAGGGAACTGAGTCCCACCCGTCACCACTGCTACTGCAGTGAGGACTCAGCCCGGCATACGCTGGCGGTTTTAACCGTCTGGAGTCGCAGCGTCATGCCCTCACTGCAGTCCTCGGAGGAGATCTCTCGCTACCAGCCTGAGTCATACGTTCCATGGCCGGTAGCAACAGCTGCTTTACCATGGTCGCAACATTCTGCGAAGACGTAATCTCCCAGAAGGAGGTAACGGAAAGGGCCCTGGAGGGCAACCTCCACTAGGACCCAATTCGATGCCGGCGAACCAGGCGGCGGAGACTCGCTTACCAGCGCCTCATGCCGCCCTGAGTGTGACCGTATTAAAGAGTCCATCAGCAGCGGTGCCTGCGTCAGTACGGGTAGGTGCTGGGAGAGGTCCGGATGTCGTAATAACAGGAGCTCTCGGATCCTTCGCATCTCTGGCGCAGAGTGGCACGCCGTGTGGTTTTAGTCGGTCCAATTCCGAAACACCTCCTCGCCGCAAAGCCCGTGGGGGTTTGCACACGTAAAAAAAGGCTTCGAGTTCCCAAATGAGAGGTGATGACGATACTTGTAAATCCGTGCAATTAGAGCGATAACGATGACTGAGCCAGAATTGAGACAAAGTCCCCACCCCCTCCCTCTTCCCAAACACCTTATAGCTTTACTCGGTTCGATTTCGACACACTTCTCGCCAATCCCTGTAGAATGACGGCTTGAAATGGTTTCCACATATAAAAAAGAGGCGAAGGGGCGGCAAAAATTGCATAGCCTACTGGCGGCAAATATGTAAATCCGTCACTGATAGTACAATAGTTAATAGTTAATGTCTCTTAAGTAACCGTCACAGAGTACAATGTATATATTGTAACCGTAGTTAGAGACTAAGAACGAATTAAATTGTCATTCATCTGTTTGGATCTTAGATCATATTATATAGGTAGTATTTTATGTTAATGTAAGTTATGTAGCTGAACGGGCGGAAAACGTGATCGGAGTAGAGAGAGAGCTAAACCCAGTCTCGAGTTTAGTTACGAGTCTGTCTCTCTCACGCAAGCTTCTAATTGGTTGGTGTATTTCACGTCATGCAAATTGGTATGTGCGTCCACCAATCAGAAGCTTGCGTGAGAGAGACAGACACCAAACCAAACTCAGTGTCTCTTTCTCTATTCCGATCACGCTTTCGGCCCGTTCCGAAGCCTCTCCTTTTATATATATGCTCTAAGGTTTGGATTGGTCACCTATTTGTTAAGGATGCGCCAACTCGAAAAAAAAAAGCATTCGATTTATCTGATTTACCTCGAGTTGAAAGTTGCATAGCTCTCAAGTAACGTAGCTACAGTAAATGCATAAACATAAAAGTTGGATGATTTTTTAAAATTTTATCAATTTCCATGACTCAGATTGGGAGTACAGTTTCAGAAGTATATACAGGGTGGAAAAACACTGCTCTCGAAAACTTGGAGGTTACATTCAGACCATGATACTGAATAGGTTTAGCAAAAAAAACGCTAAAAATATGTTAACTTATGCAAGTCGTTTTATGTTTTTTTCTGGTTACATAAACATAGTACAACATAATAGGACCCAAATTACCTTATTATCTCATTTAGAAAGCCAAAAAACAAATAAAATCAATAAAACAGCAATGTATTTTAATATACAAAACAGCCGGCCGGGTCATTGCACAGCGCTCCCGCGCTCGGTGCAATGACCGCGACAGGGCGCGCGGGAGCGCCCCATCCCGCCCGCCACAGTTGCGCTATTTTACTAACTTTTAATACGAATAAGACTAATACTGCCTAATTAATAATGCTGTCTAGGCACTAGGTAGTAACCTAGTACCTAGACAGAGCCTGACTTAATTTTACAAATAGAACTTCTAAGAAATCTAAGTTCTAAACAAAATGCAAAATATTAAAGTAGGTAGGTACCTATTAAAAATGTATAGAATCTAAGGCGCTTACTTTATGAAGCGTGCATTTGTGTATACAATTGTCTATGTATATAAATTTGTATTAGGTAGCTACTAAACTTTATTTTCCTACGTTATTGAATTCTTAGCTAATAAAGTAGGTACCTACTCACTTACTTGAAAACGCTGGAAAACTTTAAACGAAATCACTCACTAATCTGGCTTTCTGATGGGTTATCAACCATTGCTAAATAATAATGAATAGGTATCTATCTGTGCACTTGTGTTGTTTTTTTGCGTTCGTATAATGAAATCATCATCATTATCAATGAAATTCAAGTGAGACATTTATCCTGCGCCGGGAATCACATACATAGCACCTTGCGTCTGAAGTCTTAAGCCAAGACGTGTAGGCCGTGCCGCAGTCCAATCGACGAATTCTTATCTTTAGGTCCAGTGCACACCTACGGCTTCCTAGTTAGCAATCCCGATTCCGCAATCTGAATACTCTTCTTACATAACGTGGGAGAGCCACGCTTCGGCATGAATGGGCCGGCACGACCGCAGTGATCCCACGGCCTTACAGAAAATCGATGTGAAACAGCGCTGGCGCTGTGCTTCACCGAGTGAATGAGGATACTGGAGGCCCATACCCAAACCCTACCCCCATCCCCCAAAGGCCGGCAACGCACTTGTGACACCTCTGGTGTTGCGGGTGTCGTATAAATTTTTTAATACAAAACGCAGAATCTAACCAGGAAAGCCTACGTGTGCATCTAGCCCTAGAACTTTGAAACTTCAGTTATTTTATTAATTACCTAAAGTCAGAGGATTCGCGTGATAGCGGCGTGTTTGCTGCACGCACGAGTCCCTTTGATTTTAGCCGACAAAGGTGTTCCGACGATGTCACTCGTAGGTATTTGGTGGCATAATTATGTCAAAGAACTTTAATTTTTTTTATTGGCTACGCCGAATTTATATATAAGTTAAAATACTGAATAATAAATAGAAACTCTTATTATCGTAACACAATTACCTAAAATGGAATTGATATCATGTAATAAGTATTTATTTGACATGTCACGCACTCTCATACATTCATTATTCATTCAATGTTCTTCCTACTCCCTATTCCTATAACCTGACCTGTCAGTCAGTATGACAGTAGAAGTTGTCTGAGCGCCCTCGACGCGAAAGCACTCAATTAAATCCCCTACTGCAAAAACGCGCCTACTGGCCCACCCGCATAATTTTCAAATATACTTCATATCGCATAAAACCCCATAAAACCCGTGTACCAGTGTTTTCAATTGTTTTGTGTTAGTGCTTGTGAAAAGAAAACTCAATTAGTGACTTGGAAGTGCATTGTACGACCAGTACCAGCTGAACTATCGAAGAAGCTCAAAAGTTCAGTTCCGACTCCTTATTTGCACGTCCAAGGTCTTGGTCCTTCGAGCCGGATATCCTATTCATCGCCCTTATACATTCTACACGCTTCAACACACTAAAAACGCATACAATCTCATAAGTCTTGTAACTACCAGTTGTTCACACCGAAAAATAATTAACATATTTTCATTAAATGTAAACCCACTACTTACTTTAACGCTATAAACAACCCTTATTTACATTATACTATTTATGTACTATCATATTTTCATCCGAAATATAACCTAGTAAAAGATTTTTCAGTTTTTCTTAATCTCGCAAGGTAGTTTAGTTCAATAACGTTGCCGCCATATTTAATAAAAATCACGACACGCTCGACTTAACTCACGCGTACAACCCGGTCACATTATCTAGAGACCTCGCTGGAATGCGAACCTCCCGCCCCGTTCTCCTTTCACCTCCCCGCGCTCGCCACGGCGCGTCAGTACGGTTAGCACTTTCGTTGCCGATACGCGTCGACTTGTTTTCGTGGTATATTTTTAAACATTTCATTGTTACGTTTGGACTTTTATTGTTATTTTGTTATTGCTGTTACGTTAAAATATTGTTTTTGTTGCAACGTTGGACATTTTTGTTAAGTTTAGACATTTTGGTTTAGTTTGGACATGTTTGTTACTATTTCGTTGCTTTGAAGTGGGACAGTGAAAGTATTTTGAAATCCCTAGGCGAAGAGAGTTCGGACAGTGAGATCAGCGATAGCGATAATGAGACAATGACTGGCATCGAGCCAATCATATATTCTGAAGAAGATTTTTAGTCTGTAATTTTGTGCAATAAACACTTCTTGTACCCACTTAACCAAGATTGTTTCATTTATTTCCCATCATTTTAATCATATCATTATAATAATATTAATAAATAAAATAAAAAGCCTTTTATTTCTTGCATTTCATAGTACAATTTAATTTACAGTGTGCTTGTAAAATAGATAAATTAAAATTAATGTGATAATGATAATATTATTATAATAATATTACCTACATTAAATTAATTAAGTAACACAATCTTTGTTTTGTTGGAAGTCTTGTTTATAATAATATCCTACTAGAGGATACTTGTTTTGCGCACCATATCAGAGCGCCGACGCAACGTGACGTCATCGACGCCAGGTCTCTAGATAATGTGACCGGGTTGTACCTACCGCAGTTCACACTTGCAATTATTTTACAAATACCTACATATTTCTAATAGTTCTCATTTATTATTTCTAAAATGCCTAAAGACACAAAAACAGAAATTGTTGATCCGCGTATAAAGCTTTTAGAAGCAAAGAAAAATGCTTTGTTTAATTTAGTTCAAAATATTTACGACCTCAGTTTAAAGGTGTCCGATGGTCAAATTAGCACACAATTTTTATCTCGCGTAATATCATTAGATACTATCAGATCTGATTTCGTAAATACACTCGATTCATTAATCGAGGCCTATTTAAAAAGAGACGACTCATCAGTCCCGAATTACAAGCCATTAGAAGCATTTGACGAGTTATATTGCAGTATCAAACAAGTAGCAGAACGCTTAAATAAATCAAAGACCAAAGGTCAAAAAGAGGATGACAAATATTCATTCAACTGTAAATTACCTCGAATTCAACTTACTTCATTTGATGGTACCATAAGTAAATGACCCGTTTTTTATGAAAACTTCAAAACTCTAATCCATGAAAACTCTTGTCTCTCACCCGCTGAAAGAGTTCATTACTTGATGGGATGCCTATCCGATACGGCTCTCACAGTATGTTCAGGTATACCACCTACCGCTGATAATTACCCTACTCTCTGGGAAGGTCTTATCGAAACATATCATGACGTACGCATTCAGGCTTCACAATATTTAGACCAAATGTTAAATTTAAAAGGTAATCAGTCGCTTAATACTTTCATAGAACAGTTTTGTTCCACTGAAGCCACGCTTAAACTCCTTAAAATTAATGATTTATCAGATTTCAATATCAATCACATCGCACTCACAAAACTAGACAAGGAAACACTCGACTAATTTGAACAAACTCATAGACACATTAAAATACCTACTTTCTCAGACCTGACTCGTTTCGTAAAAGAACAAAATAAAATACAAACGCTACGCAAACACACACCCGCTAATTACTCTTACACTAATCACGCAAAACCACAAAATAAAACTAATACGCAATACTCTAAACAAGGAAAACAAAAACCTACACACTCGTTCTTTGTAAACACAAACGAGCAAACAAACTCATTCAATAGATCATACACCGAAGGTGATGATAACACAGTCGCTTATCTCTTAACTAATATTCCTTCTCAACCCTCGCAAGCTCCACGCACACTCTTACGCACACCTTCAAACACACTCAATTACACGCAAAATAATTATCAACAAAATACATGCATCGTCTGCAACTCGCCACAATCGCACCCATTATAGAGATGTCCAACTTTCATGAATCAATCAACTCTCGAACGCAATAACATAGCTATAAAATATAACTACAAAATTATTGTTCAGTAGCTCTTCAATGTTCGTACTGGACACTTGCGTGGTGCATTAGAATTTGCAATTAGGTAAATGTAAACTTTCGTGAAAGTCTTAGTGTTGTAATTTTCCTTTTTTTTAATAGGTATAGTAAGTTAACTAAGTACTTTTTCGTTTTTCTTGTGTCTGTTTTAGTCTGAAGTTATTTTTAGAATAGGTACTTTTTTTATAACAGTGACTGTGTTTATTTATAATGTTAAGTGCGAGTGAATACTGACAAATGGTTATGTGCTATGGTGAAACACGCGGTTTATGTCAAGGAACGCGTCTACGATGGGGAATGCGATACGGCTGAAGAAATGAGAAGCCGTATCACATCTGTATTTTCAGACCGGAATGCAAGAAGTGTCAAGGACCCTACATTCCTGGATCGCGTTCATCAGTCTATAATCAGGCGAGGTCGGCTGTGCCATGAATGAGAAGCAGTTCAGTTGAGTACCAACTATCAACTCACTACTTTCTTGCGTCAAGGCTCATTTTCATTGGTCGTTAATTCAGTTGTTATACAGCAGTCGGGGAGTCCCAGAATACTTGCTATTTACTAATAAATCGGCATTAAGTATCCCCCGCATGCGGCACGCTAACAGCCAATGACAACCAAAATAGTTATAGGTAAATAGGCATTCACGCAACTATGCAGAGCGCGCAATACACTGCTGGCTGTCAAATGGAATAAAAATCTTGAGACGTCGTTTTCTCCGAGTATAATTTTTTCAAGTACAGCTGATATTTTTTTCAATGGATTTTGGGGGGCTGTATCAGATCCTTTCGTTTTCGAGAGTCGTCTTTTTCCACCCTGTATATTGAACAATTATGTTCATAACAAAAATGTATTGAAACATTTTGTTAGTAACTGTATTAATTCTGTAACCAAAGGTAGAATTTAAATAGAAATTGGAATTTTATGTATGTATTTGTTATGAATGCAAATGATCACCATGCCCTTAATGTACTAATACAGTGGGAGTGAAGTGAGCAGCACGACGGAATCTTTAAGCAGGTGTCAATAATACACAGCGTCTTCTGCACGTGGATATAGTTTACACTGCAGTGCACTGCACGCAGTCTACACAGTATAACTTATTGGTGATTTTAACTTACCATGTTTGACCTGGTCGTATGAAGGTTTTTCTGTATTAAATAACATAAGTAACTGTACACAGCAATTACGAATTGCGGCTACAACTTTTGCGGATGGCTTAAGTGTTCAGGGTTTTACTCAACATAATCTCATCACGAATGATAATGCCAGGACTTTGGATCTTTGTTTCTCAACAACACCGCTGCAAGTCAGTAGAAGCGATGACCCCCTACTCCGCGAGGTTCCTCATCATCCTGCACTATGTTTGGTGCTTGACGACTGTTTCACCTCACCCCTAGTGGAGGTACACTTACCGCGACCAAACTATCACAGGGCTAATTATGATGAACTTAATAAATACTTCGAAGGGGTGGACTGGGATAAGAGCTTGGCGACAGGCTCAGTTGATGAAGCGGTTGATGTTTTTTATAAGGAAATACAATGTGGGGTGGAGCGCTACGTTCCGCTAAACAATAAACCTAAAGGTGGCCGCTATCCTGTCTGGTATAGCCGCAGTCTAATTAAAATTATTCAAGAAAAGAATAAAGTGCACTCAAGGTGGAAAAAATATGGCAATCCTCGTGACTACCAAGAATTTTCACTGCTCAGGGCTAGGCAGAACAATATTCAAAAATCATGTTTTCAGAACTATATGACATGTACAGAAGAAAATATAAAACACTTTCCCAAGGCTTTCTGGACCTATGTTAAGAGTAAAAGAGGGGGCACCCAGTACCCGAAAACAGTGACATTCAATAATGAAATTTATAATGATGGACATAGTATCTGTACAGCGTTTAACAAATATTTTCACAGTGTGTTTGCAAAGCCATCCATATATCAATCCACAGGTAGTGCACCACCTTGTAATCGACATACTTTGCCTGACTCGTATAGTGGACTATCTGGCTTGCATGTCACTGACGACGCAGTGCTTAACATTCTACGCACATTAGATAAATCAAAAGGCCCCGGCAAGGATGACCTACCTGCTGTTTTCCTTCATGGTTGTGCTGTAAGTTTGGCACATCCAATAACATTGTTATTCAATAGGTCCTTAGTTGAATGTGTATTCCCATTAAAGTGGAAGGCTGCACACATAGTGCCGGTGCACAAGAAGGGTTCGAAATCAGATGTAAAAAATTATCGACCTATATCGATCCTTAACACACTTAGCAAAGTTTTCGAAAGGATTGTGCACAGGAGTATTTACCCTGTGATATCTAATGGTATAAGCCAGAGTCAACATGGTTTTATGAAGAAGCGTTCAACAGTATCTAACTTGGCTGTTTTTAGTAATTATGTTCTAAACAATATGGAATTGGGCGGGCAGGTTGACGTGATCTACACTGATTTTGAAAAAGCTTTCGATCGAGTAGATCACGTCATCCTGCTTGAGAAGCTGCAGAAGCTGGGGATCCATGGCGATCTACTTAGATGGATGAGTTCATATTTATCGAACCGGTCACAGGCTGTAGTTGTGGGTGGTTTTAGATCCGACTTTGTGAATATTCCCTCAGGCGTTCCTCAGGGATCCTTGTTAGGACCCCTTTTCTACTGTGCCTATCTGTACGATATCAATTCATGCTTTGAATCTGCGGAACACCTCCTATACGCGGATGACATGAAAATATACATGCGTATTCGGTCAGGTCGGGATTGTGAACTCGTTCAGCAGGACCTTAACAGACTATACCAGTATTATTTACAAAATAATATAACGATCAATGTATCCAAGTGTCAAACTATTAGCTTCACTCGCTCCAAGAGGCCTATTAGATACTCCTACACGTTTAGTAACAGTGTCGTTGAAAGAGTTGAGGTTGTCAGGGATCTGGGTGTGATGTTGGACTCCAAACTGCTGTTTTCCGAGCACATCGATACTATAATCAATAAGGCATCTCGAAGTCTAGGGTTTTTGATGCGTACGTGTAAACCCTTCAGGAATTGTCACAGTTTGAAAATTGTGTATTATGCCTACGTCCGTAGCGTTCTGGAGTATTGCTGTCCTATTTGGACACCACAGTATTCGGTTTACGTTGCAAGAATTGAAAGTTTACAGAAAAGGTTCATAAAGTTTCTTAACTTTAAATGCCGGAGGCGTCATGTTTCCTACACTATTGACAGTAAGCATTATCATCTGCTTTCTCTCGAGGATAGACGTATCATGTTGGATATGTTGTTATTGTTTAACATATTGCGTGATGGACTTGACAGTTCGGACCTTCTTTCAGCCATACAATTTTGCACACAAAAATCACGGACCAGACATACACACCTTTTTAATGTGCCTTTTCATCGCACGAATTATGGCAAAAATGCTGTTATGACACGACTACTTCGTACCTACAATGACAAGTTTGACGGTATTGACATATTTCACCTGTCCAAGAAATCCTTTCGCGATGGAATCTTAAGAGTACTCACCAGTGATTAATGATTTGTTGAATTTTCTTTGTATATTTTATTTTCGTATTTTTGGTAGTTGCTACTTTGTTTTATACTTTTTCTCTTGTTTTATTTGGTTTGTTAACTTCGTAATGTTTTTAATTACCTAATGATGTCTAGTTCCTGTATACATGTCGTGAAACTCTCTAATAGGCTTTAGAATCATTATTACATGTAAATATGTCATGACTATTGTAAAAAAAGCTGTTGAGTTTCCTATTAATAAATAAATAAATAAATAAACATGCCGGTACGGCGGTGTGGTGTGTGGCGGCATCGGGGGTGCAGGAGAAATCAAACCTATGTGCGTTCACCGCTCTTATAAAGTAACCAATAACTATAAAATAAATAAATATTTTGGACATCACAAAGCAATTTATTGGCTTTATGTACATGCAAATATCAATAATTAGTAGGTACCCTAGAACAGTAGGTACCAACCAACTCATTTTGATATTATCTTTATTTAGCATATTAAAATGTATCAAATGCGACTTTTTGTAATTTTTATGTCATGAGTACTGCTTTCTGCATTCAGTTCCACTCACGCAAATCTATCTAATCCATCGCTGCACACCAATTCAGAGGCATAAGAAATATAACTCAATTTAACACGATCCAATCCAACTCGAGTTAATAAATCGAGTACGAATGGAGTAACGAATACATCTCTACTATTTTACGTCAAATTGTAATGACAAGACTTGACTTAAAGGTCTTAGTTACCAGGTCATAAAATCCCAAAAAAAAAAAAAAAAAAGTAATGACAAGATTATGACAGTTAACATTTTTATTTATCTCGTAGTAATCAGAAAAGAAAGTAAGAAAATTCATAAATAATTTTGCTTCTGAAATCACATCTATTATAAAAATATCAGATAATAGTAAGTGATATTATAGTTTTTAACTTAGGATCGCAGTATGTATGCAAATTTTTTGCACACTACTTTTACTCTTTGGCCTGAAGTGATTGTAAATTATTCACTTCTCTAGTAATGTTACTCATATAATGTTAATCTCCCATATTGTATCAATTAATTTTATCCTCAGATTGATTACAGTTTTTGTTTACATATAAAACTCCGTGTCTTTCCATCTATAACGTACGTGTAGACTAGCATTCTCTGATTTCAATTTTTATTAGATATACCTACCGTCAGTTTTTTATATTGATATTAATTGCAGTTAGTTTAGGCAACATAAGTATGTTTCTTCCGACTTTGATATTTTCTAGAGGTTAAACTATTATACCATTTTAATATCTTACTATTTACAACTTTCTCTTTCAGATACTTAGAATGTGGTGTATATAGTGAAGTGTCGAAATATTGTGTGAGAACAAAATATAAAATACGCAGCCATGAGTGCAGGTGGAGCACAGGTTTTGCCAGCAGGTGTGAATGCTGATAATAATGCGGTGCCCGGAGATCCTATTATTAATCAGGCATTGAATAGAAATAGAAATAATAACCCTTTATTGAATGTGAGAGAGAGGCTATTTCATGCATTATTTTTTAAATTTGCCTTGGCATACGCTTATACCTTTCCTGGGCCTGTACGAAGATTTTTTGAGTTCCTAGTCCTTGTTAAAGCGCTAGTGGCTTTCTTTGTGCTGGCTTATATCCACATAACATTTTCAAGAACACCCACAACTTGCTTAAACCATGTAAAGGATTCATGGCCTAGAGATGGGATATTGAGAGTGGAGATTCTTAGGAATCCTATCCAGGGTTACACTATTGAACAGAGCTATGCCAAAGAGAAGAAGTTGAGGAAAGATAAAGAGGATTTCAATTCAGTGTTAGGAATGCTAACAACAGAAGGGTAAGTTATTAATAA
Organism: Diaphora mendica; assembly: GCA_949125395.1. Taxonomy (NCBI): domain Eukaryota; kingdom Metazoa; phylum Arthropoda; class Insecta; order Lepidoptera; family Erebidae; genus Diaphora; species Diaphora mendica. Next base: position 14,369,112 of record OX421326.1, read on the forward strand.
AAGTGTATATATATATATGTAGCATGTCTTTTACATAATATTTTGTCATTGATGTATATTATTGCATATTTTTATCTCACACTCAGATCAAATAAAAAAAGGTAGTTCTTGTTGAAGCAGAACAAAGGCTCGTAGTTCCAAGTAAACACACGCGTTACGCACTAACTATACTATAAACTACGCGACTTTTCATCAGTATAGTACAAGTATCAACAATTTATACAATACTGACGAAAAATACCCCAGTTTATAGCATAGTTAGTGCGTATTGCTTGTGTTTACTTGGAACTACGAGCCTTTTCTCTGCTTCAACAAGTACAAGGCGGTGTGTTATCTACCTTTTTTTATTTGATCTGAGATCTCACACTAGTTTTTACTTGCAGCTCCACCTGCATGTATATCAAGTATCGCGATATTCGTTTTTAGAGTATTATATGAGACTCACTAATAATGTGGCTTTCTATTGGTAAAATATATTTTTAAATTAGTTCAATAGATTCAGAGATTACACCCTACAACCTCAAAAACTTTACCTCTTTTTAATATTAGTTAGGTATAGATAAAAAAATTGCCATTAAGTCTTATTTAAAAAAAAAAACATGAGAGTTAATAAAGACACTGGAATCCTCTTTCTGCTTACTTATTTGCAGCCTCTTAATTAAGCTCTTCATAAATTTGTCTTGTTAAATTTTTATGTTAAACAAGTCATTTACCTACAAAATAATATGCATGTGGAACAATATACTGATTTACATTTCAAGTTTATTTAAACAGTTCATTTGTGAATTCTTATAAGACAATTGTTGCAGTAAGTTATTCTTTAAGTAGTGGAGGTTTGTAATGGGAATATAGTAAGTATAGTATCTCACTATAGATTTTATAATTGTGTTATACCTTCGGGCACTATTTATTTTTGTGATTTTTTATGTTTACATTAGTAGTTAGACTAGTTAGTGACCGTTACTTTTAACCAATTATATTTTAATTTCCAACTATGGCAAATGTGTACATACAAATAAATATAATTGGATTGTCTGTTTGTAATATTAAAATAACAGCTTTTTACAGAATGTATACACACTGTAAATATACCAAAATAACAATTTTAACAACTTTTGTCTGTCTGTTTCGACTAATCTCTGGAATAGCTGGACTGATTTTGAAGGGTCTTTCACTGATAGGTAGCTGATGATAAGGAGTAACTTAGGCTACTTTTTTTAGACAAGCTTCGCCTCCAGCGTCACCCGCAGTACGACAATAACCGCGGGACTCGTCTCGTATGTTGTTACATACTTATTAGTATGAAAATGTGCTCCGCCTGAGTGTAATTTATGTATAATTTTAGCATTTTGGTTAATAAGGCTCTATCTAGTTCGGGATCATACTGCTGTGTATGAAATGTGTGTTAAATATTTCTAATTGGCTTGATTCCTTGGCGTCGTCCAAATATGTAGTTTCATTCTGTATTTTCTATTGTAAAAAGTAACAGTTTATTATTCTTATAAGACACAATTGTTGCAATAATTTGTTTTAGTGGACTTACGATGATAGTACTAGTGTATTTCACCATAGATTATAGAATTGTGTTGGAATGGACAATTTTGTTTGCGTAAAGATAAAAGTTTTTTTTTATACCTTGAACCAGTTCCTATTTTTAAAATTTTTAATGAGCCTATAAGTTTAGTAGTTAGTGATCCTTACTCCTAAACCAGTTGAAGGTTCGATACATACAATAATTATGAGAATTTAAATGTGTTAGAAGAACTATGTAGTTAGAACTTGTTCTTACCCATGTTGTTATTTTTTTAAAATTTTGAACATCTCGATTTTCTGAGTTGACGTGATTCGAGCTGAGGTATTTTCTTTTATATACATATGTCCACTGAAGACCGATTTATACATAAGTATGCTATACTCTGTCCATTACTTTATTTTCTTTTTGACAGTTCAAGAAATTTTGAAATTAGTGACGCCCTCACTCATTACCGATTCGATTTGAAACGAATAGCGATTTTATTTATGAAGAACTTTCAATCGTTTTAATTAAATATTTTTTGTTGAAATATTAATTATGCCTTCATTTTTTTTTTATATTATGTAAGAAATAAACAAAAATATAAATAATAAATCAGTAAATTATGAATGAACAGAGTTATTGTTCTTTACTCTTGGTTTGATCCTAAATTCCAAGATTTCGACTTAATTCCTTGCAAAAATTCAATCTTGGAGTCATAGATACAATTTTATTTCCTTTTTTTATTAAATTTACAGAAAAAATACTTACATGAAGTCAAATTATTTTTATCATATGATCGATTTGTCGTATTTCAAGTACTGTTTTATAGTCTGTGGTTGTTTGTTATGCACAGACCACTTCACTAAAGTACCGTCACCGTCAGTAAAGTACGACATTACTGTAGTACATAATTCCGAAAAAAAATATGGTAATTTATAGGCGTGAGCTGTCAAAAAGAAAATAAAGTAATGGACAGAGTATAATATTATAAATTCGAGAGTAACACTGACACGCGGGCGGAACCACAGGCAAAAGCTAGTTACGAATATAATCATTGTAATTTATTCATGAAACAATAATATGATATATGAAGTATTACATTGTATACGCAATCCTTATCGTTGAATTAAATCTTAATTTGTAACATTTTCATAAATAACGAAATAGCTTTGTACCAATCATTACACTTACATATGCCTAAAAAATACTATTTAAATATTTTTAATATATCTACAGTTTTTATTTTATTATGTATTTAAACGACGAGGCAATTAATATGACTGCTCGGATGGTATAGTGGTTTAAGCAGTCGCCTCGCCGCTTTCTACTGCTCTGAGTGTTGTGGGTTCAAACCCCACATCTGCTTAGTTTAAAGCTAGGTGGCACTGTGTATCAGAGGTTAGCACTGTGTCAGATGTCCGAAATATTTGTTTTATTATTTGTCAACGCAATATTCGTTGTGAAAATACATTCTTACTTGAAACATTCTCGACTCGTGTTTCCTCATTTTTACCAGAATGTTGATGATGATTAATAAAAATTAAAATATTTTTCGAAATTTAAAAAGTACCAAAATAAATAATAAATCTTAAAAGGCAATATTTTTTATTTGCAGCTTTATAAACATAGAATCGTCAACCAGTGACGATATAGATGACGATGATTATATTCGAGACGGAACAGATTATGGAAACATAACTCGCGTCCATGATGATGCTGAAGGGGATTCACCGGATAAAGTGATAGCGACCACGTATCTAGACAATGGCCGAGAAGGCGGGACGGGTGAAGGGACAGATCTGAACGCCACCATAGTGTCTACCGGAGATGTAGAACCTTCTACCTCGATATGGGCGGGTATATTGGGACTTGTGGAAGATACCGAAAAAGATTCAAAAGCAGAAGATGTAAGTTTTTCTTGTATATTATTTATTGGTTTTATTTTTAATGGTCCTATAATATATGTACGGATTATTCGTTTTGAAATGTTTAGTCAGACCAGTAGAGAAATCCAGGCCTATATTAAACAACTTTTGGCGGTTTTCAACAGAAAATAAAACAACAATAGTAAACTTTGTTTAAGTAACGTAACTTGTTTAAACTTGAGAAACTTTTTAAGAAACCTGTTTAGTTTTGGAACATAGCTATTGGATGCAAATAACAATTCTGTCAATAATTGTACGCGCGAAAACATTCAGTTGAATTGTGAATTGCAACCGTCTTTGTTATGGAAATGTACCCTCAAATAGAGATTTTCTCATCTATGGACAATAATTTCAAATCTACAGTAAAAACTTTTTGCGAAATATTCAATGATAAAAATATCTCGTGTTACGGTGTTTTTGGTCGCAGTCCTCCGCAATGGTTCGGTAAAAAAACGCGTTTTTAGTAATTTTGTATGAACAAGTTTTTACATGTTTTACGTTCGATTTCTGTGATAATAAAATGACCGAGCAACGGGTTACCATATGCGAATATAATATACGCTTTTAAGCCCGTCTACGTACCATAATTAATATTAATTCGATCCCCGCAGTTTCGCGTGAACTCTTCTGATGTTTTTAGTGTTTATTAACAGACCTTACCTAAGTTACAACTGAAACTGTTACTAGGTTTGCCATTGGATTCGCTCCTGCAAAAATTCAAATCTTTTCTTTTGGTATTGTTATTATGTAAGTAGCAGTATACCATTGAAATAATATTACAGTACATTAATAGTTGAACAGACAAAGTCTGTTGTGTTAGTGTACGAGCTATGTTTTGTGTGTGGATTCGCGATGACCTTATATTTTACTTTATACTCTGGACTTTACTGTATCGTAAAATTATTTGGCAATCTTTATTCTACATTTTGAGTTTAATAAGAAACTTTGTAAAATATATCTAAACTATACTTTTCTTTGGGAGCATGTTAATGCTCCCGTAAAAAAGCCACTGCCGTTCTTTTCTCAGAGCCATTTAGCGAGTTTTCCACTCTTGTAACTTCATTGTGGATAAAGCTGGGATCTTCAGTAATTATGAGGGTACGATGTCTTTATATATATTCTACTAGCTGACCGTTGCGACCGACCGTTTGCGTCTTCTATTATTCGTAGCGAGATGTTTTACAACGTGTTAACCATAAAAGATGTTATAGTAAGCAACCTTGAAAGATTACAACATTAAAGGGGAACAATCTAGTGATACATTATTTTTGGGAAACTTTAATCGTTTACGCATATTAGGCAATGGAAGCTCTCAATAAGCATAATATTCAGCCTTTTTTCTCGATAAATCGGCCATCTAACACTAACATATTTTTTCAAATAGGAGCAGTGGTTCCTAAGATTAGCGCGTTTTACCAAACAAACAAACTTTTCTACTTTATAATATACTAATAGATATAAAAATCTGAAGTCGCAACGCAAACATTTGACCACATAAGGTTACAATTTGTTAACTAATTTATTAAGGAACATAATTTTACAGGGACCGTGTTAAAATTAGGCATGTTTAGGTAATGGATTCGGAACACGCTTCTTCCTTTTCCTGGTAATTACAAACTTACCTGTATATTTTTAACTGACTTCAAAAAAGGAGGAGGTTCTCAATTCGACTGTATTTTTTATGTTTGTTACCTCAGTTCTTTCGACCTGGTAACCCGATTTTGATGATTCTTTTTTTATTTGAAAGCTTGTGCTTCCCTTCTGGTCCCATTTTAATTTTGTGGTGGGCATCCTTCCTTCGGCATGAATGGGCCGGCTCGACTGGAGTGATACCACGGCCTCACAGAAAACCGGTGTGAAATAGCGCTTACGCCGTGTTTCACCGAGTGAGTGAGGATACCAGAGGCCAATTTTTTTTTAACGTGTGGAAATCCCCTCGGACCGTCACCCCACCAGGGCGGCGGGGCGGTGTGTCGGACTCGAACCGACTAAAACAACACGGTGTGCCACTCTGCGCCTGTGAAGGGAGGAGTCCGGGAACTGCAGTTATTAACACATCCGGACCCCTCCCAGCGCCTGCCCGCACAGAAGCGGGCACCGTCTGCTGGTAGACTCTCAATTAGGCGACGTACGGCACACGCGTACGTCGCCTCCTCGCGGGTGGCCACTAGAGCGGATGGAGGGGAAAGCCCGTCCCGACCATCCGCGGCCACAATCAGGGTGGCATGAGGCGCTGATAGGCGCGCCTCCGCCGCCCGGTTCGCCGGCGGCGGATTGGGTCCAAGTGGATATCATCCTCCCGGGCCTTCTCCGCCACCTCCTTCCGCGAGATTACATGCGAGATGCGAAAGGTTGCGTCCGCGGTAAAACTGCTGTCGCTACCGGCCATGGAGCGTATGACGGCCGGTAGCGAGAGATCTCCTCCTATGACTGCAGTGAGGGCCCGACGCTGCGGCGCCCAAGCGGGGCAAACCGCCAGCGTATGCTGGGCCTAGTCCTGACTGCAGTGGCAGTGGTGGCAGGCGGGACTCAATTCCCTCCTGGCGACCGAGTGCAGGTACTTCCCGAAGCAACCGTGCCCGGAAAGGACCTCCGTCAGTCGGAAGGAAAGGGTCCCGTGCTGCCGCCCTGCCCACTCGAGGATGACCGGCTGGAGAGCCTCCACGGCGGCAAAGCCAGCGCGTGGATTCTCCAGCCGGAACGACCAGCAGGCCATCGTGGCTCGACGGGCGGCTTCACGCCACTCGCGTACCTCTTCGAGCGGAGGGCGATAGCCATACTCCGCCCGATATTCAGCCACCCGTCGATACACTTCGGCGAGCATTTCCGCCTCCAAATCCCACGGGGGTTTTCCGGCCAAGGCGCACGCCGCCTTGGTAGACACCGTGCGGTATCCGCGTATGGCTCTGACTGCCAATATCCTCTGAGGGCGCCAGAGGCGCGCCTTATTAAGGGCAGTCAGAGCCGCGACCCACACCGGTGCACCATACAGCGCCATCGACCGGACCACCCCCGTGTAGAGGAGTCGCGTTGCGACGCTGGCTCCACCCAAATTAGGCAAAAGTCGCCCAAGGGCAGAGGCAGCGTCGACCAGCTTTGGGCCAAGCTGTCGGAAGTGCCCGTCGAAGAGCCACCTACCGTCGAGATCAGGCCCAGATACCTCATCTGGGCCCGAACCGGTATGAGGACCGAGTTGACCTCTATGGAGGCGCCGGGGGGGCGGACCACAATGGGGCCCATGAAATAATAGGGCTTCCGTCCAGGGCCACCCGTAAGCCCAGCGCCTCGATGCGCCCGACCACCAGAGAAACCCAGGTGGCCAGGCGCGCCGCCTCATGGAAGTTCGCCCCTCCGGGCTGTGACAAGAGTGTCATCGGCGTAACAAATTGCGCCCAGCCCGGGGGGGACACGACCTCGTAGGACCCAGTCGTATCCCACGTTCCACAGGAGTGGTCCAAGGACAGACCCCTGCGGAACGCCGCACGACATGGGTCGCCGTCTCAAGACGCTCTCTCGGTCCTCGTACACGACGGTACGCTCCTCTAAATAGTCTGCCACTAGCCGCCTCAGGTACTCTGGCACCCCGTGGTAGTGGAGTGCTTCCCTGATGCAGCTAAATGGCAGACTATTGAAGGCGTTGGCGATGTCCAAGGACACCGCCAACACCACGCCGCCACAGCTGACTGCCTCTTCGGTCACGGCCCTAAGGCGCATCACGGCATCGACCGTCGAACTCTCCTCTCTCGGAATCAGAATTGGGCGTCCGACAGGTCGGGGCCCACCTCGCTGAGGTGCCGGACGATGCGGGCAGAGAGTATTCTCTCAAAAAGTTTACCCGCCTCGTCCAGCAACACGATGGTCCTATATAGGCCGCGACGGAATCGGCAGGCCGTCCCGGCTTCCTCAACAGGACCAGCTTCCCGCATTTCCAGCACTCAGGGAAGCGTCCGGACGCCAGGCTAGCGTCCAACACCTCCCTGAGGCTGTCCGACATATGGTCGATGGCTCGGGCCATCACTCGGGCTGGAACCCCGTCCGGCCCGGGGGTGGTGTTCTTGGAACGGATCCGAAGAACAGCCGCCCCAACCTCCGATTCACTAACGGGCGGCACGGCACATCGTCCTCTCTACCCCTGTCGTCTATGACCGCATAGGCCATCGACGGGGGTGTGTGCTCCGCCCGCTCAGGGAAAAGGCCCTCGACCACTTCCTGCAGGAAGCTGGGCTGGAGAGTCTCGGTAAGGGGGGGGGGGGGCGATGTGCGGACGCTTCGTGCTTCTGACGCACCGCACGGTATGGGCGACCCCAGGGGTCACGGTCGAGACTCTCCAGCATCTCCTTTCTCTTTTCATCTTTGGCGCGGCAAATGGCCAGCTTCAGAGTTCTCCGTGCCTCTCGGTACTCCTCATGAAGCTGGTCCCCGCCACCGTCTCCACGGTGACGTCGCCGGCTGCGAGTGTAGGACCTCCGGGCACGAGTACAAGCCACACTTCAATTGAAATAATACAAAATAGAAAATAGTATAAAATGTTTATCAATATCAGTTAAGATCGTGTTTACAAGTTTAAGTTATTATTTTAAAATAATTATACCTACGCAGTATAACACTAGTATGTTAAATTTCAGATAATATAATTCTGCTTATAATACGTATGATACACCAATAACATTACTTTAGGTTACCAAGAAAAAGTAAAAAAAAAACTATAACTCGACTACGTATTAACTTTGATACAATTTATATAATGAATGTCATCTGGGCCATTATTATGAATCTATCGACATTGCATTCATTAACATCGGTTCAGCAGTTTAGAAGCTACGGTGGACTGTAACAACAATGTAACCCATTACTCATATTCACAATAAATAAAGTTAATACCCTCCCTTTTGGCTTCATCGTAGTCGAGTAAAAACAACTTGTGTTCTCTATAGCGTTTTGGTTTGTATTCCGAATAAAATGACAAACACTAGAAGCCATGTATTTTAAACTATAAATTAAAATCATATGTTTTCAGATTACAATATGAATTAAATTTCAGGCCAAGCCAGTAATATACGTATTGACGTAGTCATTTATTAATGCGCATATATTATACCTATGATAATTTATGAGAGTATTGCTATTGTTATTTGCATTAAATAGTTATATTGTCGGGTCTACTGCGTTATGTTATATGGATAAAACTTGTCAAAGATGTAAACTAAGTTCTTAAAGGGATTCCAGTATACTTTACATGAGCTATGCTATGCAAAATAGTTAATAGTAATGACCCATTTATAGAATGTATGATGTTCATCAAGTACTATTAAAAAAAAACTTAAAATCCCATTTGATTGATTTCTGATGAGTGTTTATTTTAATTTCAGGAATCTGCAGATGAGTCAACACCCAACGATACCTCAAAAGGTAAGTTAATACTTAAGAGGAGACTTATTAAAATAGGACGGCACTCATGTCCTTGTGAGATACTGCTTATTTATTCAGTTACATAACACGACAATGTATTTTTAAAATAAATACGTATTTCTCGTTCCACTAAATGTTGCTTGTTCTTACGTCTATTGTTTATGTTCATTTTGGTGGCAAATTTGAAAATTTGAATTTGGAATATGGCTTGCATATCAAATTTGGACTATTTTTTTATCAAAATTTGTATTAACTAATAATAGGTATAAACTGAACATAGGTTATACCTGGATTTACCAAAAAAAGTGTATTTGTAATATCATACGTTGTTTCAGTTGTCAAAATTTTTTTTGACAACTGAAACTTAACAAAACAAGGAAGAAATTGATACTGCATATCAATTGACTGCACGGTTTGCCTAGTGGTCTGGCGGTCACCACGCTGTTTTCTACTTCGCCAAGTGTTGTGGGTTCAAATCCCACTTTGTGTGATCCACAAATTGTTGTTCTGAGTCTGGGTGTTCTTTGTGTCCGTTTCATGTATGTTTGTAAAGTCCCTCGCGACACAGGATTTATTCCTAGTGCGAGAGTTGTCATTAAAAAAAAACAAAAGTATTGAATCAATCATTTCAAAATTATACAAAATTTTAACAAAAAAAACCGAAGCACCAGTTTTCAAAATAAAAAAAGAATCATGAAAATCGGTTCACCCAGTCGAAAGTTATGAGGTAACAAACATAAAAAAAAACACAGTCGAATTGATAACCTCCTCTTCTTTTTGAAGTCGGTTAAAATATAAAATAATTGACTACTTATATCCAGTTTAAGTATCTCTAGTTCTTGAAAACGGCAAAACTGTTATTGAAATGTTAAGTGCAGTGGTTTTTAGAAAGTGGACGTTCAATATGCCTGTGCCTACACCTTTGGAGAAACAGGCGTAATTTTATGTATGTGTGTTCCATAAATAGAAACTCTAGCAAAATTAGGAATACAATCTCTAAGGCTTCCACTGCAAAAGGTTGAGGTTATAACTAATGAGCTTATACTAATTCCACTTGTTTCACCTGTCTTTTATTATTTTACTAGTGATAACATCAGCTGAAATAGATGTTCTTTTATATTTAGTATACACACAGTTTAAATCAAACATGTCGCGCAGACGCATTATCATATGCCTATAGGAAGTGTAGAAGGATAAAACTGTACGGGCCCAGTATTTTTTTAACCAGTTATGGTATAAAAGTTATACCATAACAGTTCATTGATCTGATTGATGAAATATAACAAACCACTTAAATCGGTCGAAATTCGACTGTGTAGCAATCTTCAGTAACTCTAGTTGGTGCAGTTACATACAGTACCTAAAGTACTTTATTGTTAGTACAACTAAAGTACCTACTTTAGGTTTTAGGTGACTCGAGAAAACAACCAGTCATATAAAGACTTGCTGTTATTATTGACCTACGGTAAATAAATATCGTTACTTTTTTCACATGCACATCTTACCCAAATCTAATTCCAATTTCACTGCATGATCACAAACTAGACTGAGCTAATAACTATGGTAAACAGACTGCTGCTACATGTACTTACACTTTTAAACAACTTCAAAAAAGGAGAAGGTTCTTACCCGACTACGGCGAAGCCACCACAGCGCCTAAATTAATGAACCGATTTTAATAAATGAGGTCTCAATAAATAAGAAATAATTTCCCGAGTGTTATAGGCTATATAAATATTATCAAAAACCTTACTTAGTCGGGTTTATATCTTTAAACTTTTTATTGTTCTGAACATACCAATATGTTATTAATAAACTGCACCCAGAGAAATGATCTTACTCATCACATAATAGCTTCTTCTTCTGCTTATTGTGTTAATGGTAACACTTATACGGTTTTGACCCTGTAGTCTGCGGTGCGAATAGCGTTTGACCTCGCTTGGTATAGATCGTCAATCGTGCTCGATTCTGGACTCGCGGGGAATATCAACAAATGCCCCATTGTCACACAATAGAGTATTACACCCATTTTTGAAAAGTGTCAAAAATGACACCGCTAAAAAATATAAACATAAAAATGCATTAACATTTTGCATTTTCAAATTTCGCGCGTAATTTGTCAAAAACGCTGGACAAAGTGGACACCATATTGCTCTGTAGTATTGACGTCAGTTGGCGTTGTAAACGCTGATCAGTTGACAGTTGACACTCCAGTTTACAAAGCCGTTTGACGTAATAACATGGCGGCTACTATTTCATGGTGTTAAAGAACAGATTAAAAATACTGAAAACTATGAAATAAATTATATATTTTTTAAATTATTTTATGAACTAAAACTAACCTTTTCCGACTGCTTTTTGCCTAAGGTATCTCAATAATATATTTTTAGATTTTTTCTCTTATACAGAAAAATACCCTATAGCAGTCCTGGCTTGTAAACCACGATCTCTGGTTAACAAGTCACCTCTTAACCCTTTTTTGTTTAATTACAGGTGAAGAATACATTCTCGAATATTCGTTAGAGTACGGCTATCTGCGATTGTCGCCGGGCGCTCGGCTTCGGTTGAAAATACCAGTTAAGATAGTGACACTCGATCCTCAAAACGATGCTTGTTTCGGAGATAAGTTCTCACGGTTTGTGCTTGAAGACTTTTTGGGCTACGATGACCTGCTTATGGCGTCTGTCAAGACCTTAGCTGAGGAGGAGGATAATAAGGGATTTTTAAGGTAAAACATGACTAATTTAGGATACTTATTGATTGCAATACGTATCTAATTCGTGGAAAAAATTACATTCAGATAAAACTGGTTAACCTAGGCGATCCCAAATAATCTTAGGAATAATAAAGGCTAGGAAGAAGATAGAAGAGAGCTCGAATTATGTCGTAAGTTATCGAATCCTTTGCGGCTCGAATATCTGGTTTGGTTTTCGTCACTGTTTTACGATCAAGGGCAGTTTGCCCTTACATTACTTTGTAAAAGAAGTATGATATTTTAATCATTTTAAATCTAATTTACATTCTAACTACAATGCTACTGAAACTCATGACGAGAGTTTCAGTAGCATTGACGTTGATAAAATACTTTTTTACTGTGCACAGAATGATTAAATTTGAAAAGTCACCTGTATGAGCCAGGTGGTTTCAATTTTTTTTAACCTTTCACTCTACCCTATTATTTAAATTTAATTTTCAGTTCAGAAAAATTTCAAAAACAACTATGTATTTTTCTAATTTTAAAATAAGGAACGACATTGTACATTTCATATATTAGTACTATTCTTTATCGAAAAAATACATTCATAATATGTGAAATATAAGTAAATTAATTTTTATTGATTTTATTGAGTTTTAGTGAATATTGAATGTGGAGTAGCAATACTGTATACAATATTTCCGTTTTGGGGGATCACTTCTTAGACCATTTTTTTTTATGTATGGCCCGCCAAAATGACTCTACTCTGCCTGATGGAAAGCATAAGCAGAATCCAAGAGTGGCGGTCACCATACTCACTGCGAATGCAGACAATGCAGTATGGCGACCGACACCATGGCGGCCTAGTGATGCTGCTGCATCTTTTAGTCTAGTCAACAAGTGGAACTTGTCGGCTAGGCTATTTGGGCCTCCGGTCTCGCACTCACCAACGTAACACGACAGCATGAACGCTGCCATTTTACGTTGATTTTCTGTGCGAGGGTAGTACCGCCCCGGTCGAGCCGGCCCATTCATGCTGAAATCAGCGTGGCTCTAGTACCTATAATAATCTGTAATCTATCTTGTCTCTGTCATAAAGAGGAGAAACAGAACCAACATATCCGCCTCATTGACCAAGACTCCCCGGTCTAAAGACGGTCTTTAATCAACCACCATGAGCCTAGTAGTAAAATTAGTTAAAGTAAGCTACGTTGACTTGACTGCCTCGGTGGCGCAGTGGTAGCGTACGCGATTGCCGTGCTTGAGGTCTCGGGTTCGATTCCCGGGTATGATCTGCAAATATTTGTTTCGGAGTTTGGGTGTTTTCTATGTATAATATGTATGTATTTACAAACAAAAATTATATGTATTTATATTAGTTGTCTAGTACCCATAACACAAGCTCTGCTTAGCTTGGGACTAGATGGCTTTGTGTGTTAGATGTCCGAATATATTTATACAAAACAATTTAATTTGTTCTAGAAATGTGATCACGGGAGAACATTACCGGTTTGTGTCGATGATGACAGCTAGGAGCTCATACATCGCGGCATTCTTCATTATGCTCGTCTTCGTAAGTATTGCATTATGATTATGTGTAATATATAAATGTATATAAAGATATAGTAAATGAATATGAAGTTTTTAAATAAAATTCTAACCGAAATTTACAAAGAAATAAAGCTAAGTGGTATACCTACTTTTATACTACTTCACCTGAATTGTTTTTCGTTCTACATATATGTATTTCTGTTATCAATTAAAATATGCGTATAAATACTTAAGTTAGTGATAACAGTGACAATTTTAGCTTTTTTTCTAGTTTGCATTTTGCCAAAAAATAATTTCCGGCTAAATACTTACATTACAAAACTATGCCTTGTCGTGCTTAATTGTAGGGAACAAACATACAACATAACTTGTACTCAGATTATACCTATTATAAATTAGAAAATAATTATGTCTGTCTGTTACGCTTTCATGGCTAAACCCTACACCGATTTCAATGAAATTTGGCATTGAGACACTTTGATAGTTGAGGAACACACGGGTCCCGGACAAAAGCTGATAATGTTATATTTTTAACACTTAATAAAATCTTTAGGTACATACAATTTATTGAGTGGACTTGCCGCTTTTTTAATATGTATTAAAAACTTACGCCATCTAGCGTCGAGTAGCAATACTTTTTTTATTACAGAAAGGGTTTAGGTTGTTGCACGACGAATTTAACCAGTATGTTGTGTCGAATAGCAGAACTATTTCAATTGGTAGGAACCATTTTTGTTAACTTCTCGTAAAGTTTCAGGTTTAATAGTACAGATGGCACAAATGTTTTTTATTTTACCGAGGATGTAGATGGTAAAACAATTTAAACACTACAGTTTTTTTTGTCGTCATAATAAATATGTACACATGGGGCAAATTACAGCGTTCTGATACGTCTCGGGACTGCAAATAGATAGATTGCCGGACAGATATGAAAAATTATTAAGATTTCTCCTTGATTTAAATACAACATTGGTAATACGCGAATGTTTTAGTCTAAAGGCATTTCACTGTGAATACTTCTTCTGTATATATTGATAAGAGAGTAATAAGATGAATATCACTTCTGTTAAGGCGGGCATACATGATCCAGTATAATTGCGCAAGTCCAGACTGTTTTGTCTATCTGTCTCTGACACGCACGTCGCGCGTGACAGAGACAGACAGACGGACTTGCGCAAGTATACTGGATCATGTATGCCCGCCTTAACAGAAGTGATATTCATCTTATTACTCTTGCGCCTCTGTATATCAATATATACAGAAGAAGTATTCACAGTGAAATGTGTTTCGTTAGGCATATAAACAACAAATATAAAAACTATTGCATAATCTTTACCGTGCTGACACGAACGAACATAGAATAATCTAGAGTTTATTCTTTTACAAAACCCAATAAGTATCCCAAGTGTGTCGTGCATTTCACAAAGACATTACAGATCAATTAATAGGTTATCGCGAGGCGTGGTCCTTGCGCCACTAAAATCAGGCTCTCTCACCGAGTTACAGTTATTGCTCTTTTACAGCCCTTTCAAACTTTATTACGGTTCCAAATTCTGACGCTCGACTGTAACCTGCCTTATGTTTGTTCTACAAAACTCCTGGCGTGAATAGCCACTTTTGCGTTTGGATAGGGTCATGGTTGAACTTTTTGTTGCACTTTTATATTGATTTTGTTCGTGTTTGATTTTCATTTACAAATTATAGGGTCATTGAAAGAATTTCTTAGTTTTTAGATTAGTTTTAGAGGTCTGGAATGCCGACCAACGCCGCTCTTAGGTCATCTTACTTAGATAGACTTTCTATCATGTTGTCGTAACTATATTTTCAAATAGGACAATTTAATTGAGAATTATTATACAAACTATAACTAGATGAAAGCAGGGTAACAATTATTGCGTATCTAGTAAGTTGTTTTTTTTTAATTCGTCATAAATCGTAAACCGCAATTTATCGATCAAAGTTACAACGAACTACAAGAACTTTTATATTATGTTACTTGCTGCTTCGGAACCCTTCATGGCCGAGTCCGACTCGCACTTGGCCGCTTTTATACACTCTTAAACCCGTCGCGTTGAATTAAAACTTCGCACACTGTCCTAGATGTACTAAGACGTGTACTAAAGCATATGTGACTTCTTAGTTTTACTTTTCCAGTGTTTATGAGAAAATAATCAACAATAATGACTAAAAAAATAATTTTAGCTTGAAAACTATAAACACGCTTTTGTAATTAGCCGAACTAAAAAGTAGAAAGTAATTTTCTATAAGGTAAAAAGAAAACCATAATTTTATGTTAAAAAGTAGGAATTATAATTACTTTAAACTGCATATTATTGGTTATCAACCTACCTAGTTTGGAATTTTGCTGTAACTGCTGAAAAAAAGAACATTAACCAATGAAATAATTACAAAATGAAAAGGTGTAGCATGTTACATTCCAGTGAGACGGTAACTTGATATTATGCTGCTTGGAAAATGAGCGTTATATCTACTTATTTCTAGATATGAAGCTAACTTTAGCTTGATACCTAGAAAGAGCTGCGAGCGCTCGCAGCTTTCTTTTTTATTCTGATGAAGCCATTTCTATACTACACTACAACAAAAAATTAAATAAACTAATTAAAAAAGCTTTTTAAAAACAAGCTTTTACTGGAATGCCTCGAAACGAACCAGACGAGTCCAAACTCGATGATGTTGCGATGTTCCTTTGGCCACCTTCCAGCATCAGATCAGCTCCATGTCGTTATAATATTGTATTGTCACGCTGTATACATATGCTTGCAAAATCGGTTGAAGATATCTGCTTCAAAATTGAGTTGCAAAGATTCCACCCGAACATACAAGCTACATACATTGCAAGTTAATAAACAGTTTGTAAAAAATATTCAACTAAAATTTATTTCATCAAAAAAACTTTTTTATTATGTAAATATTTTACGGGTTAATACTTCACCGGGTTTCATGATGAAGTAGGGTGCCGCCATCGAAGCGGTTAAAAAAAACACGGTATTCTGTCACATCGGAGTCTAGTGTTAAAGGTAACTTCAATGTTGCGTTACGTTTGTCATTTATTAATCCATACTTATTACTTATATTATAAATGCGAAAGTAACTCTGTATGTCTATCACGCTTTAATGGCCAAACCGCTGCACTGATTTCAGTGAAATTTGGCATGAAGAAACTTTGATTGCTTGAGGAAGGACTTGGACTACTCTTTACTGCGATAGCTAGTAAGCTAGTAGTAATATGTATATATATTCTTATATATAAAATTCTCGTGTCACAATGTTAGTTACCATACTCCTCTGAAACTGCTGGACCGATTTTTATGAAATTTGGTGTGCATATCGGATAGGTCTGAGAATCGACCAACATCTAGTTTTTATACCCCATTTTTTTATGGTAAAACAACGTTTCCCGGATAAGCTAGTATTTTATAGAATTTTAGTGATCATCATTAGTGTAGTAAAACAAATCAGAAATGTTTATTTTATACTGTCTGCGTTAGTTCGTATGTGTGTACAAGTTTAACAGTGTGCAATGTATCGAAACGATCTGTTATAAGCAGTAGACGAGTAATAGATTGTCGATATTTTTGTGTCTGTTATGTGACTATTAAATTTACAGGATATTCAATAAATACCGGATTGCAACCGGAAATATTATCGGTTCTGCATTATTCGTCAGTGTATGTATACCTATCGCATGATAACGGTATTGTACCTGACAGGCCATGCAATATACGTTACAGGAACTAATTCCACTGTCGACGTCAGGAGCTAGAGAAATTGCATTAATCAATTGTCAAACTCTGCATGTATTGCCTAACATATATGTATTGGGTTTCACGTGATACGCGTTGTCAAAGCTCAAAGTAGATTGAATATTCTGCATTCGATATATCAATTTATCATAGTTATACTAGTGATTACTTTGGAGGTACACTGTCGGAAACTACTTACCACCCTGTATCTAATATACATATTGTTATATCTTTAGAGGATATAATGGTGCCAAATAAAAGCGTTAGAAATGTTACAATTAATTTTTATTTTAATAGTGATGCTTTCGGTACAATAGCTGGTAGGCGAGTGACATTTCTATTTGATGTAGGTCATTGCAGGAAAAAATAATGAAGCGCCTGCACGACAAATGATACCTATTTTATACATTCATTAAAAGTTGCGTTTGTATTCATATCAGGCTCAAAGCCTGAACATATTCCCCGCCGTTGAAAGAGTAACTTTCAAGCCTTAAGGTCCTCCGCGGTAGGGAGTTTGCAAGGTCGCACTAACGAGCGTCGCAAGCAGCCTTTGTTCGTGTGAATGTCTGCCAGTCTCGAAATCCCATCAGGTCCAGGTATGAGGCGCTCGACACGTCCTAGCTTCCAAGCAAGAGGGGGCGCAGTATCATCGGCTAATAGAACCAAGTCGCCAACATTCAGATTCGTTGTGTTTGCCCGCCATTTAGTTCTCTGTTGCAATTCGGACAAATATTCTTTCTGCCACCTTTTCCAAAAATGTTGCCTCAGTTTTTCAAGTCTTTCATAGCGACGAAGCTGACTCTCCTTGATGTCTCCCAGGTTTGGTGTCGGTAGAGCTGTCAACGGTCTCCCGATGATGAAATGTCCTGGTGAAAGGGAAAGGAGGTCATTAGGACTGGATGAAAGGGGGGACAAGGGGCGACTATTTAGAATAGCCTCCACTTGTGCAAACAAAGTTGAAATTTCTTCAAAGGTTAAGTGGCTTTCGCCTATTACACGTCTTAGCAAGTTCTTTGCCGATTTAACACCAGCTTCCCATATGCCACCGAAATGAGGAGTGTAAGCTGGAATGAAATTGAATGCTATTGATTGCTGACTTGCAAAATCAGATAGGGGCTCGATATTATTATTATATATAAATATATATATTATTATAAATAACCCAATTTCCTTCGCCGCGGCTACGAAATTAGTACCGTTGTCGCTAAATATTTCCATTGGCTTGCCTCGCCGAGCTATGAAGCGCTTAAGCGTCATTAGAAACGCTTCCTTAGTTAAGTCTCCGACAGCTTCCAGATGTATACACTTATAGCGAAGACAAACAAAAAGGCATAAGTAACACTTGATCACACGACCACCACGACCTAAGCGATTGACAATATAAAATGGTCCAGCAAAGTCCAAACCAACTGACAGAAAGGGGTAGTCAGCAGTTACGCGCTGGGACGGTAAATTACCCATTTTTGGCTGTAATGTCACACCTTGTATGCGTCTGCATTTTACACAATTATTTACTGTGCGTCTCGCAAGTATCCTACCATTTATTGGCCAGATTTCCTCTCTAACAGAAGCCAATAACATTTGAGGTCCAGAATGCATTGTGTTAATGTGTACCCTTTTAAAATATAATTTTGTCAAACTATGTGAAGAGTGTAATAAAATGGGATGTTTCTTCTCAAACGACTGTGATGAAGCGTCAATACGCCCACCCACACGAATTAATTTATAGTTATCTAGGAACGGTGATAGAGACAATAATTTACTTTTGTTATTCAAACATTTACCTTTCACCAAAAGATCATATTCTATAGGGAACGATTGACCTTGAGCGATAACGCATAGCGAGTAAAATGACTCACGCAGTTCATTAACTGACAATGTACCTGTACGTTTATTATGTTTATTTTTAAGATTGTATATAAATCTATGAACGTAAGCAAATGACCTTTGTAACTTAGTTAAAGATGAATACTTGTCTAAATCAATAACAGGTTGACTAATTACTACCGAACATGCTTTCACCTCTGGTAGAACTTCATTGCACTTAACATTTGGTAGTTTAGGCCATTCAGATTCACCTTTTAATAAAAAGTTGGGCCCGGCCCACCACAAGGTCATTGATACCAAGTGTTTCGCATCTACTCCCCTTGATATTAAATCAGCGGGGTTACAATCAGTTGGCACATATCGCCACGCTGATGTAGACGTTAATTCCTTTATTTCAGTAATGCGATTGGCCACAAAAATCTTTAACTTATGGACATCGCCGCGAATCCAACTTAATACGATTGTAGAATCGCACCAATGCACTATATTGTCTGGCGTATACCGTAATGAGTCTAATACAGATTTTGTAAGTTTAGCAGCGAGTAAGGAAGCGCACAGTTCTAGACGCGGTATCGTAGTAGGTTTTATTGGTGCTACTTTAGACTTCGCACACAACAATCTGACTGTGACGTCATCATTACAGTCAATAGTTCGCATGTAAATACAAGCACCATATGCGTGACTTGAAGCGTCGCTGAAGGAGTGTAACTCGATAAGCTTCGGCGCTTCTCCTAAAACTAACCGTGGAACTTGTAGATTAGTTAAAAAATCTGTATTTTCAGAGAATCTATCCCAGTCATTCTGGATCTCGTGAGGGACTGGCTCATCCCAGTCCAGCCTTTGCTTCCAAATTTTTTGTAGAATTATTTTTGCCTTAACTACTATTGGAGATAATATACCTAAGGGGTCAAATATTTTAAAAGCATTCGACATAATAAATCGCTTTGTTATTTTTTGTTTGACATTATATAAAAATCCTTTTATGGGAAAATGTAAAGTATCACTAGAAGGGGTCCATCCCATTCCTAATGTACTTGATGACTCACTAAAAACTAGTTTGTCATTTTCATTTAAAGCAACATTTTCAAAAATCGAAGGATGATTAGTTTTGTATTTTCGTAAATTAAAACACCCTGCATTTAACGCTTCGGATACAGCCTTCTGTATATAACTTAATTGTGACCTATCATTTGATCCCGTAATTAAGTCATCAGCGTAAAAGTCCTTCTGGATAATGTTTTTGATGAGCTCATCTGGATGTTCTTGTCCTAGCTGCCATAGACATCGCGTACATAGGTAACTAGCGCTGGCTGTGCCGTAAGTCACAGTATTCAGCATTAACGTTTTAATAGGTTTAGTTGCCTCCTCCCTCCACAGGATAAGCTGCAGATTTCTATCATCTTCGTGGACCAGTACCTGCCGATACATCTTCTCTATGTCTCCGGTAAGTAAATATTTGTATTGTCTAGAGCGTATTAAGATAGAAAAAAGAGTATCCTGCATATTCGGACCCACCATCAATAGGTCATTCAGCGAACAACCGGAGGTGGAAGGAGCAGACCCATCGAAGACTACGCGCAGCTTCGTTGATTCACTATCCTGTCTCACCACTGCATGATGACACAGGTAGTAGTTAGGGACTGAAATATCATTAGAACCTACATCTAACAGTGACAGATGCCCTAATTCTGCATATACCTTTATAAAATTACTATATTCGAGTTTTAATATATTATTTCTTTTAAATCTACTTTCTATACTAAGAAATCGTTTTTTTGCTAGTTTGTAAGTATCACCCAAACAATCAGGCGTATCCTTAAGTGGTAATTTAACACAAAACCTGCCTGACTTGTTTCTTGTAGTGTGAGTGATAAAATGTTTTTCACACTCATTTTCATTTTCACTTAAAATTCTCCTACTAGGAACTTCTTCTAAGTCCCAGAACTTAGTTAACATTTTATCAATCTTGTTATCCTTGTTAATATTTTTTGTAATTATACTATGATTACAGTGTAAGTTTTTGTGCTGTACTGATTGAATTGGACCGGATATTATCCAACCTAATTGGGAGCTTCTTAGTTTAGGATTATTTGACCCTAAACAAATCTGCTGATTACCCAATATATCCCAAAATAGGTCAGCCCCTATCAATATATCTATATCCGCTGGCTGATAAAACTTGGGATCTGCCATGTTTTCAGGCAACTTAAGTGAGCCGATGTCGATGTGCATTTTTGGTATTCGACCTGTAAGTTCTTTTAATACTAAACATGAACAATTTAAATTAAAGTTACTATTAATCGACTGTAACTTAATGTTACATATTTCACTAACAGTATTAGTTTGTGTGTTGCCTATGCCAATGACTTTTAGAGTGTCAGTAGGATGAGACCTTAATGATAACCTTATCTTTAGGGATTCGGTTATAAAAGTTGATTGACTGCCACAGTCTAGTAGTGCTCGAACCTTGACCTTTTGCTGGTTCAATGGATTTGAGACCTCAACCATGGCGGTCGACAATATAACTTGACTTGAATTTTTATCACAATAGCTTGCCACTGTCTCACCTAACTCGTCCACTGTAGCAGTTTGACTAGCAAATGCTGATGGCCGGTGTAATAAGCTATTATGCCTTTCATTACATTTATTCACCTGGCATGACCTAAACCGACAGTCAGTAACCAAGTGACCTTGCCTTAAGCAATTTATACATAGTTTGTACTTTACGACGTCTGTCATTCTGTCATCAATACCCTTGGACTTAAATATAGGGCAGTCATAAGTTCTATGACGATCGTCGCAGATAATGCAAGAATACCCCCTTGGGGTCACACTCTTACTATTATTATTAGTTGCAAAAGATTTTACCTCATTATTCTGACTCCTTTTTTGATTATTAAAATTATAATTTAATTTAGTGTTTCTTGGGCTAGAACTCTGAGGAGTAGGGGGCGTTTTTGAAGCCATGACACTACTAGAAATATTATTACGACTTGCAGACTCGAGCACGTTAGCGCGGTCTGTCAAAAATTTAAAGAATTGTTCTAAGGTTGGTCTCCCGCTTACGTTTCTATTGCGATGCTCCTCCCATTTCAACAAGGTTTGACTATCCAATTTAGCTGATAACATAAATATAATTAAGACGTCCCAATTATCTGTTGGCTGTCCTAAGCTGGACAACGCACGAAGATTTTTTGAAACATGGTCAACTAAATACCTTAACGACCGCTCGGATTCACGTGGAAGCTGCCTTATATTTAATAAATCATTAATATGATGGTTGATTAGTATATCACTATTATCATAACGGTTACAAAGCAACTTCCAAGCTTCTACGTAATTTTTTGCGGATACCTCCAAATTAGAAATAACTCTGGCCGCGTCGCCTTGCAAATATGAATTTAAATAAAAAAATTTGTTAATATCTGGTATACGACTGTTATTATGAATCAGGCTCTCAAATGTATCCTTAAACTCAAGCCAACGGAAATATTCGCCGTTAAACTTTGCGATTTGAATTTGAGGGAGCTTTAACCCAACATTGTGATGATCTTCCGTACAACATGAAGTGTTGTGAATAGAGGTGCGTCTTTGTTCGCAATCATGCTTACGGGAAAACCTTTCTATTAAATTCTTAGCTGTGGCTATATTAATAATTATGTCCCTCTCATTATTTTCTCGTTCATCAATTTCCGCCTTAATATTATCAGGATTTAAAACCTCTATTTCATTCTGCAAGTCATCGACCCTACCCGACAATGCCTCAAACTTAGTAAGCTTTAAAGTTAGTTCTGTTAATTGAATATCATTTAAATCGCCTTCCATAGAAATACTACTTAAATAATTTTTAAATTTAGTAATTTGCCCTTTGGCCGATGTTCTTTTCGTGATTAATTCCTTGTAAGCTTTAGTGTCAGGCATTGCGAAAGTAATTACGACTATCAATAAAGTATGTATGTAAGTATGGGCTCACGTTCCTCGTTTCGGTGTCACCTGCTGATATAGAACCGGGGAGCGCCCGATCAGGAGCGCCAGCCGGGCAGTCAGGAAAGCAGCTGTTAGACCGAGCTTGGCGCTTTACGTCGTCGGAGCAACGGGATTTCCACCTGGAATAGTCGGCAATCTACGCTAAGTGTTTGCATAGAATTACTAGAAAATGCCTAATAAGGCGGTAAACGGGAAACACAAATGTAAATTTTATTGACCCAGCCTAGTGCTAAAAGTACGAATATAATTGGTTCTAACCTAATGATTAGGACTTCTTTTGATACTAATCATTAATGTATTGCAGTAATAATTCCTTTTATTCGACTTTTTTAATTTATTAATTTTTAGTGAGGGTAGTTAAATAAAAAACAATTGCAACTTTCCATAGAATTTTGCCAATAATATGCAATGAATCGCTTAAATTTGCACAAGCAGATTAGTATTCTCAACAGTTAAATGAATATTTTTAATATTAGGAAGGATATGAGCAAAGGATGGACACTTATCTCTAAGATGACACGTTGACCTCGAATTGTCCTGGTGACCAGACGACAGCCTTCTAGGTAGTGTATCTTCTGTGCAGTAGTTCTGGTATCCTTCCCTTGGGTCTCCCCTGCAAGGTTCCGTTTCCAGATACACGAAGAAATAACCGCCGTGCAGTTCAGTAGGAGATTTTTTCGTAATTTATTCTTAATTTCTTCTTAATTTCGCGAGTTCCTAAGTCCCCTCATGGGCCACCATGTTATATCTTTAGAGGATATAATGGTGCCAAATAAAAGCGTTAGAAATGTTACAATTAATTTTTATTTTAATAGTGATGCTTTCGGTACAATAGCTGGTAGGCGAGTGACATTTCTATTTGATGTAGGTCATTGCAGGAAAAAATAATGAAGCGCCTGCACGACAAATGATACCTATTTTATACATTCATTAAAAGTTGCGTTTGTATTCATATCAGGCTCAAAGCCTGAACACATATGTATACTAGTGATACGGCAAACGTTGTTTTGCCATAAAAAAAAATTGATCTGTAAAAAAAAAAACTTCGTTAAAAAAAACCGACTTCAAAAACTAAAAAGTATAAAATAACTTAATTTGTATGTGCTACCTATTCATTGTTTTGAAGTCAGTGCCAAGCCAAAGGAATAGTAGGTACCACACTCGCTATATTTCGAGACGAACGTCAACGACGCTTCGGTTGTTTTGTTCAACGCGAAGAGCAGCTATCCCGCTCAAGGTCACGCGCGGCGAGTGCGGTACCTACTATTACATTTTGGCTTGGCACCGACTTCAAACCAATGAATAGGTAGCACATACAAATTAAGTTATTTTATACATTTTAGTTTTTGAAGTCGGTTTTTTAAACGAAGTTTTTATTTTATTTTTCGCTTTTTAGTCTTTCTCAAGTCTCTCATCATCATTTCATTTAAAATTTAATGATGTCTACAGAATATGAAAGCATGCAGACAATTGCTCGTAACTTCATTGCAGGCGCTCACGTAAATTTGAGGGTTTCCTTCGATTTCCTTAGGATCCCATCATCAGATCCTGATATGGTGGCCATGGGACCACATGGGGAGCATACCCTTTAGAATACAAATAATATATTATATTTTCGAAATCTGTCCACAATTGACGGAGTAATCGATGTACATACATAAAAATAAAAATAAAATACAGATGAAATTGAGAACCTCCTCCTTTTGGAAGTCGGTTAAAAATAGATGTTGGTCGATTCTCAGACCTACCCGATTTGCACACCAAATTTCTTAAAAATCGGTCCAGCCGTTTCAGAGGAGTATGGTAACTAACATTGTGACACGAGAATTTTATATATAAGATTTGTGAAGCAAAAACTTTATACCCGTTTTTACGTAAATTATGCGAAAGGAGGAGTATCAAATTTGGTACAGTTAAAATTTATATATAGGAGGGTTGCAGACAGCTAATAAAATATGTATATTTACATACATAAATACACATAATACAAATTCAAATAGGGGAGAGTATAAAATTAAGGTGGATTTGATAGTATTTAAAAATGTTTCCGCACTAGAAATTTGAACGTTAGTCGAGTTTTCGCCATCCTGATCTCGAGAGGGAGCGCGTTCCATAACAGAATAGATTGTACCAAGAAAGTAGAATGTAGGATGTCACAGCAGTAAGTGGGACAGTGGAGAAATATGTTGTTTGAAGATCTAAAGACGCGTCTCCACCGAAATTTAACAACACAAAAAAAGGTTGACAACACAGAAGTTGCTAACTTATGTTCGGTGGAGACTCGGCTTTACATAAACTTTTGTTGGTGACAAAAGTTTATGTATACACGTGTTTCCAACACAAAAGTTGCCAACTTTTGTTCGGTGAAGACTCGGCTTAAGGTTTCTGACATGGTTTGCACCTAATTTTTTTTTTTTTTTTTTAAAAAGCGAATAGAATGCAATTGTTGAGAAGACGATCAAGTTTATTGAGCAGATCTGCATTCAGATAATAGTAGCACATATAACTATACTCAATTATGGGGAATATTAGCGTCTGAACAAGGTTGCCTTAGTTTCCAATGGGAGGAAGTTCTTAAGTCTATGGAGGGCCCGCAAAGAACCTGTGACTTTCTGGCAGAGAGATGCGACTCGTTTTCGCCAGCTAAGAGTTGTGTTAATATACAGTCCGAGGTCTTTTACACTTTCATTGTATGGAGTAACCATGCCATCATAAGTAAGTCGTGAAAGTGAAGCAAGGTCCATCTGGTTTATACTGCGGTTACTCCCGACGATAATAAATAGCCTGGCATTTCTTCGGTTTTTTTTAGTTTTTTTTTCAAAACATGCAATTACAATATAAAAATCTTAACCTAAACCATAAAACCTATCTTAGGTTTATGAGTGCTTAGTGAGTCGCCGCTAGTTAATTACATAGATTCATAGATATTTTACAATATGTGATTCACTTGTTGCGATTATACAAATACAAGTCAAAAAGTCGCGTCTACCCTCCTATTAAAAATGTCTTTAAGACATTGCGTAATTTCTTTGCGTTTGGAACTATCAACAATCTATCAATAATGTCTCGTGGAAACAAATTTAACACATTTGGCAACAAATACCGTACAAGCGCTTACCGTATCTATTAATGAAATAAGGTAGATTGAAATGGGGTAGATAGCTTAGTGTGCGTAACTGATTCACCGATACATCGAACATATCCGACCAGTATTTAATGGCTGCCAGGTCACTATTAACGGCCGAAACCGCGAAGAATAACGATGCGATACGAATTACATGAATTATGATCGAATTTCAACCACTGGCCGTCCACTAGTATGTATAATTATACAATACCTGTGAGGGAAGCCGTTCCTAAGAAAAACATTTATCAAAAGCACGTGATCATCCATACTTGTATGTACACTTGTACACGGATAATACAGCAAAAAGAAATCACAAAAATAGATTTTTAAAATTCTGGGTAATGTTGGAAATGCGGAATGAGTTAGTTGTATTCGTTTCTCAACTATTCTATCATGAATTTTGACACGCACTTTGCTCGACAGAAAACTAAATAGAGTATTGTCTATCCCGATGAAATCTGTTTTCCTGCGATACCTTAATGACTAAATTTACATTCACACCACTAAAATCTAGTATATAAAGTTGTAAATGAAATGTACAAAATTGAGTCCTGCTTTTTATCATGTTAGGCATCACATAGTTCGTATAGTATAACATTTTTAAAGCAAAAATAGTTTAAAAATATTATTATTAAGTTTGTAACGTAGTTTGCCCCGTTTCATTCGTTTGTGCCAAAGTTGTATCGTTCATAGTGCTTCATCAACGTAAATCAGAACCAGTAAACAACTTGATGTTTGAACTTGTAGTAGTTGGGAACAATAAAGTGTTTGTTGAAGGATCATATGTTTGATCAATCACCGTTAAGGCCACCGATAAAATATGAAGCCTGTGTATAAACCACTGTGTCCTTTAATATCAATTAACGACTGTATACGATCGATGCAGCGCGTGTTCCTTAGTTTACAGCCACCGTAAAAACTAACAGCTCGCCGGTGGGTGGATTATGTCCGGTCCATTGCGTTGTGGGTACTGCAACGCACGGTCTATCGCGCCTGATCACACTGTACCGATATCTACCGGACATGAACCAAAATAGTTTAAAAACCTTTTAAAATCGTGCCTCTTATGAAGAATAATTATGTCACTTTATGGACGAAGGCGCTATGGCTAAGCCCTCGTGCGCATTGATAAGCGTGCTATGTCCCAATTAGGCTTGAAAGCTTATAATATTTTGGGTTTTGGAAGATTAGTTACAAATTACAGTATGAAATCAATACCCTGGTAATAAACTAAAAAGAAAACTTCCGGATTTTAACATAAACGCAAAATTACCATGTCAACACCTATTTTGGATGTTTCGGCTAAACATGTTAAATAATATTATTCTAATTGACGGTAAATTATGGTGATTGTCTTGAGATGGAAAACCTAGAGCTTTTTGATTCCTCTTTGGCTTGTTATTTTTTTGTTTGAAGCATTTCATTTAGCCACTGTATTGTTTGAAGCGCCACAGATGACCAAGTTAGTCGCACATGTTGCTGTATACCTAAAGGTAGTTCTGATGGCGTCCCTGCGAGGCCGCTATCAATCTTTTCGCCACATCATTTGCTCCCCGCATCGCTTTGCCGCGATTGAATTTCATTAACGAAACGCTTAGTGCAGATTGAATCCATTTAAGTAACAGTAGGATCGGCCCTCATAAATGTTGCCTTATGCAGTAACATTGTTGTGTACGATTCGATTTTATCTGAAATTTTATTGAAAGTTCCATTGTGGCCTAACCACAAAATTAATTTTACGATCATGATACTTTTAGAGCGTGCTAAACTGTACATTAAATTTACTGATTGTATACAACGATCACTGTTACTTATTACTAAAAAGTCATAGAGATAGAGACCTGGACGACGTCGGAATGACAGCGCCTTTAGGAGCGACAATTTTTGGAGCGTTTCTGTGTTTTTGGTAGCCAAATGCAATACACCTCCGCCTATGTCATAAATTTTATATTTAAAAATAAGACTCCTGTTTTCTAATAATTGACATTAAACTGTTAATTATATTGGCAGTAACATTCTCACAAACCTAAAGGTAAATGAGTTACTTTATAATTATGTTATCATTAACATTATTCATTAATTCTATATATATGAATACAGAAAATTGGTAGAAAACGCTACCTGTACTGTGTGGTACATGGCAAAATGTATCTCGATGGCAATAGACAGTGGGACTTTTGATTTTGTTCTATAAAAATTACAGAAAAATCTTTCGCGATGATATTATGTAATAACTAATATTATCTTTTTTCTCGAAAGGCCTTTTTTTCTTAGTACATTTTGTAATGAAAGTAATGGTATAACCTTGCAATTACAACACGATTCAGCATTATAAAAGAATAGAGGCTAGTCCATTCACATATACGAGTATAAACACACAGACATATATAGATAACGAGATTTCTATTACAAGAAAGGGAATCAATCGTAAAATTTGATAATAAATAGAAAAGAACAATAAATAAAACACTAAAAAGGAGAATCGAGTGTTGTAATATTTAGATACCTGGCCTACATTTAATAGACCGGGTTAGAAGCCTTTAAAAATAATAAAAAGTAAAGAAAAAAAATAGTAGGATGAAACCCATTAGAAAAGGAGGCGAATATTATAAAAATGAAAGGAAAAATAATTTACGGGCGATCTGAGGTCGGGAAGGGGATGGGGGTGAGTTTTTAAGGGTAAAAAACGGTTTTTCTCGATTTCCGGCAAAACTAAAAGTCCTATGGAATTTTTTTTTTCACCATCGGGTAGAGATTTCAACGAAAAGATAAAAACCAAAAACTTGTTTTTTTGAATTTTCCACCTCAATTTTGAGGTTATGTGAAAAAAGTGGAAATCCAAAGTTTTAGATCCTTTTATTACCTACAACTTTGCCATTTCACTTTTTTCCATAGGACTTTTAGTTTTGCCGGAAATCGAGAAAAACCGTTTTTACCCTTAAAAACTCACCCCCAACTCCTTCCCGACCTCAGATCGCCCGTAAATTATTTTTCCTTTCATTTTTATAATATTCTCCTTTTCTAATGGGTTTCATCCTACTATTTTTTTTTTTTGGTTTTAAAAATTATCGACCCTGGTCTATAAATCGGCGGATAGATTAATGGTTCACAGAACACTATCTAACTAGTATAGGTTGGACCACTGTGACTACACCGCTTTCTTATTACGTTTTCTAGCATTAATTGATGTCAAGAAATCTTTTAACGTCTTTTTACCGTATTTTAGACATTAACAAGTCTTATTCATAAACGTTATTTAGCTTCAAGCAACGATTCTGTGTTATTTTCAACTTTAAACTTACAGCCTTAAAGTTAATAATAACACAAAACTGTTGTTTAAATTTAAATAAAGTTTATGAATAAAGCCATTGTTTTAGAAACTTTGGCCTTCTAATAAGGGGAGGTCCGTTAGGAATACAGTAATTTCACAACGTTGATAAGATATATCCTAACTTTTAAACTTTCGCATTCCATGATATAATAATAATATTTAACTAACGGAATTAACGCGATCACTTATTTTAAGTTATTACATACCTCTGACGTTGATGTGAAACGTCAGGCAAATCAGAGGTATGTATGTAATACCGTTAAATAAGTGATCGCGTTAATTCCCGTAAAAATAATAATTACGGTATATCTCCTAATGATTTTTTTTTGAAAAACCCGATGGTCATAAGTAATAGCTTAGTGAAGTTGTAATAAAATCTAAATAAGTGTAAATTATGTCGATTTTTAATTGCGTTTAATAAATTTAGATTCCAGTATTTCATAAAATAATTTATAAAACATTCTATTAAACTTTTTACTGAAATCAATTTCTTGTTACAGACGGTGTCTACGTCGATGTTGCTGCGTTACGCTCACCATCAGATTTTCGTTTTCATCGGTAAGTCTTAATTAATTAGCATATGCTTCGTTTATTTTGCTACGTAAAAAAAAACTTTGCCTTTTATTAAAAACTCCTATAATAAGTATTTCTTACAATTTTAAATCTCTAACGTATCGTAATTACGAATACCGCCTTCGATCAAATATATCATAGATGCACTGTTGCCGCTTAAAAAGTGGCACCGGCAAAACAAGGCATAAAACAACAATATGCCTTGTTTCGCTCTCATTCGCTTGGTGGCCGTGCTCGTGTATACACACATAAAATTGTAAAAATTACACTCTAAAAATGCAAAAGAAGGATGGAATATCATATTTTCAGTAAGTCTATCTTTAATCTAACATATTGGTGTATTTTCGTTATGCTTTAAAGCTAATTTTATTAATATTTTCATCAAATTTGTGATTTAGAACGGCTTCTAATGTACGCATCCATCCCTTTCACACTCACGCGCGATGTTCATAAGA
The DNA here is from genome assembly GCA_949125395.1 of Diaphora mendica. Taxonomy (NCBI): domain Eukaryota; kingdom Metazoa; phylum Arthropoda; class Insecta; order Lepidoptera; family Erebidae; genus Diaphora; species Diaphora mendica. The sequence goes on from OX421326.1 coordinate 14,399,272, forward strand.
GAAAAAAAGACAAGCCTAGTGCTAGCGAACAAAGTCAGTAGGATAATGATGGAGTCGCCGTTACAATGTTTTTAGGTTAATTGAAGATTTGTTTTTGTTTTAGTTTTTTGAAATTTACATATTCAGGAGAATAAAAAAGACAGCCTTACCAACTTCACAGGTAGGTATTATATTCTACTAAGAATATTTAACCGACTTTAAAAATGGAGGTTATTAATTCGATCTGCATGTATGTATTTTTGACAAAATTGCAAACTGTTTATAAATGTTGGTCTATACCAGATTCTAAACGTGATTACCAAAATTTAAAATTATCCGTCCGTTCGTAAATATCTGAAAAACATTTAAGTTGGAATATAAAATATATTTGATGATTATAGTTGAGGTATAGTCCAACTTATGGAATAGTGCAATATAATATGTATAAATACAGGCACGTAGGTATAGAAGGTCTAATATCTGAGTGGAATATTCAATATTAAATTAATACTTATTATAATTTATGATAAAATTCTATTCAAACTTTTAGCTATCAGAATCAAAAGAAGAAATAAAAAATGTGTGAAGAATTAATTATTTGTTGATCCATCCAACTACCGTATGTTTTTTAAATCAAAAGGCAACTCCATTTTGTTCATGTTCCAAATAGAAGCGATAAGAGGCGAACACACTATTTAATGTCAGTGGAATGTAACTCTCGCTATTCTTTGTACTATTATGTGCTTTATTGTGATACGTTAAGTTTAATTTTTCAATACACTTGTTTTTGGGCATGTGTTGTTTTATTTCTGATTTTTGAAAGAGTCATAAATTTTTATTGTCCTATCCTGACATCAAACTAAAAGGTAATATGTAGTGAATTTAATATGGATTTATTTCCATTCGTACGTCAATTGCTTAAAGTTAAAATTAGGTTAAGCTGTATAACAGTTCAGGACCTTTTTTGCTATATCTCAAGTGGTATACATATACCTAAGTACGTATAGAAGCGTGGACAGTATTTTGTTTACTTTTGTATGGAACTGTGCATCTATAATATATTTGATCGAAGAATACCGCGCATGCAATTAGAGATTGCAAAAATTTTTTTTAAATCTAGTCGTGAGCCGGCTCAGCAGCAAACTCTTTGTAATAACAATAATTGCGAATGGCGCTCGCGGCTACACCCCACCTCCCTTTTAGCTTGTTACTGTAAAAAATACCAACTCGGATTTACGTGCCCTCTCTTTTTTGATCTGTCGACAATTAGCTAGATAGAAATAGGTAATTTGTTTCTTTTCATATTTGCCTTGCGCGTTCACTTGGCTTAGTGTCAGGATACGATGATTGTTTTCAATTTTTCTTCTTTCAATCCCTTTTCTCAGTAATGAAATATCTCAATTTTCTACAACTTGATTTAAGTGAATTTGCGAACTGGAGGATTCGAGATGGTGTTTCGGTTATATTTTTCTCGTTTGTTTTAAGAAACGTAAAACAAAACAAGCATGCTTAAGTTTATTTGAGTTGTGTTATGTTAATTATAGTCCAGTACAATATAGACATTTGAAATAATAAATCCTCGCAGGTGGTGTGGAAATATGTGCATATCGTTTATAATGTGACTCTTAGAATCGCGATATCTCAGGAATGGTAACTCTTAGGGAAAATCATGAAGACTATTTTTGTAGAGAATTTTAAGACCTACAACTTTGTCTAAGGTTTTTTTTTTGATAAAACTTACCGTTTTTGAGGAAAAATTAAAAAAAACCCTCAAATTTTGACCTTTGACCCTTATTAACTTTATTAGCACACATGGGATCGATGGGGATTTTTAAAACTTTATTTATAATGATAAACCCCAGCTCTCCACCAATATTTGGCTCTGTGGGAATTTTTGTTATTTGACTACTATTTTTATGTCTAAATTGACCGGAATATTAGTTAGGATTAATGATAAAATATATCCAGTGTTTTGATTGGAGTTATGCTAGTAGTACGATTACGAGAACTGTTTGTTTTTACATTTTAATTCGTTGTTTGATTCATTCATACAACGGTTAATGTCTTGAAAATCTTTAATCTATTTTTGATGCTTTCCATATGCAAAAATATTTACGAGAATTTTATTCTTTATAAACGTGACGTTTACAAATGTGAAAATATAATATCCAGTCTTGCATACCTATTTGTACTCGACAAATGAGGCAAGCGCGTACCAGATTAGTGGAGGTATCTTTTATCATTTTTGAATAGAATCCTGAAAGTAAAAGTAGATTTATATCGAAAAGAGCTCTTAGTTCGAGTCTGAAGGATAAACTATTCAACTGACAATATCAAATAAAGGTAAATCTTCTCAATGGGATCCCGTTGGTCTCTATGACGACTCATCCCTGCCTCTACGGTTCCACAAATACTTATGAACGGATAAATGATCGCTTATACGTGTTTTTAGATCCGGATTTCAAATTATTTTTCAAAGACATTTTTCCCTACACAAATAATGGCCATTTTTACCAAAAAGATGAGTTTTGAACTTGTTATTTTAGGCACTCATTTACTTTAAGACTTTGACATAAATTAGGAATACAAAGGATGTGCACCTAAATTCTAGTCAACACTAAAAGTGATTTACCAAGCGTCGATGCTCCTGTTCACAACGCTGAATTAACGTGGGTTTAGTTATTATCTGATATCATCATCATCATCAACAGCTTTTACCAGTCCACTGCTTGACATAAGCCTCTCCATAGAAAGGAGGTTATGGCTTACTATACGACGCTGGCCAGACGGGTTGGGATAGGGTTTGTTTCAAGTTTTCCTTCTCTTTGCAGTGATGTTACTATCTGATATAGTTTGTTGAATTCAATATAGAATTATAGATAATCACAAATTTTAACAAAAAAAACCGTCTTCAATCTGGATCTGGAAATTTAAATGGGACCACACGGGAAGCACTAGCTTTCAAATAAAAAAAGAATCATCGAAATCGGTTAGCGTGATATTGAGTTATTCGTCAATTTGTCGCGCACATAATTAATGCAAATTGAAGACTTATATGGTTTTGACATGTCAGCACTGGACCAAATTGAAATCGGACCACATGGGAAGCACCAGCTTTCAAATAAAGAAACAATCATTAAAATCGGTTCACCCAGTCAAAAGTTATGAGGTAACAAACAAAGAAAAAAAAAAAGACGAATTGAGAACCTCCTCCTTTTTTTGAAGTCGGTTAATAAGACTCCTAATAAAGGATATTGAAATTTTACAGCATGAAATTAAAATACCATATCTAGTAGTGAGTCCTTCACCTTTACTGAGCCGTCTTGTATTTTTAACCGACTTCAAAAAAGGAGGAGGGTCTCAATTCGAATGTATTTTTTTATGTTTCTTATCTCACAACTTTCGACTGGGTGAACCGATCTTGATTATAATTTTTTTTATTTGAAAACTGGTGCTTCCCGTGCGGTCACATTTCAATTTGATCTAGTTCTTGAAGTTGTTTTTTTTGTTAAAATTTTTGATTATTATGTTGTCAAGACATCGACTCAATATACCTTTGCACACTTAGAATAAATATTTTTTTTGGACATAATTGACAGATTGCTTTTGTTACCATATATCAATAAGTCAGTATTTTAATTAAGTTGTCACACTTTTAGGCGTCCGCTTTCGTATTTAAACACTAAAGGTAATTTGTTGTAATACGAATGCCTCCTCTTTCAGGAAGTAGTCGCCTTTTTACATCAGAAGATGACAGCGTAACTACTACTAACTTTTAAACTTTCGCGTTCCATGATATAATAATTATTATTTTTAGGGGAATTAACGCATGGGGGCGCCCTTACCGCATGGTTAGAGGCAAGATGCGCCCGTGGGCCCCGCCGTTGACCCGGTGTCTTCAGCCAGATCTGCTTGAGGGGGTCGTCGGCACCCTGTTTCCATCGCGGTTGGTGGAACACACTCCGCCACAGATGGCTCCGCCTACGACGCCTGAGGTGCCTAACGTGGATGATGACGACGTGCCTGAGGTCACTTGGGCAGAACTAGCGCTGGCGGTGCAACGGCTGAAAGCTAAAAGCACCGCCCCAGGACCCGATGGCATTCCAGGCCGAGCGTGGTTCCTGGCTCTAGATGATGAGGCGCCGGCTCTCGAGCCCCGACTGAGAGGGTTATTCAGCGCATGTCTCGAGCAGGGCCAGTTTCCGAAATTGTGGAAGACGGGGAAACTGGTCCTCATCCGAAAGGAGGGGCGCCCGGTGGACTCGCCTTCCGCCTACAGGCCCATAGTTTTACTTGACGAGGTGTGCAAGCTCTTTGAAAGAGTGATTGCATGGCGCCTCGTCAAGCATCTCTACAGGGTTGGGCCGGATCTGGCGGACAACCAGTACGGTTTCCGTCAGGGGCGCTCCACCGTGGATGCGATCATGCGCGTGAAGGCCCTGGCGGAGGAAGCAGTTACCCGGGGTGAAGTAGTGTTGGCGGTGTCTTTAGACATCGCCAACGCGTTCAACACTTTGCCCTGGAGTTGCATCAGGGAGGCACTAGTGTATCACCGAGTGCCTCTCTACCTCCGCCGCATAGTCGGGGCATATCTGTCGGAGAGAGCCGTTATCTACCCAAGTAGGACCGGTCTCGGTCGACGTGAGATGTCGTGCGGTGTCCCGCAGGGGTCGGTTTTAGGGCCGCTCCTGTGGAACATTGGCTACGACTGGGTGCTTCGCGGTGCTTTCTTAGATGGTGTCGCCGTCACGTGTTATGCGGATGACACGCTTGTGACGGCGAGTGGCGGGACGCACCGTGAGGCAACCCTAAGGGCCACGGCCGGGGTTGCCCAAGTCGTCGAACGAATCCGGCGGCTGGGTCTCGAGGTGGCTCTGCACAAATCCGAGGCTTTGTTTTTTCACGGGCCTCGGAGCAAGCCACCTGATCGACTCAGCCTCATAGTGGGAGGCACTCGCATCGGCATCGAGCCCTCTATGAGGTATTTGGGGCTCGTACTCGACGGCCGATGGGACTTCGGACACCACTTCCGAAGTCTGGTCCCCAAGCTGGTTGGCGCAGCGCGTGCATTGGCACGGTTGCTGCCAAACATGAGGGGGCCCGATGACTCCTGCAGGAGACTCTACGCGGGGGTTGTGCGGTCCATGGCCCTTTATGGGGCCCCAGTATGGGCAGAGATCCTGAAGGCCAGCAATATCGCGCTATTGCGACGGCCGCAACGAGTGCTGGCCATCAGGATCATAAGGGGGTACCGCACAATCTCCTTTGAGGCGGCGAGTCTCCTAGCCGGAACTCCACCATGGGACCTGGAGGCGAGAGCCCTTGCGGCTCTTTACCAGTGGCGCAAGGAGGCGCGGGAGTTGGGTAGAAGTCCTGAGACTCGAGAAATCGACGATCAGAAATCCCAACTCCGCCAGGTCCTCGTGGAGGAATGGAGGGAACGACTTGGGCAACCGAGCGCTGGGCACGCCGTTATTACGGCGGTAAGACCTGTTATGGAGGATTGGCTCGAGAGGCGTCATGGGACCCTCTCATACCGGCTGACGCAGGTGATCACTGGAAAGGGATGTTTCGGAGATCACCTGTGTCTAATCCGCAAAGAGCCAACGCCTGAGAGCCACCACTGCGATGGCCAGACCGTGGACACGGCACTCCACACGCTGGCAGAATGTCCGGCGTGGAGGGAGCCGAGGCGTGATCTCGTGGCGGCCATCGGGGTGGTGGTTCTCTCGCTCGGTAACATGATTGCGGCCATGTTGCGGAGTGAGAGCGCGTGGAACTCCGCCGTCTCTTTCTGCGAGCAAGTAATGCTTGCCAAAGAGACGGCGGAGCGGGACCGGGAGAGGTTTAGAACTCTCCCGGCCCGCCAGGCCCGGGAACGGGCCAGGTACCGCAGGCGACTCAGGCGCCGGAGATCAGAGAACGATCTCCGTCCTCCATAAGCGCAAGCCTGAGGGTGACAGATGAGGCCATCTGACACCCTAGCAGAAGCAGGCTCGGGTGGCGGCGCGGACGCTGCAGAGCGTGCGCGCCCTTGGGGACAGTAACGGGAACATTGGGATTCCCACACAGGAGGGGGCCATCTATAAACCATAGGTGGCCCGAGGTACGTCGGGGTTCCAGGGTTTTCCTTTCTAGGGCGCACCTGGTTCCCCGGCATCTAGTACCCGAGACGGCGTGCGGTTTTAGTCGGTTCGAGTCCGACATACCACCAGGAGGTGGTATCCGAGGGGATTTCCGCACGGAGAAAAAAAAAAAAAAAAAAAGGGGAATTAACGCGATCACTTATTAAAAGGTATTACAAACCTCTGATTTGCCTGACGTTTCGACCAGGTTGCAACGCAGCGTAGCTACTGTCATCATCTACGTTACGGACCGGCCTCAGAAATGACTGTACTCCTATTTTTGTCTTAGAACTTTCACCTCGTAGAATTCCTGAATTTGGAGTTTTTTCAAGAGCCCACTTTGACTTGTTCTATTTATAAATAATTATAGTGCAGCATAAGTTGATGTTTTTAAAAACTTTTATCCAAAATAATTTACTTCAAATATAATGATTTTTAGTGTATATTTTTTATATTAGTCGTTGACAGAAAACGTGGCTAATAGTCGTTTTCTTCCTAATACTGTTCTAAGTTAAGAATTGAACAGTTGTCAAGTTGGTTCTGGTATTATTTTATTACTATCATACCGACATATATGTATATATATACTTCTTTATATTATACAATTTGCGGTACTTGTAAGTAGTCATTATTAATTTACAAAAAAAAGTATGTATGTATTGTATTCACAAGCTCTGCTTAGCTTGGGACTAGATGGCGTTATGTGTTAGATGTCCGAAATATTATTATGTATACATTCTATGAGGCCTTATGTACGCGTTTCGTATGCTATATATATATATACCTACATATTGTATTGTATCACATTCGTATATTTATTAACAAATAGATAAAAAACATATAGATACGAATACATGAAATATTCATGTTTTTAAAAACAGTATTTATCTATTTATTTCGACATATTTTAGATTTGATTTTGGATAAAAGCAAAGCTCGAGTGTAGACCTCAAGCGGCTTATAGGATGAATAAAAAGCTATTTTTAGGTCGTAGATCTGTTGTGCGATCCACACAGACTCGGATTGGACGCTTAGAGGATTACACCCTGTGCAACATCACAATCGTATTGAACCCGTGTGGGAAACTGAATAGGGTAACCATATTTCAATGTTTAGCGTATAATGTTGAAAGCTGGGATTAGAGGTGGCCCAGTATTTTGAAGGACCGAATGTGAATTTTGTTTTAGAAATTTGAATAATTATATTGAACACAAGTATAGTAGGAATGATCGTCGTCATATATGGTTTTTTTTTTTAATAACAATAAACCATAAAGTCTTAAGGTGAAATTAATGATACACGAGTATATAGTATCTTTTCATAAGAATAAACACCTCAATGAAAGTGTTTTTTTAGGTTAGACAAGCAATTATGCGCCATTTCGAATACACATAATGTAGGTGATTAACTATGCAGCAGCAGATGTAAAAGTACGTAAGAAAATAAAATATATTTAGCATTTATATCCGGACACATATTAGCAACATAACAGTCGCGAGGTATTCAGTCAAAATTCCATTGTTTAATGATAGTTACAAAACACGCTGACCGTTTTAAATCAGCTTACTATTCATGTAAACGCTGTTTGTGGATGATGCCAGTACATATGTCTATTGTGTCATCATTAGAAGTTAGCTTACAAAGGATTGGTGATTAAATTGGTTTTAATACCATACAGCGAGTTCCCGGCAGGTATTATAGTAATTCTGTACAAATACAACGTGTTACAGAGAGACTCATTTATATTTTAACCATGCTACCATGATAATTTAGGTATATTTATTATTTCCAATATAGAATCGAACCCTTCTCCTACCTGTATTTCAAAATTAAATGGATATAATATCAAACAACAGGATTGCATTCAATTATTTCAATAATTCATTCCTATCGATTTTTTTTAGCTTCCTTCTAGTACGAGTATTGTAGTTACAGTTAGGGCTGTAAGTTTAAAGTTGATAAAATAAAGTAAAAACTAAAACCCAACTACGACAAAAAACGACACTGAAAAAGTATAAAACAAGTTTGAAAAGCCGTAGTCACACGTTGTTAAAGTGTTATGGTGCGTTACGTGTGACTACGGCTTTTCAAACTTGTTTTATACTTTTTCAGTGTCGTTTTTTGTCGTAGTTGGGTTTTAGTTTTTACTTAATTTTATTTAAAATGTTTTGGTGCCGTTATTAATATATAATATGTATATATTTAAAATGTACAAGTAACGCCCTTTTCAATGATACCAAACACGGCATATTTATCTCAAATTATATTTTTTATACAGTACTTTATGTCGGCTAGAGGGCGCCACATTAGATTCAGTGACACGTCATATAGCCTATAACCAGCGGACGATCAAGACGCTTCTAACGATACCTCATTTGTCCAGTTCTAATAAGTAGTTAAGGAGCTATGAGGAACAAATGAACATATAAACATACATACATAACCCTCCTTTGGCTTTGCCGTAGTCGGGTAAAAACAACAGAGAATCTTTGCTTAAAGTTGAATAACGTTTATGAATTATTTGTTATTGTCTGGGGATATTGGTGGTAATTCTGTTTTTTCTTCTTCTCCCGCACTAGGAATAAATCCTGTGTCGCGGGGGACTTTACAAACATACATGAAACGGACACAAATAACACCCAGACTCAGAACAACAATTTGTGGATCACACAAAGTGTTGTCCTACGTGGGATTTGAACCCACGACACTCGGCGAAGTAGGAAACGGCGTGGTGACCGTTAAACCACTAGGCCAAACGTGCAGGTGTTGTTGTCATCACTAAACTAAAATTAACTAAAATTTGTTGTTGGATTATATACTTTAATCTCATCTACTTACAGTTCATTTTTTAATATCTCACATCTCAGCTTTCACTATATTTAGTTCAATACCAACTAAGAGTTGATCAGAAGTACACGCTTGTTGATTAGTAAAAAACTAAACTCTAAATGTAAAAATTATAAGAACCAATTACGTAAGTATACATTAATGCATACGACGGCATGTATTTAGACGACGTCGAAGTTTAGTGCGACCTGTCAAGTTTTTCGTCGCACGTTACACGTTTTAAATGTTCAACACAAGAATAGCAAAAGAAATTATGGTCTAAGTTGAGCAATTTAACTAATTTTGTTAGTGCCAAAGTAAATTTTACTTGTTCAAATAATAAACAAGCGGGTGTCTGATTAACGTTTGTTTGGTACTGAACTAAACACAGTGACAGCTGAGATGTGAGATATCGAAAAACTGGACTGTAAGCATTAAAAGATTAAAGACTTAAAATATATAAGTAATCCAACAACAAATTTTAGTGAATTTTATTTTAGTGATGACAACAACAGAATTACCACCATTGTCTGCCAAATATCAATTTAATTGTTGTAGTGTAGTTTAGTGTTTTAGTACTTTCGCATTCATAATATTAGTATGGATGTATAAATGACTTATATAAATTTGAATATAATGGCTGAATTTAATTGTTTCTTGCGTTATTATTAAACCAAGGTTTTTATTTTTAATTGTTCACATATCTTACTAGCGCACGTCTCTCCATAAAAATTAACTTACCAGTACAGTGACAAAATTATTTGATAATTCCAGGCCTGATCGTTTCCTTATACCTAGATGTGAGTTATGAAACTACTTGTCAGTAGAAAAACGACAGTGTGCCAATAATTTTTTTTTCTTTAAAAAGTCAATTTCCGCATTAGGAATAATAAATACTGTGTGGCGGGGGACTGTACAAAACATACATGAAACGGACACAAAGAACACCCAGACTCGGAACAACAATTTGCAGATCACACAAAGTGTTGTCTCATGTAGGATTTAAACCCACAACAATTGGCGCATTAGAAAGCGGCGAGGTAACTGCTTAAATCACTAGGCTAACCGTGTAGTCAATAATCACTAGGTACTTTTTTTGTTATGTTGTTATGAGTTATGACACTCGGGAAGTCCCATTAAAAAATTAAACTGTCTTGGAACCCGCAACGAAATTAATCAGAAGAAAAACTGGAGGAGTTGAAAATATTATAAATCCACTTCCCTCCTTAGCAAAGCGGGAGACAAATTGAAGTCAAAATAGGCATACACCTTTTCAAAACGGGAAGCACCATGGATAAAATATTATGGGTCCTAAGTGAGATATTTTCACACATCACACATTATAATCACTAGGTACTATTGAAATATCTAACTACATTTTTCGAAAGGATGTCTTTCGTTCCACAGTTGAGCAGCTTCGAACTTGTATTTTAATATTGTGCCCTTAAAAAAATCCTTTAAATATATTTTTATAGTTATTAGATTTCAAACAAAGATATGGTTATTTATCTAATCATTAAATCATTGAAATTGTTATTCGAGTATGGTACTAATGTGCATTAATCTTACTATTTAATTAAAATACATATCACAATTTACAATATTTTTAAGTTTGTCACATCATCCATGCAAAATGTGTTTTACAAAGAATTTTGTAGAGGGTTGGTAATATACTAGTTTATACATAAACTCTAGAATAGCCTATTAAATATTAATTTATACATAATTAAGATTTAGAAGAACGTTCTCCATAGTAAACAATTAAGTGAAGTCCTACCTACATAATTTGCCTCCAAATGATCAAGTGTTACCTAAAATTTACAAGCATCTTGTACCGTTATCGAGTATCATTAAACATTGTAAGCCTTGATTGAGTGTTATCAGAAAGAACGTTAAAAATCAAATCGTTTTGAGAAAACATAATATTATTCGTTATTGAGTGCGAGAAACGAGACTACTTATGTCTAATAATATAACTTCTTAGGAAATATCGTTAATTGGAAAGGCTCCTTTCAAATATATCTTTTTCATGATAATTTTTTCCAAATAAGTTCGTAAGTAAGTATGAATGTTTGGCACACGCTTGTGTGATTCCGTAGTTGAATGACATCAGAAATTATACTTCTCGTTAACCTAAGCCACAATTTGCCTTTATTGCTCTAACGAAGATAATAAGTATATTTATTCGATTATCATTTCACTCCTTAACACAGATATACAGAAAGACGGTACTTAAAAAAAAAAACTGTCGGTGACAATTTTATTTTGAGAATGCGCGGATTTTTAGCTCTAAATTTCTAAAAATGTATCAATTTTATCAGTTTCATAACTGCATTTTTTCCTTTTTTAGTAACAAATGTTCTGGTTCTACACCATTTACAACAACGACCCATACACCAAAGGGTAATAATAGTAATAATTTCTTTAATACTTTTAAAAAGTAAAAAAGTCGTAAACACTTAATAGATTGTACAACTCGAGAAATTTATTTAAGAAAACCTTAAATATATCTTTATAACATTCAAAGTAGTTTTTTTATTTATTTTTTTTGTCTACGGTACCCTAAACAATATTGTATATATTTATGGCGTAGGTTTGAAAATCCTTTAAGTATCTAATTTGCAAATTTTCCTTCTATAAGCCGATTTTCGATGTAATTTGCCCAATTATATAGCTCTCAAATTTAACGTAATTTTCCAAGCAATAAGGTATTATAACGTATCGGGGCGAAAACGAAAATAAGCAAAAAATAATTATGTTACGACGTCAATAAAATCTGACTTGTTTTTTCACGTACCCCTGTTCGGCGTACAAAGAGCAATTTTATTTACCATCTAAATTCACTTTCTGTCTCTATATTGGACATAACTGCTACATAATCATATAATTAGGTTATGTGAGATGTGTATAATGTGTGAATTTTACACTAGAAGGAGTATCTTACTCTTAAAGGCGAATGAAAATTCGTTATAGCAGAAAAAGCAGTTTTTATAGCTCGGGAACAATATCATTTTACCTCTTACTTCTCGTATTTCTACCTAATTAGAGCAGAGGTATCAGAGCGACGCCGACACTGCCCCTTCGCCGCTCCGCGTAGCACTACCTACCATTTCAAGTACGGTTTAATGCCAATTACCTGCTCACTCCATTGTTCCGAGCGTCAAGTATCTTCGTCCGAGCTCAACCATTTTATCGCGTCAAGAGAGATTGCTATATTTGTTCGTAAAATCCATTTAAAAATTAACGGCGTTTGCTAGGAAAGGTATCATCGTTTGTAAAAATAAAATCCTTAATAGCATTTGATATATAGGATTGTGAAAAAGCATATTGAACGACGTTTAATATCTGTGTTCTCTTTGGCCACCGATACTTTCCGGTAATATGAATCCGCGCAGTAAATCGTAGATACTACGCAACGAAACGAGAACGGGGAATGCGACGGCGTTATTAATTTCATATGATGAATGATGAACGATGATGTTGCAAATTTACATTTTTCACTTAAAATGTTAAAAAGATTTGATGCAATGAAATTTCTTTCTTTACTTGGTGGTTGGAAGTTAAAAGCATTGTGTCCTTATACAAATGTACCTTTTCTTCGAGTAAACTCTAACAATGAATATCCTAGAAATATTAAATTCTCGTTTACTCTTTATTTGTTTGTTTGCGTAATGCAGTCAACTTATACCATACCTAGTTTCGCTTGGAGGAGTATTTTGTGATCTTTTTTTTGTTTATAGTTTCAGCAGTGTATGTATGTGATGTGATAAGTGCTGCAATTGACCTAACTTAAATATAAGCACGATTATATTTAAGTGATACGAATATTTTATCCCTAAGAAGAATGTATGAATAAGTAGCAAACGGGAATAGCTCACAGCTGACCTTTCGTTTAATTCCTGCTGTTACAACCAACCTTTTATTCAGACAAGCAACATCAAAAGATGTGACAGAGAACAAACATATATTCAATACGGAAACTGTACCGGGATTATCCCACCTTAAGCAAACAGTCGTCCACAAAGCTCCGTCAAACTGAGAGCACACGGGAACTATACTAACGAAAAGACGATAAAACCTTTATCTTATTACGGATATCTGCTCCCCAACCCATGACATGGCGTGTCACGCCGATCCTATTTACGAGAATTTTTGTCACAAGCTTTGGTTAAAAAACTTTATGTATTTAGCGTAATTTTTTTGTGAAAAACCTGTCTTTCTAAAGTAACCTCCCTAGGTTACTTTAGAAAGACAGGTTGAGAAAGAAAGACAACCATGTATATGCATACAGCCCCCAGTCTTGTCCCTACAAGACTGGGGGCTGTATGCATATACATAGTTCTGTCAAGATATTCTGCGAATGCAGCGATAGATAAATCGTATATGTTAAAAGTTTCTGTTGTCGGCTCGTAAAGAATGATCCGCCGTCTCGGGCGACGCCATTACTTCTTGTGGCGCATGAAAAATTCATACAGCTATCGTGTGAGCGCGTTAACGTGCATCGAGCTTCACGTCGCGCGCGCATCCCTCTGGGGAACACTAAGCACGGCTTATAGCACTCTCTTTCCTATACTTGTTTTTAAATGTGCGTTATAACCTTTATTCATCATTTGTAAAGTATAAGACGGTTTATTTGATATAAAAATTTAATATTCCATATTATGGTGTAGTCTGTTTTTCTTTGCTGGTACTTGATTCAAGAAGTATAGATGGTCCTAGTTAGCTGGTCTGTACCTACAGCTATTTTATAATATTATTTATTTATTTTATATCAACTGATTACTACAGTCACAGTTACCCAACGCGTGTAGCGAGCCATTATAACATTGGTGTTACAACTACGGTAATTAATAATAGGAATTAACAGTCGTCCGACCCAAACCAGGCAAAGCCCGCACCAAGACAACTGATAAACACATTTCCAAACACATACATATTATAAGTAAATTAGACCCAGACGCAGAACTATCGATCGTGCTCATCACACAGAAGCTAGTAACGGGTGGGAATCGAACCCACGACCTAAGGCGCTCAGCATTCAGACTAGAGCAACAGGCCCGTCAAAATTAAAACTTATCATTTAAAAAAAGCCTTTAAAAATGTAACAAATGTACTCAATCTGATGTTTATATGACTGCAGAAAGCTAAAAAAATATTAAATAAATTATGGTCGAATTTCGACAACTGGCGACCACTACTTAGAATAAATAGTTAAAAGGTTTGCAATAAAATTGCGACCTCTATGAGAGTCATTTTCTTTAAAACTGCACTTTTTTATTTAATCGCGTCTGTTTTCGTACCTCCAAGAAATATATAATTAATTATTATCACTTGTATCCTGTTGTGTATTGTTCACTACACATATTATCTACAAATGATCAAATGATTTGCTGGGATTTTCGCTTTGATATAGTGTATTCTCATAGTCTCTGACGCGTCAGATCTTGAACTCAAAATATTCATAGAACTCGTTAAGACGATGGAAGGATATTGCATTGTTCTTCAATGCAATAATTAATAATAAAATCAATAAATTATTAAAGAGCAACGTTGATAAATATAATATTTCATTTAACTTTTTATTAAATTGTCTATAAATTAGACTTCAAAAATAATGAAGGTGCGAACATGCGGCTTTTTTCTAGTTTATTAAGATAAATTATATAGCGTCATGGAACCTTTGTGTGTGAATGTCTGCCATGAAAATGACGGCTTAAGGCTCTCTTAGCAACAGTTATACTCGTATTTACGCATCATAAAAAATATGCGTTATCAAAAATGTAATTTTTATTCATATATAATAATAATAATAAATATTTTGGACATCTAACACACTTTTGTTTTGATTTTTTGAACTTTAATTGTTTTGATTTTATCAAAAATTGCCATTCGCATTTTAATTTTAACATATTATAATGTATGTAATGGATATTTTAGATATAATTGTGATACATATTTTGATGTTTTTGTCCTTTTGTTAGTTTCAATAAAATCTTGCAAAACCACTTGGGTGATAGTACTGAAGTTAGGACTCTAGTCCTGCCCAATTGATTGGGTAGGCCCAGTTTAAATATTTCCAACCCTGTTCCAATTTCATCTATTTTCAGTTACGAGAAAAGATTAAATTACAACGAAAATAAAATGGCCAAAACCATTATGAGATGATTTCGAAAAACATTTTCGAAATCATATCAATGGTTTTCGCATCAACTGCCTTTGTTATTATATAATATGTTATGACTATTGTTACGATGCTTAAATGGATTCGTTTTGTTTCAGTGGATTTGCTGCAGATGTTAGAATTCAACGTAGCTGTATCATTTCCGGCTGCACCATTGCTCACAGTGATTTTGGCATTAGTTGGTAAGACATTTCTCTTTACGACACTACAATTTTATTGCACTTAATTAATTTATTTTAACTGAGTTTGAATGACAAGAAATAATAGCTATTAACAGATGACGAAACGTAGTATGTAGGTTCTCAAGTAAACCCGTATTACTAGCGGATACACCGTAGACCAATTACGTAGATTACCGCAGAAAAATCGCATTGGCGTTTTTATTGTTTCAACCTAAATGACAAATTCTTTGAGAGATATCTTGATGAACTATGGATTTGGCGTCGTCATTGGTGCGGATTGGCTGCATCATTCTATAAGCTCATAGGCTGAATTAAGTATAAGTATTAAAATGATGGTGTAGTAAAATTAGAATTACAAAGTCACTCTCAAAAACGAATTAAGATTATTTTGTGTGATATTAAGCGATACAACTATTTATCTGTGACCATTTGCAAACCCCGACCTTATCAACTAAGACGACATAAAGGTGGGACCCACGGCACAGGAAAATTAATATATGAAACCAGGAACTACTCAAAGTGCTTTCGAAGTCCACAAAATATTAGTAGTGACATCGTACAGGCTCAGAACTTGTAAGTAAATAGGGTTGCCATGTTCATGACTATGACTGTGTGAGTCCGCCTTGTGCAATACGTTTGCAGGAAGTTTGTATAAATAAATAAATTTATTGAAAAATATACTTTTTAAATCACTTGGTCTTTCTGATGGGCTGTGTTACCGATGACTAAACTCTTAGTAGTAATTTGCCAACATAAAATGAAATACCTGTGTACTCATCAATTGAAATGTATTTTACGATACGATGAGGTGCCACCATCATTTATTATTTATTTGAATTGTATTGCCCGTAAACAGTTCAATCACTAAATTAGGTCAATAAATAATTATCTGTCCAAAAGTATCTGTATTCTGTGAAAACATACAAATGTAGCAAAAAAAAAATGAAACGTTATAATACAAATTTGTTATTCAGAAACATGAACATTATTGATCTTCAACTATCGATGTTTCACTAACAATAACAATGAGGTTACCTACAAGCATATTTTAATAATAATTGTTGTAAATATGTAGCTGGTTTTCAAAAACTAATAGAGAAAATGTTAGAAACGTCCTAGTTTCAGAATTTACCTTATGTAGAAAGCTATTAATTTTAATACTTACTGTTCTAAAACAGCAACAAAAAAAAGTGTTGGATTAAAAATTCGAAGTGTCATTAATCCCATATTCATCTATCATAAAAGTCTAAAGATTTTTTCTTCTTTTTTTATGGAATAGGCGGGCAAACGAGCAGACGTATCGCCTGATGGTAAGCGATTATCGCCGCCCATAGACACCCGCAACACCAGAGGCGTCACAAGTGCGTTGCCAGCCTTTGGGGGATGGGGGAAAGGGGATATAGGGGGAGGGGTTGGGATATGGGCCTCCGGTATCCTCACTCACTCGGTGAAACACAGCGCAAGCACTATTTCACACCGGTTTTCTGTGAGGCCGTGGTGTGGAGGAACGGGTGTCATGTCCCTCCAACACAAAGGGAGGATCCTCCGACCAGGCGAGGTGATCGTGCCTGAAGCCGGGCAATTTTAATTGCCTGAAGAATCGAAGGAAATCTGTATCAATTTAAGAATATAATTTATTTATGAAGATATTAGATTATTAATTCGAAACATTTCCTCGTTCAATTCTAGACGGAAGTCTCCTTGAATCCATGCCGCCGTAGGGGGTGCACGTCGACACGTGTACCCCTACGATGTTTTCTTTTCTCGCAGATTTTCAATGTTTTTCCTTTATATACGAGAGGTGTGTTGAGTGTCTTGCAGGGTACGTTAGTAGGTCGGTCGATTCAACAAGTAAGTCGGGCACGGCGCCTGTTGCGCGAGGAGGTTGGGGAGGGGCGGGCCTGTTGCGCCTCACAGACGCCGCCGCCGCCCACCACAGTAACGCCCGTGCTTATGCTCACATAATGGAGATACTTTTGACCCACTTCAAATTTTTTTTCAGATGCCATTTGATACGCCCTATGCGTAACATCGAAAAAACATTCTGATTTGTTGCGAAATTCGTCACCTAATTATGAGTTTTTGAAGCTAGTGCAGTAATCCTTGCTTTTATAAGTTATACTTTGAACAGCACATTTATCAAATCGTGCGCAGTAATTACCCTAATCTGTTACTTAGTAGGCTTTATTAGGTAAAACTGTTAGTTACATATGGAAGTCAGAAGTCATTACATTCAATATTTTAAATTGTCAATCAGTTTTAATGGAAGAGCAACTGTGGATCTATAGATGTACATAAGCAGATGGAAAATAATTCGTTCTCCATATTGTTCTAATATTACGTTTACCAAAGAAAACACACACACTGACTTTAATAAACTGATTATGTGTATGACGCGAAATAGAATAGAATTTCGCTTTTTAGTCTTTCTCAAGTCTCTCATCATCATTTCACATAAATAACTTGAAATAATGCGACTAAAGGTAACATACACACGTGACATTTAAAGATTTATCTTCCAATTCCATACCGTTAAGGAGTTTTATCTTCCATCATCAGCTCATCATCATGAACTGATGACTGCCAAATGTAAATACTGTAATAGCTTTAGAAAATATATGACTAACATAGTATGTGCCTAACAAATTTGAGGGTTTCCTACGATTTCCTTGGGATCCCATCATCAGATCCTGATATGGTGACAACGGGACCACATGGAGAGTATACCCTTTCGAATACAATTTTTTTTTTCAAAATCGGTCCACAATTGACGGAGTAATCAGTGTACATACAGAAAAAAAAACAAAAAAAAAACCGATGAAATTGAGAACCTCCTTTTTCCAGTTAAAAAGAAATAATTAATTTGTATTTGAAAACCTTCTGCGTTTTAGACTTATGCAAATTCCTTGAAAAACTTAAGAGAAATTGGAAAACATAGATGCAATTGTGTTCACGTCCATGTAGATATAATATTCGGCAGTTGCTTGAAAGCTTCTCAAGCAACTTAAATAGCTAAAAGTGCAATAAGATTAAACGAGTTTTGCTACAGATTCCTTTGGTACGTCAATAATCCATACCTCCGAGGGTTGTGCACCATGTCTGTCAACTCAAAAAATCCCATTAAATCATTATCAACGCGCATAAAATCTTCGTGTCAGAAATTCCAGATACGGTGTTCGCTTTGTGGTTACGCAATTGCACTTTCTTAACTCATTATGTAAATTTAAAGACGACTTGCAATTTTATATTAAATATACCCAGGTATGCATTTGCCGAAACTCCAGCCTTACAAACTAAAAGAAAACCAAAGCTTCTGGAAAATTTACTAAACTTTCTTTGTGAAAGCTAAATAATTCAATTAGTTCCTATAAGCGTTTCCAAATTTCATTCAGTAATAAACAACCAAAGGCTTCAGTACCTACTTGTAAACAATAACAAAAGCAATGGTTGAAAGCGGGCACAGGTCGAGTTGTTTCTAAAATACGTAACACTTTGTGTGATCCATTAATTGTTGTTCTGAGTCTGAATGTTCTTTGTGTCCGTTTCATGTATGTTTGTAAAGTTTGCCGCGACACAGGATGTACATATATTCCTAATACGGGAGATGTCTTGAAATGAAAAACAAGAAACGAAAAGAAAGAACAATTTAATTAGGCAGTTTTGATTGATATTACTGGCAACGTCTTCGAGCATTCGAGCTCAAACGCTCGACGAGTCAACATCTCCTGAGGATGCCCCGTGGAGGGGCGAAACACGTGTCGAGTATAGGTTTGGTTGCATGGCATGCTAATTATTTCTCACTTGTTTTGTATGTGTACATATGCATGACGGTGGGATTTGTGCCCTGCTTTCAGACCTGGATATTTGTCTCGCGGAATTAAAGCTAAATATATTTCATAGCATTTAATGGCAACGTCTTGCTAAACAAAATAGGTGTCAAAATAGCAAGACTCGGCTGATTGTGAAAACAGTCGGTTTTAATGTTTTTCGTAGCGTTTTCGGGGACAAACTCGTGCTTCACCTAGGTTCTCCACTTGAAGAAGCATGGGTGAACCATGAAGACTATAAAGGACTAACTGATTTATCATCAGTTAGAGTACAGACAAGAAACGAAAAATCTCTTTTATATCTTCTATATATATAAAAGAGTAAGGTGACTGACTGACTGACATACCCAGAGATCAACGCACAGCCCAAACCGCCGAAGCTAGAATCCTGAAATTTTGCATGTAGGTTATTTAAATAACGTAAGTGAGCACTAAGAAAGATTTTTTTTAAATTCCACCCCTAAGGGGGTAAATCAGGGCATAAAAGTCTGCGTGAGCGAAGCCGCGTGTAAAAGCTAGTTTATTATAATCTTCATAGTACACATTTCACACATATCAATAATATAAGTTACATATACATAATGTAAACGTAACAATCGGTATCTTATCACTCACGGCGATATCTCACATAAAACCTTATACGGGTGTTGAGGCCAGGTTCCTTTTGGTGTGGTGATGCTCTTCAATGATATACGTTTATTAATTTGATTTTCCAATACGTTTAATTAACATAATATGAATTTTTACATGTATTTCGTATGTAATATGGTGCGAGTGGTGTGATGCGAGTGAAGTACGTCGCGACGCGCGAGCGCGCGCTTCACGATGGTTCGATGGTTGTCGTTTAAATTAACGCCGTTAGATGGCGTTAACATGGCCCCGCCTTTGGAAGCAGCAGGCTTTCAAAATATTAAGGGTTGACCGTCTTGCTGTCTTCTATCTCCGGCGGCAGCAGTGGTAGAGGACAGATCTTTGAAGTGGCGCGTCGTACTATGCCAGCTGTTGTCAGGATATCTGCTACTCGTGATACTCCGTCCTTGCCAGGGTAGGTGTTCACGACGCGGCCCAATCGCCATTTGAGGGGTGGTAAGTTCTCCTCTTTGATAAGCACTAGAGTGTTTAGTGCGATGTCAGCTTGGTGGATCTTCCACTTGGTGCGAGTCTGAAGCTCAGAAACATACTCCTTCGACCAGCGCTGCCAAAAATGTTGCCTCATTTGTTCTATGTGGTCGTATCGCATCAAACGGGGCGCTGCAATCGTCGTCAGGTCTTCGCACGGTGGAGCGGTCAGAGGCCGGCCAATTAGGAAATGACCAGGAGTAAGAGGGAGGAGGTCGTTGGGATCAGAGGATAATGGGTGCAGAGGACGAGAATTTAGTATGGCTTCGACTTGAGTGAGAACAGTGCTAAATTCCTCATACGTCATATTACTATTTCCTAAAACCCGTTTAAGGTGGTATTTGCATGATTTTACCCCCGCCTCCCATATACCCCCAAAATGAGGTGCGTATGGTGGAATAAAAATTAACTTTATGCCATCATTAGCGGCATAATCAATGAGTTGTTGACTATTATTTTGCAAAAAAGAGGACAATTCCTTTTCTGCACCTACAAAAACCCTACCATTATCACTAAATATTTGAGCAGGTTTGCCTCGACGAGAAATAAATCGTTTTAAAGAAAGTAAATAATCGCTTGTACTGAGACTCGATACTATTTCTAAGTGTATAGCGCGCGTAATAAAACAAACGAATAAACAAATGTAACATTTTGTAAGCTTAGCTCCCCTCCCTTTACGGCTCAGTATCATGAACGGTCCAGCGTAGTCTACCCCGCAGCGCATAAAGGGATAGCCAGGATCCAAACGTTCAGAAGGTAAATCACCCATGATGGGTGTTAGGGTTTTCCCTTTCAGACGTGTACACATAATGCATTGACGATTTACTTTCCTAGCTAAGTTTCTACCAGACAGCGGCCACCAGGTTTCACGAATTGTTGAAAGTAGTAACTGTGGCCCTGCGTGAAATAGCTTTATATGTTCGTGTCTAAACAACAGTTCACAAAAATATTTTTTACTGCATAACAATATAGGATATTTTTTATTATAATCGAAGTTAGACGCATTAGATAATCTACCTCCGACTCTAATTAATTTATTTTTATCTAAGAATAGGTTAAGACCAGATACTCTGTTAGTATCTCCTTTACATGGAATTGGTAACTGTTGTAATAATAATTGATACTCACTAGGGAATGACTGGAGCTGTGCAATACGCACCAACATTATTAGAGACGCATCCAATTCGTCAACTGATAAAGAACCGAGGTTTCTATGTTGTTTATTTGCTACGCGTGCATTCTTTATGAACCGCAATACATAGGCACCGCTACGTTTAAGGCGCAAGAAAGACGAAAAACGCGTAAAATCTATTAAAAAATCCCTAGCATTAGAAACGGCACATAACGTATTATTTTTTAATTCTGGCAACTCGATATTGTTGTACGTTTTATGATTTACTTCAAAATTAATATGTTTATTTAACAAAAAGGAAGGACCGTCCCACCACAGTGTACAGTCAACAAGTGCATCAAGAGACATTCCCCTAGATACTAAATCGGCTGGGTTATCCTTACCGCTAACATGTAACCATACTGAGTCACCTGTTAGTTCATTAATTTCTGTAACACGATGTTGTACAAACGTTTTTAATGAGTGGGGTGACATACGTATCCAACCCATAACTATAGTGGAGTCCGTCCAGAAATAAATCTTATTAAACGATAATCGAAGCGAATTTACAATTTTCTTATATAGTCGCGCGCCTAAGAGGGCACCGCATAACTCCAGTTTTGGAATAGTAACCGCTTTAATGGGCGAGACTTTACTCTTTGCGCATAACAACTTAACTGTTACAACCGAATCATCACAATTATTATACGTACGCATATACGCACATGCGCCGTATGCATTTAGAGATGCATCCGAAAAGATATGTAATTCTTTTATTTCGTTTTGTTCACTCATTACATATCGCGGGATTCGATGGTTGTGTAAACATTGTAACGTATTTACGAATTTATTCCAATCGGATTTAATGGTATCTGAAACTTCATCATCCCAATCTATTTTACAAGGCCATAATTTTTGCAATAATATTTTAGCAATAATCGTGGCCGGGGCCAACAAACCTAGTGGATCATAGATTTGAGAGATAACAGATAACATTGTACGTTTAGTTATAACTAGCGTATTTGTCAACGCGGTGGTGAAATGAAACTCATCACTAGTGTTGTACCAACCGATTCCTAGGGTTTTAATTTGACAATGTTCGCCTACGCATAATTCCTTTGAAGTGTTGACCTTAATGTCGTAATTAAAGGTCCATTTACGCAATGGAAAGCAACCCGCGGATAACACTAAAGAAACCCTTTCACAAATATCTAACAATATCTGTTTATCATCGTGACCCGTGATAAGATCATCAACGTAAAAATCTTCATTTATTATTTTAGCAATTACTTCGTCATTACTATTACAGTCAAGCGCTAACTGTCTCAAGCAGCGCATACTTAAGTACGGCGCGGATGCAGTTCCGTACGTAACCGTATTTAATTTATAAATAGATAACGAATCCGACGGGGATTCTCGCCACAAAATTAGTTGTAGATTTCGTTGATCATTATGAATAAGAATCTGCCGAAACATCTTCTCAACGTCGGCGCAGGCTACATACTTATATTGCCTAAAACGTAATAATATTGAGAAGATATCGTTCTGAAGAGGCGGACCTATCATTTGAATATCATTAAGCGATTTATTCGATGTGGTCACAGCACTGGCGTCAAACACAACGCGCAGTTTTGTAGTACTACTGTTTTCCCTATAAACACCGTGGTGCGGGAGAAAGTAATTAGGTGTTTCTATTACGTTTATCTTTGACATGTGACCCATATCACTATATTCACGAATAAAATCCGAGTATAATTTCTTATACCGCGGCAGTCGGTTTAATTTTCGTTCTAACGATAAAAAACGTGATTTAGCTAGCGCGTATGAGTCGCCGAGGCGATCAGCTGATTCCCGTAATGGTATGCGCACAGAGAACCTACCGCTCTGGGGGTCTCGCTTAGTCGTTTCAATGAATAACCTTTCGCACTCACGTTCGTCTCCCGTAAGCAGTTTACTAGAGGTACTACCGGTTATTTCTTCTAACTCCCAGAAAAGTTTTAATTGTTTATTTACTGTTTGCGTAAAATTACATTGCAACTGCTTAGAGTTACGTGATTGAGAAATAATAGGACCCGAAATTAACCACCCTAACTTTGAACCCTGTAGGTATGGTCCACTCGGTAATCGAATTCTATTGTCATTCAATAATTCCCAGTAAACATCCGCGCCTATCAACAAATCGATCGCGGAACACTCATTGAAGAAGGGATCGGCGAGTTGAATGTCCTCGGGAATTTTTAAAGATTTTAAATTAATGGCTGTCGAAGGCAAAGCTGAGGTAATACTCGGTAAAACCATACACTTGACTATCGTATTATAATTCGAATTTCTCGAACGTATATTTAATTCGCATAATTTACTCGACTGGGTGAGTGTTCGTCCTACACCCGATATTTGCATAGTGGACTGTACAGAAGAAACGTTTAGTTTTTTAAATAATTTATCCGTAATAAAGCAATGTTGACTACCATTATCCAACAAAGCACGTATTGTAATTATATTACTATCGTTGTCTACAACTTCGATAAGCGCAGTGCATAATAGCACCTGTTGCAATGGAAATAAAGTCGTTATTTCCGTATCCGTATAACTCGAAACTGAGTGAAGCGCGGTAAACCCGCTTTGCGGCTTATCAGCTGACGATGAATGATGCGCACGGTCAGCTGATCTTGCGCCGATATCCGTATGTAATAAACTATTATGCTTAAGTTCGCATTGTTTACATGGCCCAAACAAACATTCGTTTACCGTATGTCCGGCACGCAAACAATTACAACATAATGTTTTTTCGTTTACAAATTTTGTTCTATCTTTGATAGTCAAATTAAAAAATGAAATGCAATTGTAAAGTGCATGATTCCCGTTACACATAATACAGACACGCACACACTTATCGTTTGACCGGTTCGATCTGTTATTACTACTCGTATTTGTGCGCGTGAAAACATGACTATGTGTTAACTGTGAATTATTATTATTATAACGCGACTGTCGTTTATACTCGTGTGCCGGTCCAATTTCATGTTGTTTATGATTGGTCAGGGTAATCTCAAGCATATCGGCCCTATTTCTTAAAAAAGTTAATAAATCCTCTAGCTTTAATTTATTATTTAAATCGCTTGAAAGCGAACCTTTATGCTTCTCCCATTCCCTCTCCGTAACGATATCTAATTTTGTGACAATTAAATATATGACAAGGGTGTCCCACGACTCAGTTGGTTCATTGAGAGATTGCAGGGCACGCAGGTTTCTCAAGATTGTATCAATTAAAAATCTTAATTGTAAAGGTGATTCTTTAGAGATATTTGGTACAGAGAATAGTGACCTTACATGATTATTCACCAGCAAACGACTATTATGGAATCTATTTTCGAGTAAATCCCACGCATGAGTGTAATTTGATGCCGTGAACTCCAGAGAACTAATTACTTGTAATGCACAACCACTGAGAGATGATTTTAGGTAATGTAGCTTCTGAACGGGATCTAAATCTGTATGTTTGTGAATCATGGTTAGGTATGAATTTCTAAATTCCAACCACTTATCATACGAGCCGTCAAAGGAGGGTAACTTAATTACTGGTAACTTAACGGACGTGAGATTTTGACCTTCGGTATGCGTACACTTAGAATATGTATTTTCGTTTTCTTTTAACAAGCACTTCGCGACGGCCATATTTTTATAATATTGTTCTTCAATAGCCTCACGGTATTCTAGCTGTAAATCTAATTCTGAGTCTAATACAAGCGATTCTATTTGACTTTGAATGTTACAATAATTATTAAAACAATCTATTGTTGCTTGGATTCTCATACTAATTTCTGTTACTTGCAGTTGCGTTAATTTGGTAGATTGGCATTTATTTATGTATTTTTCGAATAAAGTCAATCTGGCCTTTAATGTACCCCGAAGTTTATTAAGCTCGCTAATTTTAATATCATCTTTTTCTGCAACACTCATTTTGGCGGTATAAAATGGAGGAGGTAGGTACTTAGGTACGGTTACCGCGTCGTCGCAGAAAATACTTGAAATGTTTCTTGACTCGCAACGAAAACTAAATTTACAAGACGTATAGGGAAATTTAACACTGCACAATACAAATTCGAATGGAAATTGAAGGATTAAAGAAAGGAATGACCACTAACCGTTTTTTCTCTGCTGGTAGGTACTTTCCGTGAAGTGTGGAAGCGTTTATCCGGCAACGAAGACCATTTTATGTTGAGGCCAGGTTCCTTTTGGTGTGGTGATGCTCTTCAATGATATACGTTTATTAATTTGATTTTCCAATACGTTTAATTAACATAATATGAATTTTTACATGTATTTCGTATGTAATATGGTGCGAGTGGTGTGATGCGAGTGAAGTACGTCGCGACGCGCGAGCGCGCGCTTCACGATGGTTCGATGGTTGTCGTTTAAATTAACGCCGTTAGATGGCGTTAACAACGGGAAATAGGTATTTCAACAATTAGAATAGTTTACATAATATATTATTATGTACCATGTTACAACGGAAATATTTAAAAATGTCGATTGAAGCATTCGTATACGAATACTAGTCCGGGATCCCCGGAACAAATTTTACAAATTATTACTATCAAGCAAATTTTTCGTGAGTGGCTTCATTTTCATGAGGCCAACAGCCACATTGTCCTACAAATTGCGTGGTACGTTATTCCGGCCCTAGGCTCAAAAGTTTTTTGTCCCTGCTACCCCTGTTAGCTACCACAATCGAAAATATTTGTTTGTAAAGTGAAAGGTAGGCCCCTCATCAAAATGAAGCCACTCGCGAAAAATTAGCTTGATACTTATTAGTATTGTACTGTACTTGTAAAATTTGTTCCAGGGATCCCGGACTAAACACTTCTAAGATACGCATTTATAAGAAACTATCTGTTGCCCGCGGTTTTGCTCGCGTGGAAGTTGATTATATGTACTGAATTAAAAACTGTGTTATGTATAAATAATGTATTCATGTTTTTAAACGTATTTATTTTACAAGCTTTTTATTAACTTGCAATGTATGTATGTATGCTTGTATGTTCGGGTGGAACCTTGCAACTCAATTTTAAAGCAGTTATTTTTAACCGATTTTGCTGAAATTTTTCAAGCATATGTATACAGCGTGATAATACAATATTATAATGATATGGAGCTGCTCTGATGCTGGAGCTGGCAGGTGGCCAAAGGAACTCTGTAAAGAAACGTCGCAACATCATCGAGTTTGGACTCGTTTGATTCGTCTCGAGGCATTCCAGTAAAAGCTTGTTTTTAAAAAGCTTTTTAATTTAATTTATTTAATCAATAGCCCATTAATAAGCACTTTCATACAAACTTTCGATCCTTATTTTAACCCCTTTAGCAGTAGAATGCCTATAAATGCTGAATAAGTATTCATTTATTTGTAATCAAAAGCCTGAAGACAAAGTTCCAGGCTACTAACTTAAAAAATGACGGACTTCCAGACTAACCTATATACGAAAATATGTCGACCCCTATTTCACTCCTTAGGGGTAGAATATCCAGAAACGCTTAATACGTATCTACTCATTTTTAATTAGAAGCCCGAAAATAAAGTTTCATGTTTCTAACTTTTGATAAAAATAAGCAAAATCGGTTAAAGCCATCTGCTTCAAAATTGAGTTGCAAAATTCCACCCGAACATACAAGCATACATACATACATTGCAAGTTAATAAAAAGCTTGTAAAAATGAAGGACTTCCATACAAACCTACAACCCCTATTTCACCCCCTTAGGGGTAGAAATCCCGAAATTTTGTTCCTTAGTGGGTGTCTACTCAATAAAAAGATCCTACTTACCAAATTTAATAGCCCTAACGTTAATAGTTTGCGCTCAGCGATGATGAATCAGTCAGTCAGGACATGTTATTTTATAAGCGTAGGTAGACTAGCAAACTGCCGCGGCTTCGCAAGGGATCCTTGCGGAAAATATAATATAACCTAGGTTACCGTAAGAAGATGTGCGGCCTAATTTTTTCCGACGTCTTCAACAAATATCGTTATATTTTAGCCAATCCACTCAATAATTTAACAAATTATATACAATAACCTTCGTCAAGAATTACTCTATCTATTGGTAAAACCGCATCAAAATCCATGCAGCTGCTTTTGAGTTTATCGCGAACAGACAGACAGACGCGGCGGAGGACTATGTTTTATAATATGTAGTGATAATAATTCTAGTAAGTAAAATACAAAATAACAAATAAAATACAAAATGTCTTAATTTTTTGAATAATACCTGTAGGGTAAACAATTTAACTGTATCACTGTTCTGTTATTGTACATGTGTTATCAGTTGGAGCACGAGACGCTATATAGACCCCATGCTGAACCCAGGTGGAAAACCTAATCTGACCTTGCGTTTTTTATAGCAAATTAAATTTATATTATGAGACAGCATAAATATAGACTAACTTTTTAACTGCTGTGTTACCTTGAACGAAGGCTCGAGCAAAATCCTTATTTCCGTAACTAATTAACAAGAAGTTAGCTACAATTCAATTTTCTATGTGCTATTTCAACTCTGCCACTGTTGCTATGATATGAATAAAACAAATTGGTATATATACCTACCTCTTCGAGAACCATGTACAGGAATCAATTATTGATTGAGTCATTTTAATTTGAATATTGCAGTTATTTCTATAAGTTGGTTGTTTTCTGTGTTTTTTGACCATTGAAAACCCTTTTATTTGTATTTCTCGACAAACGGCAAAGTTTTTTTATTACAAAGTAATAGGAAAACCTTTATATATTCGTACAGTATATGTTTACTGTGACTTCATAGGATAAAAAATATCTAAAATTTAAAGAACTGATATAAAAAACGATACAAATAGTACCCAGACTTCTTAGACGCTTCCATCTACGATAAAATATAATTGAAATGTCAACATCAACAAGTTATTTTTTCATTTTTAACCGACTTCGAAAACAGGAGGAGGATTCTCAATTCGACCGTATATATATATTTTTATGTATGTTTGCGGATAACTTTTTCGTTTATGAACCGATTTTGATGATTCTTTTTTTAATGGAAAGGAGATATTCCAACGGTGGTAACATGATGTGGACACAAAGATCTGATGATGGCATCCAAGAGAAATCGCGTCGAACCTCGAAGTTATTTTGTTAAAATTTTATTATGCATATTCACGAAAACGTAATACGTCTGACTCAATTTTGTTCTCACGAGCTTCCTCTGAATTTCTAATCTTGAAGTTGAGCAACGTGTACCGCCGCAATGCATATCGTCTGATTAATATCGCCGACCGCGTCGCGTCGTTCACTCGTAGGGCTTCAGACAACTTTCAAATATACTGTATATTGTATTCCGCCAGTATCGACGTACTGAAATAAAATCTACTATGTATAGAATATAAATATTATATCAATATCTCACGGTGAACTAATTGTGTTTTACATTGTATGTAGTAGTAGTATGATTTCACGTATGACCCATATTTATGGGTCACACGTGAAATCTTTACCTTGATGAAGTTATGGCCGTATATTTACATATATAATAAATCAAATTATGTATGTGTCTATTAAGATACCATCGTATACTGCTGAACGAAGGAAATTAGGTAGACACCTTTGTACGCATATCCTACTAATATTATAAACGTTAAAGTTACAAACGATGAATGGATGTTTGTTACTCTTTCACGCAAAAACTACTGGACGGATTTAGATGAAACATCACAGTAATATAGCTTATACATTAGAATAACACTAATCGTAGTCTTTGTCAATCATGATGTTCTTTGACACCCAAAAACAATACTGGGAGTAAATAATGTACGTGGATAGGCAGATTTCAATTGCACTCGTGTTTTTGTTTGCTCGCGCATCGCATCACGTTTTCCGGGAACACGTACGGGTGCGTACACTGAATACTAATGGCTAGTAGCATATAGGCGCCGCTCAGGTCAGGCGTCCGAAAATTGGATTCACAGAGCACAGAAGTGCACTGGACACTGCCTGACTTTAATACTAAAGTCAGGCATCCTGAAACAATGCCCAATCACAGGGATTGCGCGTAACCTCCTTCTCGCATGAATCGTAGATATAGATTTATGCATAAAAATAAATATTTTGACAGTATGTGTATTTTAACGTAAATTCTCTTTCATAATAGTTTTTTTAATGTCTCGTACGTACATGAAGAATATTTTGTTGTCAATCTGTAATTCCAACATAGATGAATTATGCTGCCTGAATCGTTGAATTCGTACACCGAACTTTAGGTACCGGTACAGAAGTGGTTTCTGAATTTGATTCTATGCGTTTTCATATTTCTGACCGGCTCGTTTTTTCCTATAGGTACATTTCTGTTATTGTTAGGGATGCAATCCCTAATCCGGCGTCATTTTCAATCCGACCGGATCCGAACCGAATTTCATAAATCCAGCCGGGTCCGGCCGGATCCGGTCGGATTGATTTAACAAAGATAAATTCATTTCCTTGTGCGTTTATGGACATGGACCGTTATTGAAGTGTAAAAAAAAACGATAGCTATAAACGAAATCGACTTTATTATGATAACTTTTAGGGAAAACTGTTAAATACTTATCATCGTTTATCTTTGAAACAAATAAGTTCATCTTTTAAACTTATCGTGGGAGAGCCTAGCTTCGGCATACATGGGCCGACGGCCGGCTCGACCGGAGTGAATCCACGGCCTCACAGAAAACCGGTGTGAAACTGCGCTTGCTCTGTGTTTCCACGAGTGAGTGAGGATACTGGAGGCCCATCCCCCAAAGGCCGGCAACGCACTTGTGACGCCTCTGGTGTTGCGGGCGTTCATGGGTGGCGTTAATTGCTTACCATCAGGCGATACGTCTGCTCGTTTGCCCCTTATTACATAATTAAGAAAGACCATAGACTAAAACTAAAATAATTAAAATTTCCAAAAATAATAACGTCTTTATCTTTATTACCTACATAACGTAGCTGGTGATACAGTCTACTTTTACAGATTAATCAGACATCGATACTATTAATCAACATCATGAAACTAATTAAACATAACGTAATGATTAACCTTAAGTGAGATAAAAAATTCATCATTATGTCGTTATCATTAGTGGCTATTGCGAAAGTTCTAATCAGCTATATGTATTTGCATATTTTTCGGTCATGCAGGTAATTGTAATGTTTAAACTTACCGACTTAATTAGTAGTAGATTCTTCAAGTGACAAATAGTATGGAACATGGAGAGCAGTCGTTTAGATGGCTTTTGAATTCAAGTTTTAACATGGAAAATCCGAAAATATATATTCTTTAGATGTCTACTTAAATGTCTGTCAGGTTTGTGTTCGAAATCTTTAGCTTGTTAACAAATATAATTACTATTGGTTTAAACAACGATCTTAAGAAACAGTTTGTGTTAATTGTTTCATATCCCAATCGACTTAAAGAGCTTGCAAATGTAACCTGCAGGCACGGGACGCACGACTCGCACAGGTAGTGTAAACAGCATACGCTTAAAGTACCTACATTCGAGACAGCGTGATTGTTTCGCCAAAATACAAACCTACCGGATCCGGTCGGTGTGACAGTACCGGATCCGGTAGACGTATATTTAAGCCGGATCCGCCGGATTACCGGATCCGGTATTCCGGATTGCAATCCCTAGTTATTGTGTTTGCAGGGCTGGATTTTTTAAAAGCTCATTGCTTTTATTCATATCTTTACTATATAATATTATTCCAGTTAAATTCTGCATTGTATAACTTTAATAGTGTTTTCATTTTAAGTCTGGGCTAGATGAAATATTGACTATCATGGATAACTGGTTATTAATTTGTACATTGTTCATAGATTTCGATTTGTGCCGAAGCTCTTAAGCTCGTTACTGGCACAGGCTGGACGACAATGGAGGCGGCCACGGCATTGGATTACGGCCCCCCTAGGTGTCCTGTCCTCTACAAATGGGGATTTAATTTGCCGTATCCGTAAATACAATAGCCGGAAATTTGTTTGCCTCCCTATCGACTCGAGACTGGTGCACTCGTGAAATATCAGTCGATTCCTATGGTTCTAATTCATCACGTTCAAATATCATGCAAAACTTATGTTTCGGAGTTTTCATTTGTAAACGTAAATGATGTCACAGATAATAGTACGACTAAATATTCGGTTAAGCTTTGCATGTTTGTCGCGTAAAACAATGAAGTGATCTCGGGTGGCATAACGATGCGCGGCCATACGAGACGGCGATGACGTCGCATTAAAATGAAATCCATACAGGGATGATTGATGAGCACCGCAAACATACTACGCCGCCCCCGACTCATTCAATTTACCGTCATCACATCGTATAGAGTGCAGTTTTATTACATTGAAAGTTTTTGGCTATCTGAAAGGTTGTCCATGAAGGTTAATTATAACTAACACACAAATGGAATTATACATTTTCCATGTCTTTTTGTTTGTTGTGGAGTGCATGTTTAATATATTTATCGCACTACCACGATATCAAATAGGCGTACCGTAATGGATTGCAGACAATTCCAGCAGCTTAACGCTATTTCCCTTATTAAGCGGTTCCGAATCTTGATAGGAAATTCTCTTGTGACCATCCTTTAACTTACATTATCTTTCATGGATTTGGTAATAGGAAAATATTTCACATATTTGAACATTTAAGTGTTTAAGTTGATCATTACCTTTAGAAAGGTAATTACCGTAGGCCTTTTATATTTCTTTTTTTTTTTATTGTTTTGTACCATCTATGTATATCACAGATCGACAACTAGTCGTTCTGAATCTCGATGGTCTCTGTATCCGTTTTAGGATTGTTTGTAAAGTGGGAACTCCGTGGCGTTACCAGCGGTTACTGTCGTACCACGTGTAACACTATGGGGTTCAGCTAGATAGGAGAAATTTGTTAGTAGTAATAGTTATTTAGTGTAACTTTTTTAACCCAACTTATAAAAAGTCTTTTTTTTTAAATGTAATAGGGGGCAAACGAGCAAGCGTATCACGTGATGGTAAGCGATTAGTTATTGTAAATACACACATCAAAAGTGTCTAGGGATCAAGCATTTTTATGCGGAATTCTTGAGATTGAGATGTGGCTTTGGCCCTGGCCTGCTCAGTCGCCAGACTTGAACCCGATTGAGCATGCATGGGATATGCTACAGAGAAGAGCTCTGCCGAATATGGAGGGCATCCAGTCGCAAGAAGACCTTTTTTTGTTGTTGCAACGAACATGGGCGGCCATTCCACAGCGTGATTTGGATGAACTCATTTTGAGTATGCCAAACCGATGTTCTTGTGTTAGTGTTCGCGGTAGAAACACGGATTATTAATTGTTTAAGTTACCTAATAAAATTTTAAAGAAAACTGTTTTTTTTTGAACTTTAATGTTAGTGGTTCAAATGTCAAAAATCCTTTTATTAGGAAAATGGCAAATTTCTTTATTAATGCAAAGGTGACTTGGTTTATCGTTACTGTGACAAACGAAAACACTTTATTTGATGAATCCTTAAAGAAAATTTTAATTAATATCAATCAGGAGAAAAGTTATTGCAAAAATATATGTTGATCCCTAGACACATATGTTGATCCCTAGACACTTTTGATGTGTGTACGTCTTGAAACGTCAGGTAATGTGAACATCTAAAACATTACAAAAGTATTTCTAATATTATAAAATAACTTCGATTTAAATCAACCGAGAAAAATATGCATTCAGTTTTCTTATGCGGTTTCTTTATAATAGGGAATCCTGGCTTAGCCAATTGATTATAAACTCTTCTCTTTGTCTACCAGTTGGTAATTTTGTTCAGGTACCTGTTCCAATAAATACTGTTTTCCAAGGAATTTAATTCCTTACTGCAGTTCTTGGCGATGTGATTATCTTAATAATTATCTCCCTCTATATCTCGAGCCGCAAGCGTAGTTTTTATGGGAAGTGCAGTCCGACATCGGTGCGAAGTCCAACACAGCTGGAAAATTAGCCGGAGTGCTTTTTTATTACATTTAAACCTGTTTCCTTGCGTTAAAATCTTTCGCGGTATGTTAGTTTTTGTCGCTGCTCTTATTGTCATAATTTCATTGTTTGTAGTTACTTAGGTTTGTGTTATCAGATGTTATTATTCTTGGTGTTTACATTAATTGTTTTAGTATTCAACTAATCATGCTGGTTCTAGTATATAAATGGTAGAACCAGCATGATAATCAGGTAGTCGAATCGAATAAAATCACACAAGTGAGCTGAAGCCCCATTCGACTAGAGGCCTTCACCATTGTCGACTAATAATTCTTATCGCATCGCTTTTTTGACTCGTTAATGATAATAATAGGCTGTCTTTACTTCACCTCATGATCTCGAAGAAATAGAATTGTAGAGATTTGTCTAGGTCTATATAAAAAGTTTGCAAACAATGTTTTACCTAAATAATTTTCTAAACACTTTGCTGCATGTGTTCTGAGAAAATTTTGTGTATATTTCATGAAAATATACTTATTGATACTCATATACATACAATACAAGTTCTGCAACGCCAATATTATTAATTATTCTCATATCTTAATTTGTAATATGATATCATTTAGCTAGTTAAAGTTGAGTGTCTATTGGTATGACGGCGGCGACGCAACGCGAGGTTGGCGTAAGTTTGTAATAAGAGTTAGTGTCTGTAGAAAACAACTCAACGACTCGAGGTTTGAGAAGTTTAGCGTCGCTTGTTTGATTCTTCTATCGTTCTGAGCCGATACTTCGACCGGAGCCCAACGAGTGTCACTGATACTTTTATTATTTCCTTATAGACTTAGTGCAATCAAGTTTCAAACTTGTTCTCAATAATACAATTTATTGTTTGTGTTAGGCGAAGCTGTTGTTTGATTTTTGTTCGTGTTTCATTATATTGCGGTGTACTCAGATTTATTACCCGAACTTTATGATTTAGTATCCTAGGGCATCGAATAACCTTTATTAATACTTTTTCCATGTGTTTTTTTGGTCTGTGCAAAATACGTTTTATAATTGAAAAATTAGATCCAGATTCTGCTTTCAAGCTTAAAGCTTCAAGCTCGGCATGGATGGGCCGGATCGACCGGAGTGATACCATGGCCTTACAGAAAACGGTGTGAAAAAGCGCTTGCGCTGTGTTTTACCAAGTGAGTGAGGATAGCGAAGGCCAACACCCCAACCCCTCCCCCTATCTCCCCTCTCCCCCATCCCCCAAAGGCCGGCAACGCACCTGTGACTCCTCTGGCGTTGCGGGTGTCCATGGACGGCGGTAATCGCTTACCATAAGGCAATACGTCAGCTCGTTTGCCCCGTTCCATAAAAAAAAGTATACTTTATGGTCGAGGTCGGGAGAAAGTGAGGGTCTAGGTGTGAATTATTCCTTCAGGGTATTCAATAAAAAACTTGATTGGATAATCCTGAACTGTATTTGGATCAAGTTACCTCTCCTCTAAACTTAAGATCTCCATACCCAAAAACAATTGCCCAAGTCATTCACCTGCGGACTCGGGACTCTTAACACCGAGTTTTAATTATGTTCTCATTTATACAGCGCCATCTAGTGACATTAAAGGAACTAAACTTACCTGAACACTATACGTTAAACCGTTGCACCGATATTAATAAAATTTAGATGGAGATACTTCTTGAGGAAGGACATTTAGGCGATAACCGACATACACGCGGACGGTGCCGCGGGCAAAAGCTAGTTGTTTTTTTTTAATAAATACTTGTAATCCGTTTAAAGTCACATAATAATCGGTATCAGACGTTTTAGGACTTTCATCGTTGAATGTAATATTTTCTACAGCCTGCTACCAAGCACTCTACACAGTATGTGGTGGATACATTATTACATAAAACCAAAGTAAATTTCCCTTTATACGTTTTTCTTTTCGTAAACACCTCTTAAAACTGTATTTCTCAGTAATTGATTCTCTTGTGATACATCAAGTCTAAATTTCTACATGGTTTTGAAACAATTTTTTTAGTTTATTATTATTAATCACTAAGCCTTGAATAAACTGGGCAAAAGTGATTGCAGACTTTCGACTGCTGCTTTTCGGTCTTAAACACTTTATCTAAAGTTACACCCATCATTTAGAATAACATAGAGAATAAAAAAGAAAGAAAGAATTACCACTAACCACCACCAACACATGTGGTATTTCCGTAAGACACAATCTGCTGAATGTAAACAACATAATATGTACCTATGTATGACAATAATTAATATTTAACATGGATGCAACTAATTAATATCTCACTGTTACCCAGATAGACCCGGCGAGGTCTTAGTAGTGCAGTTCTTCAGCATTGTGTCTCTTGTGTCAGCTCATGTGTATTGGAAACAATAAAAAAAGGTAATTTCAACAAATATGTGTTGAATTAATACTTGTGAATTAATCTTCATATATTCGCAAAAATAAATTTTGTTTACTTGTTACTGTAAATTGCATGTACGTATACTATACATATTTTAGTAACAATTAAAGTTGTGTAACATTCCCTGAAATATTCTGAAATTACTGAACTGTGTGTCGGCAGTGTAGTGGAACTTGTTAATCTGTTCCTTCATCGCGAGGTGCTATCAATTATAGTAATTTGGTTCAGTGAGTATATCTCGAGATCTCACCGCAGTTGGGATAAAATTTATAGAAAATGTTTTGTTGAGATTAAAATTTACATGCATAAACAAATACATTAGTACAAAGTTTTCATATACTACACACATCAAAAGTGTCTAGGGATCAACATATGTGTCTAGGGATCAACATATATTTTTGCAATAACTTTTCTCCTGATTGATATTAATTAAAATGTTCTTTAAGGATTCATCAAATTAAGTGTTTTCGTTTGTCACAGTAACGATAAACCAAGTCACCTTTGCATTAATAAAGAAATTTGCCATTTTCCTAATAAAGGGAATTTTGACATTTGAACCACTAACATTAAAGTTCGAAAAAAAGACTGAAATAACAGTTTTCTTTAAAATTTTATTAGGTAACTTAAACAATTAATAATCCGTGTTTCTACCGCGAACACTAACAACACAAGAATCGGTTTGGCATACTCAAAATGAGTTCATCCAAATCACGCTGTGGAATGGCCGCCCATGTTCGTTGCAACAACAAAAAAAGGTCTTCTTGCGACTGGATACCCTCCATATTCGGCAGAGCTCTTCTCTGTAGCATATCCCATGCATGCTCAATCGGGTTCAAGTCTGGCGACTGAGCAGGCCAGGGCCAAAGCCACATCTCAATCTCAAGAAATCCGCATAAAAATGCTTGATCCCTAGACACTTTTGATGTGTGTATGTTGCAGTGTTTGTTAACCCTATTAAAGGTTAAGATATAAGGATGGCCCTGTACCTTAATAATAAATAGGTGCCGTAATAGGTATATTTTAGTTACTATGCATCTTTGCTCTTCTTCTGCCAAATATGCTCCCTCTTCGTAAAATTACATCGAAATCGATTTGGTATTTAAAACAAAATAAAAAAGAAAACAAACTCGCATACAACTTTAAATTTAAAATGTTATAGTTAAGATACACAAGGTTTCAGACTCAGATACTTATCTCCCATATTATTAATCCACACCCGATAGAATCTTGGCCAGACGTTCGGTTTTATCTCAGATGAAAGCTGAAACTTTGCGCCTCCTTTCTTTATCTACCACTTAATTGAGAAAACTTTAATTTTACTCGGGAATAAGTTAAGAGATTAGTTGCGGTTAAGGCTGTAACTTGTAGCTTTTATTGTTTAGTGCACAATGTTATCTATCATTTAAATATGCCTTTGGACTCTTGCTTCAAAAATATTTACGTCGAATAAACATAGCAAATTATTAATTAAGTTAATAGTTTGTATTTGGCTAA
The DNA here is from genome assembly GCA_949125395.1 of Diaphora mendica. Classification (NCBI taxonomy): domain Eukaryota; kingdom Metazoa; phylum Arthropoda; class Insecta; order Lepidoptera; family Erebidae; genus Diaphora; species Diaphora mendica. The sequence goes on from OX421326.1 coordinate 14,436,513, forward strand.
ACTCTATGGAAGTTATAATCTTTATTAGGTCTCCTAAATCTCCTATATTTAAAAGCAAAGTTTAGGGGAAAAGATAGGAGGCGTTAAGAGACAACAGCTAAAGGAAGCCTGTTTCTGACCGGTGCAAAATACCCGTTTGTGATTGAAGAATACCTTGTTCAAGGTCCTCGGCCCTTTTCTGTGAGAATCGTGGTGACGTAGCTTCACAACAGTCGAGTCAAATATGACCTAATCGCATTCCTATTAGAGTAGTACTTGAAGATAAAGAAATACCAAACTGCCTTCATCAGTTACATTAATGTTAGGTATGATCGTGAATTCGTCAAGGCGCGAGTTACTCTAGAGTTTTTACCGCATATTCACATAAGCACCGATTGCAAACAAAGTTTTTTCTAAAACAGAATACAAATATTTTTGCAACACATTAAATTGCTGGTCGTGCTTAAAGGACTTACGTTCCGAGGTGTAAACCCCCAATAACCGTAGTCAGACTCAATATTACTAAGTGAATTACTGTGCTCAAACGAGTTTGTGCCACTCGCCTTCATAGAATGAAGGAACTGGATATTTTGGATACATATGTACGTACATATACGAGTATATACGAAGTCACCCCTGTATTTAGATTTATTTAATGCTTTAACTTCTTTGATATTTTGTCACATTATTTCACTGCAAGTTAACTGTTATAATTAAAAAACTGCCAAACAGTCAACTTTTCACTGGCAAACATGTCAAAAATAATTTTAATTACAGGAGGCATTATTCGTTGAACCGTTTAGTCTCTTTGAAACGTATCTCATCAAATAAAATCAGTGTTCATTTATCACTCGTATTGTTTATCGAAGGTATTAAATGAGACCGATATTTTATTGTTTGGCGAGACCCGTTTGTAATTACTTTTTACGCGTACCTTTTGTTGATTTAAACACATAATTGCTTTTTACATGTTAACATTAATAACTTTTAAAGTGCTTTTGATTAGTTCAAAATGTTGTTAAAAGTGTAAAGTCATCATCATTAACCTATCGCAGTCTACTGCTGGACATGGCCTCTCCAATTGCACGCTCGATCCTCGGCTTTTAAGTGAAAGGCACTAATGCTAGATATTATAAATAATGTGCTAACTTTAACTGTTGAACCTATGTGTTCGTTCGTTCTTAAGACCACAGCAGTCCTTTTGTATTAGAATTTCTGAATATTTAACTTACCTAACAACACTGTGGGTACCACATTAATTTTAAAGTTATGGTTTTCCTGCCATCTCGTCAAGAGGAAGTATTAACGTTCTTTTTGAATGACAGACGACTTGTTGACATCCTGATTTCGAGTGGGAGCGTATTCCTTAGTAATACCGCTTACAAAAAGAACGAAGACATCACGAAGTCAGAATTGTGATAAGAGAAAGAGAGAGAGAGAGAAATCTTGACACAAGAGAAGCAAATTGTTTGATGAGCGAAGATTTCTATCTTGATTCGATGACAAGAAACGGAGTAGGGTTCGAGGTAAGTTGGTGAAAATGGAGATTTGAGGATTGAAAAGAGATGGGTCAGCGCTCGCTGACTGCTGCGCTGACGAATAGGTAACCATTTTAATTGAGATCGTAAAGCAGACACGTGGACATACTTACGGAGATTCAATATGAATCGAATGCAGTTATTAAGAAGACGATCAAGTTTAATAAGGAGGTCTGCATTCAGGTTGAAATAACACACATCATCATAATGATTTCCTATCAATTACAGGGATAATTAGGTACTGCGTGAAAGAGATTTCCGCTTTCACAGGTTACCTGTTACTTTCTAGCTCACATGAGTTACCTGAGCTGCCAATCAAGAGTTGAGTCGATGAGCAAGCCAAGGTCCTTGACTACCTGGCTCCAAGTTATGACTACACCGTTGAAGTCGCCCGGCGGGATTGATGTAGTATCCAATCGGTGTATCTAATTCTTGCTGACTGTTGTCTTCTAGCCCTTGTCTGTGAATATAGCTGTAGATCATCGGCATACAGGTGATACGAACACCGAAGGTGATCAGTTATGAGGTTGATAAAAAATAATAAAAATATAGAAGAGGAGATACAATTCTTGAGGAACGCCAATGTAGAGTTCGCACCAGCTCGATGACGAGTCTTGTACACGAACACACTGCTGACGCCCCTAAAGATAGGTGAAGAACCATTCCAGTTCCCTATCATCGCTGGTAAATTGAAATTATTTGATAAGTCATTGGTCATATGGCGCGGACAAGTATATTGACATTTCAATCAAGTTAGCGGTTTGCCTTTATAGTTTTTACGACTAAAACGTACCTTGTAGAACCCTAAAGTCTCACTCTTTTCTCGTGGATAGCCAATCCCATATCCCTATAGGTACAACTGGACGACAAGACGTACTTCGTTTACTTCTTGCATTAGGATTTGAAGTATTATAAAAAACTTTTATTTTCAATGGGGTATATATAGACGAACGAAGATTAGACTCATACCAAAACAATATTACCACGTTATAAATATTGTAGCCAGTTTCGATTAAATCTTCGGAGTGCCGACAAGGCAATAACCGGTGCTTTATGATAAAGTTAATTAGATAGAACATTCGTTCCCTCGAGCAAGTATACAGATGAGACGGCTTGAGCTCTTGAAAAAAGCAAAGAAAATTATTGCAAAAATCAACACACTGCAGCAATTTCACGGCAGCACATCAGATTTTTTAAAGCATACGATAGGGAAATGTGATAAAATAAGTTAATATGCTTGCTGCTTCTGAGAAAAAGCTTTTGCAATGCTATCATAATAAGCGCCCTCTAACTGATATAAAGTACTATATTAAAAAAATAATTTGAGATAAATATGCCGTGTTTGGTATCATTGGAATGGGCGTTACTTGTACATTTCAAATATATATATATTACTAGCGGACCCGACAGACGTTGTCCTGTCTACACGTCTTTAATTTGAAAATTTCAAAAATTAATTAAAAAAACATTGTCCAGCGGACAAAATTGTGAATCTAAACCATTCCCAGATCCCCTTGAACACACACAAAAAATTTCATCAAAATCGGTCCAGTCGTTTGAGAGAAGTTCAGTGACATACACACTCACAGAAGAATTATATATATAAAGATTAGCATTTGCCCGTGATTTTGTCCGTATTTATTCGATGAGTGTGACATTTCTATGATATGCTTGTCTGTTCCCACATTATTTCTAAACTACTAGTCAGAATAGGACAAATGAGGTATCGTTAGCAGCGACTTTATTGGCCGCTGGTTATAGGCTATATGAAGTGTCACTGAATCTAATGTGGCGTCCTGTAGCCCACATAAAGTACTGTATTAAAAAAAAAATTTGAGATAAATATGCCGTGTTTGGTATCATTCGAAAGGGCGTTACTTGTACATAAAAATATATATATATATTATTAGCATTTTCTCGTGACTTTGTCCGTATTTATTGGATAATTATGATATTTATATGGTAAATCTTTAAAATATAATTTGCATAGAAATTAATAATATAGAGGCACCAAAACATTTTAAATAAGAAAAGTAAAAACTAAAACCCAACTACGACAAAAAACGACGCTGAAAAAGTATGAAACAAGTTTCAAAAGCCGTAGTCACGCGTTGTTAAAGTGTTATGGACTACGGTACATTAATAAATTTCAAAAGCTGTCCTAGTCCATGTAGTTTAATTTGCCATAGTCCATAACACTTTAACAACTAGTGACTACGGCTTTTGAAACTTGTTTCATACTTTTTCAGCGTCGTTTTTTGTCGTAATTGTTTAGTATTAAGAGTTTGTACCTAGTAAGTGGCCAGAGCGACAAACCATTGGCGACTCATCACACAGGTTCATACCTAGTTTGAGGGTCAGAGGCGACTCGCTGTTTGCTACATGTAAATCCTTTTATTTCAACTGGACATTATGCACTAATTTTGTAAAATTACCTAAATAAAGATTTTATTTTATAGAACATGTATTAAGTTTCAAGACTAAGTAGTTTTCAGGAAGTGATCAAGGGTCAACGAAGCGCAAGAGAACCTCCAAATTACCCACGCGTTACTACTAAATTACTGTGTTCTATGCCAGTGTTCCGCAAACTTTTTGGGTTCAAGGTACATCTAGGAAGATAAACATTTTTGGAGGTACACCATATATAAAAAAAAATAAAAAAACAAAAACCGACTTCAATGTTCGACTCGATTTCTCTTGGATGCCATCATCAGATCTTAGTGTCCATATAATGGTACCAACGTTGGGATATCTCCTTTCCATTAAAAAAAGAATCATCAAAATCGGTTCATAAACGACGAAGTTATCCGCGAACACACATAAAAAACATATATACGAATTCGAATTGAGAACCTTCTCCCTTTTTGAAGTCGGATAAAAATATTTTTAAGTAGTAAAAAACAATGTTTCTTATTAGTCAACAAAACTATATTTTTAATCGACTTCCAAAAGGAGGAGGTTCTCAATTTCATCGGTATCTTTTTTTTTTCTTTTTTATGTATGTACATTGATTACTCCGTGAATTGTGGACCAATTTTGAAAATTCTTTTTGTATTCGAAAGGATATGCTCCCATGTGGTCCCATGGCCACCATATCAGGATCTGGTGATGGCATCTCAAGGAAATCGAAGGAAACCTTAAATTTACGTGAGCGCCTGCAATGAAGTTAAGAGCAATTGTCTGCATGCCTTCATATTCTGTAGACATCGTTTAATTTTAAATGAAATGATGATGAGAGACTTGCGAAAGACTAAAGAGCGAAAAATAAAAAAAAACTGCTTAAAAAAACCGACTTCAAAAACTAAAAAGTATAAAATAACTAAATTTGTATGTGCTACCTATTCATAGGTTTGAAGTCGGTGCCAAGCAAAATGAATAGTAGGTACCGTACTCGTCTCAACTCTTCGTCAATCGTCTTGAGGTGTTCACTTTTTTTGTTTTTTATCGTAGTTGTGGATGAGAAATGACAATTGATATCATTCTAACTAATAGTGTTATTGAACTCGGTTCTTCGGAGAAGTAGTTAATAGTAGGAGGGCAGTAGACTACACCTAGAATAACGCTAACTCTCTTGACCAACCCACACTTAGTAGAGATGAACGAAACAAAACGCCTCCCTAGTGCTTTCACGTAATTAACATCTGTGTACCTAAATATTTTTCTTAAGGCTGTATATTTAGGTTTGTGGGATAACCGTATTTTTCCGAGGCACACCAACAGATGACCACGGCACACCAGTGTGCCGCGGCACACCCTTTGGGGAACACTGTTCTATGCTATAGTCACTGTGCCCGAAGTAATTTTTTGGCATATTTCTATTGATAAACCCATTTTCTACTTTCTTTATTTATAGTAAGATACTTAAAATGTTTATATACGGATAAACCATTTACCTACGTGTATTAACTAAACAATATATACAAATTTGTTAAAAAAAAAAAACAAGTCAAAATTGTCTTTTTTTCAAATAAAACTTAAATGTAAGCCTACCTATCCAAACAGTAACTAGTATCAAACCTATCCAACACGTCTTATCACTTTGAACAGAAACAATAGTTACAACTACGTACACACATTGTTGGAACATATGTATGCATTTATTTGTATATTATGTTTTTTGTTATTTTTGTTATATTATTTGTATGCATAAGAAAGAGATACTTTGCTCTACCCAAAAAAGTTTTCTGGTTTTGCATAAACTGTGTACCATTACCGCATCACATTCAGCACATGAGTTCAGTGATTCATTTTGAAGTTTGCAAAGAACGACGCCGTGCTCGCCTCGAGGTATAATTAGTTTCGTGATCGCCCGTCGAGCGCGGCACGATCTACCCAGATAACCGGACGCTCGGACGGCTAAAAGTCAAACAAAACATGGATATCGACGCATTTCCCACTGCATGCGACGCTGTATGCGGTCACTCGCTTTTGGACTTCGTCATTAACTGTTATATGAAATGCAATTAGAGTAGTCTGCGTCTGTGTGTCTCATGCACTTATTTTATATTCTATAAATACCCTATAAACACACATAAAATAGATCTAACTAAACAATTTAGTTATATAATTTTTATACCAAATAGGAACAATAGCGTAGCCTAAACATCCTTCCGATTTAGAAATTAGCTAATGATGTTAGTTTTTGTACCGATATTAGTTCAGATATTTCTTTACATCTTCGCGACTTTATTTTATTTTACAAAGAAAACATGTTCTGAAAATTATCCTAATTTACATCTGTAATATCTTGCTTTAAAATTTATCCAAACTAAGTGCAGGCTTGTCTGTATTTTTCATTTCATTCAGTAACGTTATTTTGTCGGAGGCTTTGATAACAACATCAAATAGCGATGATACAGAAGCGCCCACTTACGGCTCAAAGCATCTCTGCAAGTGGGGTAAGTAGGTTGGCTTGTATTGAAGAATTAAGTCAGTTTGTGTAAATTGGTCACATCCGGCGTGTACCGGAAACTGCAGGGGTCGTCTCTCAACTCACGCTACAGTGCAACATTCTTTGATTTGCCATGACGTTTAGGTGTGTATTATGTTTTGTTTATTGTCTAATTTTATAATTTACCAATGTGTTATTTACTAAATTTTAAACATCTTTATCCTCTGACAATTCGATCGACTTTATTTGTGCAATAATAATAGTATAATTTTTCTCCTTAATTATACCTATTGAATATTTAAAACTGCTATGTTTTATAATTTAGGAGAGATTGTGAGATTATTTAAGGGCATTTACTGTAGAAAAAGTGATATATTGTAAGTTTCACATCTATGGACATGAATTAAATTGAAGTGTCTGTTTTTGTACGGTGTAAAATTATTCATTTTGATAGATAAAAAAAAAACATGTATGAAAGAATTGTGTCCCTATAAAAGTTTTAAAATAAGGCCTAACTTTTAGGCCGCGTTTTCTAACTCAGCGGGCAGCGGAGCGGGAGCGGAGCGGCAGCGGGGCCGCTTACCCGTTTTCGAAACCAGCGGGCTAGGAGCGGGCGCTAGAGCGGTTTAGTGATGTGTTATAAGAAACAATACCTCGTAAAATATAGCTTGATACGTATGACAGATTTCACAAAAAAATGATTAGTGATTTTAAATAATTAGTGAAAACGACTGTTTGATAATATTTTATATAATCATAATATCTACATATGCAATAGCGTCATAAATTAGTATATTAAATTTATTTTTCTAAAATCGTACAACCCAAGCCTGATAACCTTAAAAAAATCTTGATTAGTCGTAATTGTAAACACAATAATTTACTATATTGACAATTTAGGGGGGTATTAGGTTACTATACTCGATCATTATAGAAAATAACAGGGGGTACAATGAAAAAAAAATAACATCAACAAAGCGAACAAATTAAGGTTACTATACTCGATCATTATAGAAAATAACAGGGGGTACAATGAAAAAAAAAAAACATCAACAAAGCGAACAAATTAACAAGTTATAAAGATGATTAAAATGTTTTAATAACAACAAATAAATAAAATATAAAATATGAATAATTAAATAAACTTGCAAAAATCATAACATTGATAAAATTAAAATCATTTTTTATTTTATTTATTTATTTTAAAAAGACCTTAGACTTGACATGACTTACACCCGTAAGGAATAGAAACCATGTACATCAAATATTAACGTTGCCAGGTTAAAGCCCATTCTCCTTTATTAATGTTCCAAACGTTCAACAAATCTGGTTACAATTTGGTCGGTTAGTTACAAAATTGTGTCAAGTCTATGTAATACTTTGTCTAAGATTGATGCGCCCGCTCGTATGCTCGTAGCTCGTCGCTCGCTCGTCAAATAAAAATATAAATATTTTCGGACATCTAACACACAACGCCATCTAGTCCCAAGCTAAGCAGAGTTTGTGTTATGGGTACTAGATAACTAATATAAATACATAAATACTTTTTTTTGTAAATACATACATATTATACATAGAATTTAAATATAATGTTTTGTAATATTTGCGTTCCTATCAAAATAAAATTAAAAACAAAAAAAAACAACCATTCGAACAATATTGCAAGAAATAAAGATGGATAAAATGTTTATTTAATTAACTATTAAAATTGTTATTTTAATAAGTTAATAAATTTGGAAAAATCACAAATTTGACAAACTTAAAAATCAATAACCACAGGTGATTGCTATTTTATTCCATCCCTAGCTGACACCGCGACACTGGTGCGCACCGCCATAGAGATATTATAGATAGAGCAGAGGAGCCGTGCGAGGCATAATATATGTGCGATGAATGAAAAGTCGTCTGAACGTTACTTCGAATACTTTTTATCGATAAGCTCTTCTTCTACTGAACGATTCATCGAATATTTTTGAATCGAATTAATGCTTTTTAGAATAAGTTTAAAATGAAAATCACTACATAGTATAAAACAAAGTCGCTTTTTCTGTCCCTATGTCCCTTTGTGTGCTTAAATCTTTAAAACTACGCAACGGATTTTGATGCGGGTTTCTTTAATACATAGAGTGATTCAAGAGGAAGGTTTTTATGTATAATAAATGCATAATATAGTATGGGAACACTGTTAATTTTCGAGGTTTCTAATGTGATGTACCAAATAAACACGTTTTTTTGCGCTTACATTGCAAACGCTGGTTGCACCCTACGAGATAGATCAAAATAATGTACTACAGTATTGTACACCTTAAAAAGTACTACAAAAAAGTCCGCGACGGAATATGTCTATCTCTTAGGGATAACCCACAACAACCATTTTTTCCTTTCTTTTTACGAGAAATAATGGCTTATTTACGAAGTGATTATAAGGCCGCGTTTTCGAACTCAGCGGGCAGCGGAGCGGGAGCGGAGCGGCAGCGGGAGCGGAGCGGGGCCGCTTACCCGTTTTCGAAACCAGCGGGCTAGGAGCGGGCGCTAGAGCGGTTTAGTGATGTGTTATAAGAAACAATACCTCGTAAAATATAGCTTGATACGGATGACAGATTTCACAAAAAAATGATTAGTGATTTTAAATAATTAGTGAAAACGACTGTTTGATAATATTTTATATAATCATAATATCTACATATGCAATAGCGTCATAAATTAGTATATTAAATTTATTTTTCTAAAATCGTACAACCCAAGCCTGATAACCTTAAAAAAATCTTGATTAGTCGTAATTGTAAACACAATAATTTACTATATTGACATGTTAGGGGGGTATTAGGTTACTATACTCGATCATTATAGAAAATAACAGGGGGTTGTACCCCCTGTTATTTTCTATAAAGAAGAAGAAGAAGAGAAAAAAAATAACACCAACAAAGCGAACAAATTAACAAGTTATAAAGGTGATTAAAATGTTTTAATAACAACAAATAAATAAAATATAAAATATTAATAATTAAATAAACTTGCAAAAATCACAACATTGATAAAATTAAAATCATTTTTTATTTTTTTATTTATTTTAAAAAGACCTTAGACTTGACATACGCGTACACCCGTAAGGAATAGAAACCTTTTGCATCAAATATTAACGTTGCCAGGTTTAAGCCCATTCTCCCTTATTAATGTTCCAAACGTTCAACAAATCTGGTTACAATTTGGTCGGTTTATTACAAAATTGTGTCAAGTCTATGTAATACTTTGTCTAAGATTGATGCTCCTGCTCGTATGCCGCTCGTCACACGCTCAACGCTCGCTCGTCAAATAAAAATAAAAATATTTTCGGACATCTAACACACAACGCCATCTAGTCCCAAGCTAAGCAGAGCTTGTGTTATGGGTACTAGATAACTAATATAAATACATAAATACTTTTTTTTTGTAAATACATACATATTATACATAGAATTTAAATATAATTTTTTGTAATATTTAATTTACGTTCCTATCAAAATAAAGTTAAAAACAAAAAAAAACAACCCGACACTGGTGCGCACCGCCGTAGAGATATTATAGATAGAGCAGAGGAGCCGTGCGAGTCATAATATATGTTCGATGAATGGAAAGTCGTCTGAACGTTACTTCGAATACTTTTTACCGATAAACTCTTCTTCTACTGAACGATGCCAAATTTTGCACTACATGCAACATTTCAGGATTCTAGGTTTAGCGGTTTGAGCTGTGCGTTGATCTCTCTCTATGTCAGTCACCTTCCTCTTTAATACAGGGTATCCCAAAATTCAGCGACAAGCGGGCGCCTAAAGGTAGACCTGCTAATACAGTACATAAGGAAATATAATAAAAAAATATACCAATTTTTTTTTTAGTGACAAGAAAAATTTAGAATTTCTTTGAAAATTTATACCTTTCATGATATAGACCATGGGTCAAAGTACACTAAGAGTAAAAATATTTCATAATTTTAGGGAAAAAAAATGATTTTGAACGTTTTTTGTGTAAAAACTGCGGGCAATTTGGTGTTTTTAAGAGTTGTGGTGAATAGTAGCACTATTTAGGTATAAGAAAAAAAAAATCTTAAGCATATTTGAGAAATTGTCATCGTGGTCGTTCAAAGTATCATGAAGGGTGTAAATTTTCAAAGAAATTCTAAATTTTTCTTGTAATTTAAAAAAACTAGGTATATTTTTTATTATTTTTCCTTATGTACTCATGAGCAGGTCTACCTTTTGGCGCCCGCTTATCATTGAATTTTGGGACACATGGTATATATAGAAGATTTTAGAGTTAATTTTATTTTATTATTCAAGGTCATCATAATAACAAGCAGTCCTTTACTGCGCATGCGTCAGTAGAGAAAGACAGATGGGGTACCGCGGTCTTCTCTCTCTTTCTAACCGTTGGACGTTTCCGCTTACCGGCAGCCGTATGTCTTCCCTACTCTATCTATAATACCTCTATACCCACCGCTCGTCCGCCGCTCGTCACCCGCTCGTCGCCCGCTCCCGCTCCGCTGTGTTCGAAAACACTCCCATATAAATCCATACATTTGAACGTGCCGCTGCCGCTCCGCGCCCGCTCCGCTCCCGCGCCCGCCCCGCTCCCGCTGAGTTCGAGTACGCGGCCTAAGCAATACAAAATAAATCCTTATACAATTAAATAAATTAAATACATTGTGCATTTAATATAGATCAAAATGGCCCTTTACAGTATCTAATTTAAATGAATATATTCGAAGATATTACAGATTAAAATGCACGAATCGTGTCGTCGTCGGGGGCGTCTGAAATCCACCCGTGCGAAGCCGGGGCGGGTCGCTAGTAAAAGTAAAAAGAAAACATGTGTGGTGTATTATTTCATACATAATCGAGGAAGTCTAATAACTTTGAGATATCATACGTTCCTTCCGTACTTTAAAATTTAGAAGAATGAAACATTTCAATATCACTTTATTTAACCTACTAATTAAATATTATAAATTATAATGAGTATAATATAATATTATCATATAGTTAAATAACTAAAATAAAAATGTAAAGAAAAAATGGGGCGTGCGGACAATTTAAAAAAACTCCTGTTCTAAACTTTAGTGTACGGAACATTAAAATTTAGAAACATGAAATTTGTCAATAACACTTTTTTGATTGCATTTAGTATTTCTGCTTATGAAAAGCCTGCCTACGGCAATCTAAATACAAACATAATATTTATCTAGCGTTGACAAGTAACCTAGGTGCTTCTCATTATTATATTTTACTAGCAGGTTATTGTCAAATTTCATGTTTTTAAATTTTAATGTACGGAAGAAACGTATGATATCTAAAAGTTATTAGATTTTCTTGATTTTGTATGAAATAATACACCACACATGTTTTCTTTATACTTTTATTTTCATTTTAAACTTATTCGAAAAAGCATTAATTCGATTCAAAAATATTCGATGAATCGTTCAGTAGAAGAAGAGTTTATCGGTAAAAAGTATTCGAAGTAACGTTCAGACGACTTTCCATTCATCGAACATGTGACTCTCGCAATAAAATTACGGACCCAGGGAGGGGAACCAGGCTTCCAGCTGTTCATCGGTTAGAAAGAGAGAGATGATCGCGGTACCTATCTGTATGTGTGTACCTATATTTTATTACTTCAAACAACTTTATAAGGTACTAGCTTTTACACACGGCTTCGCTCACGCAGACTTTCATCCCCTGATTTACCCCCTTAGGGGTTCAATTTCAAAAATTCCTTTCTTAGTGCTCACTTATGTTGCATTAAGAACCTACATGCAAAATTTCAGGATTCTAGGTTCAGCGGTTTGAGCTGTGCGTTGATCTCTCTCTATTTCAGTAACCTTCCTCTTTTATATATATAGAACATTTTAGAGTTAATTTTATTTTATTATTCGATGTTATCATAATAACAAGCAGTCCTTTACTGCGCATGCGTCAGTAGAGAAAGACAGATGGGGTACCGCGATCTTCTCTCTCTTTCTAACCGTCGGACGTTTCCGCTTACCGGCAGTCACATGTCTTCCCTACTCTATCTATAATACCTCTATACGCACCGCTCGTCCGCCGCTCGTCACCCGCTCGTCGCCCGCTCCCGCTCCGCTGTGTTCGAAAACACTCCCATATAAATCCATACATTTGAACGTGCCGCTGCCGCTCCGCGCCCGCTCCGCTCCCGCGCCCGCCCCGCTCCCGCTGAGTTTAATGGTGAACAACGGTGTTCATGGCGTATTCACCTCAAGTTACCGATACAGTTACAATAGAAGACACAGACGCGGTTGCGCGAGTCAGCTACTCACGAATTATTTATACATTTAATTAAGTACCTACCTGACGTTTCGACCATACATTAGTTGCCTTCTTGACAGATTGACCGACTCAATGGTGAGATATGTGTCCTCCGTCGATAAGTTCGTGAGCAAGACTACTCTATCGTGGGAGAGCCACGCTTCGGCATGAATGGGCCGGCTCGACCGGAGTGATACCACGGCCTCACAGAAAACCGGTATGAAACAGCGCTTGCGCTGTGTTTCACCGAGTGAGTGAGGATACCGGAGGCCCATACCCCAACCCCTCCCCCCATCCCCCTCCCCTCCCCCAAAGGCCGGCAACGCACTCGTGTCGCGCCTCTGGTGTCACGGCCGCGGGTGTCCATGGGCGGCGGTAATCGCTTACCATCAGGTGATACGCCTGACCCCTATTCTTTAAAAAAAAAAGAAGGTTCTTCAGTCAAGTGCACATGTTTAAATTTTTTACATAGTTATTGCTCATTGTACCATCTCATATTGTTTTGTTGCCCGTATTACTGTCAATCCTAATATCAGTAGTAACCGGTAATCTTTTACTCTTCTTACTATTGCAGTTGAAAGTTGATACAAGAGAAATCTATACTGACATACGAGTCTTTTTAAGAGAAAAATTGATTAATTTGTTAGAATATAGGACAATAGAAATTATAGACTGCCTCTGTGGCGCAGTGGTCGTACCAAATGTTTGTATAATCTGCAAACATTTGTTTTGGAGTTTGGGTGTTTTCTATGTATAACTAGTTGTTGCCCGCGGTTCCGCCCGCATATATGTCGGTTATCGCGGCAAATGTAGTAGCCTATGTGTTATTCTGATGTATAAGCTATACGAGTATTACCGTAAAGTTTCATCCAAATCCGTTCAGTAGTTTTTGCGTGAAAGAGTAACAAACATCCATCCACCCATACTAACAAACTTTCGCGTTGATAATATTAAGCCGGGTCTCCTGCGACACTGTTAAATGTTTTTAAACACCAAATATCACATATTTATCAAAATATGGGCGTGGCCTAACTGTTTTGTTAATTTTAACAAGCAAACATGTTATCCAAAGCGGACTGAAAACATCGGAGCGTATACTTCTCGTATAATGACACTGAACTGAACTAACATTAATACTTATATTATTCATATTTATACTATAAAAGTAAGTAAGTAAGTGTACTATAAGTCATTTTGTCGAGTAGATAAAAGATTTTTGCTTTTCGTGTAATCGTGTTTGATGTTCGTTTAAAATTCCGTCTCCTGCGACTTTTCGCTAACATGTTTAGTTAGCAAGTTCAGTTTGTTTGTTTTGTTATTTTTAGCCGCAGGAGACACGCCTTTAGTAGGATTATGTATGTATTTACAAAAAAAAAAAAGTATATAAATATTTATATCAGTTGTCTAGTACCCATATCACAAGCTCTGCTTAGCTTGGGACTAGATGGCGTTGTGTGTTAGATGTCCGAAATATTTATCACATATTAATACGTTCTTCTACTCATATTAAACTCTTTACATACTCTTTAATAATAATGTTTCTTCTAAATGTATATTTTTATTCAGTACATAAATACACGTACAAATATATAAAGTAAGATACGTGATTACTTTGAAAGATAGTTTGATAGTGAACGTAGTTTTAAATCAAACTGCAAAATTGCTACCTCGTTTTTCCCAGATGAGTTTATTTTGTTTTTTATTTTGTATTGCACACTGTTCAATCGTGATTCTTCTATGAAACTAATATGAACTTTATAATTGTGTCATCCATAGGTCTGCTTTTCATATTGTTTGTGGTTTGCTTTACCTATATTTTATTTTTATCAAAGCCTTTGTATAATTTCTTCTATTCTATCGGTTTTACAGATGATTGATATATCAATAATAATAGACTCAAACCTTCAACGTTATCACTGGGTGTTTTTTTTTTTGTTTGCGTTAGATTTTGGAGCTTTTTAATAAAAGGAATTTCAGGTGGCAACAGCTTGCATACTGTTTACCTTACATGTAATACTAACACTATTGTACCTGAAAATCAGGTTTTGAAAAAGAGTAGCCATGAGTTCCTTTGCCAGTATTCTTCTCATGAGCTCTACGCATTTTGGAAAGTGGAAGTTATGGATCGACACAGGCAGGCAGTAGATTTTTGGTGTTTTCGCCTAATTTACCTCGACAATACAGCACATGCTGTGGCGTCTGTTTGTGTCGATCTATGATTTTTAACTATAGCTTCAATTTGACGTTCATGAGTGTCACTTGGTGTCTTAGATGCATAAATGATTTTGATTTGATTTGAATAAGCTGGGTAGTTTATGTGCGAGTTACTCAGTCCTGTTTCATTTTTTTTTGTAATTAATGTTCTGTTTAATCTGCAGGAACATTACTATTACTTTTATTGAAATATCTGAAAGTAACAAAAAACTCATATTTATAAACTCTACTAATAATAACTAACTAGCGTAAAGTCAAGTGCCAACCACACATCGTGTTAAACATTGCACAAAAAGCCACGGGCTGATTGCTTGTTAAAAATGGCTGGTCGGATTTCGGGTTTCTACTTCACCCGAAATCTGAAACCTAAATAACAAATTCTTCAAATTCATTAATCCATGTTAGCGTTTAAAACTTGATACTGTAATTATTGCCATATATACATGTACAGCAGCGTTTATCTAGGCTTGGGGTTGCATACACTATAATTATTGTTATTTAACTGCCTCGTTGGTCTCGCGGTTGGCGTGTGCGACTGCTGATCATAAGGTCTCGGGTTCGATTCCTGGGTCGGACCAAATGTTTGTATTATCTACAAATATTTGTTTCGGAGTTTGGGTGTTTTCTATGTATAATATGTATGTATTTACAAAAAAAAAGTATAGTATGTATTTGTATCAGTTGTCTAGTACCCATAACACAAGCTCTGCTTAGCTTGGGACTAGACGGCGTTGTGTGTTAGATGTCCGAAATATTTATTTATTTATTATACCGGCTGTATAGAACTGTAAGAGATTGTGCTTCATGATGCAATGCCAATTTATTGGAAAGAAAATTACGATTGCCATAGATCAATAGTTAGTAGAGGGTTATAAGTCAATTTTTATTATCCAATGTCGTGTAATGTTCATTTTAAAAACCAAAAAAGGTTAAACTAAAATGAAAATTATTGTCAATTAGGTGGTTAATAGTTATAATCGTGTATTTTTTATTGTGTAAGTGAAATCGTAATAGATAGGAAAAAATATTTTCATTTAGAAAAAGATGACAAAATTTGAGTTGTCATGTATAAACTCATTTTAATAATCGTTATTTAACTGTAGTATTTGCTTACAAACTTTGTATTCGTATGCAAAGCAATCTATTTACAAGAATTATACACCACTACTAAAAACGGTATATAATAATGTAATATTGTTTGCAACAAAACTTGACTGTATGCAAGATAACTTGTCACTCCACCATTCCTGAGCGCGAACCTTCGTTTTTGTAGTAATCTCGTACATTTGTTGCATATCAGTTTCCGAGTCGAAGGGTGTTCAATTGCACGAAGTCGTATTGCACTCGCTCACGGAATGGATTCGACGCTCTATGATACCACGTCGCATCTCATACGTGGATATTTCACGGGAAAATATTTTCTGCATTTCATTTTTTGTATAACGTTTTGTATAGCCGTTCGTAATATAAAAGTAGATGGGACTACATAAAATACTTCAATAAAATTCTTCAAATCATATTTCAAATCATATTTCAAATACGTGTATGTATGTAGAATTTGTATAAGCACAAAAAGCTAAAACTATTAACAGTGTGCTATTAAGTTCAACATTATGTAAAAATGGCTATGTAAAGTTGGACTCGAAAAATTTTTTTTACCTGTTATGGTAAAAATCAATGACAATTCAAGTTATAATACTACTAGTAATTATTTTCTCTTTACGTTCCTGACATTTACGTTCGTATATATGACGGAAACATGGTGTCTTAAAATGTTGAAAATTGTGGTGCATATTAAATTGAATTAGTGCTGGATTTTGCATTTTTTCCCGGTAGTAAGACAAAAAGGCGTGGCGGCGCCTGTCGGACGCTGAATCAATTATGTTACGTTGACGCGCCGGTGCGGTAATTCGATCTGTCGGTAAATGTTGATTCGACCGCGGGGCATGTCCGCTATTGCCAATGGTGGGTTACTCTGGAACCCTGCGCTGTCATGCATGCGACTCACTGATTCACTTTTCTGCCTCGCATGAAAATTTTACATTAGTGAGACTATTTTGATTAATGTAGTGGGCTAGTCAACAAGTTCAAAAAAGTGTTAATTCTTGATGAAACTCAGTACAATTATGAGCTATGCTCATTCGATTCAGGATGAGCTCTAAAAAATATATCCGAAGAATATACCTATTAGCAGATAAAACTGCAAATGTTATTAACAAATCATGATGAAAATAATAGGACCTTTAGTTTTTCGCTGTAAACTCAAAAAATATTAACATTTAAGACGTTTTGAAAAAATATCCTTAAAGAGGAGAAATTTACAATACTAAAAATCCCACAAGGAATCCCACAACACTTTAATTCAAATTTAGTTTTTTCTTTTTAATTTGTTTACAATAATTGCACTTTTTTGTTGCTACATACATTTGTGTATACATACTTTCGATATCCTCGAATGAGCCATCGCTCATGTTTTAAGGAGTATATCAAGAATTAGCATATTTTTAAACTTGTTGACTAGAATATTACTGTAAAATGAAAAAGTGTGAAATTTTGTCTTTTACAGGTCTGAACTTACTTGCAATGCTGCTGGGTAAAGTTTATTTGTAGTATTTTTAATGTATACTTATTAGTGCGTTTAATAGAAATTGAAGTCGTATTTCATCGTAATTTGATGCTAAGACTGGTCTGAAAATGAAGTAATGCCATAATTACGGATTGAGCAACTTAAAGTATTTCTAAGACTCAATTGATTACAGTAGACAGTCCCAAAATAGTATCAAAAACATGAAGTCTAGTCGATTTATCCGTTCAAAAGTTGCATGTAAAAGATTTATTCTTCATCTTTATAAATTTAATGTAAAATACCTTAACCTTATAATGTAATTAACTCTATCCTATATTTTAACACAGATATTGAACAAGATTCTTGTAACAGATAACGTCTACAGATATCCACAAAATGAACTTCAAATATCCGAATATTTCAATCTCCCATGATATAGAATAAACGTTATTTTGAGAACTGTTCGTACCGTGTAAGCATAACAATAATCTTCTCAATGTTGCCTGGAGGGAGAGTCAGGCAACAGATTTTAGGTGAGTGGTAAAGCGGATTATCAAAATTAACCTCTTCAACGGTATCTAATGATCGACTCTTCCACTCGAGTGCCAGGGGTTCCTCCAACGGGTAGCAATTCGTTAATAATACCCACTTAATAAATGTATGAAATTCGAAACTTATTGATTTATGTTTTGACTGTTTTCGTTTCAAGAAATTATTAATGAATTATCAAATCTATGTGTACAAAATAAAGATTAAGTTAAGAATCCAATAAAACTAGTGTGTAGTGCACAACGTGTTGGTTGGAAATTTACTTAAAACTTATTAGTACTATGAATTTGCATTAAACATTTTACAAAAGTCACATTTAATGTAACAATTGCTACAGTAATTATATTTATATAATCATTATATTAACTGAATTTGATCAGATATGCTTAACTTTTACATACGAGTCCGGATTATTCAGTGTTACCTTTTCATTGTTAAATTACATAATAGGTTAAAGGGATAAAGTCTATATTGGGTTCCTGCATCCGTCAGTTGTGGACTAATCGCATACAGGCGGAGGATACAATAGGCTTTATTAACATGTATGCGTCTCGTTCGATACAAATTGCCGATGATTCGCTGGCGTCGTCGACATGCGACCGTCTATCCCGTATAATAATATCCTCTTCTATTGTTGGTGATTTTGTGCATTTGGAAAAATATTTTAAGGTTTCCACAGCATATTTATTAAGGCTAATAAGACATACACATAAGTACAAGGAACTTCTTTATGATAAACATTTCAGGCTCTGAGCTGAGCCGAAAGGCGTCTTATCCATTTTTTCCATTTATAAGATTTTTTTATAACTTGTTTTCATAAAAGCTATTTTGGAGTACGAACGAGTCATGAGTTAATGCTTAACCAAAGAGCCGTATTTCATTTCATCGTTTTAAATCGTAAACATGTTTAGTTTTTACCTGACTACGGCAAAGCCAAAGGAGGGTTATGATTTTGACAGGCTGTGTATGTATGTATGTATGTATGTATGTTCATTTGTTCCCTCATAGCTCCTTAACTACTTATTAGAACTGGACAAATGAGGTATCGTTAGAAGCGTCTTGATCATCCGCTGGTTATAGGCTATATGACGTGTCACTGAATCTAAGGTGGCGTCCTCTAGCCGACATAAAGTACTGTATTAAAAAATAATTTAAGATAAATATGCCGTGTTTGGTATCATTAGAAAGGGCGTTAGTTGTACATCTCAAATATATAAATATATTATATTGTTAGAAACTAGGAGTGAGAATTAAATAAAAGAACCAAATACGAGGTAGTCTAACCTCTAAAAGGTAGTTTAATTTATAATTAAAACACTAAACAGTTCACAACTAATGAATCTTTTAATTAGAAATATAATTACAAGTAATCCACGAAATACATAACAGATCGACATTAAAATGATAAGAAATAGGTTTACAACGATATAACAATAAACGACAAGATATAGCTGACGTATGCCTTACGATCCCATGAAAACACGTCTTACCGACCACGCGCTCGAACGACAAGAGTGAAAGCATAGCCAAGTACTTACCGTCTTTTTATAGGTTCGCACTGCATAATTTATCGATTAGGGATGCACCTAACAATATATTAATAACGGCACCAAAACATTTTAAATAAAAAGAAAGTAAAAACTAAAACCCAATTACGACAAAATATAAACGCACCATAACACTTTAAAACCGTATGACTACGGCTTTTCAAACTTGTTTTATACATTTTCAGCGTCGTGTTTTGTCGTAGTTGGGTTTTAGTTTTTACTTTCTTTTTATTAACTAATAAATAAAGAGCTTTAATCAAATTTGCGCAGGGTTAATATGGAAGACGAAAATCTGTTAGGAATATTTCCAACATAAATTTAAATTTAGATATAATTAGTGGGTACTTTGTTTTGTAGAGAGGGCCTCTGCAATATTCTAGCAAATACTAATTTAAAATATTCCACTGTGCCTACTAGTTGATACTATACCAAGTATCAAGTAGTAGTGGAGTAAAAACTAAAATGTATATAGTTTAAATTTATCGATCTAAGTATTATCTGTAATAAAATGTAATATGACTTTAATCATATCATTATATTTATTTGTAATGTTTTTAAATGTAAAGTTGTCATTTTGCATTTGTCGATTAAAAGTTGCAATTGATTTTTCGCTTCTCTGTGGTATCATATCAACCTATCGCCATCCACTGCTGAACGAAGATTTGGTCAGACTTTCTCGCTTGCTAATTCTAATCGAGTTCTAAATTATTGCCTAGTCGCTTAAGCACGAGGGACCAAAGTCTTTCATTATCTATGACATTAAATTAGTATATTTGTTCAACAACAGTCGCTACAGGTCGTTACAGATAGCTGACGTAAAATTTTAAAACAAGTGATTAATTTAAAAAGTTTTTAAAAAACAAGCTTTTATTACTTGTTAATAAAAAAAGCCTTTTCATTTGATTACCCATATTGGGTGGGTTGTCCAGAAATATGTACGCCGCCATTTTGTTACGGCGGCCATTATGAATTAATAATAATACCGATTATATATAATTGCATTGTTATCAGAACTAAAGGTATATTTCAAATTTCAGCTCAATCGGAAATTGGGAAGTGGATAAAATTTAGCTTGCAAGATTTGATTACAGACAAACATCGGGACGGGTGAAACTAAATAAAACTTGTAAAAAGATAGATATGGTCTCTCTATAATGGCATCTTTGATTGCGACAGTTTAGTATAGTAGACGATGCCTCCGTGGTAGAAGTGTCAAAGCAGGTTTAATGTATCTTTGGAATTGTGAGCCACTTATTTTAGATTCACTCTTCTAGAGAAGTCTCTTATCATACAGAAAAACGTTATTCGAAATAAACTTGTGCGTGGTGTAGCAGTCTGCTTTTCTAATAATCAATTTACATCAATGCAATCTTTCTAGTTATAAAATTAAGACAATCCATTCAAAATAGCTCTTACTTATTACATCAGTAAAATATTCACATACCGTTTATAGCCATAAAATGTTCCTATTTAGTTCACTTCAACAGCTTAACTGGAAACGTTGCATCAATGACCCACTTCTCGTGAAGTATTTAAAATCCATTATTAATTGCATTAAACAAACATAAATGTTTACTGCCTCTGTTCTAGTAATTTGATTAAAGCGAATATGCTCATATCAAAGTTTCCGCTTAAAAATATAGCCAATAAATCTGACAAATAAGGTTATATTTCATGTCGTGAAGGAGTGACTGTGTAGTATACACATGAAATCATTAAAAAACTAACCATATTAAAGATGTTCTATGTATTTTATTCGGGTTTGTATTTTGAGGTGCCCGACTATATTTGGAACCGACGGCGACGGGTCCTTTCAATATGGTGCGGCCTGACATGAGTTCGAAAGTTAGGTATTCCTAAGATACATATGTGAGCTAAATGTCTTTATAGTAAGAGAGCAACTGAACCTTTCGACTAACGGTGTGTCTGTAAGGCTAGAAACTCTTGTAGTGATTTAGTCATAACGTGCTAAGTACGTAACCATAGCCTGGCAGGCCTCAGCCCTGCACATCATCATCATCTTTTACAATCGTTCATGTTTTTGATAGTGTAAAAAAAAGAGAAAAAAAATTGTTCCTGTAAGCATGAAATGTTTATAGGATTTAGTTCATTAATTAAGAAGTTCAAAAACAAAATGACAGGCGATTCCGATGAGCACAAGTACCTGCTAGGCGAACAGAAAGACACACCTTTCTTCAATTACATCATCAATGTAAATAAATTTTATTCTGTAAAGTTGTAATTCATATATATGTTTGTCTGAGCGATTTAAAAAAACTAGGAACAATGACCGGCGGTGCAAGCTAGCATATTTCCTTGACATATGAGGAGAAAGATAGCACTGAAGTGCAAGTAAAAATGTGTCTGAGCACACTTGGTCGGTCCTAAAACACGACACACTTCTTATAGACTGAGAGCCACCGTTCGGCAGACTTACGGTATAGTAGCAAAGTTCATATTAATGCTAGGTATACTATTTGACCTGCTGTAGGTGAAATGGGGATTCACTATTCCCATCAAGGGTTCCTTTGGGCGTGACCAGAAGTCGAAAATCATGAAATTTATGCAAATTTACGTTATTTTAGCATGTCTGCCGTTTTGATATCATAAAATATATGTTTTTTTATATGTAAGGATTAAATGGCAGACACCTATTCCAGTTCCTACTATAATTATAGCATATCGAAACTGCGAAAATTTCATGAAATTTACGTTATTTTAGCAAAGCTGAAAATATATAAGTTGTTTATATTATCATTAGATACACATATTTAAAAAGGCAGACACATAGGCCGCTTCCGACTTCCAGGCAGACAACATAATACTTTCTCAGTCGTGCTACTGAACGCATACGATTTCGGCTCTGTCACTAGGAGTTTGTGCTTCAGCAAAACTACAATTTACAAATGTTATTTATATTATCATTACATACTTATATATTTAAAAAACAGACAGATAGAACGGTTCTAACTTGCAGGCCTATGTGTCTGCCTTTTTAAATATGTGTATCTAATGATAATATAAACAACATATATAATTTTCAGCTTTGCTAAAATAACGTAAATTTCATGAAATTTTCGCAGTTTCGATATGCTATTAATTATAGTAGGAACCGGAATAAGTGTCTGCCATTTAATCTTTACATATAAAAAAACATATATTTTAAGATATCAAAACGGCAGACATGCTAAAATAATGTAAATTTGCATAAATTTCATGGTTTTCGACTACTGTTCACGCCCAAAGGAACCCTGGATGGGAATAGTGAATCCCCATTTCACCTACAGCAGGTCAAATAGTATACCTAGCATTAATATGGACTTTGCTACTATACCGTAAGTCTGCCGAACGGTGGCTCTTAGTATATTATTATTAGTCGTTAATAACATTAAATCATCTGAAGCATCTAAATCAATGCAATATATATGTCAATTAATCGATATATACGATTTTTAATAAAAAAAAATAAAGCATTGCCCACACTATTGTGCGTATGACACATATAAAATGTACATATACATAAATGTATGTATGTCAAAGCCAAACTGAAAAGATGATTATTATTTGTCTATAGTCCTACTGAATGTCAAAAGTGGCCATGCTGAAATCTTGAATCAAGCTTTGAAAAAATAAAATTGAAATTCAAACAAAAAAATACAAAAAAATATGTAAGAATTTCAACCGTTGGGCGACCACTAGTAGATATTTTTTGTACTACTAGTATTATCTTTATTGTACACACATAAAACATAGAACATAAAACATAGAACAATAGTGTGGGCAATGCTTTATATTTATTCATAAAAAATCGTATATATAAATTAGTTGACATGTATATTGCATTGATTTAGATGCTTCCGACGATTTAATGTTATTTATGATTAATAATGAGAAGTTTGTCGTGTTAGGACCGACCCAGTGTGCTCAGACACATTTTTACTTGCACTCCAGTGCTATCTTTCTCCTCACCTGTCAAGGAAATGTGCTGGCCAGTACCGCCGGTCATTGTTCCTACTTTAAATTGCTCAGACAAACATATACACACATCAAAAGTGTCTAGGGATCAAGCATTTTTATGCGGATTTCTTGAGATTGAGATGTGGCTTTGGCCCTGGCCTGCTCAGTCGCCAGACTTGAACCCGATTAAGCATGCATGGGATATGCTACAGAGAAGAGCTCTGCCGAATATGGAGGGTATCCAGTCGCAAGAAGACCTTTTTTTGTTGTTGCAACGAACATGGGCGGCCATTCCACAGCGTGATTTGGATGAACTCATTTTGAGTATGCCAAACCGATTCTTGTGTTGTTAGTGTTCGCGGTAGAAACACGGATTATTAATTGTTTAAGTTACCTAATAAAATTTTAAAGAAAACTGTTATTTCAGTCTTTTTTTCGAACTTTAATGTTAGTGGTTCAAATGTCAAAACTCCCTTTATTAGGAAAATGGCAAATTTCTTTATTAATGCAAAGGTGACTTGGTTTATCGTTACTGTGACAAACGAAAACACTTTATTTGATGAATCCTTAAAGAAAATTTTAATTAATATCAATCAGGAGAAAAGTTATTGCAAAAATATATGTTGATCCCTAGACACATATGTTGATCCCTAGACACATATGTTGATCCCTAGACACTTTTGATGTGTGTATATGAATTACAACTTACAGAATAAAATTTATTTACATTGATGATTTAATTGTAGAAGGTGTCTTTCTGTTCGCCTGGCAGGTACTTGTGCTCATCAGAATAGCCTGTCATTTTGTTTTAGAACTTCTTAATGAATGAACTAAATCCTATAAAAAATTCAGGCTTGCAGGAACAAGTTTTTGTTTCTAATTTTTTTACACTTTCAAAAACATGAAAGATGATGATGTGCAGGGCTGAGGCCTGCCAGGCGATGGTTACGTACTTAGCACGTTATGATTCATCACTACAAGAGTTTCTAGCCTTACTGGCACACCGTTAGTCGAAAGGTTCAGTAGCTCTTGGTCCATTAATAGAGATAAAGATCACTAATAAAGTTTTTATTTCAAGTAGGCTTATCAGACATCCAGATTGATTCTTTAATAATGAGAATCAATAGGATAGTGATGATGATGATTACAGACAAGGACGACCACGACCATGATAAAAGAAAAGTTATCACTGTCTTCTCAAAAGCAGGGTACATGCCCAATTCAAATTTAAGTGTTTCCTTATTTTTCCAAGTAAGAAAAAAAAACATACAATGTACATGTATGATGATGTCCGAGTAAACTTAATGTATTCGGTACTATAGAAAAAACAAATGATTAAGAAAGACCCTCTTGAAATTGTACAGGTAGAAGAGTATTGTAGCAGCTATTAATTACACTGTACAGGTCACGCTAAGGTTTAATTTTATGGGTCCAAGTCATTGAATCACTCCCTTAGGATCTGGATCATTAAGTGGGTAAATGGTTAATGAAAATAGAATGAGCACTAAACATCGAAGCGGAATTTCGCCAGTCACCTAGCCGTCGTTAAATGTTGTTATCGTCGCGATTAAGTAACAAAACAACTTGGAGGCGCAGCGGGGCGAGCGCGGGGCGCGGGCCACGTCGCGAATAATAATCTCAGTTTACGACAGCAGCCGAGTGAATCAATAAAAACACTAATAATGCACAGGCGTAATCCGGCTCGTGCAAGTCGCGATTACCGGCACTAACGAGCTCGTAAAGACGGATCTCCAATGCAAGGCTTAGCCGAAATATAAGCGACGCGGGTATGTGACGAGAGCCTATAACTATATTACATATCCTTGACACATTCGACAATCCATTCGTCTATATTAAGTTAGTTAATCACTGACATTACATTTGATTAACTTTATCAGGAGAGTTTATTTGCCAAAGATACAATACAATGGTGTAACACTTTTGTAGCTGAAAGAGCCTTAAACATCACAAGATCCATTATTCTCAATTTGCACCAAGTTGAAGGAAACGAAAGGACTCGGCTGGCGGCAGACACGGCGGGTGTCCCCCTTGATTAAACCCCGGGAAGTAAGAAGTTACAATTTGTGTGCATTCCTAAACTCTCTTCCAGTTTATGCTATAGCCTAAGATTGCACTCTAGCTTGCATTTTACTTAAGAATTTCATAACTTTTATTACTTTGTTTTCACCGCGACTTTGTGCTTCCGGTACTTCTAAAGTTATTTTACACATTATATCATAACAAAATACATTATTGCTTAAAATATAACGTGTAAAGAAAATTATCAAAATAAGAAAAGTTAAAGTTTTAAAATGTGTTACAGAATATATAATAAGGAAATAGATACATTTGCGTAGGAAAAGCTATGCGAGTCCATTATAAGTGTTATTATCGTAATTATCTTTGTCTGGTTAACATTTACAATTATTGATTCAACAATGACAAAACATTCAAAACTTATTTAAGCTATTAAATAAAATTACCTTTACTGTATATTGGCGGACCGTAAAGTAACTTCGATTTATGTTTGTTCTAGTATATAGATCTGACGAAACCAACCAGATCGCCCGCAGTCAATGGCTGTTATTGGCACGCTATATCAATGTATCGATTTCTGTACCGACCAAATCTGTCGTGATTAAATTGTAATTCTGAATTTTGGGCACTTTCCCATGTTAAATGCGAGACAGACATATAAATATCATCCCTGTAATGTTATGAAAATAAGTTTCTTTTTACAAAATTGTTCATCGACAATGTGTTCATGTATGTAAACTAAGAGATCCAGATTCGTGCTTCGTTCGTGATTCGCAAGTCTTGATCTTGGTGCGTGCTTTGTGCCCATCTTGGACGATCTTGTAGCGCCGGAATTAAAATTAATAGCGAACGGGCGGGGCCCGCTGCTGGTCCGACCCGGCCCCAGTAATTTGTTTACTCGTCTCGCTCAGGATTACGTCGCATGCTCCGCTGAATAGGTAACTGCCGGTGACTTTTCATAAGTATCAGTCCAACTCAACATCGTTCTTCTGATGAATTTTTATGGTTTTAATAATTATTCTAGACAAATGAATTTTTATGGGGTACTTTTAACAGTTTATTTTTCACCTAAAGCTAAATAAAAAAATGGTATGGGCGGCAAACGAACTGGTAATCTGATGTTAAGTGACTACCACCGCCATCTGTGGACAAATGCAACTCAAGTTGATGCAATGATCGAGTGGAAAATTAGTAGAGCAAGGCTAGATGAAAAGCAACAGATAAATTAAATAAATATTAAATAAATAAATATTTCGGTCATCTAACACATAACGCCATCTAGTCCCAAGCTAAGCAGAGCTTGTGTTATGGGCACTAGTCAACTGATATAAATACAAAATTATATACTTTATTTTGTTTTTTGTAAATACAAACATATTGTACGTAAAAAACGCCCAAACTCCGAAACATTTTTTTGTAGATAACACAAACATTAGGTCCGACCCATGATTTGAACACGAGACCTCGAGCACAGCAGTCGCATACACTACCACTAGGCTACCGAGGCAGTCTCATTTATTACACCAATTGCACTGTGCGGCTGTAGTATCATTCCAATCTAGCCCTCCCGTATGTACCGATGCAAGAAAAACCATTATTGGAAGCATAACTTTTTCTTATAAATTTATTCCGAAGAAATAGCAGAGTAACTGCCAAATCAATTGTAAAAAATAAAAATTCCCAGCCATTCTATACTTTTCACATAGTAAAAATTAATTCCGAATTTTTTTTTATCATGTTGTTTTCATGCACTTACTCTTTCATATATTCAAATTCTAAGATGAGAACTTGTAGCATACGAACTGGTTTATAATTTTGATTATTGTAGTGCATTATATAGACTAGCGAACTGGTCAGGCTTCGCAGTTCTCTTTGTAATTTTCAGATTTGCTCTACTATAATATGCACGTATTTAAGTTATAAACCTTTCTTTTGAATAGCTCCATCTATTACTGAAAAGTGCATTAAAATACGTTGAGTAGTTTACAATATCGTTGAGTAGTTTAAAGGAAGCGACATCATTTTATACCATGTAAAGATATGCGATTTTAATTTTCCAGCTCATACGTGATTTCGTCACTTACCTACACATTAACAAAATACAATACTTGGAAGTTTGTATTAGTTAGAAATATCTAATATCTGTTGTTAGTAATAAAATAATGAATTGAATGTTATAATAAATAGAAAACTATCTGTATAACAAATATAATACTCAAACTGGTGATCCATTTTTAATTGAAAAATTTGGTTATTGTACAATTGACTGCCTCGTTGGTCTCGCGGTTGGCGTGTGCGACTGCTGATCATGAGGTCTCGGGTTCGATTCCCGGGTCGGACCAAATGTTTGCATGATCTACAAATATTTGTTTCGGAGTTTGGGTGTTTTCTATGTATAATATGTATGTATTTACAAAAAAAGTATAAATGTATTTGTATCAGTTGTCTAGTACCCATAACAAGCTCTGCTTAGCTTGGGACTAAATGGCATTGTGTGTTAGATGTCCGAAATATTTATTTTTATTTATTTAATTTAATTTTACTTAAAGTAGTTAAAACAAACATACATGCACATAATTATTGAAATGTGTTAAGTTTAAAAGTTTTGGGAATTATGCTAATAAAACTATTCAAAGTCCTTAGTAGTAGTTTTATAATCAACTAGCTGACCCGGCGAACTTCGCCATATTTACATATCTGTCTCAGCTTCTGTAAAAATACTTTTCCCGTTATCTTTTAATTTTTCTTATACACAAACCTTGTCCTAACAATAACGAACACATAAAAAAAAGAATTATTTAATTTGGTGCAGGCCATCGGAAGTTATGCGCGTTCATACATTTCGACGATTCATTTTTATATATAGATATCATCAACAGTCTTTAACAGTCTTCAACTGCTGGACACAGGCTTCTCCTTTGAAAGAAGGCTTTTGACATCCATTTGCTAGCTTTGAGTTAATTCTTCTTATTAATTACTAAATTTTGTAACTGAAGGCGCGGCTGGCTCACTAACTTCAATAGCACTTTCATCAGCTCTTTTGCTTCTATTACTCTAAAAGAATGCTTTGTTTGTCTAAAAGAATACTGTAAAACTGAATTTATAATTCATAACAGTTATACAGTAACTAAATATAAAGTTGTGTAGACATGAAGGCACATTTATAATTCAAAGCAAGAGGTAATTGAGCGAACATGGCTATGAATGATATGGCTAAACGTCGTCGAGTCCGGGCCGAGTGTCGGGCGGTTGCCGGTGGACTTCCGATCGCACCCCAACGTGTTTATTGTATCAGTGTCGAGCCTCATCAAAATGCAAATAAGGCACGCCCAGGCCGCGGCGCCGGACAGTTGTCGACTGTATTGAGTTATAATCCTCACTGCATTAGAGTTTCCGTATGTACCTTGTTCCGAGAATATTGCGTCTGTGCATGCTAGATATATATGATAGTCATTTATATTGAATTGTTGTATGTGAATTTCTATTTAGATACTAGTAGGTACCATATCGATGTTTGACAAATAATTAAGTTGTGGTAATGGTAATCTGATCTAGAAATCCAATTATAACGTAAATAGAAACGTAAACCTACCTACACTCAAAAGTAATATGTATTCCATAGCTCAATATCAAGTCACGAATGCAGAAAGCGATTGCCATCTCCAGCAATATAATATTGTAACATAATTAGACAGCAAGTGCATTCAAATCTTCTCAAAGATATGCTCCTTGCACGTAAAGAAGCTTACAAGTTCAATATATGCAACGACGACAAGATACAGAAATGAATCGTTCGTCTGTGTATGCAGGCGGTTAATAAGCTCCTGCTCGGTGCTCGGATTTCGGTCGTTAGCGGGTAATTGTCGACACCTAATTAGTCCGACACCCCGACACCGGAGAGCGCGTCTCCGGTTTCGCGTTCACATATGACCCGCGATATTTAATGCGGCGCGACAACGTCGACTGTCATGCTTGGCGACTCCACGATCGTTCTACACTTTATGCTAGGGTTTATTAACGGGCTCTGGTTTGTGACCGTTTTGCTTTTTGACTTTTATAGATGAATACTTTGTGACAGTTTATAGATGAATTTCATTTTCTTCATACATACGGAAATATTGTGGTTGCGTATAACGAAGTTCTGTACGTGATTGAGTTCTGTATGTTACAAATGAGGGATAATTAAACAAATTGAGACACTACAAAACCTTATAGGTTACTATTTGTTAATTCCTTATAGTTTACAATTGTTAAACGTATGACTGTCTGACTAACGTCATATTTAGTTATTACATATAAATGTGAATGAACCGTTATTATATTTAAGGAATGGATAGTCCAATACTGAACAATTTGCTAATGCAGAACACCAATTATAACTCAAAATCTGCAAAATTACTTAGACCTTGATAAGACTACCAAGGACATTCATGAGACCTAATGCGTCTTTCGATTAAAAATTCGTTAATTAATAACGTTTTTTCGAATAAAAATTATGAAGTTTTAGTTTTTTTCTCCAAATGATGACTAAAGACACCTCAAACTTACGAAAGACAAGTGTATTGCCGGCCTTATAATGAATAGTCTCAGTTATAGGCGGTCCACACTACAACGATATTTTCCAAAATTTTCAAAATTAGCTTAGATATTTCTCAAAAAATCTGAGCCAATTTCCGTCCACGCGTACGATAAAACTGCACAAACGAATTACACAGTTAAATCGCTACGATATATCGTTGTAGTGTGGATCGCCTATTAATGGGTGAATTTTCCAACATCAGTTCTGGTCCATATAAGACGGCGTCTTGTAAAGGATGGTTCGTTTATTTTTTGTACGTTTGTGCATTTTTACAAGTGATGATGATGATATTGAAAACTTGATAGTTCTAGTCAGACTTTCTAGTAACAGTTCGAGTTAAAAGACCCTGTCCTGTTCGAGCTATTGCTTGCACGTGTCTAGACATAGATATGACATAATATAACAATATAATGTCATTCCAATTTTCCCTTTCAATATACCCAATTTTTCCATCATTAATTCACAAAGTGCCGATATTCATTGACACCATTTAATTTAGTTAAGGTTAATACATCCATTCCGTAATATTTAAAAAATATGAGAAAAGAGTTCTATGACACTACTAAGTAAAATGTTTTTGAGATTGAGAAGAAAAGGTTTAATAATGCTTTTGAGACTTGTCAAAACAAGTCAATGAGAAACCTTTTTATCTATCGGGGGGCACGGCCGTGCCCCCTCCAAGACGAGCCAAGCGAAGCGCAAGGGCACTACCTACCTTTTCTCGAAGTGTTTCGTCGTTTTTTTGAACCCTCATAACTTTGGTTCCCGATATACCAGATGGTTCAAATTCTCAGGATATGATGTTATCAATAGACTTATGAAACCTACAAAGTTTCAATTGCATAGCTCTTATACTTTAGATTTTATTGATACCTAAAAAACACCGATTTCGTCACTGACACACTGATGATCATCAAAACTGTTAGGGTACTTCCTGAAGTGCTAGAAAGCTGAAATTTGGTATGTAAACTAAGTTCAGTATACAAACAACAAAAAATTTCATAAACCTATTATTTTTGCCCCCCAACACTCAAATTTGGGGGGTGGAAGTTTGTATGAGATTTTCACAAATGTTTATGCTAGAGTTTTTATTTTTGGTACACGGACTTTTTCGAAAGAATAAAGAAGATGGACAAGAAATACAGCCCAAAAAAAAGAAAAAAAAACTGCCTTAAGCAACTTACAAAAAGAAATGAAATCCCACCAAAAACATTTTCATGTAAAATATTTTTCGGACATATTTTAACCTAACCTAACTTCATAAACTACATCTCAGTCAAAATGTATGGCTTGGCTGTTTCGTTACTTCAGAAATTAGATATTCGTATAACACATTACTTCAGAAACGAGATATTTGCAAACACAAAAGGCGTTTGTTTCCCCATAACCAAAGCCATACATTTTTACTGAGATGTAGAGTTTGTGAAGTTAGGGTTGGTAGAGTTAGGGCGAGTAGACTCAGAACCTTCTACATGAGATCTTATATCTTTTTCACAGGGTAAGCCATATGCAGTCGTCTTGGCAACATTTTACATGAAAATGTTTTTGGTGTGATACTAATATTATAAAGCTGCAGAGTTTGTTTGTTTGAACGCGCTAATCTCAGGAACTACTGGTTCGATTTGAAAAAATATTTCAGTGTTGGATAGT
The DNA here is from genome assembly GCA_949125395.1 of Diaphora mendica. Lineage (NCBI taxonomy): Eukaryota > Metazoa > Arthropoda > Insecta > Lepidoptera > Erebidae > Diaphora > Diaphora mendica. The sequence continues at coordinate 14,468,319 of OX421326.1, forward strand.
CCACTTATTGAGGAAGGCTATAGGCTATATTTTATTTTCAAAAAAATTAGAGATCCGTAAGAAAATTGCTATTTCGTAACCCAAGGTGTAAAATCGAAAACCTATTTTTGCGTGCGCTGCAAAAAGTATTGACAGTAGAACAAAATAATGTATTACGGTGGTTGTAGTGGTTTGTAGGTCTCATTAAGATCTACAAAAAAGTCCGCGAAAGCATATATCTAACTATCATGGTTTAGTTACAATAATCGCTTTTGCGTTTAAAAAATATATTAAATCGTCTGAAGAAAGAAACTACGTTAAATGTGTATCGTAATATTAATCCTTATCCAAATTAAGCATTATGTTATCAAGGGTATTTTTGTAGAAGTAAAATACTTTTTGTTTCATCCCAATCGAACATTTCGTTTAAAGTTATCACGAGTATAAGACGCTAAGAGTTGGTACCTAATAATGAGTTATTTGCCAAAGAGTTTTTATCAACATAATACCTAATATTAATCTTTATCCTAATAAATGCGTTGTTGATTATGAGTATTAGATCTTAGAAGAGTAAAATAGATACATCTATACTAATATATCAAGCTGAAGAGTTTTTGTTTGTTTGAACGCGCTAATCTCAGGAACTTCTGGTCCAATTTGAAAAAGTTCTTTCAGTGTTAGATAGCCCGTTTATCGAGGAAGGCTATAGGCTATATATCATCACGCTATGACCAATAGGAGCGGAGTACCAATGAAGAATGTTTCAAAAACGGGGGAAAATTATTACGCTACGGGCAATAGGAGACGCAAACGACGTTGCGTGGGTCAGCTAGTAATGTATACAATTTATCGACCCTAATATTAATAAATGTTTCTTTACGCATTTTGTCTATTTAATTATTGAGGTAAATTAGATTACTGACTATTCGTTTTTTTGCAGGTATGGAAGCCATTATGTCAGAATTCTTTAACGATACGACGACAGCTTTTTACATAATCCTGATTGTGTGGATAGCCGATCAGTATGATGCAATTTGCTGCCACACATCCATCGCTAGAAGATATTGGTTGAGGTAAGTGCTATTACACTGTATAAAATTGACCTAGTCTTGATTGGTTTTTACGATTCTAAAATATGACAAATATGTAGTTTATTAGGAATAGTTATTTTTAATTCTTCATTGGAAATATATTTCATTGTGCATACAGATCTCAATGGGCTGGGGCAAAATACGAATGTATCAAATTTTAAATCTTAAAGCCAAAATAATAAGGTTTCATCGTAGTAAGGTTTATTAGTAGTAACACGAAAAAGCTAGGCTTTAAAAAAGAAAATTTGATCATTTTTGATTAAACTTTCATTTTGTTTAAAAAGTACTACGAAACTCTCAAAATTTCTTCAATAAGTTTATAATTTTATAAATAGCTGCTTAAAGCAATATAAGGATTAATTATTAATTTTTGTTCACATATTGAAATGTTTATTTAATTTGTAATATTGTTATTTATGGCTATATTGAATGACTATATTGTCTCTTAATACCTACTGGACAATGACTCACAACTTGCGAATATAATTATTGGCAACTAGAGTTAAAGTTAATAGATACTTTCTCGATCTCCGAACTTAACATAGGAATACTTTTATGTAGTATGATATAGTTTTAAACATAGTCACTAGCGATTGTAGTAAATCGTTACCAAATTTTTACAAAGCTACCAAAATTAAAACATCTTATACTTAAAAACTCTTATATATTCAAAGAAATCATATCGATATTAAAATAATACTGTGATTAGCCTATAGATATAATATTATCATGGTAATAGTAGTAATTATTTAGAAGAAGCCATTATTACGAGGAGCATATAATTATTGTCTTTGTAAAACTAGATAATTCTAACTTAAACAGATTACAACAAAAAATAAATTTTGTTTCTTAATTGTATTGCATTTAAAAAGGTGTGTTGTATTATATATTTAGGAAATCAATAGTTTACCTGCCTTTTTAACCCCCGAAGCAAAAAGAGGGGTGTTATAAGTTTGACGTGTCTGTCTGTCTGTCTGTGGCACCGTAGCTCGCGAACGGATGAAGCGATTTCAATTTAGTTTTTTTTTGTATGAATGGTGAGTTACGTGCGAGTTTTCTTTCATGAAAATCGGTTGAGTCGTTTAAAAGTTATGGGGGTGAAAGTGGGGAAGAATATCCGAATGTCTGCAAAAATATCATTGGCGTATGATTACTCGATTAAGTGCTTGAGTAGGGGGATTTTTAAATTTTGAATTTTAACTTGTGTGCTTGTGCAAATTTCTGAAAAGTATAATACTTCAAATCCATTAAGAATTTACTTAAAGCGCATCGTGTGTCCATTTGAGTAAGCGTAATTAAATTAGGCGTCCCCATTTCACATTCAGCATTGGTTTAAACATTTCAAGCCAAATAGGATCTGCCAAGCTAAGCTAGGAGTGTCATGAATGATAGCATTATAATTTACCCTCTAATTAGAAATATGTAAAACAGTAAAACTTTTTGTAAAATAATGACTTAAAACTGTATACCTTCATAAGGTAAGTGTTTGTTATGCATTCGCTTTAAAAGACCATCTCATTGAACTTCTTTGCCCAACACGGTCTGTAGGTACATCGTTTCAAACAGTCTACTTTGTAAAAGCAGTTTAACTACGTGAAAGTAGAAAGGGTATAATGTTAATAACAACCGCAATAATTGTTTGTTTATATGTTCTGTGAATGTTTGTCGTGTGCTCATTATTTTTATGTGACATTTTGCATGTTTGTGTACAAATATCATATCGACGTCGCTGCTATACAGGAGTGGCTCTTTCAGGTCTGCTATTTACTTATTATACGATTGACGCTTAACGAGGTCTTTTTCAACGCATTTAAAATACGTTTTTTCCGATTTAAAGGTTGTACCAGGGGTACTTTCTGCTTTTATTTTATATATTTTTTTCTTGGTATTACCGACTATAAGTCTTTTAGGTCGTCGTCGTCGCCGCCTGTAACAGTCCACTGCTGGACATGAACCTCCCCATAGATAGTATAGGATTCTTAAGCCTTCTATTCCACTCTGGCCAGACTGGTTGGTATAGGGTTTGTTTTAACTTTTCTTCCTCTTTGCACTAATAATAGTCATGTTTAAATTCGTACTTGACTTAAAAAAATTGTCAAAAGGGAAATTATTAAACATTTTAATAATTTAAATAGTTATATTTGCATGACTTCATCAATCATCATCATCCATAGCCTGTAACCGTCCGTTGCTGTACGCAGGCTATCCTTAGCAAGATTTTGGCCTAACTTGCGTGACATAGTGGCAAATAATTCTTCAACAAGAAAACAGATTCCGAGGATTGTTGAAATTAGGTTTTATTGGCATACATACTTTCAAACGTTGCTTAAATTATATAAAAGTATTTTTTTTAACCATGGAATTGATAAAAATCGGTTTTAAACATAAAGTTGTATTTTACAGTAGGTATAATACAACTTTTATATATAAACGAATAGTAATTGATTACTTAAAGTGAACTATTTATGTATGTACAACCACAATACTGTTTATTCAGGCACTTTGTTTTTACGCCTACTTCTGTCGCGCGTGTTCCTCCTTAATCAAAAGGCGTCCGGGCACGAAGCAATTTGGCTGGTGGTCCGCGCGGGCAATAAGGACTGGGCGCTATTAAAACAAGCGCAAATAAAGCAAATTGAAAACGGCTCCGGTTCACCCCCCTCGAAGAGGCGAGAGTGTACCCCTCGATCCTTGTTCACCCCGCAAAAACAACGCCACTGTCGTCTGTGAGACCTCTTGCTTCATCTAACTGTCATGTAGTGTATTACGTGCTCGCTGTCGATATATTTCTTGGGAACGATACGTATGCGATATGGCGGAATTATTTTTTACTGAAAAGTACCATTTGTCGTCATTGTCTAAAACTCTTGCTATTATCCTTTGCACTGTCAGTGGTAATATTCAGCCACACGTCACTACTGGAATAATTAAATGAAACGGATTCGAATATAATTTAAAATGATATACAAACGAATATTCATTGTTTACTTATTTATTTATTTTACAGTATCAAAATTTCTTTATTTTCTTGTACTATCTAAGTACTTAGACGTACGCAAGAAAGCACTTTGCTCCTATGTGAATCTCATTTCAGTTTATGTAATAAAACTACTAAAACATGCAATTTCCCTCGATAAAGGTATTACATAATCTTTGATGTTAAAAGATACTTACTTTTTTCACTTTGAGCAAATTTGGAAATAGATTTTGTTTTTGTGTATTTATTTATATTTTTAAAGAAGATGAAGTGAGCGAACTACTTTTAAAAAATTCTGCAGTAAACCTCATCTTTTATCGAGCACTTTAAAATACTCCCATAATATACTACTCCTACTTAGGCTAAGTAATTAGACTTAATTCAGTTAACATAAAGTACCTATGTGTTTGACAGCACTTTAATAGTTAGTTATTTAAAGTTAGCGTCTGTTAGTTCCTATTGCTACGTTCAGAGCTTGGTTAGTTTAGTTATTTACCAGTGAAAAATAGTAGTATAGACTCAATTAAGTATTAATTACTCAAGTAGCAAACAACTATGGCAAGAATATCCGTTACTTAGGTGCATTACTTATAGTTTTGTTAGAAGCGAGACATACAATTGAAGTCTTGTCTAGCTCACTAACAGTATTCAGTTTTCCTTTTTCAATTTTTTACCTAACTTTTAAAGCATAACCTAATGTGTTGAGATTGTGGTTGCCAAAAGTGATTTGGAGACAATTTTGGTACGCGGTAATGGTAAGCATACGGACACAGTTTACAAAGGATCGACCATCGAGACTTGTCTGTGGACTCGGTTATGTAACACAACGCGGAGCGGTTCTTCACGGGACCCATGCGTTCCTGTAAAATCGGGGACCGCGTGACGGGCGGGTACCCGCATAAATCTCCGCGACCGCCAATTAAGGCTCGCCCCGACAGTTTGTCTACGACACCGCCCTGATTGCTTTCGTAGCGACATGCGCTACATCTACCTCTCCACGTCTATATGAGGATACACTTAGTGTGGACAAACACACGTGACTAATATAGGAAATTCTTTACGAAAATCTGGATAAAATATGGCTTAAGAAAGAACACAGAACTCATATTGTTGTTTTTTTAATGTCTGATACAAAATATAACGATACATTTATTGACGACTTATCCCAAAAAAATTAATTGATAGCTAAAACTTAACACCCCTTTATTTGGTCGACAAAACCCTCACTGCAGTAAATTACGAATTTGACTTGTGACGGGAAGTGCACCCTTCTTTCTCATTTAAAACTACCCGTGCCCTTTTCAGATCAATAACCCTTTGTTGGCACACACTTCTGAATTAAAAACCAATGGATACATCGTTTTCGATTTGTATAACATTTGTTTGAATGTTCATTTGGAATTTTGGTTAATTAATGATAGAACTATTTTATCACTTGGATGCAATATCCTATTGAGTTGAGCGAATATATATAAAGGTTCAGTGTTACAACGATCTGATGTTGTAATATGTGTGAAGATTTTATTTATAAGCGTGATGCGAGAGTTGACGCTGGCGTCGTTAGGGGTGTGCTTCTCGTGTGTCATTTTAAGGATGTGCCAAATTGAAGGCTCCAGCGCGTCATCGCGAGGGGAGTCTGATTTATGCTCGGGGCCCGCGCCCCCGCACCTTCGATTAGAGGTTTATTCACTCGGCCGAGGTCAGTTTTCTTATACGAACGACGTCGTAATATAGCCGCCTTTATTATGTAGCCTACAAAAATAGCGCGTTAATAATCTTATCGAAAGATTAATTTACCTAAGCTTTTGATGCAATTCAGTCAGTATTCGTTTTCGTTTCATTCGTACGTACGTACGTAAATTAGTAAGGTATTTGAGGTTAAATGTTTTGCAGGATAAAACTTAAGTTTTCATATTGTTTATAAATGTTTTTACATTAATATTAAATGAAAATAATAATAATAATGAAAACTAAACACTAATAAATACACTGTAAATTATATTCTAACCAGAACATAAAATATGTTATTGTTTGTTTACCCCATAAACGAAAAAAACAAAGCATGTAATGCGTATTATTCTTTGTTTAAAGAGATAGATAGAGATTAAATAAGTTGTAATCTGAAGCACTCCCGGACTATAAACATATAAAAAGATATAAACTTCTATGATGAGTTCTTTAAGAGAAACTATCCACATTTTCTTACAAAAAGCACAAACATATTTTGACATTAAGCTTCAAGAAATCTTTTCGTTTTCTAGGGATTTAATAAGAGACAGTTAGGGAGTATTTTTGGCATATGTTCATTGGAAATCGGTGAAGCGTAATTAACGCTAGGTGCCAGCCGTCATTGCGTATTCGACGCACCCGGCTGAACGCGACCGGTGGCGGCTCCGTGGCGACAGAGGCCTAGTGTCAAACCACCAAGGCTATGATGATCTCAGTAAAGTACACTATTTTCGTTTTATTCATTTTGTAACGAAGTTCCTTATGGCGCGTTGCGAAAGGGGGCTAGACGGATTAAGACCAAAAGTTGTAACGACAATTTTCGTTGTAACGACACTTTTAACATTGAGTTGACGTCATAGTGCTGAAGAGTATATATATACATGTATATATTAGGTATTTACCTATGAAATTGCCTTTCTTCGGTACTGGTCATTTCAAATAAAAAAAAACTTTGTAATGGCTCTGTATTCTAAATTCAAATTAATTTTGTTTTAAAACCATGACATTCTATTTACAAACTCAGTCTTTTGTTTTTTGATTAGCGTTGCATTTTCATTACATTTGAACATTTTTCGTCATAATGGATACTTTAAAAAATCGTGTAATTATGGAATATGAGTTCCGTCGTTGCACCAACGCGACACAAACGGCACGTAACATCAAAAACGTTTACGGAGAGAACTGTACAAACGAACGCACAACCCGTTATTGGTTTTACCGGTTCCGTTCTGGAAATTTTGACTTGAAAAATGAAGCTTGTGGTCGTCCGGAGACTTTGATTAACAATAATGAATTAAAGGCGATTGTGGAAGCTGACGAAACTCAATCTACAGCTGAGCTAGCAGCAGCTTTTAATGTAAGCATCAAAACAATATTGATCCATTTGCGACAAATTGGCAAGGTAAAAAAGCTTGATAGATGGGTGCCCCACGACCTTAACGATCGCCAGCGCAACGTACGCGTCGAGACCTGCCTGGCGCTGCTCAACAGGCAAAGAAATGAAGGAATTTTGAAACGAATTGTTACGTGCGACAAAAAATGGATTCTGTTCGACAATAGAAAGCGCTCAGCAAGTTGGTTAGACCCTGGTTCAGCACCAAAGCAATGCCCTAAACCAAAAATGACCCCTAAAAAGGTGATGGTCACTGTTTGGTGGTCTAGTGCGGGTGTGATTCACCACAGCTTTTTACAAAACGGCATGAGCATTAATGCAGATGTGTACTGTGAAGAACTGGAGAGAATGATGGAGAAGCTTGCACATCTGCAACCAGCTTTGGTCAATCGGTCGTCCCCACTGCTCCTTCACGACAACGCGCGACCCCATACTGCGCAACAGACAGTCTCCAAGCTGCAAGAGCTGGGGTTGGAAGCTCTCCCTCATCCGCCATACTCACCAGACCTTGCACCTACCGACTATTACTTTTTCCAAAATTTAGACAACTTTTTAGTGGGTAAAAAATTCAATTCCCGAGAGGCAGTACAAAATGCCTTTGACGAGTTTGTTGCCTCCCGTCCAGCTGATTTTTACAAGAAGGGCATCAATAAACTGCCAATGCGTTGGCAAACATGCGTCGATTGCATGGGTGATTAATTCGATTAACAGAAATAAAATAGTTTGAAAAAATAAGTACTTTCACTTATTGCATACAAAACGGCAATTTCATAGGTAATGACCTGTTATAAACTTCGTTCCATCCGTCCATTTTTTTATACCAGACTGGACTCTTACATGTGATATGATTCCAGAACAGTTACATTATCTAAGTACTAGGATTTATAGTAAGTAAACATGACACAGAAGATATGAAAAAAATAATTTAAAAAACTTTTTCGTGTAACTAATTAGGTGCGTTGCCTTGATGAAATGGTGAATAGCATAAGTTTGGGACGTCATATCTTACTTTGACTGTTTTTTACGTAATTACCAGGGATCGGAATTGGGTGTGTGAAAATGCCTAAAGTTTGCAGCGGGACATAATATGGAGCTGTTAAAACCACTTAAGTTAAACCGGTTTTGGATTTTACCGGTTTACTTTCGTTTTTTTTTGTTTTACATGTTCCTAACCTTTGAAACACCGAACTATAAACATTTACAAGCTGCTAATACAGTTCTAAATTAATTTTTGTTTTGTACTTTTCCGGTTAAAATTCGGTTTTTTAGTCCCAATTGTTCTTTGTCGGCCAAACACAGAATTTTACATATCTGCAAAATGCTAATGTGGTTTTAATTTCTTTTTTTATCTGTATCTTAAGTTAAAAAGTTTTGCGACAGATTGATGCAAGTAAAATGAACATTTTCGCGCATGTAAGCGCGGCGTTCACTTTAATGGCGTCGCTCCGTTTTTAGTTGCCCTGCTTACTTGACCTCAACAGAGTTAAATTACGACTTGTTACTATTAGGTATTCTGTGACAGTGTTCGTCCTTCGTGTATCGATCTGTATTCAGGGGTTTACTATGAAATATAAGCAAAAAATTTATTAGAAAATATTTATTTCAATCACTACTTTGTTCTTACTTGAACGAATCTAAGTAAAACTGTTACAAATTTAGGACTAACGATAAATACGACACACAATTTTTTTAGAGCAATTTTTAAATCTAATTAACTGGCGATTTACATATATTAACATATTTACACTATTTACTTATGTTGCGCTGCAAGACTGCACCTGTTTATCGGTCGGTTAAAGCAATGACAGCCAAAGGGCGGCGCGGGCGCGCGGAGGAGGGAAGCGGCAGACCGATTTTTTTAACCTGTTAAACAATGGATTAGCGTGGGCTTTTGTACCGCACACAAAGCCTTTTTTAACATTTGAAGAATGTTTATCATTTCTAGGAAAAAACTAATATTATTGCATGTTCCGAACTCTGAATGTGGAAATTAGTTTACGCACAACTTTCTTGCAATTGAAATAAATGTTTTTAATTAATTTTTTGATGCAATGCAGGTTTAATAATTTTTAAAAAAAAGCCGACTTCAAAACTATGTAAAGACGCGAAAATGTTCGTTTTCCTTGCATCAACCTGTAGCAAAACTTTTTAACTTAAGATACAGATCAAAAAAAGAAATTAAAACCGCATTAGCATTTTGCAGATATATAAAATTCTGTGTTTGACCGACAAAGAACAATTGGGACTAAAAGACCGAATTTTAACCGGAAAAGTACAAAACAAAAATTAATTTAGAACTGTATTAGCAGCTTGTAAATGTTTATAGTTCGGTGTTTCAAAAGTAAGGAACATGTAAAAAAAAACTAAACCGTTAAAATCCAAAACCGGTTTAACTTAAGTGGTTGTAACAGCTCCATATTATGTCCCGCTGCAAACTTTAGGCATTTTCACACACCCAATTCCGATCCCTGGTAATTACACATATAAAACAATAAATCATTGTAATATAATATCACATATGAACAAAACTGTATAATTAGAAATAGGTACATATATCTAAATTTATTCTAAACTGTAGGTTCTAGAACTCGGATAAAGAGCATTACTCGTAATCTGTCTACCTCTGAGAATGCTATCCAAAACATGAAGGTTAAATTCACCTATTACTAATACCATTCCTTTCTTTGTCACTATTATTATCCACATTATTAATAATCAAAAGTTATTGTTTGTGCCTGTAAAGATCATAAAACTATGAAAATTGCATTAATGGAAGAAGGACCATAAGAAAATAACGTTACAAACTTGAGAGAAGATGGTTTACTGCCGCATCAGGCATAACGCGTTTATTGATAACTGGCAATGACACTTATGTTATCATTTATATGTTAAGCTTAAAATAATTATCACTAACTTTGAGCGCTTTACAAATAAGATTTTATTTCATTTTCTAACCAACTGAAATTAATTTTGTCTTGTCTTAAATTTGTATAAAAACCATTATACACACATCAAAAGTGTCTAGGGATCAACATATGTGTCTAGGGATCAACATATATTTTTGCAATAACTTTTCTCCTGATTGATATTAATTAAAATTTTCTTTAAGGATACATCAAATAAAGTGTTTTCGTTTGTCACAGTAACGATAAACCAAGTCACCTTTGCATTAATAAAGAAATTTGCCATTTTCCTAATAAAAGGATTTTTGACATTTGAACCACTAACATTAAAGTTCGAAAAAAAGACTGAAATAACAGTTTTCTTTAAAATTTTATTAGGGAACTTAAACAATTAATAATCCGTGTTTCTACCGCGAACACTAACAACACAAGAACATCGGTTTGGCATACTCAAAATGAGTTCATCCAAACACGCTGTGGAATGGCCGCCCATGTTCGTTGCAACAACAAAAAAAGGTCTTCTTGCGACTGGATACCCTCCATATTCGGCAGAGCTCTTCTCTGTAGCATATCCCATGCATGCTCAATCGGGTTCAAGTCTGGCGACTGAGCAGGCCAGGGCCAAAGCCACATCTCAATCTCAAGAAATCCGCATAAAAATGCTTGATCCCTAGACACTTTTGATGTGTGTATGTCCCAAACATACTGCACCAAATGAACTGCAAATTGTATGATCTTTCATTTAGCCAAAGGGAAGAACTAGAATTAATTTCATCTACATCTACACTATTATATAAAGAGGTAAAGTTTGTGCGTTTGTGAGTTTGTGACGTTGTAGGGGGTAATCTCGGGATCTACTGAACCGATTTTGAAAATTCTTTTACCAATAGAAGGCTACGTTATTTAGGAGTGACATAGGCTATATAATATCCAGAAAAGTGGAATGAATTTTTCGTGGTAGCTGAATATGCAAAGTAAGTCGGAGAAAAAAATGTTTACCGCCAACGAAGTGGGCACGGTTCAGCTAGTATTATATATTACTAGCTGTTGCCCGCGGCTTTGCTCGCGTGGAAGTTGATTATATGTATTTATTTAAAACTGTGTAAGTATCTATGAATACTGTGTTCACGTTTTTAAACGTATTTATTTATAATCAATAGTCCATTAAAATTGACTTTCACACACACTTTCGACCCTTATTTTAACCCCTTTAGGAATAGAATTCCCATAAATGCTTATATAAGTATTCATTTATTTGTAATCAAAAGCCTGAAGACAAAGTTTCAGGCTACTAAATTAAGAAATGACGGACTTCCAGTCTAGCCTAGGGATAGAATATCCAGAAACGCTTAAATACGTATCTCATTATCATCAACGCAGTCCACTGCTGGACATAGGCATCTCCAATTGCACGCCACTTGGTTCGATCCTCAGCTTCTCTCATCCAGCTTCTGCCAGCCGTCCGATCATTATTCCACCTGGCCTGTGGACGTTCTACGCTACGTTTGCCGAGACGCGGTCACCACTCACGAACCCGTTTATCCCAACGGTTATCAGTTCTACGGCTAATATGGCCAGCCCACTGTCACTTCAGTTTGCTTATCCCGTGGGCTATGTCAATGACCTTGGTTCTCTACCGGATCACCTCATTCTTGATGCGATCCCTTAGAGAAACGTTGAGCTTTTTTGATGAGAAAAATTCATCATTATTATTATTATAGCCCTCTCCATAGCGACTTTGAACTTGTGGACCAGCCGTGTCGTGTCCACGTTTCGGCACAGTATGTCATGACAGGTAGGACGTATTGATTGAAGAGTTTCGTATTTAGGCACTGTGGGATTGACGATGAAAAGACCCGACAAAGTTTCCAAAACGCTGCCCAACCCGGCTGAATTCTCCTGTTCATCTCGTCCTCGAAGTTGTTTCTACTTAACTGCAAAGTCTGCCCGAGGTACCACACATATTTTTGAACAACTTCAAGAACGGCACCGTGAACCACAACCGGTTCCGGTAGAACATGTTCGTACATACGTATCTACTCATTTTTAATCAGTAGCCATAAATAAAGTTGCATGTTTCTAACTTCAAGAATGACGGACTTCCAGAATAACCTATATACGAAATAAGTTGTTATTTCCCTATTTAACCTCTTAGGGGTAGATTATCCGAAACGCTTAAACACGTATCTACTATTTTTTAATCAGTAGCCCAAAAGTAAAGAACGACGAACATCCTTACAAACTTTCAACCCCGATTTCACCCCCTTAGGGGTAGAATATTAAGAAACGTTTAAATACGTATCTCTTCATTTTAAATCAGTAGCCCAAAAGTAAAGAATGACGAACATCCTTACAAACTTTCAACCCCGATTTCACATTCCCAAAAATAAAGTTTCATGTTTCTTACTTAAAAAATGACGAACTTCCATACAAACTTTCAACCCCTATTTCACCCCCTTAGGGGTAGAATATTCAGAAACGCTGAAACACCTATCAATTCATTTTTAATCAGCAGCCTAAAAATAAAGTTCATGTTTCTAACTGCAAAAATGACGGACTTCCAGACTGACCTATATAGGAAATAACAACCCCTATTTAACCCCTTAGGGGTAGAATATCCAGAAACGCTTAAATACGTATCTGCTCTTTTTTAATCAGTACCTTAAAAATAAAGTTTTTTGTTTCTTACTTAAAAAATGACGAACTTCCATACAAACTTTCAACCCCTATTTCACCCCCTGGGGGTAGAATATTCAGAAACGCTAAAATACGTATCGATTCATTTTTAATCAGCAGCCTAAAAATAAAGTTTCATGTTTTAACTTCAAAAATGACGGACTTACAGACTGACTTATATACGAAATAACAACCCCTATTTAACCCCTTAGGGGTAGAATATCCAGAAACGCTTAAATACGTATCTGCTCTTTTTTAATCAGTACCTTAAAAATAAAGTTTGTTGTTTCTTACTTAAAAAATGACGAACTTCCATACAAACTTTCAACCCCTATTTCACCCCCTTAGGGGTAGAATATTCAGAAACGCTGAAACACGTATCAATTCATTTTTAATAAGCAGCCTAAAAATAAAGTTTCATGTTTCTAACTTAAAAGACGACGGACTTCCATACAAACTTTCAACCCCGATTTCACCCCCTTAGGGGTAGAATATTAAGAAACGTTTAAATACGTATCTCTTCATTTTAAATCAGTAGTCCAAAAGTAAAGAATGACGAACATCCTTACAAACTTTCAACCCCGATTTCACCCCCTTAGGGGTAGATTATCCAGAAACGCTTAAACACATATCTACTATTTTTTTATCAGTAGCCCAAAAGTAAAGAATGACGAACTCCCTTACAAACTTTCAACCCCGATTTCACCCCCTTAGGGGTAGAATATTTAGAAACGTTTAAATACGTATCTATTCATTTTAAATCAGTAGCCCAAAAGTAAAGAATGACGAACATCCTTACAAACTTTCAACCCTGATTTCACCCCCTTAGGGGTAGAATATTAAGAAACGTTTCAATACGTATCTATTCATTTTAAACCAGTACCCCAAAAATAAGGTTTCACGTTTCTTACTTAAAAAATGACGAACTTCCATACAAACTTTCAACCCCTATTTCACCACCTTAGGGGTAGAATATTCAGAAACGTTGAAACACGTATCAATTCATTTTTAATCAGCAGCCAAAAAATAAAGTTTCATGTTTCTGACTTCAAAAATTACGAACTTCCAGACTGACCTATATAGGAAATAACAACCCCTATTTAACCCCTTAGGGGTAGAATATCCAGAAACGCTTCAATACGTATCTACCCATTTTTAATCAGTAGCCCAAAACTACATTTTCATGTTTCTCACTTAAAAAATGACGGACTTCCTTACAAACTTTCAACCCTTATTTCACCCCTTTGCGGGCATAATATCCAGAAACTCCTAAATACGTATCTAATTATTTTTATTAAGTAGCCCAAAAATAAAGTTTCATATTTCTTATTTAAAAAATGACGAACTTCCATACAAACTTTCAACCCCTATTTAACCCCCTTAGGGGTATAATATTAAGAAACGTTTTAATACGTATCTATTCATTTCAAATCAGTACCCCAAAAATTAAGTTTCATGTTTCTTACTTAAAAAATGACGAACTTCCATACAAACTTTCAACCCCTATTTAACCCCCTTAGGGGTATAATATTAAGAAACGTTTTAATACGTATCTATTCATTTCAAATCAGTACCCCAAAAATAAAGTTTCATGTTTCTTACTTAAAAAATGACGAACTTCCATACAAACTTTCAACCCCTATTTCACCCCCTTAGGGGTAGAATATTCAGAAACGCTGAAACACCTATCAATTCATTTTTAATCAGCAGCCTAAAAATAAAGTTCATGTTTCTAACTGCAAAAATGACGGACTTCCAGACTGACCTATATAGGAAATAACAACCCCTATTTAACCCCTTAGGGGTAGAATATCCAGAAACGCTTAAATACGTATCTGCTCTTTTTTAATCAGTACCTTAAAAATAAAGTTTTTTGTTTCTTACTTAAAAAATGACGAACTTCCATACAAACTTTCAACCCCTATTTCACCCCCTGGGGGTAGAATATTCAGAAACGCTAAAATACGTATCGATTCATTTTTAATCAGCAGCCTAAAAATAAAGTTTCATGTTTTAACTTCAAAAATGACGGACTTACAGACTGACTTATATACGAAATAACAACCCCTATTTAACCCCTTAGGGGTAGAATATCCAGAAACGCTTAAATACGTATCTGCTCTTTTTTAATCAGTACCTTAAAAATAAAGTTTGTTGTTTCTTACTTAAAAAATGACGAACTTCCATACAAACTTTCAACCCCTATTTCACCCCCTTAGGGGTAGAATATTCAGAAACGCTGAAACACGTATCAATTCATTTTTAATAAGCAGCCTAAAAATAAAGTTTCATGTTTCTAACTTAAAAGACGACGGACTTCCAGACTGACCTATATACGAAATAACAACCCCTATTTAACCCCTTAGGGGTAGAATATCCAGAAACGCTTAAATACGTATCTACTCTTTTTTAATCAGTAGCCCAAAAGTAAAGTTTCATGTTTCTTACTTCAAAAATGACGAACTTCCATACAAACTTTCAACCCCTATTTAACCCCCTTAGGGGTGGAATTTCAAAAAATCCTTTCTTAGTGCTCACTTACGTCATATGAAGAACCTACATGCAAAATTTCAGGATTGTAGCTTCAGCGGTTTGGGCTGTGCGTTGATCTCTGGGTATGTCAGTCAGTCAGTCACCTTACTCTTTTATATATTTAGATATACATTACCAATATTTGAAATTGGTCAAATAAGGATATCGGTGCTCACTTAAGGTACAGATCCTTTTAATAAGCTTGTGTGTGAAACTTCACACAGTGTGCAAACTGAAAGTTTTTATTTTGAAATATTTCCGTACATAAATAAAATAATTTACAATTAAGTCGCAAATGAATGCGATTGGCGTGTCGTAGCGATTAGTTGCGACACGAGCGTCGTTCTGGCGCCTCAGATGGCGCCGCTTGACGCCGCCGCCTCATTTGCATCTTCACATAACTGACTATTTGAACTGTACCATAGAATTATCTTGGTGGATGTATCGCAAATATGCTTGATGTCGCTTTAGTATTATCATGTCTTGTGTGACACGTTACTCTGGGAAATGTGTGTAGAAAATTTATGAACACGTAAATTATTATTCGTGTTTTTAGGAATGATTATACAAGTATAAATTCTTCTTTATGGATGCATACATACGCTCACGTAATTTATCCTCGATGGGATAGATGGAGACCTATAAGAGACCCATATTATTTCTGAATTTAACTTTTTTAAACCCACATATTTTATAGCCAAATCTGTTGCCGCCAATCTTGTATGCTAGTATTTCACGAGAGCACAAAAGTCTTCGTGTTATCAACGACGGTGGTCTATGCTAAAGTTCTTTATATTCTTTATATCAAGCTGATTGTATGAAACCTAATCCGTAATGATATTGTTTTGCTGTTTATTTTAACATTGTTGTATACTTAAAAATATCTGGTGTTGTTGCAACAATAGTAATTATTAAATTCCACATTCAAGAACAAATTAAGATATAGTGTTTGCAGATTTAATGTGTGTATTTAGAAGTGACACTTGTATAAGCAAATTATCGACTAGTACTTTATTTTTGTATCAATCTCCATTTTATATGAGCAAATTACTATCACACTTACATTTAATACTTATTAATTTTCAGCTTGTATAATCAAGAACGAATAATTTTAGACTATCAAATGAGAGTTACTTGTCAGACCGTCATAGTTATTGTTTTTTTTTTTTTTTATGAAATAGGCGGGCACACGAGCAGACGTATCGCCTGATGGTAAGCGATTACCGCCGCCCATGGACACCTGCAACACCAGAAGCGTCACAAGTGCGTTGCCGGCCTTTTGGGGATGGGGGGGGGAGGTAGGGGTAGGGGATTGTGGTATGGGCCTCCGGTATCCTCACTCACTCGGTGAAACACAGCGCAAGCACTATTTCACACCGGTTTTCTGTGAAGCCGTGGTATCACTCCGGTCGAGCCGGCCCATTCATGCCGAAGCGTGGCTCTTCCACGGTAAAATTCAAATAAAAATGACTTAAAATAATGTGTAATGGATATAGTATTATTAGAAAAATTTGGTAAATATATCTAAAAATAAAAATAAATGCTAATGTTGAATATATTATTGTATGAATAATTTCTTCTAAATTGTACAAGTAACTTTAATGTTTAGAAATTTAATTTATCATGTAAAATACCGTAACCAGTATAACTCATATCTATTTATTTTAGTCCAGTGTGTTTGATTTATTGTCACTACTTATTTTATTTCACTAAGGTGAAGTCTGGATTTACATTTGAATGTCTCCGCCCTTGCTTGAAAATTTCTTTATCTTTAATATCGGTTTCTAAAATCGTAGGTTTTCCCTTGCTGTCGTTTGAATCTAACAATGGAATCTCAATTTAAAATTCCCATTCTTCCAATTAGGATAAAAACATGAACTTGTTGTTACTAATATACCTTATTGTTGTTTGTGTGCAGGGTCCACAATTTTCATTAAGTTTGTACAACACGCCCTTTTCAAGCTTCTTTATTTAATCGAATT
Source organism: Diaphora mendica (assembly GCA_949125395.1). Lineage (NCBI taxonomy): Eukaryota > Metazoa > Arthropoda > Insecta > Lepidoptera > Erebidae > Diaphora > Diaphora mendica. The sequence goes on from OX421326.1 coordinate 14,485,580, forward strand.
GAGTTAAACGAATCGGAAATGACAAAAGTTATTGTAATTTACTTGACAATCGTTTCTAACTTGGGTATATTTTGAGATGAATCTGCTTCCACTATGAGTTTCAATTCGATATACAACAAAATGTTGTGAATGGCCGTCTAAGTTGTATACAGATCAACATTTCCAGAAGCAAATCTTTGTGCTTTATCTGGAATAGTTACTTTAATGAAGACCAGGGTCTATAATTGTAGTAGCTAGGTAAAATTATAATTAATTAATTGGATACTTCAATTTAGTCCACACTGTGTTATAGTAAAGATTGTGGAAAAACAACTTTTTATCATATGTCTGACTAGTTGTATCCCGCGGCTCTGCCCGCGTATATGTCGATTATCGCAGCAAATATAGGCTATGTGTTATTCTGATGTATAAGCTATATTTCTGTAAAGTTTCATCCAAATCCGTTTAGTAGTTTTTGCGTGAAAGAGTAACAAACAAACATCCATCCATCCATCCATCCATCCATCCATACATCCATCCATTCATCCATCCATCCATCCATCCATCCATCCATCCATCCATCCATCCATCCATCCATCCATCCATCCATCCATCCATCCATCCATCCATCCATCCATCCATCCATCCATCCATCCATCCATCCATCCATCCATCCATCCATCCATCCATCCATCCATCCATCCATCCATCCATCCATCCATCCATCCATCCATCCATCCATCCATCCATCCATCCATCCATCCATCCATCCATCCATCCATCCATCCATCCATCCATCCATCCATCCATCCATCCATCCATCCATCCATCCATCCATCCATCCATCCATCCATCCATCCATCCATCCATCCATCCATCCATCCATCCATCCATCCATCCATCCATCCATCCATCCATCCATCCATCCATCCATCCATCCATCCATCCATCCATCCATCCATCCATCCATCCATCCATCCATCCATCCATCCATCCATCCATCCATCCATCCATCCATCCATCCATCCATCCATCCATCCATCCATCCATCCATCCATCCATCCATCCATGCATCCATCCATCCATCCATCCATCCATCCATCCATCCATCCATCCATCCATCCATCCATCCATCCATCCATCCATCCATCCATCCATCCATCCATCCATCCATCCATCCATCCATCCATCCATCCGTCCATCCATCCATCCATACTTACAAAATTTCGCGTTTATAATATTAGTAAGTATAGATCGTAAGTGACTAGGCGCTCATGGAAACTTGCAAGTCAAGAGGCACAAGTGTATTGTCGCTTCTTAATTGCCCTCCTCCTCCGAGGAGGTGGTATTGGGCCTTTGGTAACCTTACTCTTTTTGTGAAAAACAACTAAAAAATTGCTTAACATTACTTTGCCATGAGGCTATGGTATCACCCCGGTCCAGCCGGGTTATTTGTACCTAGTTAAAATACGAACATCAGCTCTATTATAAACAAATGGTATAAACATTGGTTTTTACTCGTATTACGCAAAAAAATACATTGTTGATTCGGACCTTCGGTAGGTTAGGTAATCGTTGGATGTCGTAATGTAGTTACCGTATCTGTCGACAGATTGCGACGTCCTCAATTAAAATCTCATTAAGTCTAATACACAGAAGCTTACTATTAGGGAGACACGCCATTGTGAACAAACTACTGAACATAAATGTCTGATCTGAATTAGTATTTACTGTTGTATGATGAATTATCAAATTATTATTAAAAGCATAAAGGAGTAAATAACAAATAATTGTGACTCAAAATTAAAATAGTGCAAATGATATAATTCTTGCATGCGATACGATTATGGGAGTACAGAAGAAACGTCTTTTCAATAATATTTAAAGTTTATTTGTTACATTAATCGAATCCAACTTGGTTGAAAATTTAGACAATTCAAAGGTCCTAACTAATACTTATTAAATGCGAAAGTTTGAAAGTTAATAATATTGAGCGTAATTAAATATATTTGATGCCCCTTTTGCAGTTTTTTAAGGTGCGTATCCACCGAAATTGTTGGCAATATCGAATTGTACAAGGAAATTTCAGTAACTTTGGTCAACAACACGTGTTGACAACACAAAAGTTGCCAACTTTTGTTCGATGGAGACTCGGCTTTAGTTGTCAAAAACCATCTTGACCCCAATCTTATACTTGCCGATCGTGACTCATACTATTTAAATGACAAAATCCAAATCAATTTACGTAGGGTCACCATAGATATGAACGATTTTATACCGAATATTTTTTACCGAATTATTTTTTAGCTTTTAGTACATTATTTTCAATAAAACCGTTAATATAAAATTATTTTTTACATATTTTTTTATATTTATAACTTTTCGTCCGTATCAAACTTTGAAACGATGATAATAGTAAATTATGAATCGAATATAATTTTTATTGTTTAATTGGATAAAGGAAAATATTATTCCACTTTAAGTCTTAAAGAGATAAGATGTTAAAAATATGTAGAATAGTATTGCTAATTAAAAAATTTCATAGTACAAAGGCATTTATAATACCTTATACTACAAATAGGAAATAGAAAAATATTATGAATCTTATTGTTAAATAAATAACGAGTTGATGTTTACGCGCCTTCACTACTAAAGACTGAAACTGTGCAAAGCTTTTATCAGTTGCTGAATATTTCGAATTTCAGACGTATGAACTGGGTCTGAACCCCAGTGCCTCGGAGAGCACGCAAAGTGTCGGTCCTGCGCCTGCTTTCTCCCCGATCGTGTCGGTTAACCATCCCATCGGATTATGAGAGTGCGGGAACAGTTGAAATCGGCTAGGAGAACATCATCATTTAAAAAAATACTCATTTGACTACGAACATGACTCAATTCTCACTTTACAATCACTTTAACTGATTCTTTATTTTATTAGATTTATAAAAAGTACACGTAGATTTTAACTGTAATTTTTTTACACATTAAACTTTTCTGGTGTATTTACGGTGTGTAGAAACTTTGTCGACCTTTTCCATGTGTACATCATTAGCATTGAGTATGAGACATCTCGCGCTTCAATGCCCATCGACATGTTATTTTCATAATCGTCGATGAACGATTTATTGAACAATGTGTCCGATTTACTGGTCTTAAATATTCCGTATACATACATACATTTATGCAACGAAATAACCAGTGCTGTATAAATTTTACAACATTATCATGATCAAAATGTTATTTTATATTTAAATTATTTTAAACTAAAATAAGAATTAAGAACCGGAATGGATTCTTTTTTCTAATTATTCCATAGTATTTAATTAGATAATCTGGAAAAGTATTGTAATCAAATCAAATGACTTTTTTTTTTAAAGACAACTCCCGCACTAGGAATAAATCCTGTGTCGCGGGGGACTTTACAAACATCCATGTAACGGACACAAAGAACACCCAGACTCAGAACAACAATTTGTGGATCACACAAAGTGTTGTCCTACGTGGGATTTGAACCCACGACACTTGGCGAAGTAAGAAACGGCGTGGTGACCGTTAAACCACTAGGCCAAACGTGCAGTCACAAGTCTGGTTGAAAATTTGATTCACCGTTTTAAGCCCCATTCATCTGAGCTTTCTCATAGTTGACGAGCAACAAGAGAGTGATAGCTATGTGTATAACTATCTTTTAGACCAACTTTCTGACGACTCATACAAATAATTGTTTCTTCTTATTTCTCCTATTAACTTATCCAGGTATATTGATACTTTTTAGTAACTAGTGTATCTAGTGACTATTTTGATTTAATTGGAAAACAGAATCGCTTCACAGCATGTTGCACAGCTTAATGGACATTTTGTTTTGCTATATCAGTTTACAACAACACCAAGATTACTAGATTTGTACACAAGTAGCGATAGTGGTATCAGAAAAATAAGTATAAGAATCTTATGTAATTATCATACTACGTAGGTATATCGTTAATATTTAAATTAATTTTGAAAATTGACTGTTAAGTGTACCAATATCAGGATAAAATGTAACTTTATTTTAAAAACCTGGTTCATAAATTTATTCATTACATAACTACAACAAATATCTTAATAAAGTATTCTCACATAAGTGTCTACAAAACCCTGGGCATGCATGTCATAGCAGTATGCGTTAATACTCTTCAAAAAGCAGAGAATGAATATCAATACTTTCGATCGAGGCTGTATATTAGTGTTTCATGAAATATGATTGTGCGGTACGTAAAGGATCATCGGTCAAGTGGTGTTTGTATGCGGGCGCGGCCGGCGCTCCTCTGTTTGTCGTCAGTATTTGAGCGCCTTCTTTATGGCGACGAGCCCACCGCCATCGTTGTAACAAACCTCTAGCAGTCAGGAATGGTCGGGGTATTTGAAAATACGAACACAAGCTTTCAAAATGTTTGAATTTTAATATTTTAATTATTATTATTATATTGTGTTGCTAACAAAATATAAAATGCAAACAACTTGATTTATGCATAGTTTCACTCGTATTGAATTCCTGCGTTTACTTCATAGTCTGCTAGAACTTTATAACTTAAAAAAAACACTGATAAAGAACAAAGCTTAGGTATAAACGCACCCTTATGATCGTCATGAATCCCATTGTTGCATGTTAACTACATAATATTGTAATTTATACTCTCGATTGTCGGCACTCGATGGAACTTGTTATGGCATCCTCAACTTTTGAGGATGCCATAAGGCGAAACCGATCAGGTGTAAATGTAATGAAATAAAAAAGTGGAATAAGTACAAGTGAGTTTGATTCTAGAATGTATTAAATAATATTGAATCACTTGAATCCGTCCTCGTTATTAATGTCCACCTTATTTCTTGAGGCTGCCATCATGCAACCATCAAATAATAAATAAATATTTCGGACATCTAACACACAAACAGAGCTTGTGTTATGGGTATTAGACAACTGATACAAATGCATATATACTTATATTTGTAGATCATACAAACATTTGGTCCGACCCGGGAATTAAACCCAAGACCTCATGATCAGCAGTCGCACACGCCCACCGCGAGACCAACGAGGCAGTCACTACTATATTACTAGTTAGGTACTATCAAAGGCTAAAAATGTTTAAACAACTAGGTAAGGCCGGCCTTTTTCTAGCACAGAGAATCAGCATTGCCATTCAACGTGGTAATGTTGCCAGTCTTTTGGGAACGCTATCAGTAGGCAAAGATGTGGAGTTTTTTGACGCTTGTATGTAAATATTGTTATTATTGTTTTTTAAAATTATGATAGTTAATTACATAGGTTTCTATATTATGTAATAAATATTGTTTCTAAATAAATATAATTTATCATCGAAACAAATTGTTTTTGAATGTTTTACAAATAAACAAATATGGTTACTTTGAACAACAGACGATTAATTATGGGTATTGTTTTGTAACAATAATGTCTGGCAATTTCACATAAATTAACATACCTATTTCAGTAAATCTTTTCCACGTGCATGTACTAAATATTGTGAAGGGGCTCAGGAGGCCCTTAGAAAATATTACGCTTTTCAAACATCATGAACACAGTCTGTATAAGGGGCTCATTATGTTCTGCCCACACACATGTTTTCCATATATTTCTTTGTTTCGTTTTCTCTATTATATCAGGTGAAAACGCAAAATTGTGAAGTTGAAAACTCTAAAAACCTGTTTATAAATACATTTGTATTGTTTCTTATTTGCAGAAATGTTTATTAGATAATAAACTACTGTTGTTCGTCGACAAATAAAAAGTATTGACTGACAAATGGTATTGAATAGTTTTTTGTATTTTGTGCATTCATTGTTGTGAGAAGCTCGAATGCAATTTTTCACAGTATTTGCGGGTGCGGCCAGAGTTCCATTTCCTATGATTTCATTATTTGCTTTCAATCAGCATTGTGAGCCGGCAACTCCCCGCTACAGCCGACCTCCCCTTTTGCCCAACACAGACTCGCGTACTACCATCTGAAGCGGATTTTGTTTGGTTTCGTTTTCGGGTGCTGTTTATTGTTGAGTTATAAAGATTTTTATGATATTAAATGAAAAAGGAAGTTATTTTTTAAAACACTGTTGAAAAGCTGCTGCCAATTTGACGATTTTTTTTTTAGATTGATTAGTTACATATTTCATGCTAAACACAGACTGGCCTAAGTGTGTGTGCTTACAGACTTTAGTAACCACTTATAGTACGGTATGTAGCGCAGTAACTTTTCTAGGAATTTTATACCGAATGAATTTTATATTAAATAGTTGTTTAATGTTCAGAAATCAGTAAAGTGAGCGTCAGTTGTCGCACTAGTGGTGGAGCTAAAAGAGGCAGCATGAAAAAGTCATTGAAAAAAAAACCGGCTTCGATGATTTTTATACCCAGCGAAAATCTAATAAACAATAGTTTTACTATTACTATTTTTTATTTACTATTGTTTATTACAGATTCGCTATCCCATTTCTTACAAAAATAATCGTCAGTTGTATTGACGAGGGTGGATTGAATGTCAGTCACGTGCATAAACTGCATGTAAAAAAAAGTTAAATAAGTTTCATAAGGTATAAAATAACTTTATTTGATAAATTTTCAACGCGGTTTATGCTCGTTACTGACATTAAATTCCCCCTCGTCAATACAACTCACGATTATTTTTGTTAGAAATAGGATAAAAATTATTATTTATTAGAGTTTCGCTTGAAAATCATCGGAGCAGATTTTTTTCGGTGCAGCTGACGTTCAGAGTTGTTATGTATTAGTGGAAAACTATTATTGTTATGATTTTCAGCCGGGATAAAATAACTTGCTCAACTATAGCGGTACCTCCCGTACTATTCAGCTCGTATTGCTTTTGCACAAGTTCCTGAACTAATGTAAAAAAACACTATCACGCATTATTTGTTTTCAGTATTTAAAATTTAAAATATGGTTATCGATGGAAATTCATGTCAATTTTTAACCGACTTCAAAAAAAGGAGGAGGTTCTCAATTCGACTGTTTTTTTTTTATGTTTGTTACCTCATAACTTTCGACTGGGTGAACCGATTTTGATGATTCTTTTTATTTGAAAGCTGGTGCTTCCCATGTGGTCCCATTGCAATTTCATATATACAGTTGAGAACCTCCTCCTTTTTTTAAGTCGGTTAAAAACGAAAACCAGCTCCGTTCTCGAGTTTTAGCTAGACAAACGAACACCATTGATTTTTATATATAATTATTTATAACTTTATGCACAAAAACATGCATCGGCGGACTTAACGCCAAAGGCATTTTCTGCCAGTGGACCGAATGGGCGATGCAGAGAAAAATATTATATAAGATTTCATTCTCTTGAAACCGCTGGATGCAGGTTGTAAAACGTTCATATTCAGAATTAAAACATTTATAATTACTGAGCAGGCATTGAACATGCAAAAAAAATTGCCATCTTAAGTATTTGGCTGATTTCGCTAATTTCACACTTGAAGCACTAGACTGTATATCCCATATGAAATCAGGTATTTTATTGAGTAATTAATAACAAGTTCCTTGTCAAGGATTTTCATACCAGTGAACCGTCCTCGATAGTTTCCGATAGATACCAATTATTAAGCTTGGTCGCTCATGAACAGGAAATTACTGTCGAAGATAATTTCAACATCCTTTTCTTGGTAATTAAGAAAATGTTAGCTAAATTATATACGTACAGGTGAACATATCGAGTGCTTTTTTGTTTGTTCTGCCTTTTTGTTTGTTTGTTGTGCCTTTTCCTATTTCGACTAACATCAAGTCAGTTAGTAATCTTTGTGTAGAGTTTTGTTTATACATTTATATATGTATAAAAAACTGGCAAGTGAGTGAATTAAAGTGTATTGAAATCATGACAATATTTCTGTTAGAAATTAAACGTCATTGTAATGGCAACATTTTTGATTGTCATTTTTCTTGTTTGACGTTTTGAAGTGACAAGTAGAATTAATGAGACGCTTGGAACGGTCGAGCTGGGCTTCGTTGAAAAAGTGCCGTTTAATGAAAATTTAGCTAATTGTCTTCAGATTCGGTTTTTTAGTTGGTTACCGTTATGATTGGTCTGGTTTGGACTCGCGAGTTTTAGTAGTCACGTCAACAGGCGCGATCCGCGATGGTTAAACGAGTGTATTGTAATTCGAATACCTTGGAGGCGGTACAGCACTTTAGGAGTCATGTATGTGTAACGACGCAGAGAGGAAACTACCAAGAGGCCTCTTGGACGCCGCTTCAAGGAATCTACACATCTCCAGTAAGTGCTTGATATCATATAGTAGCTTAGAATAGAACACGGTGAAAATGCCGTCAGTTCAATGCTCTCTCCAGTGACATAGTTAGCGATTGAATGACTTACTCATGGGCCTAAGACATTGCAAATTTCACAAGGTGATCGCTGCATTGGCGAGAGAATTGAACAATTTCCTTTAGTACTTCAAAAAAAAAACTGGCCCAAAATACGTAATTCTGATATGTAGTTTCGTATTGGAATCTTTTAAAAGTATTTATTAAACAATAAAAATAAACATGTATGTGCAACTCATTTGCTTCAGTGAGACCTCAAATAGAAAACGGAAGGTCGGTTGTAAACTAGACAGTTTCATAAATATTTATTTTGAAACTGTTTCTATATTGAATTTAAAATACAGCCTCAAGTGTAAAATTATTTTTCGAGGTTTTAGGTACAGCAATGTACTTTAGGTTTTCAAAAGCACTGTGAAGCTGCAAGTTATGTAAAAAAAATATGAAGCAAAATTTCTGTATATATTTTTTTTACCCTTTGAAAGAACCACCAAAAGGTAGGAAATGTTTCATATTGTTGTCAGAACACGTAACACCTTAGCCAAGTTAAACGAATGAATATGAATCCTTACAGAATCGCAATTGGAAAGAATCCTTGAAACTTTTTGTCGCTTCTACGTTACGCGTGTTAATATATAACAAAATAGTATATTGCCTCCTTCAATTCCTATTTACCAAATTCCATTATAACTATTACGTAACTAATATAATGTTTTCTATTACGTAACATACGCTCCGTATATTCCCTTTTGTAGATCCACTTGCGGTAGAACAAATTAAATTTCTCTTTTATTTGATTTTAATTTGATCCTGTTTAATTCGACGGTGCCCGAGAATAACTCTGAACGTCTATATAGTTTCTTTAAATAACTGCTTTTACTATGTAACTCAAATAAATAAGGTAGATAAAATATGTTGGTAGAATATATTAGGTATTATGTATTTGCCAAGTATATTTAATAATAATGGTATCCGCATTTGTCTTACTTTTCTTTTTAAATTTTCTTTTGTTAGAGTAATAGTGTTAGATTAAATCTCGATAAACGTCTAATATGCATAAAACGAGTTCGGCTGAGAAGCAGCGGTTCCATTAACGTGGACATACGACAATTGTTGCCGTTTAAGGATCGGAAGTCGATCGCAATATCGATATTATCGTTTAGTGTTATGCTCGGTGACAAGGAAAAGCTCTCTGGGCGAGGTGCGCGCCCCCAATGCCGCCCGTGGTGCCGCATACTGCCCACTTTTGTTCAACCGATATCAATATTGCACCTCTATCTTAGAGCTTATATGCATTTTACGTGCTCATGTACTTAATAGTTTTTGATAGAAGCCGAAATGTTAACCAAAAATCCTTAACTTTTCAAGTCATAAAACATTTGTGAGCACGTTTTAAATGTAAGAATGAAAATCTTTCGATGTCAGATTACAGTTCGTTTATAAAATAGGTATAACATTCCTATTGTAAAGATGTATCCAATTAGTAAATTAAGAACTACTGTTAGCTTCAATTTCAAAAACAAAAGCATCCTGAACCCAATCATTTTGTAAATAAAGTTATCTGCAGTTCACTAGTTTTAACGGAAAATAAACTGGAAAATTTTGCTGCACAATTTTAATTGATGCTTCACATCAAAATGTCTGCTGCACACTATTTTGCCTTACATTTATCTTGATGGTTTCTTTTCAAGTTACCCGTTTGTTCCTGTGTGGGGCTCTTCGTTGCTGCTTTAGTTTCGGTGTACAAACAATAACAGTGCGGGGCGCCCGCGGCATTCCACCCCCCTGTTTGTGTTCTCCATTTAGGAGCCATCGCGGCTTATTACTGTACTTAGAGACCGCCTCGTTTAGATAGGTTGCAAGTTTGGTTGTTGGACATAGAACGATGTACTAGAAATCAAGTATTATGTTGTTATATACATAAATAAAAGATGTACTTCAGTTTTTAGAATTAATTATATTTGTCGAGTCCATATCTTAGAATCCGAAGATCAAGACAAGTGGCGTGCAATTGGTGAGACAGCAGCAAACTGCGGATAACAGTCAAAAAATGTAATAAAGGCTCTTAAATTTATATTAATTATATTTTACAGTAAATAATGTAGTCGACATTACGGGACTTAATAGATTACAATGTAGGTAAAATTACGTTTATACTGTATATGCTAAAGTTTAAGGAAAGTTCTATAAAATTAGTTTGACCTCAAGGTAAAATACAGGTAGATAGTAAACTCGGTACAGCTGTACTATAACTTACATGATCAGTGTGTGTGTAACTAACATCTGAGCGGGCGCGGCGACATTGGTGACGCACCGACGACGTCCAACAGCGCGCCCATGCGGCGCCGTCCCCCGCCGGCGATCATTGCTCGCCATTATCCCTCCCGTATTAAGCCACTTAGCTCAATCATGATTAATGTTTTACCGAACGCGACCCGACCCGAGGCAAATAGAAAAGTTATTTACTCAGCGTCGTAATTAGGCATTCACGACGAGTCGCAGTCGCGCTGCGGGCTGTCTGCGCGGCTTTGTCGCCGACTAGACCGGCTGTCTGCTGCTTTGAATGCTTTCCGTTAATTTCGTCCTTTAATTTTCTTACACACGTCATTAGTTCCAAATTCATGAAAAATTATTTTTATTGAAAGTAATTGATATTCTTTTTTTTATGGAATTTGGGCAAACGAGCAGACGTATCGCCTGATGGTAAGCGATTACCGCTGCCCATGGACACCACCAGACAACACCAGAGGCGTCACAAGTGCGTTGCCGGCCTTTAGGGGTTGGGCCTCCGGTATCCTCACTCACTCTGTGAAACACAGCGCAAGCGCTCTTTCACACCGGTTTTCTGTGAGGCCGTGGTATCACTCCGGTCGAGCCGGCCTATGCATGCCGAAGCGTGACGCTTCCACGGTATTCGATACAATTATCCTCTTTTGTATATTAGAACTTCTATAAAAAACTAACTTCAACTAATTTTAAAGTCATTCTCAAAATCATTAGTACACACACATACGATAGTTATAAAAGAGCTAGATTTGGCAGAACTTCCTTCGCCTGTCATCTTATATATAAAATTCTCGTGTCACAATGTTAGTTACCATACTCCTATGAAACAGCTGGACCGATTTTTATGAAATTTGGTGTGCATATCGGGTAGGTCTGAGAATCGACCAACGTCTACTTTTTATACTGCATTTTTTATGGCAAAACAACACATTTGCCGCATCGTAATATATAGCATCGCAGCGTAATAATATAATAATGTAATTTATGCACATATGGATAACTATCACACACAATAGATGTTATTTAAAATTGTTGCTGCTGTTGTTAGCGGTGCAGAAGCAACGGTTACAGTGTTTTATCATTGTTTTTAGGACATTGATGGGTCTAAAGTATTAGTGTCAAGTTTATGATACGATTCTTCATTAATATATTATTTGTAGGTAAACCAAATATAACCGCAAAAAATCTAAACTAAGAAGGACGTCAGCTTCTCTATTTTAGACACGATCTATGGGCGAAGTCATTTCGTCTTGCTTTTGTTAATTAAACGGATTACGCTCTACTGCTCATGTTTCAGATAAGAACATCTCTTTTCGATATCGAGACTGCCTGCATTGGAAATTTCTAATTGTATCTGCAAGAGTAAACTCGCTTTTTTATGTTATGTAAACCATGATAGCATTCGATATCGGTTACTGTAACTATCAGTATTTGCTACTTTGCCGTATGTTAGTTTCATACTTGCATTAGACACACGTGTAATAAGATCAAAGAATACCATAGAAAGAACTTATAATGGAATCATAGAGGACAACAGAACTGTCTGTTTGTGATCTCCCAAGAGTTTTACCCCTAATTTGCAGTGAGGGTAAAATGACTATTACATAATAGGTACAATATTATGTTGTATTAAGGTTAGTTGTTGATATTGGCTGATAAGACTAGGCTATCCAATGTTTTAATGGTCCGTCTCATTTAAGTGGAATAACAGTCGAAACATAATTAAAAACGATTATAAACAAGCGAAAAAATATTTTTCTTCAATTTCCTGAGCTTTTTATTTGTGATATATATCCAGTAGTTGAAGTCGTGCCTACTTGATGTAGGCTTAGGCTGATCAACTTGACGATGATAGTTGAAGCGCTCGTCATTATGAAGAACAATGCTTATAGGCAAATCAAAGCAGATAGACGTACCTCGCTTAGTAGACCAGCGCCATGTAGGACAGTGTACAATTCGTAGAAACGTAGTTGATCTCTACTTTCATAATTGTCATAATAATAAAGTAAATCATTCCTGTATGATGCACACTCCAACTAAGTAAGCTCATCCCATGCTCAGCTGGGAAAATCCAGTTACAACAGACAATATAGGTGTATAAGTTGTGTAAAGTGACACTCCCATACTGTTATTAATTTAATTTTCGTCGATAATTAGTTTTTCTGAGCACGTGGTTCTCAATCTATACTAATATTATAAAGCTGAAGAGTTTGTTTGTTTGAACGCGCTAATATCAGGAACCGCGGGTCCACAACGCAACCAATAGGAGCGGAGCACCAATGAAAAATTTTAAAAAACGGGTGAAAATTATCACGCTACGGGCAATGGGAGACTTAAACGAGGTTGCGTGGGTCAGCTAGTTTCTAATAAGCGACGTACAATCTTTCATAAACATTGACATTTTCTTATTTATGAGACGTGGAAAAAACCAACAATAGTTTCACATTATAAGAATATAATAAAAACAACAAAGACTATAAATGTCTTTGTTGTGTAAACAATTGGCTGGCTGAGCTTTCATATTTCAATTAGTAAATGACCACGGGCTAACAAAAGATTCTTAATAACATTATTGGTATTAGGTTTCATAAACATCTAATAAAACATTGTTATTTTTATCGGCATATGTGGTATTGTCTGTCTCAATTGTTGTTCTAGAGAGAAATACGTTGAGAAATATCTTTTGAGATCAGATTTATTGTACCACTAATTTAAAAGATATAAAATGGTAGGCCAAAACGTCCTTTTTAGGCTCAGGCCTATGTCTAGCGGTGCAGTAGTTAGCGGTCACCTTACCGCTACCTACTGCGTGCTTGTTGTGGGTCCGAATCCCCATACAAAACAACACTTTGTGTGATGCACAAATTGTTGTTCTGAGTCTGGCGGTTTTTAGGTCCGTTTCATGAATGTTTGTAAAGTCCCCTGTAACAATTTTATGTATAACTTTATACAAATTTTAGGCGTTAAAATATGGCCTCTAAACATCGGCTGATTTTACAACAGGACCTACCTGTAAGCGATTTAAAACCTTGTAACTATAAGGCCATGTTCAGATGACGAGCGCTCAACGCGCGTTTTGCTAACGCGCGTTAACAACTCCATGTAAAAAGCGCGTTAGCATGTGTACTCCTAGAACAAATTACATGTAGTTGTAAACGCGCGTTAGCAAAACGCGCGTTGAAGGCTCGTCATCTGAACATGGGCTAAGACTGAAAGAAAACATAGTAAAATAAATAGTTATAAGATTTTTTTCACAATCTGGTGTGTTTACATTTAAATCTTTTTCAAGTTATATAAAATGCTATACTTGAACTAATTTAATTTGATTAAACAATGTCATCAAGAGAATGTCGTCTTCAATGTTGTCGATCAAAATCGTAATATCCGGTTAAATGTTTGGTTAATTGCGTTTGGTCTACCACCGCATTCTATGTAGTTATTAGGTCAAGATTTAATAGAATTGACGGACGTTACTGTTCTATCGATACCAGTCTATATTTACAGAATTTTCTCTTTAGTTGCCCAGTGATAAACATTATAACTTATTTGATTAGATTAAATGGATTATTCAACACTGAAAGAATTTTTCAAATCGGACTAGTAGTTTCTAAGATTAGCGCGTTCAAACAAACAAACAAACTCTGCAGCTTTATAATATTAGTATAGATTCTGATATTTGGAAACATTAACAGTCCACTTCTGGGTATACGCCTTTTCTTAGAAAGGAGATTTTTGAAACATGCACAGGTATCAAAATCTAATAGACATTAGAGATTAGGCAAACGAAAAACCCACCAGTTACTGAATTGTTAATGTTCGAGACTGTATAGCCAGGGGTTCGAATTTTCGCAGAATATTTTCGCTAGTATATATATATATATTTATATATATATAATAGGTCTTTACCTATGAAATTGCCGTTTTGTATGCAATAAGTGAAAGTACTTATTTTTTCAAAAGTTTTTTTTTTAAATTATTTTTTTCATATCTTCTGTGTCATGTTTACTTACGATAAATCCTAGTACTTAGATAATGTAACTGTTCTGGAATCATATCACATCTAAGAGTCCAGTCTGGTATAAAAAAAACTTGAGAGGTGTCCGGATGGAACGAAGTTTATAACAGGTCTTTACCTATGAAATTGCCGTTTTGTATGCAATAAGTGAAAGTACTTATTTTTTCAAACTTTTTTATTTCTGTTAATCGAAGTAATCACCCATGCAATCGACGCATCTTTGCCAACGCATTGGCAGTTTATTGATGCCCTTCTTGTAAAAATCAGCTGGACGGGAGGTCACAAACTCTTCAAAGGCATTTTGTACTGCCTCTCGGGAATTGAATTTTTTACCCACTAACAAGTTGTCTAAATTTTGGAAAAAGTAATAGTCGGTAGGTGCAAGGTCTGGTGAGTATAGCGGATGAGGGAGAGCTTCCAACCCCAGCTCTTGCAGCTTGGAGACTGTCTGTTGCGCAGGATGGGGTCGCGCGTTGTCGTGAAGGAGCAGTGGGGACGACCGATTGACCAAAGCTGGTTGCAGATGTGCAAGCTTCTCCATCATTCTCTTCAGTTCCTCACAGTACACAGCTGCATTAATGCTCATGCCGTTTTGTAAAAAGCTGTGGTGAATAACACCCGCACTAGACCACCAAACAGTGACCATCACCTTTTTAGGGGTCATTTTTGGTTTAGGGCATTGCTTTGGTGCTGAACCAGGGTCTAACCAACTTGCTGAGCGCTTTCGATTGTCGAACAGAGTGCATTTTTCGTCGCACGTAACAATTCGTTTCAAAATTCCATCATTTCTTTGCCTGTGGAGTAGCGCAAGGCAGGTCTCGACGCGTACGTTGCGCTGGCGATCGTTAAGATCGTGGGGCACCCATCTATCAAGCTTTTTTACCTTGCCAATTTGTCGCAAATGGATCAATATTGTTTTGATGCTTACATTAAAAGCTGCTGCTAGCTCAGCTGTAGATTGAGTTTCGTCAGCTTCCACAATCGCCTTTAATTCATTATTGTTAACCAAAGTCTCCGGACGACCACGAGCTTCATTTTTCAAGTCAAAGTTTCCAGAACGGAACCGGGAAAACCAATAACGGGTTGTGCGTTCGTTTGTACAGTTCTCTCCGTAAACGTTTTTGATGTTACGTGCCGTTTGTGTCGCGTTGGTGCCACGACGGAACTCATATTAAATAATTACACGAATTTTTAAAGTATCCATTATGACGAAAAATGTTCAAATGTAATGAAAATACAACGCTAATCAAAAAACAAAAGACTGAGTTTGTAAATAGAATGTCATGGTTTTAAAACAAAATTAATTTGAATTTAGAATACAGAGCCATTACAAACTTTTTTTTATTTGAAATGACCAGTACTGAAGAACGGCAATTTCATAGGTAAAGACCTAATATATATATAATGAATCGCCGAAATGTATGTACGCGCATAGCTTCCGATCGGCTGCACCAAATTAAATAATTCTTTTTTATGTGTTCGTTATTGTTAGGACAAGGTTTGTGTATAAGAAAAATTAAAAAATAACGGGAAAAGTCATTTTTTTGTCCGCGACTATACACTGCCTGTGGGAAGCTGAGACAGATATGTAAATATGGCGGTACGGAGTTCGCCGGGTCAGCTAATTTATTATAATACTCACATTTAATAATAATAAATATTTCAAAAATCACAACGCCATCTAGTCCTAAGCTAAGCAGAGCTTATGTTATGGGTACTAGACAACTGATACATTTTTTTGTAAATACATACATAATATACATAGAAAACATCCAAACTCCGAAACAAATATTTGCGGGTCATACAAACATTTGCTTCGACCCGGGAATCGAACCCGAGACCTCAAGCACAGCAGTCAATCTGACTGATTTATTTTTAGCATTACAAATAACGAAAATATTCGATCTTAATATGTTTAACAGCAATCTGGTTACCACAGCAGAGGCTTTGCCTAGAAAAATAATAACTTTACTTGCAATTCTAGAAAATGTTGATGATATCAGATAACATTTGTATCATAATGGATATCCTGATCCCGATTTATATACCTAATATAAATAATACAAATGGTGAATCCATTAGCAGCTATTGGTCTTAGAAGTTATGGTTCCACTCTGGGTTAGACCCAAATTTAAAAATTATACAATTTTTCTTTTCTTAATATTAGCCTCAAAACTATGTGTATGTATATCGCTCTTCGCCCACTAAAGCACTGTGACCGCATCTGGTCGCGCTGCACGTACCGCACACTCAATTCACGTCACGAACACGGGCCGTTTTGTTTGCGCTTCCACTCGCTTTAATACGTAATTTGTTGTGAATGCCGCGAAATTGGCACACTGACAGCCGTCTGCAATTGAAAACGTATCAACTTGTAAACCATCATTGTTTGTCGTTCCAAATGTAGTTCTAACATTCTTATATCTGTGTCCTTTAACTATGCCATTGTATTTAGCACGTTTTACGTAAGCACGAAAACTTGTTACAACAGTTTTTTACGACGCAATTGATTTTAAGGTAGTGTATCGCTAAACACAAAACAAAACAGTATTCTGTTAAAATACGAGTCTGCTGCTCACTAAAAGGTCTGTCATATTTTTGATAGACTGCTTGTAACGGAGCACTGTGGAGGTCAGTACACTTGATAATAAAATCTGAGACGGGCCCTTTTGTCGGGCTCCGGCTCGGAAGTAGCAATTTTTCCATGACATCCGGCACCCCGCTGAGCTGTCCCCGCCACTCGTCCCTAGTGTTCGCCCTGTACCCCCAACACTGCATAAAATATTGTTCCATTAATGTTATTCAACGAAACGCTTCAACGCGCGTTAAATGACTTTTTGACGTCCTTTTCGTAACGCTTATTCGCTTATAATTCTCGATTGTGATTAAAACGTTGTAAATAATGTCTGCTTTGTGATTCATTATAAAATTATTGAGTAAATGAGTACCACATAATGTTATCTTTGAGCTGCTACTTTTTGTAGTCGATTGTGACTAACATTATTTTCTTTGGGTATGATTTATGTATTCTTTTACATACAATATGTGTAAAGATTGTTCCTAGTTATATCTGCTAATTTACCTGAACTAATTAACTATGTCTAAGAATTCATTTTAAATTCAAATTGAATATTCTTAGTTAATTTCGTTTGTTCGACGGCTCGTTTTAATAATTTACTGCGACTGTATCGACCTCCGGCTCGTAATTACCGAGAGCGATAATTAATAGCGTGTAATTATATACTTTGCGGCTTTGGGATAGAGTTCAGAATTAACAGGAAGCGCTTAAATTTGTGACTGGGTATAACAACGGTAGTTTTTGTAAGAAGTAGGCCGTGGCGCGAATAAACAAACGTACTACTGTTAAATAACCCTCAATGAACAAATTATTTTCAGTTCTTGGCTACATTCGTATCAGCTTTCAAAGGTGCGGAATTGCTTTCAAAATAGCCTTGCCAAGATCGAGTTGTTTATTTAATGTAAATTAATTTGGTGCGTAATTATACTGTTATTCATCTGAACCATTGAGGAATGTTATAGTACTCCTTACAGGATATTGACCAATATTACTCCATTCTGAGTTATGCGAAATAAAAAAATTACAAAGTCAGATTTGTAGTTTTAAGAGATAAATCGTTTAGGTTTACTGTATTTTTTGTATAGCCTGCACATGGGAAGATTATGGCACAGTTTACGCTGTCACTATGACACGTCATTCTAATTTTAAAAGCTTTCACGTATATCGTACAGGTTTTCGAGAGTTTTTAACATTAAAATGTTTGGATTAGATTGATATTATGATCCTTATGACCAAGACCGTGAGCAATCGGCAAATAAAATTTTAATCGAAATATTTTTACAACGGCGAAGTTAAAGTCCAACCACCCTCGGAAAAATGACAAAAACATCTTCGAAATCAGTTTCTATGAACGATTTAACAATAACAATAATAAATCATTTAATCAGACCACTTTGTGTCCATTTTGTTAGATACATTAAAGCTTATTCTATTGTTAGTAAAAGTCATCACAATTAGATAAAATCAAATAATATAAATAATAATAAAACATTTAAATGATTCAAATATTAAAATCAAATAATAACAATTATAATAAGAAAATAATTACATGTTTATTCACGTACATTAAGTACGTCACGTACATGAAAATACGGTTTTGACTGCACGGTTGGCCTAGTGGTTTAGGCGGTCGCCACGCCGCTTGTCAATTCGCCAACTGTCGTGGGTTCAAATCTTACATGGGACAAAACTTTATGTGATCCACGAATTGTTGTTCTGAGTCTGAGTTCTGAGTTTCATGTATGTCTGTAAAGTCCCCGCGACACAGGATGTATATACCTAATGCGGGAGTAGTCTTAAAAAAAAAAACATTGTATTCTTCTGCTAAGCACACAATTGTTTAGATAAATTCGTTATTAATTTCAATAACATATCATAATATGTGATATATGTTAAATATATCTTTGTTTTATCAACCTACGAAACCCTGAAATCTTAAATCGTACCAAATTTGCTGTGTGCTCTTGTCTTGGTAAACGAATGACGAATCGAGGGTAGCCATGATGAGAACCCACGACCTCTCGCCTCTGTTATTAAGCTCCTCTCAAACAATATGCCACAAATTGAGTTAACTCGCTAATAATGGTATCGCGGTTGCAGAGAGCTCTCCCATTGTGGACGGAGGCAATCTTTCCTCTCACTCCCCGGACAACCTCTATTAACCTTTTATTCGATTTGTGGAGATTAATAGCTACAACGTGTGTATGTAACAATAAACTTATCCACAGCTTTGATAACAACACAAGTAATTTCAATATTCCACATACACGTAGTGCATGATATACCTACATACGCGATGATTTGTTATTTGTAACAAACATAACTAAATAAATTGATCAATAATTCTTATGTACATATTTTGTCATGACATGTCACACAGTGTACGTCATGACAAAATATGTACTATATAAATATGTATCTATAGATAAATTTTATTGAGCCTAGACTTTAAATTCTCTGCATGACAAACATTGAACAGACTATTCAAAGAAATTAATACATGTTCAAAACTGCAGCAAAGAATCCATCAGCACGCATGCGGCTGCGTGCTCCCCGACATTAGACACCCGTTGCTCCCCGACACAACCGACCTATGATTTCAATTATTGTTTGATGTCGTTATTTCTTTTCTGTTTATTCGGGACGCGTTCCTCCATTTTTTTCTTCACCCTTCTACCCTTGTATTTACCCTTACAAATAAGACGGCGAAGAGGTGCGCTGCTAGTCTCAGTAACTGATATGGTTGGAGAGTCGCTACTGGTGAGATGTTTAAAGAAGGCACAACCAAATCGAATTCATTGATTCGTATTAACTTAAAACGTCTGCTCTTGTATTTGAAATTTTGAATACTTTTAACAAACACTTATCATTAACGTTCACGTAGGCTTTTTAATATTCCATGGCGATTATAAAAATAGTTTATGATCTCATCTATTTGTTCATGTTGCATCCTACATTGGACACATGTCTCTTTCTCATTGTCACTTAATCCTTTTGTTAGTTTATCAGTATCAAGTTACGATATACTAATCGTCAAACCTTTCTTCGTATCTATTGTAATCTATTAGACGACATTGAGACCTTAATGGGATGTCACCTCGAAGTGTCAGCATAACTGTCTTTGTACTCACACAAAGAGGGATTCTATTCTAATAAGTGTATCTATATTGATATTTATTACCTAGTAGCTGAGTTCCGTCTGGTTACCCGCGTTTGTTGTTGTTACTTCTGCAATAACAACCGCGGGTAACTCCGCGGGGCGAAGCTATACCAAAATAAAGCGGCCATGTGCGAGTCGGACTCGCCCATGAAGGGTTCCGAAGCAGCAAGTAACATAATATAAACGTTCTTGTAGTTCGTTGTAACTTTGATCGATGTTTTAATAATAGTGTTTTTTTTTGCGGTTTACCATTTATGACATATAAAAAAAACTAATAACTAGATCTCGTTCAAACCAATTTTCTATGGAAGTTTGCATGATAATGTACATCATATAATTTTTAGTTTTATCATTCTCTTATTGTAGAAGTTACAGGGGTAACATTTTACATCAACAGGGCGGTACACATTTTACCACTTTGGAAGTGTCTCTCGCGCAAACTATTTAGTTTAGAAAAAAATTATATTAGAAACCTCAATATCATTTTTGAAGACCTATCCATAGATTGGAGTATCTATACGTATAGATTTGATGAAATATTTTTTTTTTGACACAAAAATAAAAAAGACAATAAATTTTGGGGGTCCCCAACTCAAATTACTTAGAACTGAATTCTAAGTAATTTGAGTTGGGGACCCCCAAAATTTATTGTTTTTTTTATTTTTGTGTGGAAAACTTAATGCGGTTCACAGAATACATCTACTTACAAAGTTTCAACAGTATAGTTCTTATAGTTTCGGAATAAAGTGGCTGTTACATACGGACGGACAGACAGACAGACGGACAGACAGACATACGGACAGACAGACATGACGAATGTATAAGGGTTCCGTTTTTTGGCTTTGGCACGGAACCCTAAAAAGTAGCCTAAAAACTCCTTATATCATCAGCTATCTGCCAGTGAAAGTCCCGTCTCAAGACAGACAGACAAGAATTTAAAAAATACGATATATACTTTTATATGCATTTAGTGAAAAGCTGTTAATTTGAAAATTACAAACAGACACTTCAATTTCATTTATTTGTATCAATAAAAATAAAAGTGAATTCAGTTAAATAATATTCCTAGAGTAACATTGTATAAGCACTAAGGGTATAAAAACAAGGAGACATGACGTTTTCAGTGAGCTAAGATAAATGCGGCTAGTGCAACAGGCGTGATTCAAACTGTGGCTGTAAGATTGCAAGCACCTGTGTCCATGCGCGGTTTCGTACCCGAATCTAATATGTATTTCAAAGTACCAGGGTTCTTTTTGCAATAACATATTTTTTCTAGCCGAAACTTAGATTCTAAAGGAACGTTTCTCGGTTTCCTTAAAACGGTCGCAGTAAAGATCATTTTCGTGACGCCATTGTCCGCATTGCCGCAATATATCAGCACTTTACTAAGAAATAACAATGCACCGCTCTAGCGACGAAAGCACTATAGTTTTGAAATAGAAGAGCGTAAGCAATACTTTACCCTCATCATAAGCATGCAGCTTGAAGTGCAATTTTCTTGGGAATAAAGCGGAAGCATTAATGTTACAAAATGTTTTTCTTCTTTGATACAATATAAAAGTAAAGTACCTTGCCTAACATGCTTATACGTGCCGCTACACTTGGATCCGAATTAGTCCCCAGTTATAAATACAATTTCGTATCAATAGAATCACAAATGTAACAAATACTTGAAACAAATAAGTATTCTATTTTCTCGAACAATTCTGAAAGCGCTTTCGTTGCTTACAGAATTTAAAACAGATAAGTGTGGGTCGGACAATAAACGTTTGAAGAAGTTCTATGGAAGGTGTTTGTCGCACAATAGGTGAGGACCAGAGTCCCTGTAAGCTTTTGCAGGTGTCGCAACCTTTCCACACAATACAGTTCGGTCTAAAAATATTGAGTACGTGAGAAACTTAGAGTTGAGTTGCCAGAATGTTCTACTTTTTTATTTCAAAGAATATTATAAGTTTCTAAAGGTCTTTGATTTTATTTCATTGTCCCTTTCAAAGTAATTTTGTGTCTAAGATCTTTAATAGAAATTCAGTGGTCCAAAAGAATACAACAAAATAATGAAAACATGTCTGAGTGAGAAGTAAATAAAGTTCTCAGAAAATTTTGTAACAGATATCTTTATTTTTAAATTCCCTACATTTTTAGAAGAAAATGTACACATTATCTACGTCAACATAAAACAAGAATTTAGTTAACCCTGGAGGCTAGAAGTAACTCTATAAAATGTATTTTATCGTATTGTTGAAACCGATGAGTGACCGAAATTCTTTTCTTTTAAAAAAAATCAACTCCCGCATTAGGAATATACATCCTGTGTCGCGGGGTACTTTACAAACGTACATGAAACAGACACAAAGTACACCCAGACTTAGAACATCAATTGTCAAACATCAGTTTTGTCCCATGTAGGATTTGAACCCATTACACTTGGCGCAGTAGGCAGCGGCGTGGCTACCACTTAAACCACTAGGCCAACCGTGCAGTCATAAATTCGAATATATATATATTCCCAGCACGACAGCGTATGTGCGCGCATCAGGGCAGGTTATTATAGTTGGATATTGTTTTGTTTCATATCATAACCACTGTAAATTGTTTTTATTTGTACGGAGATATTTTTCATATTGAAATAACTGTTATCATGGCGAACATAATACTTGGTTCAGCACGTAAATTTACTGATTGTATTATGTTTCAATTATCTCACCTTTTGGTATTACGCTTAATTAAGGGTATTATAATACGATTAAACATACCGATTAGGAGCTAATGTTGGTCTCTGATTCATTCGCCCTGTGTTGTTTTACTGAAAGTACTATTAAAACAAACTGTTTTCTAATTGAAAAGCAATTCCATTTTACTTTTAGATGTTGAATATAATAAATGTTACCTACATTATGTTCACCTCAATTTTACAGAACATAAAAAGTAAAGTTAGTGTACTTAGGTAATACTCAAATTAAGAAGAAATCGATAAACTATTAACTTTTACAAAACATTACCATTGTTTTTTAGGAAAGTATTGATTCCCGACGTACAGCTCACGCTAGTTTAGGAATCAGGGCTTGTACTTGATTTGTATGCATCCTTTGGTAGGGTAGGTCTGAGAATCGACCAACATCTATTTTTTATACCCTAATTTTTTTATGGCAATACAACGTTTGCGGGATCAGCTAGTTAAGTTATATGTTAAAAGTTAAAAGTTATAGCGATGCAGAGATGTTAAATCTTTTTTTTTTGAAAGACTAAAAATACTTAGCAATAACATTTCAATCTTTATTTTAATTAGTATTTTATAATCCCACTGAAAAAATAATGCAACGTTCACAAGTATTTACGTGAAATATTTATGACAAAAAAGTGTGCATAATATTACTCTAATGTCCGATAATATTGAAATTCTAACAACGAAGACAAAATATTGTAAAACCGGATGTTGAGGAAATAGCCGGAATATTTGAAACGAGAGTTTTTTGGGGTGAGCGCGCGCCTCGCGCATTCTAGTAGCCGGAGTATCCGGTGTCCGCACTGGGACGCTCCGGGCTGCTTTGGGCCGGGAAATAATACTATTTCCGATGAAGGCCCGCGGGGCGTGCTGCCAACGAGATTAGGGAAAAAATACGAGAATTTAATAACACCACTGACACATGTCAGTAAGCAAACTATGTCGACGGGCACTAAAGTCAGCACACACTATGTGAAATGATAATTTCGACCCGTATCACACTTTTAGAATATAAATAGGTCATGGTTTTATATAGTTTAGCTGTCATCTAACTTATTTTGATTAAGTCAAGTATTTATTTAGATTTATCTAGAACCTACCTAGGTTGGTAGATAGGGTACGGTTTATTTAGATTAGTCGATACTTTTGAGTGTAATATAAACCCATTCATGCTACAATACAAAATTTAAAAGCATTGCTTTGAAATTTTCAACGCGTTTACCACGTGAGCTGTTGAAAAACGGAAATACCCGTAAAAACGTTTCGTGATCGCTAAGCACGTGACCGACCGCTACGAAACATCTACGTCGCTACGATTGGCTACGAATGCTATGAAAGGTGCTGTAAAAATTGAGTCTTGAGAAATTCCGACCATACTTTTCCTTTTTTTTAAAAACAATACCTAAGTCAAACGGTAATTTTTGGCAGTTACGGAGAAAACTTTGTTTTTTAAATATAAAATATTCTTTATTAATGTAAAAGTTGCAAAGTGAAGTCTTTTAAAAATTGCAGAGAACCCTTCACATTCAGAATTAGCGCTAAATACTCAACTACTATCAATAGGAAACTATAAATAATACCGATATTGCAATCGAAGCATATTGCGAGTTTGTAATACCTGTAGTCATCTGTGTTACAAGTCAAACGCGCCCCAGTCAGTCCAGATGGGGCTTCATAACTGTTAGTTGATTAGTGTACATGGTACTATTTATTTTAAATTGATTTCGCTAAAGTATGTTAAAATTAAAAATAATATAATTTAGCAAGTTACAAGTAGATTGTTGCAGGAATAAATAAATGTACTGATAAATTTTGTGTTAGCCTGACAAAGAACAATTAAAGAACTGGATGCCTGAATTCCGTTTCTTTACTTGAATAATTCGTAAACGAATGTCAGGGTGATCTACGGACTACAGTAGGATGATATAAACTGTGCCACTAACTTAAGAACAGATGACACTGACACTTTGACAAAAGAGTTAACATGATGACCTTAAATTAAAATTGCAGGCGACACTGTAAAATAAAGTAATTTTGAATCGTTATGCTATGACCAACGTTGTTCCTAAAGCCGACCCAGTATGGTTTGACAGGCTTCCAACTATTGTATATGTAGAACGAAAGAAAAGTAATTTCAGAATAGTGAAGCTAAACGCGCGGAGCTAGAGGCGCTCATAGCCCTGTTTGTGCAACAGGCACACGGTGATTAGAAATAATCACCTAGAGTAAGCTACGAGGGCGCGGTCAGTACCTGAATGGGTGACCGCTAGTGGCATGTTACCATGAGCGTCTCCGTGATTCGGAGGTCACGTTAAACAGTCGGTCCCGGTTGTTATAATAGGATAACTGTCGTGAAGCTTAGTTGGAGGCCTTTGGGCGGCTTAAAAAAAACACCCGACGGCAAGATTACGCACCAGGCCCAACCCGCACTCGGCCAGCGTGGGGACGTATGGCCTTAACTCTCTCCTGAGAGGAGACCCGAGCCCAGCAGTTAGCCATTATGGGTTGTTGATAATGATGGAGCTAAACGGAGACTTTAACTCAAACTCTCATTCTAAACACTTAAATTCTATATTTTTTTCTCTCTTTAAAGTTAAAAATCAAAATAATATATATTTTTAATTTGCTATGTGATCTTACTAGACGTTAAAAGATCTAACTTCACATCTGTTGTGATATTTTTATTCAACTAGTATGTACATGCAGTCGTGTGTATTAGATGTAGAGGCTCCAAGTCCACCCTACATTAAACTTGTACTACAAGAGCAAGTTGTGTGTTGAACCGCATTTGTCGGAGTCGATCGCAACTTCTGTGCCCGATTAGCATCGACACCAAACTTGCTCCTTGCAACTGTACAGAAATTCCATCTCATATTAACTAGATACCTGCTGTGTTAGCGCTAAACTGTTATTATTAGATCTTAAATTTTTGTTCTAAGTACTTACATAGCTGTAATCAAAGTTGTTAACAACACTGTTGTGTTTTAGCAGGGGTTTAATTATTTGAAGAAATAGCTGTATCATTTGAGTACGAAAAACACTCTTGTTTTGTGTTAGGAAGTTTCTCATGTCATTCATGCCTTGAAGAATAGTATAACAATAGTTTACGTTGCAAAAATTTACAAGTCATTTTAAAGCTTATCGTGAAAAAGTACTACTAAAGCTAACGTTAAATTAATGTTTGGTACAACAACTATCATGAAAATTCTTGCTTTTCGTTGTTGAGATGTCTCTATTGGCTACCTTATCTGTTACTAATGTAGTTACCGTTAAAATGCTACTTATAGTACTTTACCAATTTTTAAGTGAAACTGTAAAATCGATTTAAACAACAATCGTGCATCAAAATGTATTATCATATTTTGATAATGCTTTCCATTTCCATATAATTGAAGCTTTATAAATGTCGTAGATCGCTATAAACTCTAGGGGGTAAACTTTTCGCATCGACTTCGGATGGAATTATTAGATATTGGTACTTATTCTGTTGTTGCCTCACTAAACTAAAATTACTCTTAAATTTTATTATTTTAGTGTAGCGGTTTCAAAAATGCTTTTTTCTATGTATTTCATTCAGATAACGCCTATTTTAAGTGTGACATATCCGCGTCGTAGCCGTTTGACAGGATGATGACTGATGTTTAGTTTAGAGAGTTTTGGAACAACAGAATTAGCACCATTGACGCGGCAGTCAGTGGTCATAGTCGCGAACACAGCCGCTGCGCGGAATGTCAACGGAATTTCATTTCGTTAGTGACGCACCCGGCCGGGGTTGCGGATTCCTGCGGTCAACCACCCTCAGCCATACCGACCCACCTCAGTCATACAGACCATACTGTTCATGTGTTCCTTTTTTACAAGCTTTCTATTAACTTGCAATGTATGCTTGTATGTTCGAGGTGAATCTTGCAACTCAATTTTGAAGCAGATATCTTCAACCGATTTTGCTGACATTTCGCAAGCAAGTATACAGCGTGACAATACAATATTACATGGAGACATGGAGCTGATCTGATGCTAGAGCTGGAAGGTGGCCAAAGGAACTCTGTAAAGAAACGTCGCAACATCTTCGAGTTTGGACTCGTTTGTTTCGTCTCGAGGAATTCCAGTAAAAGCTTGTTTATAAAAAGCTTTTTAATAAAATTTATGTTATGTATTGAGGAACTTACACATAAGTCTTGATAATAATAATCACGAGCACTTTAGAATAGTAATGTACTATGCATATTGATACTCACCGTTTTACACTTTACAGTTTTATTTAAACCATTTACTGCGTAGTGTAATTTATTACATTTTCTGAAGACTTTAGTGAAACGAGATTGGAGTTAACAAATTTTGTTATTATAATACACCGGGAGTATCTACATTGAGATAAGGCAATTTGTCATAAAAGGTACCGTGTATAACCTAATTGGGAGCATCCTTTCACATTTTTCAGGAGCCAGCCATTACAAGTTGATCTCAATGATGAAATATTCAAGAAACGGTGTAATAAACATGAAATTGTTCTAAATACATAGTCGACGGCACGTTGAGTTTTTTTGCAAAAAAAAACTAAAAATTGTAGAAAAACTCAAGCACTTAATCGAGTAAACATACGCCAATGATATTTTTGCAGACATTCGGTTATTCTTCCCCACTTTCACCCCCATAACTTTTAAACGACTCAACCGAAAAAACTAAATTCAAATCGCTTCATCCATTCGCGAGCTACGGTGCCACAGACAGACACGTCAACTTATAACACCCCTCTTTTTCCGTCGGGGGTTAATTAAACGAAAAAGGTTTTTGCCACAGTAGATGAAATTATA
Organism: Diaphora mendica; assembly: GCA_949125395.1. NCBI lineage: Eukaryota > Metazoa > Arthropoda > Insecta > Lepidoptera > Erebidae > Diaphora > Diaphora mendica. The sequence goes on from OX421326.1 coordinate 14,513,457, forward strand.
GATTTATAAGACGCGGACTTAGACCTAAATGAACCGCACATCTTAATTGGAGCTGTAATTGAGAAAAAAAAGCTGAGAAAATAAAAAGGAAACGAAAGAATTAGAAGAAATGTATTGAGAAATATTACTTTTTTTTTTTTTTTTTTTTTTTAATGTAATGACTCTACTCTGCCTGATGGAAAGTAATAAGCAGAATCCAAGAGTGGTGGTCACCATACTCACTGCGAATGCAGACAATGCAGTATGGCGACCCACACCATGGCGGCCTAGTGATGCTGCTGCATCATACGTTTCTGTAACTGTATGCTATCTCGGCTGAAAGTTATAAGTATGATGTCCAATGCTTTGATTGGTAAATCTGTGTACCTTTCTTTTAAAATGACCAGCTGGTCTGAGAGATTAAAATTGTTTTTTTTACTGTTTTTTCTTTGTTGTGTCTAATTGTGATTAGAATAATGACATATGATTTTTAATCTATACAGAAGACCCTTTTATATGCGACTTATGCGAGTAAGGCAGCGGCAAGACTTATTCGTAACAATAGTTAACTCTTTAGAAAAGTCTAGATGCTATTGTCAACTTAATATTTCAAGCATCTCTTTGCCGTACCTTCTTTATAAATCAAGATTAAAAACTTGCTTTTCCTCTGTCTTTCGGTACCTATTTAATTGCTTTGGCCATAATTTATTATTTCTGTATATGTACTCGTATCCTGCCTAAATTCATTTAGATAGTGTTGTTCGATATTAGTACTGATAATCATTGCATATTTTGTTAAAAATATCTCTTAAAATAAAGCTAGAACTATATTCCAAATCTACTTTTTTTCCATTTTGACTACCTCCGTAGCGCAGTGGTAGCGTATGCGACTGCTGTGCTTGAGGTCTCGGGTTCGATTCCCGGGTCGAACCAAATGTTTGTATGATCTGCAAATATTTCGTAGTTTGGGTGTTTTCTGTGTATAATATGTATGTATTTACAAAAAAAACGTATATATGTATTTATATCAGTTGTCTAGTACACAAGCTCTGCTTAGCTTGGGACTAGATGGCGCTGTGAGTAAGATGTCCGAAATATTTATTTAAAATTTATTTAAAAAATATTTATTTACCATTGGCAGATCTAAGTACCTTTAATAACTAAAATAAATATATAATATAACAGAAATAGTTTAATGTGGAACTTCGTTTTTTAAAGGGCCACGTTTTTTATAGGCTTTTAAGGTAGTCTAGGTAGGTAAGCCTATAAATTGCCTACTTTAATTTCAAACTTAGGCTGACCTTATTTTGAAGAATAACTGTTCCTAGTAAGGTAAATACATATACTGATTGTATAAATAGGTACTCAGTTATTCATTATAATATTTAAAAAACTTATCGGAGATCAGATCTGCGTACTTTGATAAATAATATTCAAAGCATTCGCCGATTTTCGCCAAGTATTATAAAGAGAGCGTCGCGACGCCAGCCGCTCTTCATAATATTGTGTTATACCTTATCGAATTTGCATGTTTTTACTGAATAACATTCCTTTGGCGCAGTCGAGATCAAAGGCCGAAGAGAAAGTGATTTCGCACTGAGTTAGTTCAACAAGATTCAGTTTCGCTCTTGCTCCTATCCGGCTTCTGAATAATTTTGATGTAATAAGGAAAATTGTAAATGGGCATTCGACTCTCTATGTTTTATACGAGTTATCACTTGATGGACTTAGATGAGGGTACAAAATTGCTCGATATAAAACGTCTGCTTTTATAAGGTGCTCTTTCACTACCAAAGTAGATTGTTATTATTAACATATTTATTTGATAATGTCACTTCGCTTGTATTATTTATGATCAGAATAAAAGACTTCAATACTAATTTGTTGTATTTCAAGGTATCCATTAGTAACGTACTTTTGTGCCCTAAAAACGTTTAAAAGTTCACTACAACAAGGCCTACTGTTTGAGTCATAAGTTAATTCATTAGTTTTCATTTATCTCTAATTAGTTTTAAAAAAATTGTGCAAGCATATTACCTAGGCAACTGTGTCCTGTGTCCAATAATTTCTTATTTTCCCCTTCAGTCTTTAAGCCTTTTTTCGTACAGTATACATATTTATATCCTTTTAAACAATAAATAGGTAATGTTTAAGAGGGCTTGAATTTTCCGCTTATCCGAGTCTAAATATGTGATTCCTGCTTGTAAAACCAGACTGGGAAAATAACTATTTAGTACCTATCTTATGACTAATATACTAAAGGCGCGGTGTAAAGATATTATAAATGTGTCCTTAGTGACGATGTCTGGAAAATACATTTATCAATTAAATTACTTTTAATTATTTCATTTTCATTTTTCACTTTGTTCTTTAATAATTATGTAGGTTCTTTTTACTAATTGCAGTATTTTTAAAGGGATTTTTTTAATAAAGTCAATAGAGCTGACTGGTACTTAAATACAAAAGCAATATTTTATTATATTATAATTGTTACGAATACGTTACTTCTTGTCGTGTTAATTCTAGTATTTCCTTTTATAAATGTTGACATTATATAGGCCTCAAGAGAAATAAAAAAGAATCACGCGTCAAGACGTCATTTACATTTTCCATTAAAGGTGCTTTAAAATATTTATAGACGAAATAACATTAAGAAAACGGCGCTTGTTTCTTCAAACATGTATGTTTAATGCGTTGGTAATCTCGCGTCGTTTGATGTCGCTCAAAGAGTCGACACCGACGCCTACTGAGCTTAGCTGGACACGGCAATGTCTGTTCCCCGGTTTTATTTAAAGCCCTCTACTCACGACGCACTTCATTCACAATAAATTGGTAACTGGAAATATCTTAACTTGAAACATAATATTAGGTATGTGCAATTTCTAATATTCTACTAGAGGTATTTTTTATACAAATCACAATGTTAAAAGAAAATGACTCATTATACACATAACATTTTAACAAAATAAAACCCGACTTCAAGGTTCAACTCGATTTCTCTTGGATGCTATCATCAGATATTAGTGTCCTTATCGTGGTACCACCGTTGGGATATCTCCTTACCGTTAAAAGGGTAATCATTAAAATCGGTTCATAAACGAAGAAGTTATCCCGCGAACATACATAAAAAAATACATATAAGGTGGACTTGAGACCCTCCTCCTTTTTTGAAGTCGGTTAAAAAGTGACCTTAAACGTCAAGGAAAAAACCATATTCTTAATCGTGCTATATTTTTGAAGTATTTTTTACAAGTATATTTCTGAAAAATAAAAAAACTTCAAGATTATACCCGCTTCGCAGTTTGTACAGAATTGTATGGAACTGCACTTGTTTATTTGTGAATTTCAGTGGAATATTCATCGTTCAAAGATTTAAAGAAGTATTACCGTTTCCTGTAATAAAGTCTCTGAAGTTCCATCATCTTTTTCCACTATAAAGATCTTTTTAGATCTGCTTAAGCCTGCCTTGTTCTCACACTCTTCGGTGCTTATGATCGCACAGCTGCGGGAAACGGCTTTGAATAAACTCCTCTGAAATGCTGTTATTAGGTCCAGTATATCACCTCTGTACACAATAATCATGGTTGTTTTTACATTTTTTACATTCCACGTAGACTGTAGCTATTCTATAATGTCTATTAGTTAGAGAGAGAAGAGTATCTCAAGTAGAATGTTTTTTGACCAGCCACTGAAACACAATCATTAGCACCTTGGCCTATCCCAAAACACAACTCTGGACAGGATTGGAGAAAGCATTCATCTCTGTCGAACAGTGTGTAAGGGTTTGTAAATTATACCGGGAATTTTCTACCCGGTGTTAATCGACATCTGCTCTTTGTCCTTGTGAGAAGTGTTTTTAGAAACAACATTCTTTCGAATGCCTAATATAATTCCCTCTTTTGTTTTTGTATATTTTGATTGGCAATTGCTTTTTCCTCTAATGATCGATATATTTAACCAGATATGGTTGAATGATAATTTTTTTTTTTTGTTTTTTTTTTTTTTTTTTATGTATGGCTCGCCAAAATGACTCTACTCTGCCTGATGGAAAGCATCAGCAGAATCCAAGAGTGGCGGTCACCATACTCACTGTGAATGCAGACAATGCAGTATGGCGACCCACACCATGGCGGCCTAGTGATGCTGCTGCATCTTTTAGTCTAGTCAACAAGTATGGAACTTGTTGACTAGACTAATTGGGCCTCCGGTCTCGCACTCACCAACGAAACACGACAGCACGATCGCTGTCATTTTACGTTGATTTTCTGTGCGAGGGTAGTACCGCCCCGGTCGAGCCGGCCCATTCATGCTGAAATCAGCGTGGCTCTACTACCTCCTTTTTTTTTAATTTTATAATTCTCCTTTATAAATTGAGAATTAACGCATTTTGTACTACCATTTACCTGCACATTTGTACAGTTGCTTAATATTCAACCTGAAAATAAAAAGGTTAAAAACTAAATAAGTGATATATGTATGTCTTCTTTAATTTACAATTTTCGTGCTACTTTTTACAGTATTCTCAGTGTTATTAAAAGCGACATTAAATGTAATCTCAACTTTTAATTTCTGAGATCGTGCCATATCATCATCAATGTGTATGTACATAATATGTTCTCATTATCACAGAGTATTACAGAGAGATCCTCCGTACTCCGTAATCCTCCGCCTACCTGATGAATGAAGTTTTTATTTCTGCTTTTAATTCTCATATCACTAAGTTAATGACTTACAGAGTCTTGCTTTTGTGCTGCGTGTTTCGATTGATCGTCAAGTTTTGTATTTAATTTGAAAATACTCTCATAGTTTTCCGATTTGTCAAACATAGGAACGTTATATTCTGCTACTCCATGGGACAGTATCTCTCATCAGTCATCTTTCTTAAAACATATTCAACTGAAATCATTGCGATATCTTAGACTCATCAGACTTAAATCTTCCCCCGCACGATCAACACGTCGCTCTTTGTTACTGTACTCTGATGTAAAACAGTGTTGGGTTGTGTAAAACATTAAAAAAATAAGATATTAATTGTTAATCTAAGGAATTCACTTCTAACACGTTTTTAAAGCATTACATTCGTTGAGTAATCACATTTTATTTTTAGTAATCTATTTTTTTAAATTTAGCTGCCCACTTACTCGGTCTGATGGAAAGCATGAGTTAAATCCACGAGTGTGGGTTCAAATCTTGCTAAAGTTAATCCATCTTTCAATCCTTTTGGTATTCTTAAGTAGTATTACATAATTTGATGAAGGATCCACGTATAAAGGTAGAACACTCTCAAGCAACTAATTAGTGTGTTGTGCTCATATTAACATGTTAATAGCTACCCTTTATGTTTAAACCCTCAGTACACATTCTGGCAATGTAGATTCTCACATATCTGTAGCATAAAAAAAGTTAATGAAACAGTACGGACTCTCTAGCCAAGCTTTGGAATATGGGTAATAGCAATAACTAATTTATGTTATTGAATACTTCTCACACACGGCCAACGCATGGTAAACTAGGCAAATCGATCATTACGTGTGATATAACTGTTTACAGGGTGTAGGCGAAAACTTAATTAATATTAAAGTTATTAATTCATTTCGGTTTGTCATCGGTACTACATACTAATATTATAAACTAGCTTTTACACGCGGCTTCGCTCACGCAGACTTTCATCCCCTGATTTACCCCCTTAGGGGTGGAATTTCAAAAATTCCTTTCTTAGTGCTCACTTACGTTATATAAAGAACCTACATGCAAAATTTCAGGATTCTAGCTTCAGCGGTTTGGGCTGTGCGTTGATCTCTGGGTATGTCAGTCAGTCAGTCAGTCAGTCACCTTACTCTTTTATATATGCAGATTACAAGCTAACTCATTTTGTTACGCTTTAACGGCCAAACCACTAGACCTATTTTAGTGAAATTTGGCATAGAGTTACTTTGATTTTTAAGGAAGGACATAGGTTACAATTTACAGCGATTACCGACATACACGCGGACGGAGCTGCAGGCAAAAGCGAAGCAGCGGTCATAAAAGTAGCTAATATAGAATTCAGTGTTTTAATGTAGGTTGCAAATGATGAAAAATAGAAAGTTTTTTGTGGTCCAAACATTCTCTTATCATTCTGTAAGCGTTAATTTATGCCTTATGTTTAATATGTAATTCTTATCACACAAAACGCATTACGTTTGCAAATAGAAACGCATTACGTTTGCAAATAATTACCTACAAATTTTAACAAAAAAAAAACCGACTTCAATCTGGACCAAATTTAAATGGGACCTTTCGGGAAGCACCAGCTTTCAAATAAAAAAAGAATTATCAAAATCGGTTCACCCAGTCTAAAGTTATTAGGTAACAAACATAAAAAAAAAACAGTCGAATTGAGAACCTCCTCGTTTTTTTGAAGTCGGTTAAAAAAGTATAATTATGATAATATACATGTATTTTTACACAATTTATGATTTGTTTAGGGGTTTATTTATTTGTATTTTAATGTGGGAATAAACGAGCACAAGTTCATACACACTAGCTGAGTGCTGCGGTATTGGTTTTGTTGCTTTTGAGTAGAATATTGTTCACTGTTTAATTGGTTTAGATTTTGTTTTATACTATTTTTTCTTTTTTAAATTAAAGTTTTGCTAAGTTATTTCTTATAAAATCAGCTATCTGCTAGTGAAAGCCCCGTCAAAATCAGCCCATCCTTTTCTAGAGATTAGTCGAAACAAACAGAAGACAGACAAACACATTAAAAAAAGTTTTTATGTAAGTACTGATACTTTCAAATGCATTTAGTGAAAAGCTTTTAATTTGACATAACAAAAACACACTTCATTTTTAATAGGTCTTTACCTATGAAATTGCCGTTTTGTATGCAATAAGTGAAAGTACTTATTTTTTCAAACTTTTTTATTTCTGTTATTCGAAGTAATCACCCATGCAATCGACGCATCTTTGCCAACGCATTGGCAGTTTATTGATGCCCTTCTTGTAAAAATCAGCTGGACGGGAGGCAACAAACTCTTCAAAGGCATTTTGTACTGCCTCTCGGGAATTGAATTTTTTACCTACTAAAAAGTTGTCTAAATTTTGGAAAAAGTAATAGTCGGTAGGTGCAAGGTCTGGTGAGTATGGCGGATGAAGGAGAGCTTCCAACCCCAGCTCTTGCAGCTTGGAGACTGTCTGTTGCGCAGTATGGGGTCGCGCGTTGTCGTGAAGGAGCAATGGGGACGACCGATTGACCAAAGCTGGTTGCAGATGTGCAAGCTTCTCCATCATTCTCTCCAGTTCTTCACAGTACACATTTGCATTAATGCTCATGCCGTTTTGTAAAAAGCTGTGGTGAATCACACCCGCACTAGACCACCAAACAGTGACCATCACCTTTTTAGGGGTCATTTTTAGTTTAGGGCATTGGTTTGGTGCTGAACCAGGGTCTAACTAACTTGCTGAGCGCTCTCGATTGTCGAAAAGAATCCATTTTTCGTCGCACGTAACAATTCGTTTCAAAATTCCTTCATTTCTTTACCTGTTGAGCAGCGCAAGGCAGGTCTCGACGCGTACGTTGCGCTGGCGATCGTTAAGGTCGTGGGGCACCCATCTATCAAGCTTTTTTACCTTGCCAATTTGTCGCAAATGGATCAATATTGTTTTGATGCTTACATTAAAAGCTGCTGCTAGCTCAGCTGTAGATTGAGTTTCGTCAGCTTCCACAATCGCCTTTAATTCATTATTGTTAACCAAAGTCTCCGGACGACCACGTGCTTCATTTTTCAAGGCAAAATTTCCAGAACGGAACCGGGAAAACCAATAACGGGTTGTGCGTTCGTTTGTACAGTATCTCCGTAAACGTTTTTGATGTTACGTGCCGTTTGTGTCGCGTTGGTGCCACGACGGAACTCATATTCCATAATCACACGAATTTTTAAAGTATTCATTATGACGAAAAATGTTCAAATGTAATGAAAATACAACGTTAATCAAAAAACAAAAGACTGAGTTTGTAAATAGAATGTCATGGTTTAAAAACAAAATTAATTTGAATTTAGAATACAGAGCCATTACAAACTTTTTTTTAGTTCAAATGACCAGTACTGAAGAACGGCAATTTCATAGGTAAAGACCTAATATTTCTTTTTATAGATATAATGCACTGGTTAGTAGAGCACCACGTGCAACAAAGCGCAGACTGCAACAGCAAAGCTTTGCACAAAGCATTCGCATAAAAAGGCATCTTATACACAATTGTCGAAGAAAAATGTATATCTCAGTGAATATCGATTTCAAATAAAATTGCAACCTTTTCTAGATAACGAGGTGACATTTCCCCTTTTCCGGGGCCCGTTTGTCGCCCTCGTCGCACATTGGGAATTTATCCACCGAAATAAGCAGATAACGAACCTAATGGTATCTATAGACGGATAAAATATACGATTGGCTCCACACTTTTGTATAAAGAACCATTGACAACGGTATTTTGTCAAGTTGCAGTTTGAAATATTGCGTGGCCCTAAACTTGATGAGGCGATACAGCTTATGCTTATTATATTGAATTGTGTTATACTTAGTATTATATATTTCTTTAATTTTTTTATTAAATAAAACTTTGTAATCTATTGTTGTTGTGAGAAAGTCTTACAAATGGATAGGCGCGTGCGTTTAATACTTTAAGTTGAAAAACTACTATATAATAATGCAATCATATTTAAATAGAGTGCTAGACTGCACGTTTGGCCTAGTGGTTTAACGGTCACCACGCCGTTTCCTACTTCGCCAAGTATCGTGGGTTCAAATCCCACGTAGGAAAACACTTTGTGTGATCCACAAATTGTTGTTCTGAATCTGGGTGTTCTTTGTGTCCGTTTTATGTATGTTTGTAAAGACCTCCGCGACACAGGATTTATTCCTAGTGAGGGAGTTGTCTTTGCAGCTATGTTGTCCTGAGTAGTTGCTCCCTTAGTCGCCTCTTGCGACATTTATGGCAACAGGGGTGATGATACTCAGTATTCTTAATCCTTCACCATGTCGATAACGCGCGACACAGTAAAAAATCATCGTAAGGAGTTGTTATAATTAAATAAACATAAAACAGTCATTTTAATGCTTTGTGCTTCCAAGCAATGACATGCAATCGTTCAAACTAATGCTAGAAGTACGTCGCTTTGTGACTTTCAATAAGCTGCTAATGACGTCCGCCCATGTGTTGCCTTGCCGCAACTACGTTTCGATTCATGTCGCTCGTATTTTCTATATACGGCACCATAACGATACTGACCGATAATTCATGAGCTATGTCATGAGCTTTCTGCTGCTGTTCTTAGTTGGATTATATTGTAGCTTTCTTTCAATGTTTGCCAGTAAATTACTATATTTAAAAAAATGGTCACCATAATTAGCTTTGATTCGTATTTTTTTTTGTCCTGTCAATGTCATATAGTACAAATACAGTTAGGTAGTCTGCTCGTCTCTTCGAATGATTTAAAATCATTCTAAAGTTGCGTAGAAGATATAGTGTATACTTGAAGAATGTGTGAAAAGGTACTTTTATCTATCCATATAATCTAAGTATGGAATTGACGAAGCCTGTTAAGTAATTAAAGTAATGTAGTTTACTACATTTCATTTTTATATATTTATTTGTTCTTGGAGAAACTGACAGACATTATAACAATGAACATAATGAATATTTATAACAATTTCATACAGATATTAGGATCAATGTCCAACATTTGATCATATTTAATTTAAAAATTTGGTTCGAGATACCCAATTTTAAAGGTACTTTAAACTAGAAAACTGTTATAGTATAACGAAGAGCGTCAGCAGCGCCGTCTGGCGAGAACTGTTGTCACTAGTTTTTGGTCTATGTCGTGTCGTAGGTACGTCGTATACACCGTAAGCATTGTAATTACTATTTTCTTATAATAAAAGTGTGTAAACCACATAAATGTGTTATATAGCCCTTTAACCCTTCAAAAACTATAAACTATTTTTCTTTGTCCTCAGATTTTTCTACTTATACCACTTCTCGTTTTACGCGTACCACTACCGTTTCAACGGGCAGTATAGCAGCCTGGCATTGGTTACGTCCTGGCTGTTCATACAGGCAAGTATCTTTTTCTTTTTTTGTGTAATATAACGTCTTAATTATTTGTAAGTTACATTACCCATTTAAGATGACTATAAATGCCTCTATGAAGTTCTTAATAATGTATATTATACAGTTATTCGAACTGAGTTTAATTATAGATGTTCCATACGAGGAAATTCTGGTAATTTAACTTTTAAGTGGTCTAACTTTTAAGTGGCACCTCACACGAGGGATTCAAATTCTGTCGCTGCTGGACGCGTACCTCTTAACTTTTCGAAGTTAATATGTGTATTCCAAATTAATTATCACTCGATATAACTGTAAAGGAAAACATCATAAAGAAATCTGCGTAATTTATAAACTTTTTCAAATATTTGTAATTTTACGTATTGCCGGGTACCCCAGTGGGTACTCTTTACAATCCCTATGGTTTATATTAATTTCCTAGTTAAAGTATCTAATGGTAAAGTATGTAGGTAAAGTATGTAATGTTAATAATATTTCATACATTGCCAGGACTCCCCAGGTATTGTATAGGTATATTGCCTGGACTGGATTATCTGTTTATGTATCATCATGTTCCTAGCCTTTATTATTCCCAAGATTTGAGGTCGGCTACTAGTTCAACCGGTTTTACCTTAATATCAGTTTTTACACGGAGCAACTGGCATCGGACCTCCGCAACCCTGAGGGTGAACTGAATTCGAAGGTTGAACTACGAGTAGTTGTCAGTATATTTGAGGGCACTGGCTTCCCAATAACGATTGCCATAGATGTTCATGACAACCGGGACCGACGGGTTAACGTGCTCTCCGAGGCACGGGCGGGAAACACCGCCATCTTCCATACTCCGGACTGCTATTAAGAATTTCTTGTAAGAAAAACCCAACAGCAGTCCAACCCGGGAATTGACCCCGAGACCTCTTGATCTGCAGTCGCTTACGCTAACCACTAGACCAAATACGCAGTCTGTTTCTATGTTTTTTTTTTATTATTATTTAGAGCTTTTTTTTTGTTTATGTATGGCCCGCCATAATGACTCTACTCTGCCTGATGGAAAGCTTTGAAGTCTGCCAAAGGCCGCGGGCGGTAAAGTCCTCTCGTACTGAGCAGTTATGGGTTCAGTTTAAGTGACTAAAACGATGTTACCATAACACTTCTTGGCCAAACTTATTTGTAACAAATTAAGGATAATCAATACATGTATGCGTTGAATTGTTCAAACTAATAAGCCAAAATCCACCTCTTAAACAGAAATAATGGTGTAGAAAAATGCCTCATAAAATCTCGTGTTCATTTCTTAAGATAATATGGTCAACACTAGTGGGTAAAAAATTCAATTCCCGAGAGGCAGTACAAAATGCCTTTAAAGAGTTTGTTGCCTCCCGTCCAGCTGATTTTTACAAGAAGGGCATCAATAAACTGCCAATGCGTTGGCAAAGATGCGTCGATTGCATGGGTGATTACTTTGAATAACAGAAATAAAAAAGTTTGAAGAAATAAGTACTTTCACTTATTACATACAAAACGGCATTTTCATAGGTAAAGACCTAACATAATATTAGTGTGATTAGGATTGGGATAAATAAAGTATGGACACAGGAATATTCATTACCAATATTTCATGCAAGTTTTCTATTGTACTGAAAGTTAATACTATACTGTAAGTCAATTGTATGTACAGGATTTCCTACATATTTTTAGTTTCCTGTGAACGGATTGAAGTGGATTTTCCTGTATTTGACAATATGTTTTCACTTGCAAATGCAGCTGCAACGCTGCAACGTTTAAATTGGTATCTAGGCGCCTTTTTAGGGTTCCTTACCCAATGAGTAAAACGGGACCCTATTACTAAGACTTCATGAACCGTGATAGTTAGACAGTTGAAATTTTCAGAGATGATGTATTTCTGTTGGCCGCCATAACAAAAATACTAAAAATGGAATAAAATAAATATTAAAGGGGGCTTCCCTACAACAAACGTGACGTTTTTTGCTCGTATTTGCTCGGTATTGATAACGGCAACAGGTAGACGCTAAATGTTTCGCTATGTTTTCACTAAAAATAATTAATTAAATTTAAAAAAAATCTTTAGGGGGGATCCCATACAAAAAACGTGACTTTTTTTGCTCGTTTTTGTTAGATAATGGTACGGAATCCTTCGTGCGCGAATCCGAGTCGCACTTGGCCGGTTTTTTTCCTTTATGAAGGTTTTATACGTATTGTACTTTTTACAGTCTTAAACATTTATTAAAATCTGTAGTCTAGTTAGGATTTTGTTTTTAATCGAAGTAATATATACACACACATAAAAGTATGTATATATGTGCCAATGACGTCTCTTATATATATTTATCTGTCAAAAATACATAAATCGACGTAAGATGCATGCAAATTCATTTTTAAAAGTGAGATAGTTTAACAAATATGTGAAAAGTTAGTTTGCGTTCAATCAGTGTCAACGTCTGTTCACAAATCACTTTACCGTAGTGAGTCATCGCGGTACACGCGGTCCCCTCGGGCTGGCGGAAAATATTACACGCATCGAGCCGTTATTGAAATTGTCCCGGGAAACATTTGACAAAACTTTGTCGCGAACATAATACGAGGTTTTGAAAATACCTCAGAAGTCGGTACAATAGATCTATCTATGAAAAAAAAACTATTTCGCGGTCCTTTTTTCGTCGAGTAGTTTAGTAGCCTTTTTTTTTTATGGAATAGGCGGGCAAACGAGCAGACGTATCGCCTGACGTTAAGCGATTACCGCCGCCCATGGACACCTGCAACACCAGAAGAGCCACAAGTGCGTTGCCGGCCTTTAGGGAATGGGAGGGTGGTTTAGGGGAAGGGGAGAGATAGGGGGAGGGGTGGGGTATAGACCTCCGGTATCCTCACTCACTCGGTGAAACACAGCGCAAGCACTATTTCACACCGGTTTTCTGTGAGGCCGTGGTATCACTCCGGTCGAGCCGGCCCATTCATGCCGAAGCGTGGCTCTCCCACGGTTAGAGTCTGTGAATATATCTGCTTTTATGTTGAGGTAGTACATTTCTTAGGATTAATTAATCTAATATAAATGTATGTATGGACTTCATTAATTATACGAAACTGTGGAAAAGTACCTTTACAAAATTTACTAGCTTTTGCCCTAGGCTCCGCACGTATGTCAGTTATCTGATAAAGAATAGCTTATGCCCTTTTTCAAGATTCAAGAAAGCATCTCCAATATCTTCATGCCAATTTTTATTGAAATCGGTGCAGTCGCAGTGGTGGCAGGCGGGACTCAATTTCCTCCTATGAGGCCTACAGCGAGAGATCTCCTCCGATTACTGCAGTGAGGGCCCGACGCTGCGACGCCCAAGCGGTGCAAACCGCCAGCGTGTGCTGGGCCGAGTCTTCATTGCAGTCGCAGTGGTGGCAGGCGGGACTCAATTCCCTCCTAGCGACCGAGTGCAGGGTACTTCCCGAAGCAACCGTGCCCGGAAAGGACCTGTGTCAGTCGGAAGGAAAGGGTCCCGTGTGGCCGCCCTGCCCACTCAGATGATACAAACCCTATACCAACCCGTCTGGCCAGCTTGGTATAGTAAGCCAAATCCTCCTTTCTAAGGCTTTCTAAGGAAAGGGTTATGTCCAGCAGTGGACTTGCTTTTGCTGTTGATTTCGGATGTGTAGAAGATTTTGTAAAGGATGCCATTTTAGTTTTTAAATTGCACACTTTAAAATTACCATTTATTATTAAAAACGGGTAATGTTATCTTTTAAATTTCCATTAGCGTTTCACGTTAATGTAATTGACAACGCGTCATATCATGTGCATTAACCAAAACCTCAATGATAATTTACGATAAAGGTATTATGAAAACGGAATAAAAATAAATATTACTTAACAGAGTAAAGTTTTCTACACTTGCTATTTGATACAATAAATATATACATCGTTTTATATAAATACTAGTTGACCCACGCAACTTCATGCGTCTTTTGTCAATTATGCTCGGCTCCTATTGGTCTAAGCGTGATGTTAACTATCCTATCTTAGGGAAGCCAGCAAAACACACATTTAAAGTAAAACGAGAAAATCGGTTAGATAGTTTCGGAGGTCGTCATGAGCAACAAAGTGGCACGAGATTTATCCTTCCTACTAATATTATAAATGCGAAAGTTTGTAAGGATGTGTGTGTTTGTGTCTGTTACTCTTTCACGCAAAAACTACTGAACGGATTTTCATGACATGGAATAACATAAAAAGTTAAAATTTATAGAGATTTTTTATAATTTGGTCATATTATAACGATAACTGTCAAGTAAGTCGGAAAAAAATCAGCCCCCTTGAGAGCGTGCCTATCATGGCGTGCGCTGCCCAAACCGTTGGAGTTACACAAAGATAATTACTGTAGGATTATTTATCTTAAATAGTTCTAAATAAAAGTCCGCGACAGCATATATCTACCTTTTATGTGGAAGTCACTATGACCAAAATAGTGAACCACAAATAAAATTAAATTGGATATTTTTAACAATGCACATTTTAGAATATTTATCGAACTCTTATCTAAATTTATACATTTGTCACTTTAAATATTGAATGTAGATAAACTTTGTCCTTTACACTCAGTAATTTGGACGAATAGTTTAAAAGTTATCACGATAAGATTGAATTGAAAGAAGCGCCATTAAGCGCTTACGAGGGAGCGGGGCGTAGGGGGCGAAGGTGCAGTCCATGCAATGCCAATGTTAGTATGGCATTTCATGGATGTGAAAGTAAGTAGGCCTATTTGTTATGATTTTACGACTAAACGGCTGCACCGAATTTAATGAGATTTGCCATGGAGATACTTTGATTCTTAAGAAAGGGCATAGGCTACGAATTACCGCGATAACCGAATTTCACGCGGGCGGAGCCGCAGGCATAAGCTAGTATATAATATAGTAGACATTCGATTTATTTAATAAAACGGTAAATTCAATTGAGTGCCTAAACGTCTGTCTTTTCGCTTCGATTTTATAAAGTACTCAAAGGATTTTAATGCAGTTTTCAGCAATTAATAGACAGAGTTAGGAGGAGGGTTTTATGTGATATACATGCATATTATAGTAGAGTAAATCCGAGAAGCCGGGTCGCTAGTTATCTATTAAAGCTTAGAATAAACTATTGGATATAACTTTAATAGACTTCTTTACTTAGAACATATTATGATACCGATGTACTTGAATTTAGAAGTATAGCACTTTATGTCTTGGCGTATGTACTGAAGTGTCGATTTCCTTTCGATATGTTGCACGGAAGTTAATAACACGGTGAGCGGACCTCGGCCTCCCACCGGCACCCACAAACATGTATCTATGTATACTCTTGTGTCTTAGATATAGAAAAAGCATAACATATGTATAGGTGCGAAATCTTGTAACGTAATACGACTCAGTTATATTTCAAGGCGGTAGGCGTTCCCAAAAAATGGTACCAGCTCTCCTATTATAAGGGAACTCAATATTTTTAAGTGGTGATAATGTTATGACAATTCACAACTCCATAGCTGCAAAATTAACATAGATGTTGGGAACACGTTATGTTATAAAGAAAATGTTAAAAGATCCTATCAGTCAAGCTTGCAGAGAAAATAAGTTACAGGAGCCAAAACTTTGTCCAGCAAAATGGGATACTTTCTTTTTTAACAAATTTCGTATCGTACTATTTAAAAAAGAAGTTTTTTTTTTTTATATATAGTTATGGTATAACACAGAAATTGCGTTATAATAAACAGAATTCCATATGATTGACAAACTCTTAAACTCTTTCAATAAATTTACTGTGTCGCTTACTCATCAATAAATTATTGAAACTTTAAATTTTTCTCGTGTTTAATCTTTAAAGGAATTTATTCCATCAGAGATGAAAAACATGACACATACATTCCTACACAGAAACTGCTTCAAACATTTTTGTGACCTGTTATATTAAATAAAAATTAAAAACACTTGTCTAATTATCTCAAATCTCTAAAGGGGTAAGCAGAGGCGTATTTATCATTCTCAACAGCTTTTAATAGACCTCCTCTTAAGTAGAGGTTAAAAAAGGCGTATTAAAAGGTAATGTCTTGACGCGTATAATTTTAGTCCAAACTTAAGTAGTATCGGGCAAATGTATTGCCGTCAAACATACTTGTATGATAGATAAATAACACCTAGACAGAAGAAATGATTGAACCCACGACCTCTGAATTAAGAGTCAGGATCGCCAACTAGACTAGAATGGACCTGTAAACAGCGTTAATCTTAGTAAATGTACAGATTTCTTTTATTTATTCCTTTTTCTCATCTATCATGAAAATTATCTGAGTACAAGGAGCTGACGATCAACCTTCAAGATTGAAGAGGGAGTTGAAGAAAAAGGAAGTGATCTGATCTAAAGGCGCGTCTCCACCAAAGTTGTTGGCAATTTCAGTTTCCAACTGTTTGTAACACTCCAAAAAATCGCCAATTTTTTGTTTCCATTGTGTCTACACCTAGTATACACCGAGTCGCCAACAATTTGAAAAACATTCAAACTAAGCGTCACCATAGAGCCAATAAATATTTTTTTGACGTTTATCACCAAAAACGGAAACACTGTTCTCAACATTTGTTGTCAATTTTTGTTGCCAAGGAAATTACAGAAACTTTTGTCACCAACACGTGTTGACAACACAAAAATTGACAACTTTTGTTCGGTGGAGACCCGGCTTAAGGCCAACGCGATATTAAGTAAATTTCTGGTCACCCAGTGGTCGATATTTGTTTTTTTTTTTTTAATCTTTATATTTCTGGTCTCCTCCTCCATATAAACGTTAACTATGCCAAATTTCATACTCTGTTTGCATAATTTTCGTAAAAAGGGGTACAAAGTTTTTGCAGCATGTATTAATATATAGATTACCAAGAAAATCACCAAAACTTTAAACTCCTTTTAACAGTTACGAAAGACTATCTGAACATGCGTCGTAATTTAAATGCTAAATTTTATAAAATCTCATGTACCGAAAGCTTTTAATCGCCCCAATATCTCTATAGGTATATTTCATGGCGTATAAATTGTGTAAAAAGCAAAATCACAAATGTGAACGTTTCAGGCGCGATAGGTGCCTCGAGCGAGCTCAACGCAGTATGGGGAGTAGGCTCTACCGGATTACAGCGTAGAAAGGGCGGACGCCGAAAAACAAAAGAGCCCTTCGGAATGCAAAGTGGGGGCTTATCTTATAATCATCGAGCGTGTCAACTTATTATTAAAAATCATATTTCATGAGGTCGGTCCGGGCCAGTAGCGCGACACGCCGCGCATAATATTTCCGCCGACCTAAGATCCTTCTTACATTAATTTTAACAGTCGAAACAACTTGTTGACAGGAGCCTTAAATAGGATTTAACTTTCAATTAATAATTATACAACTTTCTAACAATTTGTGACACCGTCATCTTATATTGTTTATTCACATATTTTATATTGAATACCTACTCGAGATTATATTAATTTTTAGATTGGACATGTTTCAGTTAATATCTGTCACGTCCTAAATCAACAGAAAAGGTCTGCCATCAAGAAACACTGTAGGGTGTTGTAATCTTCCAGATCCAAATTATAGTTAAACTTAAGTCAAACACTCTTAGTAGCTACTTAATTGTGTACATAATTATACCGTGATACCTTCAGGGCAAGCTCTAAAATATTTAAGGGCATATAGTAGACCTTCGAAAACAATGTCTTTGCACCTTCATTCGTAAGACAGTTCAGACGGTCTTATACATGGGACTCTGGGATTTACTAAATGAGAAGGGATTTATTCAGAAAAAAAAACTGCCCCGCGTAAGGAAGGCCGTCTTCTTTCGCTTTTTTCTCTGCATTTTAAATCAAAATAACTTTATTTACGTCAGAGTTTTTACCGTCTTGGCATAATCAACGCGCCGTCTGTAAAGTGTTTAAGACAATTTTGCGGCTAAAAATGTATCTTAAAGAACTGGAGTCCTTTGAAGTGTAGGGGCGAGCTAAAGTTTTCTTTTCTTCCAACTTATTTACTACTGCATTTTTTGTCACAAAGGATGCGGTACACTTTATGTTACACACATAGCAATGTAGAGATTTCTAGAATTAATAAGTTACAGAAACGCTATTTTTATATAATGGTTAGCGAAAGGCTAACAGTGAGCATTTCAATCTGTTAGTCATATTTTAAAATCTCAAGGTCTAATTGCCCTAAATACTACCATGACTACTAGCGTGACTGCGTTTCTTACTACTACTACTACTGCGTAATACCTTAATCTGGTGACACTAATTTATTAACGTTGGTTTTGGTTATGCTCTTATTAAAAATAACAATACGTGACATAAAAAAAGTAACGATACAGGTAACAACAATAAAGGCTATTAGGGATATTTTCAGTCAAATTTGAACACAATTTTTAAGATAATTTAATCTGATTGTGAAAGAAACAGCTCTAACAAACATGCAAAATAGTTAACCCAGATCTACGACTTAACTGTACAACATTTAAAAATGCATACATTCTGAAATTCTTAAAGATATATGTTATTGCTATACCCCATTAATACATATTCATTTTTGCAACTTTATAATCCTAGCTCTGTAGCCAAATTAACAATTAAACGTGAATTTGCACTTAATGTATCAAGTGAACAAAGACTTTGATCCCAAAGCTTAACACACATCCATGTTAGAAAATTTTCGAAACAGTTAAGCTTGTAGAAAACTTCTTTTGGTGCGTTTATATTGTGCCAACGTAATCTGTTACAAACGATCTGAAAATTGATAAAAATGGGCTCGTTTTTATTCACGTATCTATCTAACAGGGCGGGCGGTAAATCTCAAAGCGGCCGATTTTAATGGACGTATAAAAGGGCGTCATCTCTGTCCATTAAATACCTTTTAAACGTTTGATCCTTTTTTTTATATTTGCCATGGCGATGATTTGCGAACAGATTGGGGTAGGAACGGGTTGTGTTAATTAAGGCTGTATAATGTACGTGTTGGTGGCTACTGACCTATCTTCCGAATGTACTTGAATGTTATAGAATTATGTGTTAAAATGTCATTTGATTAAACCGAACTCTGTATTAAAAAAAACATTTAAAAAACTGTCTGACTCGCCTAGTCGTTACAAACAGTTGTGTGATAAGCGTGCTGTGTTGTGTATTGAAAAACATACATTTTTATCAGCATTCTGGTTAACTAGTTCAAACTCTTAAATTATATCTGGGGTGGTATACTATAGGGATCGTGCGTTAAGGCGATCCTGGCATACATATTATAGACTTTAAATATAGACACTTAAGACCCATATATTTTACCATGTCCACATATTTACTAAGGAGAGAAGTGAAGTTATAATATTTTCAACTCCTCTAGTTTTTTTCTGATTGATTTCGTTGAAGTTTGCAAGACAGTTTAATTTTTCCTGTGACTTCCCGACTCCCGACTAACATTCACTGCTGTTGAACCTGGTGTACAGGTTACAGTGGTAAAGACTTCCTAATTAGGGACAGCTGTATGTGAGATGTGACAAGTTATAAAAAATAATTACATTTCTCCCATCACTTTGTCAATCATAATCAATCAAATCTGGTTTAAATTCAATTATTTTAGGTTATTATTTTCCAAGAAGGTATAAAAAGTGTATTGCATGAAGAATATGTTAAATGTTACACCCGAATGTTAAAATCACTTCAATTATTTTAATTTATGTTCGAAACAATTTATAGACCTTGAATCAAATCGTAAATTTATTGTCTTCGTGGGCAACCCGTTACACTGCCACTTGAAAAAAAAAACAAAATGAGGGGATCAAAAATATAATTTCAAATAAAAGTTGAGCCAGGAGCGGTCACAAGTTTCTTAATTAAAACTTACGTCAGACGTCGCCAGGGGTGAGAACTTTGACCCAGAAATAAATAAATAAAGAAGGGAGGAGTGACGATACCGTCACGAGTCGTTCATTTATTTGTCTCGGAGAGTTTTGCTCAGTTCTGCGGACGTGTCTCATAATCTGCTTTCAGAATTTCAACTGTAGATACCCATCGGTTGCCGTGGTCATTTCCATCAAAAAACCTATTGCCCTCTTCTTATTGTAGCATTGGTCAGTTAGATAAAGTTTCTAATCAACTTTTTTTGTTACAGCACTCAATGTTGTACTTCTTCCATCACTATGAGCTACCGGTGATAGTACAACAAGCCCAGCTGCAGCAGCTGCTCGTTCGCACACATAACGGCAGAGTGGGAATGCTAGGCCTAGCAGAAATTGCTGCTTTAGCCAGTGGTGCAGCATACCATGATGCACCTGGTACGGGTTCGCAAGCTTCTCCTCCTACTACTCAATCCACTACACAGACTGTCCAAAATACTACTCAGTCTACAACACAAACTTCGCCCTCAGTATCCACAGCTCAGACAAATACTACTCATACAGGTGATGTAGTTTCTGCTGAAACTATTGGAACGAATGCAACAGAAACAAATACTTCCACAGAGAGTTCCGAGTTCAATCTTTCACTGGGCCCTAATCAGGAAGTAAGTTATAGTGATGAAGATTCTTCCTTTGCTTCCACCAACGACGCAGATATACAGATAGAAGAAATTGCGAGAAGAAACGATACTAACGAAGATCCTAGAGTTGATGGTGGTAACTCCGCCAGCAATGAAACAGATGAAATAATCGTTCCAAGTAATCCTAATGACAATGTTGATGTGACTGATGTCAATGACGAAACTACAACTTTAGATCGTAGACGAAACGAAGATACAAATCTAAATACTGAAATGACTCCCTTAGTCACCAACGCACCAACCTGCATGGATGAGTCTACCGAAAGGTTAGCTCCAAGAGCCTCTCCCGAGGCGGACGATTTAGATTAATTTATATATATATTAATTATTCTGATGTCGTTTCTCATTAATACTATCTACGTGATTAATTCAGATTAATCATTACCATTTATGTGGAAAAGTGAAAATGCTCTAAAACAAATATTATCAATTAACATAGTATATGAAGTAGTTAAAACTGTCCCAATGTATTAATACTTAAATTTATACCTCTGCCCTATTTAGAACAAAAAGCACAAGTGTCCAGATAATTTTCAGATAAAGGAAAAAAAATGTGCTTTATTTTAATTGCTTTTATTTGGAGCTAAAGTAATTATACTTTAGTTTTTCTTTATATTAAAATCATAGTATTTTGGTGTTATTAAATTTATTGACATTAATTATAAAATATAGAAGTTTATTAAAATACAAGTATGTACTTACGACTTTTAAAATACCACGTACTAGTATTAGGACACTGAAAATACACAAGTGTGACGATCACTGTACTTATGTTTTATTTCTCTGGAACTCTAATAGAACTATTATTTAAGATTCGAAAGAACTAAAACAGAAAGATATCAATGAGTTTAATAAAAAAGAAAACAATGAAACATTCCACGTGTGATATTTTCGTATGTACCTACGATCTTAGTTCCCGTATATGACAAATTGCAATTAACTTAAAATTAAAACTACCAAAAGAAAAATAGTTATTTAATAAATATTACTGTTATATGAACATTTTGTTTTCAATTAATTGAAATATCTTTTCTATCATTTATAAAGCATAAGTATCTATAACTGTAAGTTCATTTTCATAATTATTAGAGTTACGTAATTTAAAAAAAAAGCGTATAGGACTAATATGAGACGGAAAAATCATAATTCAATATCCTATGTGTTTTTAGCTTTTGAACGTAATCGTTATTTATTTTAATTCCTAGAAAAATTAATCACTTGTTAACCTTTGTGCTTTTATGTGATGTTTTATACCTTTTATCGTTAAAATAACGTACGGTGTTTCAAAATACGTATAAAAAACCAAAAACTGTAAATGGTTACTTATGTAATTTTCAGGTAGGAATAAATATAACTATGTAAAACGAGGCTGAAAATGACTGCTAGACTATTGGAAATATCGAATTTTTTAATACTATAGACGAGTAATTTTTTTTTTCGCTTCTCAATAAAATGTCAGTAACTTAATTTCACAAAATTTTCACTTATGCTTTTTATTCTTAGCAGGGCAGACTTCCAATAAGATCAGCGTAAGTCACAATATTGTAATGGATGGATTTTAATGAGTATTGATCAAACTACAATTTATTAATTGTTCTTATTTTTATAGAAAAAAAAACTTAATTTATCGTATGTTACCAGGTGATTGTAGTGTAAGATATATTCTGCCATTACCTTAAAGCAAATCTGTAAATATTTATTGACTTCTAATATTCTAAGTATTAGAATTGTATTGTGTTATCGAATTAAAGTGTTATTTTATTATGCTTAGAGGGGACGCTGGAGTGTTGACATACTCTATTCAGTGATTTAGTTTATAGAAAATAAATATTTTGTTGAAGTATAATTTGTTTTTATTACCAAATCATTATAAACATTATTCTTATACAGAGTTATTCTATCTCTGAGGAGAGAGGAGACGAAAGTTTTTTTCATCTCTACTGTAAGAACTTGTCTATATCGATCAAACACGCAAGGTAATGTAACTGCCTCGGTGGAGCACCGGTAGCGTATGCGACTGCTGTGCTGAAGTTTCTATGTAGGTATAATAGTCCGGGATCCCCGGAACAAATTTTACAAGTTATTACTATCAAGACAATTTTTCGTGCGTGGCTTCATTTTGGCCCACCTTTCAGTATACAAAAAATTTTGATTGTGGTAGTTAACAGGGGTAGCAGGGACAAAACACTTTTTAGCGTAGGACCGGGATAACGTACCCCGCAATTTGTAGGACAATATGGCTGTTAAATTATATTAATATTAACTAAGCGACCGTTAAATTGTAAAATCAGTTAGGAAGGGTCAAACCATGCATTTTTAGGACAAATATTTTTTTTTCAATAAGTAATTATGTTACTTTTTATATAATTTAACAGCCACATTGTCGTTCTACGCTCAAAAGTTTTTTGTCCCTGATACCCCTGTTAGCTACCTCATCAAAATGAAGCCACTCACGAGAAATTAGCTTGATAGTCATAACTTGTAAAATTTGTTCCGGGGATCCCCTACTATAATATGTATTTAAAAAAAAGTATGTAAGTATCGGTCTATCTAGCTTGCATAGTACAAAGCTCTGCTTAATTTGAGGTTTTATCGTAGCTCTATGTTATCTAAACTATAATTAATTATATGTCCGAAATATATATTTATGTAGAACTATCAAGTATCATTATGCGAAATATGTTATGTAGAAGAGGATATGGTAAAAACTAACTTAAACGTCGACAACACGTCTATAGCGACCGTGTGATGTCAGAGCCTTTAGAAATAATGAGAGCATACACAAGTTATGTTTAGCTATGAACGAGAAGACTTTGATGAGATAGTATTACAATTGTGCTGCAATTACATTCTTTGTGCTTCCTAGAATGAATGATGACTAAAGGCTTTGTATTTTTCAAGTGCTGTAGTTGATTTTCCATTTGTACCCGTACAGTAAGCTGAGCAAGAGCTTACTGTTTAACGGGACCAGGGCTTTTTTACTTACTTGTATAGAAAAAAATAGGTAAGAACTTACTAGTACAGACTTCCAAGAAGTGTAAAACTTTATTATCAGCTATAGTAATGACTGATATGAACTCTTGTCATCCTAGGTACATAGGTACACTACAACTGAACAATACGGGCTAGTCGTTCTAGTGGTCAGTGATCCTGACTGCTAAGCCAGAGATCGTGGGTTCGAGTCCCACTCGTAACAAATTTGTGGGATGAGCATAATCATTTGTTGTCTTTTTTTTTAATGCAAAGCCCTGCCAAAATGACTACTCTGTCTGATGGAAAACATAAACAGAATCGGAACAGAAGAGTGGTGGTCACCATTCTCATTGTGAATGCAGGCAATGCAACAATGCAGCAGCATCTGCATCATTGGGCCTCCGGTCTCGCACTCACCAACGCAACACAACACCACAAACGCTGTCATTTTACGTTGATAGTAGTACCAACTCGATCGAGCCGGCCCGTTCGTGCTGAATTCAGCGTAGCTCTACTACCCTAGTAGGGGAGGGAGGGGGAGGTTTTAAGGGTAAAAAACGGTTTTTCTCGATTTCCGGCGAAACTAAAAGTCCTATGGAAAAAAGTCAAATGGCAAAGTTGTAGGTAATAAAAAGATGTAAACTTTTGTATTTACACTTTTATCACATAACCTCAAAATTTATGTGAAAAATTCAAAAAACCAAGTTTTTGGTTTTTTATTTTTATCTTTTACAATTTTCTTTTTTTTTCACGAAATTTGGTGAAAACTTACCTTTTTATGTCCCAAATACGCTGTAATTTTTTTGATTAGAAATATTTATTTTTTCACCTTATGTTGAATTAATACCGAAAAAGCATCCTAATTTTCAATCGAAAATTCACCCGTCAAAATATCAGCTTTTTTCAAAAAGTTGGTATGTTTTCTGTTCGTTGAAATCTCTACTTTCCGATGGTGAAAAAAAAAAATGTTACCATAGTAAATCTTCACAGAAAATGCAAAAAATCGAAAAAAACTCGAATTCGAACATTTGTTTTAATTATTATATACAATTTTGGGCTATATATGAAAATGTACACTTTAATTACTCGAAAAACGTAAGATTACATGTTACATTGATTAAAAAAAAATTGCAAATCAAAATATACTACTATAATTAACAAACAAATAAGTTAATAAAATTAATATTTAATAAAACATCTACAATATTTGGAGAAAGTTGTCGAAACTTCTTTAAATTATATGCGTAGATGCCTATTTATAACTATTTTAAGATAACGTATATACCTGAGTGACCTACAAAAAATTTTAGCCCATCAAAAGGTTTTTCATAGAGGTGAAGGTGAAGGGGCTAGGCGGGTCTGGGTCTTACTACATACACACCTACTATTTCGTAGCAGCTGTAACAACCGTTAGCCTAGCCAGTATTCGAAATACAGTACAGTATACAACATCTATCTACACACATCAAAAGTGTCTAGGATCAAGCATTTTTATGCGGATTTCTTGAGATTGAGATGTGGCTTTGGCCCTGGCCTGCTCAGTCGCCAGACTTGAACCCGATTGAGCATGCATGGGATATGCTACAGAGAAGAGCTCTGCAACGAACATGGGCGGCCATTCCACAGCGTGATTTGGATGAACTCATTTTGAGTATGCCAAACCGATGTTCTTGTGTTAGTGTTCGCGGTAGAAACACGGATTATTAATTGTTTAAGTTACCTAATAAAATTTTAAAGAAAACTGTTATTTCAGTCTTTTTTTCGAACTTTAATGTTAGTGGTTCAAATGTCAAAAATCCTTTTATTAGGAAAATGGCAAATTTCTTTATTAATGCAAAGGTGACTTGGTTCATCGTTACTGTGACAAACGAAAACACTTTATTTGATGAATCCTTAAAGAAAATTTTAATTAATATCAATCAGGAGAAAAGTTATTGCAAAAATATATGTTGATCCCTAGACACATATATTGATCCCTAGATACTTTTGATGTGTGTATATATATAAAAGAGTAAGGTGACTGACTGACAGACTGACTGACATACCCAGAGATCAACGCACAGCCCAAACCGCTGAAGCTAGAATCCTGAAATTTTGCATGTAGGTACTTTGTATAACGTAAGTGAGCACTAAAAAAGGAATTTTTGAAATTCCACCCCTAAGGGGGTAAATCAGGGGATGAAAGTCTGCGTGAGCGAAGCCGCTTGTAAAAGTCGTTTATAAAAATACACGTGCACGCTGAGTTTCTTTAAGATAATTGTGACAAGTTTACTTAAAAAAAAAACTATTCGAATCTGCATAGGAAGGTAAATACTATCTCTATTTTTATCTGTATCAATCAACTCAAACATAAAAATAGTAATATTTTCTTTAAAAAATAGTATGTTTAACGTAACATAACATGAAGATTAAAATTGAAAGATATTTTAATACAAGATTAAAAAATAATAATCTCCTTAATTTTGCACAAACAAATTTAGTTATCCCCATGAAAAAAAAATACACAAAAATATATTAAAAATCTATAAAAAATATATATAAAATATATATCGTAAATATATTTTTAATAACAGACTTTTGGCCGATTTACATATATTTATGAATGGTAATATTAATGTGCTTAAAATATTGTAATGAATAACGTAATCAGAATAAAGTATCTACATTTAATAGTATGATTTACATGTATATTTATATATAATGAGATTTTTATGATATAAATGTAATAAGCATTAAATAAATCAACTTTTTAATTGAAACAAATTGCAGGAATCACATTTTTTTGATGAAATTATTTATAATGATTAAAAAATTTTTTTCGAATTCGAGTTTTTTTCGATTTTTTCCATTTTCTGAGAAGATTTACTATGGTAATATATTTTTTTTTCACCATCGGAAAGTAGAGATTTCAACGAACAGAAAACATACCAACTTTTTGACAAAAGCTGATATTTTGACGGGTGAATTTTCAATTGAAAATTAGGATGCTTTTTCGATATTAATTCAATATAAGGTGAAAAAATAAATATTTCTAATCAAAAAAATTACAGTGTATTTGGGATATAAAAAGGTAAGTTTTCACCAAATTTCGTGAAAAAAGAAAGAAAATTGTAAAAGATAAAAATAAAAACCAAAAACGTGGTTTTTTGAAATTTTCACATACATTTTGAGGTTATGTGATAAAAGTGTAAATACAAAAGTTTACATCTTTTTATTACCTACAACTTTGCCATTTGACTTTTTTCCATAGGAATTTTAGTT
Organism: Diaphora mendica; assembly: GCA_949125395.1. Lineage (NCBI taxonomy): Eukaryota > Metazoa > Arthropoda > Insecta > Lepidoptera > Erebidae > Diaphora > Diaphora mendica. The sequence continues at coordinate 14,540,346 of OX421326.1, forward strand.
TTGCCGGAAATCGAGAAAAAACGTTTTTTACCCTTAAAACCTCCCCCCCATCCCCTTCTGACCTCAGATCGCCCGTAAATTATTTTTCCTTTCATTTTTATAATATTCTCCTCCTTTTCTAATGGGTTTCATCCTACTATTTTTTTTTCACTTTTTACAATTTTCAAAGGCTTCTGCACTGGTCTATAGGTATAATTTATCAATATTCCATTTCTCTCCTCTAAATAGACTACAGGCAGAGTATAATTTTGTGTGCAAAAATAAGGACATCGATATATTTTATGTAAGTTTACCATCTTTTAAGAAAAAAATGTCATTGCTAAGCTAGAACAAACGAATTTGGATTTCGTTATGTATTGTGTCTGTCAGTTATATATTTGATTCTATTATTGTGGTCTTCTTGGATTTTTTTTGTAATGTATTTACTTGTTATTCTCGTGTATTAATAATTATGTACTTTTCTTTTTAAGTTAGGGGATGCCTTATGCTCCCAACTATCTGCTTTTACATATTTTTGCTTTCCGTGGCAACCTGTAATTAAGGCAGCACCAATGATTGTATATTACCGTTATGTGCCTCTTAGCTTTTAAGGTGTATGTTTTTGTTGGTTGTCCAAATAAAATAAAATAAATAAAATAATGTGTAGGTATCAACAGTCTAGTTACCGTGAGTATAGGCTTTGCTTAGTTTGGAATTGGACTATTGTTATTAATTATTGCCCTAAAACTAACTGTCTTGAATTTTTTCAAATTTTTTCATCAAGTTATTCTCAGATTATTGCATCCCCGCGATGGTTTAGGCCTTACGTTTCGCCTCTACGACTACAATATCGACTGTATTTCACTGTTTTTTATAAATTGTTGGTTTGTTGTTTAATCTTGTTTTTTTTTTTGTTTTCTTTTAAGGTCATTTTGAGTGAGTGTCACTAATAAACGTACTTATTTCCAGTGTAATGATGCTAGTCTTTATATAGTACGGTCTGAAACGCTATATTTTGATACTATAGAACTCTTTATAGGCACTTCATCAGCTGGTAGTGTTCTTGATTAAACATTTTCTAAGAAAACTCCATTATGAAAGCACAACTGATCAATATCGGCCTGAGGATATTCAAGAAATATAAGAAGATCGCAAACATTCATGTGAGTGCTTCTAATTTTATCATTTTCAATAAGTCATATATACCTACCGTGGGAGAGCCACGTTTCGGTATGCATGGGCCGGCTCGACCGGAGTGATATCACGGCCTCACAGAAAACCGGTGTGAAACAGCGCCTGCGCCTTTCACCGAGTGAGTGAGGATACCGGAGGCCCATAACCCAACCCCTCCCCCTTCCTTCTCCCCATCCCCCAAAGGCCGGCAACGCACTTGTGAAGCCTCTGGTGTTGCGTGTGTCCATGGGCGGCGGAAATCGCTTACCATCAGGCCATACGTCTGCTCGTTTGCAACCTTTTATTACATTAAAAAAAACATTATTTGTACTATAAAATGACGATTAGATAATCGTCTTGTTGTTATTGGCATGTAAAACTTGGTAACGTTTTTGTCAAATCAATGTGAACTGCATATATTGTATCTTAAGGTTGAAGAAATGAAACAAATATTTATATTAATAACATTATTATATTTTTATCATTCAGCTCAGTTTCTAGAGAATAAACAACAGTATTTTTGAATTAAGAGCTTTATTTTCTTCGAACATTTAATAAATAATATAGGCATGGCGGTAGGGCATGCCCAATTGTAAAAAACCAAGCAGTTTAAAAAACCTTTTACAGAAGATGTTTACGTCCAGCTGGGGACTATTGAAAGCCGTTGATGATGATGAAGCGGTTTCCGGACATCAGACTTGCTACCTGCGATCAAAATATTAATAATGTTATGAGACGAGATTTTTTTTTTTTTTTTCTGTGTTTCAACAATGACAAAAAAAATTCGTAGGTAATAAACCCAAAGTGAACTAGATAAGGGCCAGTAAAATTTGATAATGCATATTGACAAGTGCATTATAAAATTATCGATATCTGGAGTTTTTATCCCCATACTTTCAGCCAAGTAGTGTGGTTATTTCATAATTTAGAAGCATACCTATAAGAGCCCCCGCAGACCACAAACATTTTAATCGACCGATAGTTTAATTGGGTTGGCTTTTATCTTATTTGTAGGCTGATACCGAATCCGCGTTATAATGTGCGGACTCGCATACATCTTTATACTGATTAAGAAACCAACCAAATTATCAACCAATTAAAACGTTCGTAGTCTGCGAGGGCTCTAAGGAAAACGATGTCAATAAACGATTACGCTTAAAAACACGATTTGCCCCTCGATAAGGTTGTTTAAAAGTAATGAAGCATAATCTATATTCGCTCTTAGTGTGGTGTTCTTTGTGGCCGTTGCTTTACAAAAATACATTTTTTGTAAAGTACCCCGTGACACAGGATGTATATTCCTGTGTCGCGGGGTACTTGGAAGGGGTATATTTGCGGGAGATGCCTTTAAAAAAAAATATTAACTTAAATGTTTTTCCACATGAGTACTTACATCAAGGAAATACAGGTGAACCTAGTCGTTGATCTATAATGTGGTGGTCTGCCATCCGCTTGCTTTCGAACACTGAACTTGGATGCTCTTCATCTAGAAACAAATATCAAAACTGATAAATCTGACAGACACATAACTTATTACCTAAGGTTTTTGCGTTATTGTCTTAGAGAACTTAAAGAGGTTCCATACAAGTTATTTAGATTTTTTATCCACTCAATGTCAATTGTCATTTAAATAAATCAATTGACATATGTACTAAAACTAGAAAAGAATATTCCGGAGATCGGTTTTCGTTTTTTCGGAAGACGGTCCCCATTTCATCTCATCCACATTTTATATTTTTTATCACCAATTTCATCACGACGAAGACTAAACACTTGAAGACTTATGATATGAAGATTATTAAAACTTGACATTGGCAGAAATAGCTCATCCGAGAGATCCGGCTGGTTGCCATTTCATCAAAAGAAGAAGAAGAATATTCCGAAAGCGGTGATCTATAAAATTTATGATTTTAGCATACTCAACGAATTTTCAGCTAACAAAAAAAATACATATATCTTAAAATATGTATAGTTTATCTATATTAATCTACACTAATATTATGATAAAGAAGTAAAGTTTGTGAGATTGTAGGGGATATGCTCTGGATCTATTGAAAGGATTTGAAAATTCTGTTACACATAGAAAGCTGCATTATTTGTATGGCTCATATTTATTGGCTCCAAAAATGTTTGGCGCGATATACGACACATACGCGGGCGGGCGGAGTCGCGGCCAGAAACTAGTGCATAACATATTCATAGGTACCATTGATATTAACTTCTAGTATGATACAAAATGTAGTTTATGTGTTTATTAGAAGGGATAAAATGTATTTAAGCAGACATTTTAAATGAATTTGAAATTTCCAAATCAATGGAACATGCTATCGACATCGCCACTTTTAAATACCTATATTTTTTATTTCATACCAATGAGCTTCACCGGTTATTTTTTGATTACAACTTTCTTTATTATAATTACAAATTAATTTATTTTAATATATTAATTAATTGTCCACTCTATAACTTCAATCTTGAATACAACTCCATATAGAAACTTATGCTCAAAACTGTAAAAGCTTTCAACTCTGCATGTCTTGCGATGAATCTTCGAGCCGTCCGTGATGAGTCCCTTCTTGTTAGCTACGTGTATTCTCAAGCAATAACATCTCAGAATGTGTGTTAATTCCCCAAGAATACGCGTGACCTCCAAGTTAAGAATACGGACGGCTCATTTTCTTTCTTCAATGTTGGTGTCTTCTACATTCAGCATTCTTCTTCTATGTGCAAAGTCTTACAGCTTAACAAGTTTGACAACAAATTAATAATGCTATTTTATTAACACAATAAACATCAGTGTACTAAATCAAACACAAGAAATCCAGAGAAGATATGTAAGAGAGTTTTGGTAATCAAGTCGATTGTGATTTAATTTTTCCTGTGTATTAATCACAAAAGTATATTTTTATAAAGATACGAAATCGCGAAAGTTTACATTCTATTTAACATTATTTGTTATAATTCCAACAACACTTTTCTAATTAAAACAAGTCTGAAGAATACAAAAATAAAATTCAAAGTTGTCACAGATCTAAACACAATAAAATTCTCTATATTTATTTGTACTTAGCTTCACCCGGGTATAGCCGGGTCGAATTTTCCAACAAGAAGGGCAGTAGGACTAATCGCTGCAGGGGTTGCGTCGGCACGAACGCTCTCGCAGGCACATCCGCACATAACCCGGTAAACCGGGTAATCCGAACACCGGATACTCGTGGACATCGTGCACCGGCGGATTTACTGCCAAACGAAACAGACACACAGCTGATTGTCGAGATTAAATGGCACATCGCCACGTTTCAAATAGATTTACTCGTGTTTGGCCATTTGAGCGATTTGTTGCATCTATGGAAAAACGTTTTCTGATTATATCATGGATCGCTAATTATATTCAATAGCTTACAAATGCGGTAGTTCCGAGTTAAAACGGTTTGTATTCTTTGTGCTATCTCCGGCTTTTTATTTCGAAATTTTCTGTTATGTCTTACTTGTCTGTTAGAAACTGTGTATGAATACAACAGCTGTTAAGAATTTCACTCCCATTCAGCTTTAAGCTCTTTTGATCGTTTTATGAGAAAAGACACAAAGAACTTGTAATACACTTATAGACAGTGAAAAAAAAACACCTGTGACACCTTTTACACGGTATTTGTTAGATGGTGCGATCTTTAACCGACAATCAGATATCAAACGGCGCTCACCCGATAGCGAAGGTTTTATCCGGCCCGGTTATCCGAGGGCGGCCTCTTTGATCCGAGCGGCTCGCTTTGAAGTTGCAAGCACCTTTGTGCCGCCGCAGCCCGCCCTCTGCCTCCGTGTGACCTGCACAGACGATCAAGGTTATTTAAGAAGACACACTATGACATTATTAACAGAAATAAGTCAATCATTTGTTTTTCTTTTCTGTAAAAACGAATATTTCTTTCGAAATATAGGAATGTTAACCAAGTTTCACACAGCAAACATGTAAGATATATTAAGTATTTCATATGTTATATCTAATATAAATAGGCTTTCACTAGTTTCCTTTTAAAAAAAGTTCAGTTAAATTAAAAGTAAATTCATAATCAAAACATGCGTTTTATATTGAAAAATATAGCTCAGCTAGCTACCTGCCTCGATTGAACTCCTAAAAATCTAAGTGTGTGCTTTAAGTATTCGTAAAAAAAAAACACTTTCAAGATATGCATAATCATTTATATAAAATATATTAATAACTAATTACAACTGTAGAAAACTAACTAACTGTGAAATAATACGTTATTGAAGTTAATTTAGCAGTGACTAACAACAAAATCGACAAAACAAGTTAACTTTTTCCATAATTGTTTCACTTGAAACTTTATAGACCCAGAAAATCCTTCTAGAGACAGTACGAGCGTATCAAGCAACATAAAAGCTGGAGAGAAACACAAAACGTCTCATAAATATGAAAAACTTTAAGATAGTCAGTCGCATCTGTCTGCTTTGCACCTGTTGCAAATGCACCGCACAAAGATACTAAAGATTTGGTTTATATCTTGTTTTGTTTTAAAAAAAATAGATTCTATCTGTTGTTTATACGTATGTATCGTGTCTTGACATAGTATAAAACGAAGTCACTTCTGCTATCTGTTTGCTTAGATCTTTTAAGCTACTCAACGGATTTTAATTCAGTTTTCAGCAATAAATAGATTGATTTAAAAGGAAGGTTTATATTTGCAATACAAGCATACCATTACTATGGATCATTCGTTCTTTCGTGTCATGATGAGGAAAAGCAAGAATTTCAAATACTTCTGTGCGAAGTCGGGCTGGGAATCATATTTACATGCTTGTTGATAAATATAAAGTTCTCATAAGACACTAATTTTAAAAAAAATTAACAAATATGTTTTGCTATAAACAGTGTAAATTATTGAAAATTATTTTAGTGTAAATGTATGAATTATTTTGTTTAAAATTAATGAAGTAACATATTTCTTTTATATTAATGTTTTATAGAATTCGTTATGAAAATATTGTATCTTAAGTTTACTCAATACTTGTTGAACAATTTGTGAGTAGATATGATGACGTGCTCTTAAACTGAAAGAATGTATAGACTTTATACACCACTTAGGGTTTTCTTAAGTTTCATAATATGACTATTACATCTTGTCAAATGGTCAAACTAAAACCACTTTTGGTATATTAAAGCACTTAAAACTTCCATAAACTTTATTGATGTAACTATAAAGAATTGAAACGTAAAATAAAATGAAAACGGAAAAACTATCTTTAATTACACTTAACAGCCCTGCACAAATTCTGACACTCATGACCAACCCATTTTGAACTTTAAAGTTTCGTGATACAGTTGGATTTAGTTTAGAGGCATATGAAAGAGTTGAAAGCCTGTAGTATTTACAACAGCGGCGTGTGCCGATTACAGTGTCGTTCATTTATCCGCTTTTATTGTCCAACTAAAATATTATGACAAGTAACAGCATGCTTCCATTGCCTATAAACCTCGACCTTTGTGCTTTTATATTTATATCAAGGCAAGCTTTTATGTGTAACTGCCGTTATAATATATAGTAGTAGTTTTAGTAGTATTTTATTAATAAATCCACTGAACTAAATATATAGTACGACATATCCCATTAGATCAGCAGGCTGAAGTGGCAGTGGGCTGGCTATATTAGCCGCAGATCTAACCGCGTCTCGGCAAACGTAGGACGCCTACAAGCTAGTTGAAGTGACGAATTGCGCTAGATGACTGGCAGGAGCCAGATGTGAGAAGCATAAAATCAATCAGAGTGACGTGCAATGGGAGATGCCTATGTCCAGCAGTTGACTGCAATGGACTGATGATGATAGTATCGATAGTACTCAGTGCCTAAGAAAACAGGAAAAAGGACTTTAATAAACTCAGCAATTGATAGATGGAGCAGTTAATTTTATAATATATACACACATCAAAAGTGTCTAGGGATCAACATATGTGTCTAGGGATCAACATATATTTTTGCAATAACTTTTCTCCTGATTGATATTAATTAAAATTTTCTTTAAGGATTCATCAAATAAAGTGTTTTCGTTTGTCACAGTAACGATAAACCAAGTCACCTTTGCATTAATAAAGAAATTTGCCATTTTCCTAATAAAAGGATTTTTGACATTTGAACCACTAACATTAAAGTTCGAAAAAAAGACTGAAATAACAGTTTTCTTTAAAATTTTATTAGGTAACTTAAACAATTAATAATCCGTGTTTCTACCGCGAACACTAACACAAGAACATCGGTTTGGCATACTCAAAATGAGTTCATCCAAATCACGCTGTGGAATGGCCGCCCATGTTCGTTGCAACAACAAAAAAAGGTCTTCTTGCGACTGGATACCCTCCATATTCGGCAGAGCTCTTCTCTGTAGCATATCCCATGCATGCTCAATCGGGTTCAAGTCTGGCGACTGAGCAGGCCAGGGCCAAAGCCACATCTCAATCTCAAGAAATCCGCATAAAAATGCTTGATCCCTAGACACTTTTGATGTGTGTATATAAAATATTCAAAATTTGAACCGTTCACATTTATTAAACTATAATTTGAATGAACATATTGTAAAAGTTTAGTGAACTAAATAATTCACGGGTAATTTAGTGCAGTATCATTTGTAAATGTATTCTTAAAGCGTGAAAGAAAATGGCATGACTAATAATCCCTTCAATATATAACACAAATCAAATGGAATAAAACTTAATTAAAATAAATTATACATATATAGCCATTATTTTGTGGCATATGGCGCTCATCACGCAATTGTATAAAGGCCTCTAAAAATGTTTATGTTTAAAGCTTTTAACATTTGGCCGCTTACAAGTCGTCCTGAGGCGAGCGGTCGCCACAAAAGCAAAATTAATTTTAAAATACACCAAAAGAAATTAACTTCCAGTTCGTATTTAAGGGGAAAAAGGTGAAAGTTCCAAACGAGGGAAGACTCAAAGCGACTTAAAAATAATGAAGCAAACGTAAATGCGAACCGCGTCGGGGACAATTCTATGTTTGCGTTGTTGCTTTGTGCTATAAATGTTTTTATGTAATAGATTTATAACGGCTTCTGACAACTTTCAGCGATAAATAAATACCAATAATTTTACACCGGTGCGAATTTTGTTATGTTTTATAATGTGTGTAAGAAGGCAAAGAACATTTGAATTCTGATTGGAATGGGGATGGGCGACCGATTTGTAGTACCATCCAGCCATCCGAAAAATGTGGGTTTCAGGGTTTCTCAAGAAAAGTCAAATAAAACTTTCAACACACATAATATTACGAGTATCTTCAGCATCTGAATCAGCAATATCTATTTAGATAAATAAACAACACTTTAGCGTTTATAATATCATCATAATTGTCATAAACTATTTGATTATTTATTAAAAATGCTATGATGGCAAATTTAATATTCAATAAACAAACTTACTTCATAAACTGCAAAAACAGTTTAATAAAATTGCATCAAAAATTAAAGTACAAATTGTGATTCGCTCAAGTACTAAGGAAGCGCGTTGGTTTTTTCTCATCTAAGTAACCATCTCATATTTCAGACGTTTTAATTTAACGTAGCTCGCTCCCCGCGGTGCGCTTAAGCAGTCTGGGACATTATAGACTAATTTTTATATGTCTTTTTACAAGAGCCAAGGATAATCGAACTGCCAATCCCGATGTAGAACAAAGGAGCTTCAGACGAACTATTAGAATAGCTACTTTAATAAATCAGCTATATTGAACACTCCTTGTTTTTGCTAACTATCTCACGTGAATTGAAGATTGTATCTTGAATATTTCAAGAATTTCTTGTATAAACAATAAGGTGTTTAAGGATTACACTTACATTTTGTATCATGCAGGCGTTTGTAACTAAACAATGTATTTTTTTTTTGTGTCTGAAAATAATACTTCTGATTTGAAAGGGTTACCGTATTTAGTAGCCGCGGAACAGATAATGTACATTAGAGAATACCCGTATTCATTATAAAATAATTTTGAGTGTTTAATACTTAAAATCTTTACCAAATATGGCTCATACAAACCGTTACCAGAACAATTGTTGGAGCTGCTATAGTGCGAAAAAAAAGCTGAAATGTATCTGTACTTAAACATATAGACATATGTGAGACATATACACATTTAGCCAAATATATAAATTTATTATCAACCATAAATAATTTATTATGTTATGAAAAACTTTATTGATCTAAATCTTTAAAAAAACTAAGTACCTACTTCTTTTAAAATCAGTAAAAGTTTCGTGTGATCAAAACAAAAATAAGACAAACTTTATTCCTTTAATCACCCTAACCAACTTGGCAGAAAAGTATGCATATTGAATAGCGAAACAAAAATGAGTGCACGCTGCAAAAGGGTCGCGCAGGTGGCTGCCAGCCCGATGGCTGCCCCGACAGGTAATTAAAATGCTAATGAAGCGAAGCAACCCCAGCGTTTAGCTGAACGATACTAGCACTTGATGCTCCGAAACAAATGACTTATGGTACGAAAGACATCTTTACAAGACAGACTCCGTGTCTTTTTTTTTAATTTTTTTTTTTATGTTTGGCCCGCCAAAATGACTCTACTCTGCCTGATGGAAAACATAAGCAGAATCCAAGAGTGGTGGTCACCATACTCATTGCGAATGCAGACAATGCAGTATGGCGACCCACACTATGGCGGCCTAGTGATGCTGCTGCATCTTTTAGTCCAGTCAACAAGTATGGAACTTGTTGACTAGACTAATTGGGCCTCCGGTCTCGCACTCACCAACGAAACACGACAGCACTGCTGCTGTCATTTTACGTTGATTTTCTGTGCGAGGGTAGTACCGCCCCGGTCGAGCCGGCCCGTTCGTGCTGAAATCAGCGTGGCTCTACTACCTTGAAAGTACCTCTGTTTTTAAAAGTAGTTTAAAATTTAACCATCCAAAACATTACTTACATTTAGTATCAGTGTTAGTCACACATCTCTTTCTTGACTGTTATATACAGCAGTAATAAAACACAAAAATTAAAATAAACAACAAAAAATCATAAATCTACTATAACATATTCTCTTCATTCATGAAGTTCATGAAAGCCATATTTAAATATTTGACAGTATCAAGTCAAAGACAATTTCGTTTCATCAATAATATCAACCTAACTTGATTTAAATTATGTGGTGACGGGTGAATTGAAGCTGAAAATACAAGCCGTGTGACCGAGCGCGCAGCGCGAACCCGTACCGCTTCGTGTCTGAACCGAGCCCCATTCAGTGAGTGAGAGGAGAACATACATCAAAGAGCTCGGCGTTAAAGGGTTACGCCGAAATAATCCCAACGATAACTTTAAATGAATTCGTTAATTACACTAGTGTTGATTCGCTAAGAAATACACCCGAGGGAGCGGCTCACAAATTACTTATCAACAAAATTAAAGCCATTCGTAAGGCCTCAGACGTCTATCGGCTTACACGCTTTTAGTAATATCGCGTGAAAATTATTTATATGTAAGCAAATCCATACGCGATCACGACGTTCCCTAGCGTGTGTAGGTGATGTTTAACCTAATTTCGTAATTCGCATGTTTTAGTTATTAATTAATGAAGTCATAGAACGCGTTGCCTAATACGAAACTCTAGCCTCAAATATGATTATCTCCTACAATACGAGTATTCCATGCCGTGAGATAGACCCACGTTTTTGGAATGTGGTTAACATATTCATGAAAAATATATGCTTTATTTTTATATCATATGCTTGGAAATACGCTTATTCTGAATTGTAAATGAAAGAAAAACATACGCTTTTTCAAATCAGTATTTTTTAAATTTATTGTTTAGACGTAGACAGCCAAATGCAATATTTTCCAAAGGAATTAGCTGGTAAAATGTTATTTCGGGGATTTGAAAAACGACGAATATTATTAATGTTCATTGCAGAAATCAGTTTCGGAGCACTCGGTCGCACTTGATTTAAACAAAAAATAACAGTAGATTATGATAATGAATGAAAGTAAATAGTAACTACTAATAAAAGGCATGTAGATAATTAAGAAGTAATGTGAAATTCCCAATATAGAAATAGGCGTGTGTGTGTGTGCGAGGTCGTGCTCTCGGTCCCGCCGACGGGCGAGTGGACGGGCCGGCTAATCTCCTCGCATGTTGACTCTAGTCAATAACTAACTTCAAACATAATTATCTCCGTCGATTTCCCCTAAAATTGGCGATTCCCTCGGAGGGATTCCCACGATATTGCTCCGACAAATTTCTTGTGCCAACACGGACGCCGCCGTATCGAGATATTATCGAGGGTCATTGTTTGATTATCTCATTATTGGATGATTGATTCCATCAGGCATTTATTAAGACGCCATTTCATGACCATGCGTTTCTTTAATATTATATTTATAAATAATTCTAGGACGTAAATATTTTTCCTAAATCAATCGTGGAATTATAGTTACACTGTTCAACGTCTTTTATTCAGATTTTGGACCTCAGTTGAATAGCACATATTTTTCTTATATTTATTTATATATTTTTATTTGTTGAAAAGGTATTCTGACTACTTCTACTTATTTAATGTACATAGATGAGTGGTATTGCAAATGCTCATAAACAAAGGTGACCACTTTATGAATTATTCTTTGTAAACCATAGTAAACTTGGTATAAAAAGATAAATCACCCAATGAATGTGTTAAAGTTGCTTCTAAGTTCTAAATTAGAATAGAGTTATGTATTATAGTCCTCATAATGCAACATATCTAATATCGTTATTACGTTATCTCCTATTTTGTGGCTTAAGTAATATTTGAACGTGCGTGCATATTGAAGACGGTGCAATTTCACGACACATCGCGCCTTCACTAGTGGTAATAAATATAAAATATGTGCACCCCCGTGTCGACAGCCACACTGCATGCTAAGTAGGCTCACAGACTAACTACAAATGATTTTAAAAACGTCTTCACTCTTCCCCCACCCGACGCCCTCTAACTCGTTTACTGCATTTTATATTCATTATTTTACCGCTACCGCGTTTTTACGACATACTTAATACTCGTATTACGATCTAGTTTGTATGCTGTAATATTATTAGTAGTTAGTGCTTTATTAAAGAAGTTCAAATATTGCTAAATGCTCGTTTATGAAGAAATTCTTTTGTTGTTTACCGTTAAGTGCTACGCCGTAGCAGATGCTACGGACAAGGAATAAAGCGGTTATTGAGTCAAATTGAACATTTTATAAGTACATACATAGTTTTTAAATTTGCTATCCTCACATTATTTATATCTATACTAATATTATAAACGCGAAAGTTTAGAATGATGGATGGATGTTTGTTACTCTTTCACGCAAAAACTACTGAACGGATTTGGATTAAACTTTACACTAATATAGTATACATCAGAATAACACATAGGCTACTATTTGCCGCGATAACCGACATATACGCGGACGCGGGCAACCACTAGTGCTCTGCAATATTGAAAATGTAATATTATCGATGTGAAAATGTAAACAATTGTTGACGGACCATTATAAATAAATTCAAAATTTCGTAAATTAATTACATCCTAAAATATTAAAGATTACTTTATGTTTCATTGGTTTACCTTATGTCAAGTTATTCATTATCATTAATTTTGTCAAACTCACGGGTGATTTGTTGAAATTATCTTTTAATTTGTTTTCTCATAACTGTGCACAAAGTTATTGAGTGACGGCACGACACGCCGCGGCGCGACGGCGGTGTGAACAGTTGACACACTCCAGAACGTCAACAGCGCGCGGCTCCTCGTCACCAGGATTAAAACAAAATAGCCAAGTTAGTAATCCATCAGTAAACGTCACTCTGGAGAGATCAGGCGGCAAATTTTAATTCTGAATGAAGCTTTTAAGGGCGGGGATATTGCGGGGTGAACTTAATGTTTCACGTGACTCGAATACTGAGAATTATTTTAATTTCTGCCCCCTTGCCCTGCTATCTGAGGTGTCTCGCACAACCAACTTTACATATTTTTGAGGGAATAAATCTCGTTTGATGAAAAAAGAATATCACTGTAAACATCGCCCGGTTAATGGAAATTTGTATTTAGTATTCAACGTCGTAAAAATAAGAGTGGGTCGAGTTGGAATACATACGTCAAGCGCCCGCTTCTCCTGCCACAGCCGGTGTCGTGTGCAGCGAATAACATATTTGGGAATACCGATGAAGCATACTAATTCGCAATTTCATACAAAATATATTTATTTTCCTTGATCCTTCGAATGCATCAACATAAATAAATATTTTTTTACATCTTTAACTTAATGAATGAACCCCAAAAGTTACAAAGCACTGCTAATAAATAACGACACGATACAAATTACATCAACGGCGTAACTTCCCAAATCATTTCCGAAAGTCGACGCGCCTACATTTTTATGAACAGGGATCCATGAAATCCGTCTAACATAAAAACGAGCGGTGTCCCTTCCCCATCAAATGCAACGAATCAAAGGACTCTGTGCCGAAATTCGCAACAATTTTATTATTCAATTATGGTTCGGTGGCGAGCAATATGCCAGCGTGAAAATGACACCCTCGCGCCTCGCCCTCTGAGTCTCAGATTAAGGCCAACTCGATACCTTATTTCGGGTAATAAACATGATGGTTAAGGAGATCACTGTGTGCCGCAAACTTGTTCACAAATTAACCAAAATAAACACACAGCTCATGTTGCGGCGTCTAAATTAAATTTGGATAGTGTCGAAGTTTACTACTAAGTTTGAATGCACGTGCACAATATGTAGACACAGCTTGATTTAGCGCAGACATTACTTTGACAGTAATTTCTACCGGGAAACACTTTTCCTTTTTTAGGGTTCCGTGCCAAAGGCAAAAAACGGAACCCTTATAGATTCGTCATGTCTGTCTGTCTGTCCGTCTGTCTGTCTGTCCGTCCGTATGTCACAGCCACTTTTTTCCGAAGCTATAAGACCTATAATGTTGAAACTTGGTAAGTAGATGTATTCTGTGAACCGCATTAAGATTTTCACACAAAAATAGAAAAAGAACCATAAATTTTGGGGTCCCCATACTTCGAACTGAAACTCAAAAATTTTTTTTTCATCAAACCCATACGTGTATGGGTATACCCATCTATGGATAGGTCTTCAAATATGATATTAAGGTTTCTAATATCATTTTTCTCCAAACTGAATAGTTTGCGCGAGAGACACTTCCAAAGTGGTAAAATATGTGTCCCCCCCCCCCTGTAACTTCTAAAACAAGAGAATGATAAATCTAAAAAAAATATATGATGTACATTACCATGGAAACTTCCAACGAAAATTGGTTTGAACGAAATCTAGTAAGTAGTTTTTTTTTAATACGTCATAAATCGTAAACTGCAATTTATCTTTCATTCAATCAACACAAATATAAAAATAAAACAAAAATTATATTATGTTACTTGCTGCTCCGGAACCCTTCATGGGCGAGTCCGACTCGCACTTGGCCGCTTTTTTTGACATTACTTTGGCATATATAGTTATCTTAGATGGTTATATTACAAACTTGTGGTCATTTCACAAGCATATCCATTATTCCGATGCTTGTCTCGAAAGCGTATTGGGAAATGCTTTTGCTCGTTTCGTAACAGTCAATTGAAAACATTGGCGTTCAGGATGCCGCAAATAAATATAGTGGAGAGCGTTCGGGCGTCTCAGTCTGTAGATTGCGATCACCTACTGGCTTGCCGCGTGCTAAGTGGATTGGAGTGGGACCTCATCTGTTCCCCGTCAGTCGAGACGTGGGGTGGGGCAACACCCGCTCCTCCGCGCCCTTGCCGCCTGCGAATTGCGTTAAATAAAGTCAAATTGAGCAATAAAGGCTGGCTCCCCGCAGTAATGCAATAGAATCGCGGTCCGACGACACGGC
Organism: Diaphora mendica; assembly: GCA_949125395.1. Taxonomy (NCBI): domain Eukaryota; kingdom Metazoa; phylum Arthropoda; class Insecta; order Lepidoptera; family Erebidae; genus Diaphora; species Diaphora mendica. The sequence continues at coordinate 14,555,423 of OX421326.1, forward strand.
TGGCACTATACCACTAATTTACTGCGACGTTAAGCAATCGCTAGCTACCTGGTCATTTGCTCTTGTTTATTTACGTGATTGTTTGTCTTGTAATTTTTCTCAAACATATATGATTCCGTGTTTTTTTTTATGTATGGCCCGCCAAAATGACTCTACTCTGCCTGATGGAAAGCATAAGCAGAATCCAGGAGTACCATACTCACTGCGAATGCAGACAATGCAGTATGGCGACCCACACCATGGCGGCCTAGTGATGCTTCTGCATCTTTTAGTCTAGTCAACAAGTATGGAACTTGTTGACTAGACTATTTGTTGTTGTACATTAAATTTTCCATAATTTTCCATAAATAAAGTTGATGGAATTGGCGACGCGATTTGTAACTTTAATTTGGTAACTTTAGGTTAAACTTTGACATAGAATTACAGTTCTTAAAGAATTGGAGATCTCCCGGCGGATTTTAAGATTGACGCCTAGCGCGAAAAAACTCTCTTAACTAAAATTGCCTACTTGATAGATGTAGGTGATAAAATTGCAAAGCTTGTAAGTGAAAACAAAGTTAGCAGTGAGTGACGAGGGTAGTCACAGCCGAGCTGTTATGAAACAACCGTTTTGAGCCAAGAAATCATCGCAGCCATTATACCGGGATAAACTTATCAGGGTTGTCATTCATTGTTCCTTTTAATTTTATTATATTAATATTTTATTTGTGAAAGTAAAATTGTATGAATGTAAATTACTTGCACTAAATAAATAGTTATATGCATTGTAAGAATATTACAATAGGTAAAGAGTACACTATATTTATGAAACGTTAGATTTTACATTCTACCTATTATCATTACGAAACAAACTATTAGTTTACTTACTGTTTATCCAATAAGGTACACTGGGTAGCTTACTAATTATTACAAACTGCAAATAGCCGTTGTAATAATGTTTTTAATTAAACTAACAACAAAACTTATTTGCTATTTTTTAACACAGAGCTGTGTTAGAAAATACAATTCGTGACAGCCCTTAACAAATAACCCTTGCGCTGCTAGGCCGTTCTTGGTTCGCAGATTCGGGCGCGGCGGTTAGGTTTAAAATTCAATTTATTTCAATTTGTGTGTAATCACGAGAAGGGGGGTAACACAAAAATACGCTCCCGCTTTATATTGCGATGTAACTTGATCGCTTAACGTTGGGTATGGAAATGAGTCTGTTTGACGATGTTGGAGCTACGTAATTACTTAGTGGGGTAAAATCGTCATTTATAGTTTTCTTTTGTAAGTTTTAAAGTACATAAATTTTCTTCGTTTCTTAACAAAGACTAAGAAAAAAACATTTCATAGTCTATATATTTATTTGCCTATTTTTTTATTTTCTTTATGATGAAATTTTGGTTATGCTTTAACCAATTTAAGACCAATGTGAGATCTAAAATGTTATTTCATTCATATAATCATCAAAAGATTTTCAAACATTCTGTATTATATTTTATAAATCGAAAAACTTTTTGATCAATCATTTGCTGGTGGCTAGTTTTTTAGAAATGATTTTATGCACACCGATGCCTTTGGGAGTTCAAGTTACGAAACAGAATTTAAATTAGTTTTCAGATTTGTGTACAACATAGTTAAACAAATTTTCATCCGGACACAATGTATTTTTTGTGAACAATTCATCTCTGTGATTTTTAGAAAACTTTTTAGATATAGCGGTAGTTTGTCATAACACAATAGATATCGCGGATATATTTAAGACTAGCTGAGCTCCGCGGTGTTACCCGCGGTACAACAATAATCTCGGGGCAAAACTAGTCTAAAAAAGTATCCTAAGTTAGTGATGATATCATCACCTATCTGCCAGTGAAAGTCCCGTCAAAATCGGTCCAGCCATTCCAGAGATTAGCCGGAACAGACAGACAAAAATTGATAAAAGAAATATTTTGGTATATGTACCGTGTATACATTACACACATATGCATTCATTAACAATTTTAGAGATATTTCTAAAATAAAAGCAATCAGTTAGTCAAACAGAGTCAATCAATAATTTAAATAACAGATACCAGTTAAATCCCTGATAATATATTGATTTTTATTGTGAGAGAGATACTGCTACTTTTAGAATTTGCCTACCACCTATCTTGGAAAATAAAATATTGCAATAGGAAAATTGAACCAGAATTGGCAATGTCCAATAAAGTAATTTGGCAACGCGTCACTTGATACAACACGATGTTCAAATAAGCTGCACTCACTCCGTGTTGTCTTTTTAAAAGCGTTTTTAATATTCTTTAACCGTCTTTGCCTCCTTTGCCTGTTCTATGGCAATTTCATCTTGTTTTAAAACGGGCAAATTGAGCTTTTTTTGTTTATACAAGTTGAGAGCAGTTGGAGCGTGGGTAATCTCTTTTACGTTTGTTGGATTTGAGACTGTAGTCTTCTTTTTCATTCGTTTCGTCAACTGTACTGTTTGTCCATGTTATTCGCTTGTTTTGCGCCTCAGACGGGCATTCCTCACGGACGGGTGCTCGCTCACTATGCGTGTAAATTTTTAAGCTTAGTATTCTTATTTTTCTATCTTTTTATTGCGTCCGCTTCTTTATTCAAATACTTGGTATTTGCAATTCTCTGTTTGCTGCATCTTGCCATAAATCGCTTTGATATACATTTGTTGCTATTGAATAATTTTGCTTTAAATGGATTTTCGTTTGCCCTAAAGCTGAGTGTTAAATATATAGTACATACTTTTGTATGTTATTGTGAATATTTTCAAAAAAAATATATCTAATGAAGTACCCTCACTAATTTATCCAAATACTACTTATTTTACTCGTGAATACGGCAATACTAATAACGGAAAAGAATTCTCGTGGTTTATAAGGGTCTTTTCCTAGAAACCCATGGATGCCATCGGTTTTTTTGTTGTTCAAAATAATCAAGGTTAGCTCAAAAAGACATTTTTCTTAAATAAATACCGTTGTCTTACTGGCCAGTATGTCCTTCTAAATTAGAAAACCGAGCTTTAACTGTTACCCATCAAAGTGCTATGTGAGTTATCAGTATACATACATACAAATTCCAGTGTCTCAATCTGTAAATACAATACTGACAAATGAGACTGTTTCCAAACAATTACACAATTACTGAATGCCAGCCACTCATGTACTAATTACTCCTGTCAATGCTACCACGCTTACTAATAACCCCCTATCCTCCCATTTAAGTCACGAGCTCACAACCCAGTATTAACATGACAAGGGAATCTAACAAGGCATCTTTGAGCGATAAATAACACAAATTCTATTATAGGAAACCTCGTTAGCCAAAATATAATATAATTAATTATGAGATACCTTAAATCTCACACACATATGTAGCTTTTAAAGAAAATAAAAGGTTTTTGCAACTCTATTCATATGATTTTAATGGAAGTCATCTAGAAGCAACCGGTTAGTGCCTAACTTACTGAGGTCATAGAGCAAAAGGGTGTTCAAACATTAAAATTTCAAACTACAGTTGAATCCAAAGAACTCGCCTAGAGCTACTTGAATTTGCCGGTGATAAAAACAACTGAATATAATTCATAAAAGTGAGCGAAATAAAAGTTCACAATAGAAAAGACAAACGCGGGCCCCGGGCAGACGCTCCAAATTATCTTTTTGCCCGTCTTCGCTCTTTAAGAATTCTCTTTTAAATTGTATTTCGGTTATGGTCTTTTTGTGGAGTGCGCTGTCCTTTGGCCGGTCGCAGCGTTCTGCATTAAAACGTGGTTTAATATTTGTAGTGTATATACATCAACTCCCTTTGGTGACGGCACAAAATCCCGCATTTGTCGGTTCAAATTTTATTTGTTTGTTGACTCACAGACTCTGGAATTACTGCTCTATGATCTAGTGACTTCTAGTATTTATTCATTTTGTATGTTTTAGAGCATTAATATTGAAAGAAATATTTAATTTCAGTTTGATAACTTCCCAGATAAGTTATTTGAAACTTATTGATCTTTTCAAATTAACAATTAAATTGAAGTGACTTAACTGGTTTTTATCCAGATATTACACGATATCTTTACCAATGTTATGTGTTGTGATTTTAAATATTATCATTTATATAATTAAGTTTGCAAATGAAACTTCAAGTCACATGACTTGGAAACAAATATTAAAATAATTTTAGTCCTCTTTTGTAAAATAAGTTGTAAACTTTAAAAAGGATACTAAACAAAAATAAACAAAAATCTGTTCATGTAGTAAGTGATGTGTAACCGTATCGTTGTTCAACCCTTAAGTGGGGGGTTGTGCGGGTGGGTAGTGGGAGTATCGCGTCTTATCAAATGCAAACACTCGCGGCTCGTTTCGGTCATTGGGCGCTAACACGACTCGCTATTATTTTTATTTTCTCGCTTAGATACATTGTTTTGGATTAAATCGACGTTTCTTACGCTTCTTCGGTTTGTAACGGTGATAGTGAACGGTTTTATTGAGAAGGGTACGTGAGGGTTGCGAGAGCCTTTACTTGAATGTGTTCCATAAAAGTACGATGGCGATAAGAGTTCTTAAAAGTATTATAAACTGTAAAAGTTGTCTTAGTGTTGTTAGTGAAATATTTAGACTATGTCTAACAAGTAAATTGTGCAAGGGTGTAAATTTAAATATTAGTTCTTATAAATGATCAAAATCACTTTCTAGGTGAAAAAAGTTGAGATATTTTGTTCTATGAAATAAAATAAAATCCCACACTTCAACACACTTATATGCAAAAAGCTAATATTTATAGAATAAGTAGCGACTATTTCGATTAAATTTTAAAATGTGCTTTCACACTTATAAAATGCTTTCAAAAAAGTTTATTTTCATCATAATTTCGCTAGTTAAACAGTCGTATTTGTTGATTCTTATCTAGCAGTATCCTTGAGGCTTTTACTGACACGTGGCATAAATAAAACACCACATTTTAAACTTATAAATACTAATAACACTAATAAAGGTGCTATATCGGGTACAATATGAGATGGGTCGTAACATAACATGGTGTAGGCCACATACTACGGAGCCCGTAAAAAAGTAATAAAATCCAAATAAATCTGCACCCTCCCCTTCTTCCCTATGTCGCTGCTTCTATTATTATTATGAACATCAAAATATTACTTCGCGGGTTTCTTCCAGACGAGCGAGATAAGTTTCGAGTGTATTTTTATCAAAAATAATGATAGTGAGGGAACTTTGGGTGTACTTGTTTGGTTTATTGCGGAAGTATTGTATCGCAATAAATGTGTTTTAAAACAATGCTATTCTATTAGTGCCAACTGGTAACATATTGAGACGCCTCAAGCTAATTCTGGAGAGTCAAAAATTGTTTAATAACAAAGTCTAAACTATGATTATATCATGATATCCTATAATATAAATAAATATTCAACAAGGGTATTTGTTCGCACAGACAAATACCCTCGCACAGAAAATCAACGTAAAATGACAGCGTGCTGTCGTGTTTCGTTGGTGAGCGCGAGACCGGAGGCCCAATGATGCAGAAGCTTCACTAGCCCGCCATGGTGTGGGTCACCATGCTGTATTGTTGCTTTGCCTGCATTCACATTATCGATTTTGTATAGGTATCGTTTCGTAATAGTTTGTGTTCCAAAACCTCTATTTGTATTATTACAATTCGTGAAAACCTTAAATTGCCATGATATTGTAAATAAAACTGCCAATTCTTGCTACTATCGATTTTCATAACTTAAAATGACTCAGTGCAGAGCTACTTATGAGTAAATACAATTATTTTGATGTAAAATATATGTAAGTAAAAATTTTTTTAACACTCCCTCATTTTGAAAAACGTGGATAACGATATCACGTTTGTGTTCGTACTGTGACAAACAGAACGTGTCGCAATGTAGGAAACCCAGACGGATGAAAGGTAATACTTTGGCACCCTTCTTAGCTAATATTTACTTAGTAATTTACGACTGCAGTTGTGATTTCTTATTAGCAACGAAAATTAAATACCAGATGTGCTTGTTTTCTAATATATCTAACAGAAAAGTTTTGATTCATCGAAAATTCTAATTTTATTTCCTCAATATAATCACTTATTTAAAGTGAGTACTATTCTTCTCTTCAATATAGTATATATCTATAAGTTTAATGTAATCTTATTATAATTTCCAATTTTTCTATTAAGCAGGTAAAATGTTATTTATAACCCCATATAGAAGAAACATTAAGCGCTTGTAGTGCCAAAACTAATGAGATGCTTCAATTATGCTCTACACATCCCATATAATAATGATATGTTTTAAAAGATAAAAAATATTATTAAAGTTTAGAACTTTATTACGATAACGAAAATTGTTAATATATGAGCTGCACTATTGAATTTAAAAAAGATACGGCTAAATTTCTTAAATATGATTTTTCATTCGATTTACTACAAATACTGCGTTAAAGCTCGTTATTTATTTTATACAACATTAAATCAGTCTTATTACGTTCGTGATAAAATATGAATCAAAACAGAATAGCTCTAAAAATCTATCAAATCAAAATTAAATGAAACATCCTTTCCATACATAAAATATGCCGTTCAAAGGCTTTGACGTCAGGTAAGGCAGTAAACTAAACGAATGTTAGTCTCCGGGGCGACGGTCTATTTAAATTTGTTCATAAATAGATAATAAAGGGAGGCAGGAGGAGTTTGCCCGTGGTTTACTAAACTGCTTTATTCGATAAAGATTGCGGAGCGGAAGCCGTGTCGGTAAAGTTAGCAGCCATGAGTGAGCGTAGTGCGACTTCTCTGCTTTAACTTGTCGAATTTAATATCATAATGTTGAAGTTAAATTGTCTTTTTTGGTTCCAAGCCGGTTGCGATAAGTACCTAGTTTTTTATTTGGTTTATTTTTAGGGATCTACGATAGGTATAAAAAACTTTATAGGACTAAAAAGTCTTTGATGAGTATTTAAGTTCTTATTGTGGAATCTGCTACACTTTGAAGACTTAATTTTTAAGATATTTCGTACTTCTTCTTACTTAGTATAAATAAAAGGCGATAATAAGCCGTGGCTTTAAAATCAAAATAAAAAAAAAGTTCCTAACTCAATAATATTGATACACATTAGAACCTTATTGTTAAACTAGCTTTTGCACGCAGCTTCGCTCCCGCAGATTTTCATTCCATGATTTATCCCCTTAGGGGTGGAGTTTAGTAAAATCCATTCTTAGCGGATGTCTACACCCTATGAGGAACCTACCTGCCAAATTTCAAGTTTGTAGGTGTTATAGTTTCTGAGATTTCGTGATTTATAAGTGAGTGGTATTTCGCTTTTATATATATATGTAGATTTAGAAGTGTGTGAATCTTCAATAAATAACAATGCGCAATCCTTCTATACAGGCAAATCCTTTTATTTTCTTTGTCTTCTCTTTCTATCTCTCTCTTTCAATATTATCTATACTAATATATAAAGCTGAAGAGTTTGTTTGAATGCGCTACTCAGGAACTACTGGTCCGATTTGAATAATTCTTCAGTGTTAGATTGCCCATTTATCGAGGAAGGCTAAAGGCTATATATCATCACGCTAAGACCAATAGGAGCGGCGCATCAATGAAGAATGTTACAAAATTGTATTAACTCTACAGGGCCATGAAAAACTCTTAATGGTTTAATTTTTCAAACCACATGTGCTATTAGGGTAACCTATTGAGTACTTAAGTACTCAATAGGTTACCCTTAATTATCATATTTAAATAAGTAAATCTTACTCAATACATAGATACAGCTAAATTAAATAGACATGATATCTCAAAAAGACTTTCTGCAAATAGCACATGTGGTTTGAAAAATTAAACCATTATACGTATAACATGCAGCGGCGCATCAATGAAGAATGTTACAAAATCGGGGGAAAATTATTACGCTACGGCCTATTACGAAAATTATTATAGGAGACGTAAACGATGTTGCGTGGGTCAGCTAGTATCTCCATAAAAAATATATCTTTAATTATCACACTTTTGCGAATGGGGTCATAGGTTTGCTTATTACGTAATTGGAAGTAAATTAAAGTAAGCGAAACCGGTTTGGTTTAATACGCCTCTACACCTCTTAAATATATTTTTTAAATTGTCCGTAGTTAAAAGCGAAATTCGAGCGGGAAACAATAACATCCTGCGCGTTGATTAATCAATGTTGGTGCGACTCGTAAACGGTCAATTAAACTTTCAAATACAACAGTGTGATTATTCAATGTTCAATAAGTGGAAGGGTCAATACGAACTGTTAAGTAATCACCACACGGGATCAATTTTGTTTATTATTAAGGTTAAAATTATTAATACATTCGATCAAATTTTGATTAAGAACAAATTCAATAAAATGAAAATTTATATCCTGTTAAAACTACAATATATAACGAATAGTAATTTAAGTAATCACATCATAACACACGTTAAGGGGTCCAAATTTGATTAAGTTAACACACTCGATTAAACTTTGATTGAAATCAAACTTAAATAAAATCAAAATTGGTATCCGCTGGAAAGTAAACTAATAATCATAGTGTACTGCGTATATGTGTAGGACTGAATTAACAAACCCTTATCGACATAACCTTATTAAAGGATCTATTAAAATGAATTAATAGTTTTAGGATAGTATAAAATACACACAAAAATGTTTGATGAGAAACGGTTACATTTCCACTGTACTCTTACTGTATCGATAACAAGCCTGGACGAGACATAATTTTTTTGTTTGCACATTTATTTTCCACTGGTTTTTGCCCGCGACTCCGCCCTCGTATATATTGGTTATCGCGGCAAATAGTAGCCTATGTGTTATTCTGATGTATAAACTACTTACTGTAAAGTTTCATCCAAATCCGTTCAGTAGTTTTTGCGTGAAAGAGTAACAAACATCCATCCATCCATACTTACAAACTTTCGCGTTTATAATACTAGTAAGATTAAGTCTCTGCCATAATTATTACATTTTCATATATAAGTAGTAATATTCATAAACGTTCTTATACAAACTAATTTAATATAATTACAAATCGTTTTTATTATTAATATACTAATAAAGTTACAAACTAAATACATATCAAATTATTAATTAATAAATAAAGTGAAAGAAGAATGAGACCGTTTAAACATAAGCAAGAGAACAAAGCTCATTAAACAGATGTTCATTCCAGTAACTAGTCGAGTTCGTACACTAAAACAAATTGCTTTCCAACTTTTGTCGTCTTGGCTCCCAAATCCGGTAGAGGATTAAATTTGTAATTCATTATGAAACACGAAAAATGTCGTAAAATGAAATTGTATCACAAAAAGTGAGATTTAATTCATTTAAGTGGTCGTATCTAAGGGGAGGGCTTAGTATGTTTTTGTGATAAATTCTAGGCCCCATCGGCCGCAGTATTGTGTTACGGTAAGTCTGAGGTACACAATTTTATTTTCCGCTTTTTGGGTAATCAATAGGGGAGACTCGACGCCCCTAAATAACCGAAACGAGTATCGGTAACCTGTGGAGACGCGTTTGACGTGTAATTTTGAACTATACATATATATTTTACTAGCTTGTGCACGCAGCTTCGCTCACGCAGACTTTCATCCCCTGATTTACCCCCTTAGGGGTGGAGTTTAGTAACATCCGTTCTTAGCGGATGTCTACACCCTATGAGGAACCTACCTGCCAAATTTCAAGTTTGTAGGTGTTATAGTTTCTGAGATTTCGTGATTAATAAGTGAGTGGTATTTCGCTTTTATATATATAGATGAGTTTTGATTCAAAAAATCTTTAATTGAAATACGAATATATTTTGTGATGGTAGGTTACATTCGATATTTTTCAATTAGAGTGGATATATATTTCAGTTCTACTTTCCACCTCGATGTAGACTCTCCCGGCGTAAAAAGTCGAGTAGTAGTAATACTACCTGGTACCTCTCTAGTCCAATTTTCGTTCACATTTTTTTGGGTTTTCAATACTCAACTGATAATATTTATATATTTAATAATTGATTCTTTTAAATAATCACTTACTATATGATAATGATAAATAATAATAAAACTATATGATAGTTTTAAAATCTGTTTTTTAAGTTTGTTTTTTTTTCTGAAAACTAACATACAAATTATACTCGTATGTCTCATTACACACACTATAGACGTATCCCAATTTTAATACTCTATATTTAAAAAATATTTTATAATATGAAATTCTTTTGCTACTCCACGTATTTCGCTGTAGCGATAGTGAAATCTAATATTCATTCCAATGATAGGTAGGTATTTATATTGAGTAAGAGCTCTTGCTAGCTCCCAAGAAAATCGGACCAGTTTTAATCTCGGTGCCATTTTTACACTTTTTTGGAGATATTTAGTCTTAACATGATATTTGGATGTTGCTTTACCTTTACTTTGAAGTGGCGATAGTGATTTCATTGTTTGCGATTGTAAAGCAATTTACATTTAATGACATCCATACTAATATTGTAAATTAAAAAGTCTGTCTGTTATGCTTTCATGGAAACCGTTGCACCGATTTGAATGATATTTGGCATGGAGATACTTGAGGAAGACATTTACCGGGCGGAGCCGCGACAAAAGCTGTATCTCATGAAATATTATTTTGGCCAAAGTTAGTGTGATTTAAAGTTCTAACACAGTAATATTCAAACGATAAGTGGAGATTTAAAAGTAAACAGTTTGAATGCAATGATACTGCACGGCATGTTACCGCACATTTTAGTTATTATTTACAAGAAAACTAGTTAGTTATTTATTATCATTTTCTTCTTACACCAAAACGTAATAATCAAGACTCTAGGAGAATAGTTTACATTATGACAGAGCTTAAGAAAAAATCTGTTTATCCCATTTCAATGACATTATCTGTCGAATGTTCGTGAACGAATGTATCTTGTCACGATAGCAATTACTTGGAAAAACATATCCTGATTGCTAAATTAACCACACCTACTTCATGTAAAGTACAAACGTTTTTTTGTTTAAAAACATTGTCGGAATTAAAGAAAAATAACGGTACGTCATCTCTGTGTCTTCCCTTGTGTACTCTAAATACAAAATCATGGTATTATGTTACAGAGGCACTCGAGGGTACTAATCTTTTATTGCTTTGGTATTTTCTACCTAACGCTCATTGCGTCGCTTTAACGACATTCCGCATATCTTTAAATAAAAGTCATGTAGTTAGATGCAGATTCATATTCGTTTATTCAAAAGTCTACCTCTAGATATATATACTAGGTATGAAAATTTTTGACACCGAAAATATTTGTAGAATGGAATGGATGGATAAAGGATTTTTTTTGTGTCAACTATCAAAAATATTATTTTAGCTGCTATAACAAAAAAAAATCATCTATCTATATCTGTCCAAGCTATCTAAATGTATTTATACGTAACTAGTAATAGATAGGATAAAAAATAAAAAACAAATAATATAGTAGACAGTAGGTAGTAGAGCCACGCTGATTTCAGCACAAACGGGCCGGCTCGACCGGGGCGGTACTAACCTCGCACAGAAAATCAACGTAAAATGACAGCGTTCGTGCTGTCGTGTTTCGTTGGTGAGTGCGAGACCGGAGGCCCAAATAGTCTAGTCAACAAGTTCCGTACTTATTGACTAGACTAAAAGTTGCAGAAACATCACTAGGCCGCCATAGTGTGGGTCGCCATGCTGCATTATCTGCATTCGCAGTGAGTATGGTGTCCACCACTCTTGGATTCTGCTTATGCTTTCCATCAGGTAGAGTAGAGTCAATTTGGCGCGCCATACATAAAAATAAAAATATACCTACTCATATAATTCTTAAATTTCATATAACAAGAATTGCGAGAAATATTTAAAACTTCAAGAAAGGCATAGTTATTTAAAACATCAAATTGTTTCTAAGTATTTATATTCTACATTGTATACAAAAATATTTCTCGTTTAATTAATAGTGGCCATGCACATCCCTTTTCACATAACTCACACATTCATTCCATTATAAACACAGAAATCTTGATGAAGGTCACTGTTCCGACAGTGTTGGTTAACAAATCTCGCCAGGGAGCTGGGAGAGAAGGTTAAATATAATGTTCAATAAATAAAACTCTATAAGTCGTAACCAATATCAAAATCGTTACATACAACTTGACTGCTTCGATGGCAATCGTGCCCCACAAGTAATCGTTTGGCCGCAGACAACGGAAACGTCTCGAGTGGATGATTGAGCCGGAAAATAGGTCCCTGCCTCCCATGTTGAACGCTCAACGCACTCTATTGCACTCAGAGGGTTACTGTTCCAAGAAACTTTAGAATGAATTGATTTATTTTTGGTATTATATGAGTGTTTACTCAGCTGTATCTGGTGAGGTAGAACCCTTCGTGGATATACCTACCTATAGGGAGTGGAAACCTTGTAAGGAAAACAGAGATGAATTCAGGAAAAGTTTTAGGATAAACTCACAAAAGATTTTATTAAGATTTTTCTTTGTAATACAGACGAGAGTATTTCGGTAAGGTTGATAAATAACAAGGCTTTTACGTATTAACTCTACAGGGCCATGAAAAACTCTTAATGGTTAAATTTTTCAAACCACATGTGCTGTTAGGGTAAGCTATTGAGTACTTAAGTACTCAATAGGTTACCCTAACAGCACATGTGGTTTGAAAAATTCATCTTTAATTATCATATTTAAATAAGTAGATCTTACTCAATACATAGATACAGCTAAATTAAATAGACAGGATATCTCAAAAAGACTTTCTGCAAATAGCACATGTGGTTTGAAAATTAAACCATTATACGTATAACATACGGGTTTGTGTTTAAAGTTTCAATAATTATATACTGTGTAGAAAATATATCCTACATAATTAACAATAAAACATTTAAATTACGACTAAAATAAGAATTTCATGGATAAGCGTCACTGATGATATATTATTGATGATGATGATATTTCTACTGCAGGTCAAGAGGCTCGACAAAATTTCATGGGGATTCCCCCCCTAGAAATTTTGTTGCTAAAATGCAAGAGCATCGTTGGAGTTTGGTGACCATCAGGCCTAGTTCCTCCTTCTTTGCACTGTACTTATATTATTATCATAAAAGCAGTCAATTTGTATTATAACTGTAATTAGCTAATGGTCGGTGTTCACTGTTTTTCTTTAGTTAATTGCTAGGTAAGTTAATAACAAACACAAGCGCATTAACAACCATTATATTAACTTGGGTCAGCAGAATATTAAAATTGCCTTCACTGTTCTAAAAGACTAAATAGATAAACCCGACTATTCAGTTAAGCTTAAACCTAAATAGTTCGTTCATTAAAACATAAAAATGTCAACTCAGTGTAATTAATTCAACGGAAAAGCAGCAATCGACTAATGTGTTGACGCGAACCATAAACTGTTGCCGAAGACCACCGAGAATAGCCGAGTATTCCCGAATAGTGTACATTATCACATTAGTAAAGTGATGTCCTCCAATTCACACATTGTTAAAGCAATACCTGTTTATTGTGAACCATATAAGGTGTAAATTACAGTGTGACGAGCTCCGCTAATAAATGGACTTGTATGATAAATGGAGGGCGCGGTCGCGAATCGAAATGTAAGTGGATTAGCCACGAACTGTCTTAGGACTGTTTGACTAATTTCACGGTATTTTTTTTAAATTTGAATAATGAATGGTTTTTCTGTATAAACTGGCTGAAAAGAAGCCACATGTCATAATGAAACCAGAACTCGTGGTACAACTTCCTTTTTTGGTTTTAAAAAGTATTTATGTCATTTGCCTAATTCAACTCATTCCAAGATATAATGATGGTCATTAATATTTTTATTGTTTAGTGGTAAGAAGCTTGGGGTAGTTCGTCTATATTTCTGGGCAAATAGGTATAATCATCGTAAAATGACCAAACTCATGCTCTGTATCACTAGCACCTAAAAATAAGTTGACGGAACGCAACAAGTCTATTCCTTTTATCCCATGACTTGAAAGTACTCGTATATAAGAGCCTATCATAGACTTCATTGAAAGTTCTTGAATATGACTTCCTCAATATGACTCAGGAGCACCTACATGTAAAGTGGGAGAGCCACGCTTCGGCATGAATGGGCCGGCTCGACCGGAGTGATACCACGGCCTCACAGAAAACCGGTGTGAAATAGTGCTTGCGCTGTGTTTCACCGAGTGAGTGAGGATACCGGAGGCCCATACCCCAACCCCTACCCCTACCCCAACCCCTACCCCTATCTCCCCCCCCCCCCATCCCCCAAAGGCCGGTAACGCACTTGTGACGCCTCTGGTGTTGCGGGTGTCCATGGGCGGCGGTAATCGCTTACCATCAGGCGATACGTCTGCTCGTTTGCCGGTCTATTCCATAAAAAAAAAAAAAAAAAAAACATAAACGATAACTACCATATATTTTCTTTGTTCCTTTTTTTATGTTTGGCCCTTCCAAAACGACTCTACTCTGCCTGATGAAAAGCAATAGCAGAATCCAAGACTGGTAGTCACCATACTCATTGTGAATGCAGATAATGCAACAATGCAGCATGGTGACCCACACTATGACGGCCTAGTGATGCTTCTACATCATTGGGCCTCCAAAATTGGGCAAAATTAATCCAATTCAAATATTTCATCGCGAAGAAGCTACAAAACCATTAGACTTAAGTCTGCAAACAATATTAAATACATAGTGTTAATAAAAGTGTTCGTGCGGTGTCCGAAGCGGGCGGTTGTCGGCGCGCCCGTTCGTACTACGAACATACATTTATGTGCTAATTTAATTAATTGTTCCCTATAACACCGCAGACACGCACCTCCTATCCCCTGCACGGTGTACCTGCAACGTGTTTTTTTATTAACCATTAACTGCAAAATATTGATGCCTCGAAATCCTCGTTCTATGGGGATATGCAGATAAAAGATGTAAAGGCTAATATGCTAATTCACAATAAATAATTTGTAATTATCACATATTGTACAATAGCTTTTACCCGCGACTCCACCGCGTATAGATCGGTTATCGCGATAAATAGTAGCCTGTAAAGTTTAATCTAAATCCGTTCAGTAGTTTTTTAATTTATAATACAAAATTTTAACAAAAAAATCTACTTCAAGAACTGGACCAAATTGAAATGGGACCACATGGAAAGCACCAGCTTTCAAATAAAAAAGAATAATCAAAATCAGTTCACCCAGTCGAAAGATCTGAGGTAACAAATATAAACAAAAAAAAAGCCGAAATGAGAACCTCATCCTGTTTGAAGTCGGTTAAAAATACGTAGTAGTGTAGCAAGCAGGTTACAATCATAGTTACGTCTAATTTTCTTGTGACACCACAATTATAAGAAATTCCTATTTTGTTTACTCGTTGCACGGAGTATTTTAAAGGACAATCAAAACAAGTTAATGTAAATACAGCTACGTACAAATTTATTTTGAAGATATAATGGATGTCACCTGTGCCTCTTATCCCTATATTCGTTGCACAACTTTACCAATTTAACTTTATTTGTAACAGAGCAATACGCGGAACTTAAATAACTTTTTGCCAGTACTTTATCGAGTACCTTAAATATCGAGTAGGAAATGAAAAAAATACCAAAATAACTGATTACGTAAGAATGCTATCGAGATCGAGTGGAGAGCTCGCGAGGGTGAGTTTCTCGGTGCGGGGTAGGGGGGTGACAAGAGGCGTCTTGAAAAGAGATTCGCCTCCGGCCGGATTATTGAATTATCAACAAAACATCGTACGCCTGAGAGAGTACGCGCCTCTAATTACTTTCCACTCTCTTTGCCGTATCATCACAAAATCCGATGAGATTTGATAAGTAATCGATCGGTGTTTAATTGAGGACGCTTCGATTTGTTTGTACTATAAATAAAATTGTTAAATGGGGAAATATACACACGCAATGAAAATAAAGGTATTAAAAACAGACAAGACCCTTAAACGGTTCGCTCGCAGACGACTGGCTGGATTTTCCGTGGAGTGTTTTTAAGCAATCCTCGCCGGAGCGCACGATCCGATATACGTTCGGCAAATTAAAAGCAGGCGATGCGTGCGGGCATTGTGAAGGAGGCCCGCGTTTTATTGTTACCGATTTGTCTGCACGGAAAAACACAAATGGTGCGGAGGCAAGTTAAGCTCTCTGTTAATAGAACATGTCGATGTAAACGATAGCCGCGCGGTCCTTTGGTCAGATTTTACCGCAATATCCCAGAACGTAAGAAATAATCTTATTGTTCCGATAAAAAAAGTATGGACGAAAGATATTGAAATTTCGTTAAATACGACTTAAAAATGATTCTAAATCAATTAATAAGTGAGAGACTAAATTTATTTCAATGTATTTATTATTCTTTATATATATATATATTTCTATATACAAATATTATAACATATATGTATGTGAAATTGTGTAATTTCTGATCTGATTTTACATAGTGATTAAAATGTTACTGCTCGACACGCTGAATTGCAAACGCCATTCACAAAATAAATTTAAGTCAAAAAATAATACAGCAAATATTTTAAACATGTAAATGGATGTTTATTTGTATTTCCGAGCCACAATTATCTCTGTGAATTAAGTGATTTTTAATAACTCCTTTAAAACGAGCCCTTTACTATCAATAACAAAATAATGGTATTGCAGCATGTGAAAGCTATAAATAGATAGAGAAACTAGTCACTCAACTGTAGTGTAAAGTATTCCGACCTCGAATACTTTATCCGCTTATTTCAGAACAAAACAAGCGACCCCAACTACGCAGGCATAGAATTCCAATAGTTTAGAATACCAGGTTTTATATATACCGTACTTTCTGTTAACAGAAAGCAAGCGGAAAATCAAATAGTCGGCAGAAATATTAAACCTTTGTAAACATAAAAATAAAGGTTTACCAAAAAATATTTTAGTTCATTTGTGTATTTTTCATTCAGCGTTATTAAATATTAATTCGTTTTCTTTTACAAAAAGCAATATTATAAAACAACTAGCTGACCCGGCGAACTTCGTACCGCCGTATTTACATTTCTGTCTCAGCTTCCCACAGGCAGTGTACAGTCGCAGACAAAAAAATGACTTTACCCGTTTTCTTTTATTTTTTCTTGTACACAAACCTTGTCCTAACAATAAAGAACACTTACAAAAAAAGAATTATTTAATTTGGTGCAGCCGATCGGAAGTTATGCGCTTACATACATTTCGGCGATTTATTTTTTAAATATATATATATGTACTTTAAGCTTCTTTTTTCGCATATGGCACTCTTTATTAAGAAAAAAAGACAATGGATTTACGAGACGCGATAGGAGCGGTATATTTGTACGACTACAGGAATTAGGTAACAAGGTAACATGACTTCACTTTTTACACGCTAAAATATTTAAAGAGAGAAGTTGGCATTGTCGGGTTCGGGGATGAGGTCGGCGAGGAGGGCCGCTCGCGTGAGAAATAGCTCCAAATAACTGGCGACTATCCGAGGGATTCCTGCCCCTATTTCCACGGGATCGCGTCAAAATGACAACAGATTTAGGGAAAGCGTCAAGCGAGGTGTGAAATGTATCCGAGCGCGCTACGCCTTATATGACATTCTTCACATCTTCTATAAATGTAAGCGACGAGCCGATTTCCTAATCTTCCCTTTTATTAAAAAGTTGTCGAGTTAAGAGTGATGCGCTGCTTTCTTGACACGTGTGAGTTTTCATACCTTATTTTTTCGGCTGTCGTGAAGTAAAAAAAGTATTTATTAGAATGTACAGACCCACTTAAAGTGTAGCCGACAATATGTCCTCGTAAAACGTATTCAGTGTGAAACGGGGCTGCAAAATCGCTGAAGATTTGCATTCATTCATTCTTCCGCTTGTCGAAAGCTTGACATCTGTTTGAATATGTGATTTCGTTCCCGCAAATAGAGATTTGTGTTTCCACACAATATGCGGGGCTTTTGCTTTTTTATTTAACCATAGTAAGATCAGTAAAATCTTAGTAATGAATTTAATTGATTTTATTTGAGTTATCATAAATTGTTTAATAATAACATTGTTTTTCGTGAAATAAGGAAAGTAACGAAAATAACTATGAGACCCTTAAGAGTGTCAGAGATAATATATTATGACCTATAAAATAAATGTTATATATTATTTATTTCAATATTTAAATAATAACTATTTTTTATTCACACTCATTTATATGACTGCCTCGTTGGTCTCGAGGTTGGCGTGTGCAACTGCTGATCATGAGGTCTCGGGTTCGATTCCCGGGTCGGACCAAATGTTTGTATGATCTACAAATATTTGTTTCGGAGTTTGGGTGTTTTCTACATATAATATGTATGTATTTAAAAAAAAAAGTATTTATGTAATAATATCAGTTGTCTAGTACCCATAACACAAGCTCTGCTTAGCTTGGGACTAGACGGCGTTGTGTGTTAGATGTCCGAAATATTTATTTATTTATTTATTATATAATTATCTACATAAATTCTCACACCTAAAATCTTATTTTACAAGTAGAGTCAGAGTGTTTTTCGAATTTGCAATCACTTTCTCGCAAGCTGTTACGTTACAGTGGTTTTAACCACAAATTACATTTTCCTGACCCCGTCACGACTAGCTCATAAAATCACCTACTCAACAAAGTTGTTCAAGATATCGCCTATTGATAAAGTCGAGGGTATACTCAGAATGTAATGAACACCGGCGTGCGACACTTGTAATTAGCTTTGTAACCGAAACCCGGCGAGCCCGATCGCACGGAACCCTAATTGAAAATTAGCAATGCTATTGTTACATCAAGCTGTCCGCTAATAAAGTTCTTTCCTTAAACTAGATTAGAAATGTATTGGATTTGCGGATCCAATTTTAAAAGTTTTTAAAGACTGGTTATCCGTTGAACAGAAAAAGGGGTAATCTTGGAGTTTAAAGTTTGATTCTCAATAACGGCCCATTAACTTTACAATTTTAATGCGTGTGTGTTGGAAATGAATTCCTTCAATTGCTTAAACGGTAAATATTTTGGAAAAAGTTGAGAATGTCTTGGAATGTTCTAGGAATAATAATGTTTTAGGAAGAAGACTGCATTAGATCAATGTGGTGGAATATAGTAAAACGCCTCGCCTAACAACCAGGCCCAATAAACCGCACCTGGACTTGATTTTGCGAAAATGTCTCTCTTCTTAATTGTATATGTATCTATAGGTATAAGAAAGAATTTTAATTGGATAGATACGTGAAAATTAACACCGAAAAGTATCAAACCGCATGTAATGGGCTCAGAGGTCGACCAACAATCGCATGCGATACCCGCGCGGGACCTTCGACCTCCGGCGGTCCTCTTCAATGGCCACAATCAAGCCTCTACCCTCATTTAAATATCAAAACAGCCTCTTTACGCGCGGTTAGCCAGCGCTGTATCTCCACCCGTGCTCACAACATAACACAAACAAATTAATTCGAATAATGAACCCTAATAAATAGGGATCTGTTTACCCCATAAAGAATAAATGTTATAATAATTGGGGCAAGAGGCTACAAATTTACAGTTTTGAATTCCAAATTTCTGTAGGGGTGAATTAATTTGGTGTGTATTTCAAGAACAATATTGTAATAATACAATGAAAAGTTTTGCGGCGTACCCCACGCGCTAATTTATTGAGTTTGATAGATTTCATCTACCTGTCCTGTGAGAAACAGTCGAAATATTTGATTTTGAATCCTTCACAACTTTGTAAATAGGTGGTCAATGAAATACATACATCGTATTTTAAAACATATAATAAATAAGTAGACGTATCATATAAACTTTGTACAAAGTAGAGGCGTGAAGATTATCCATGGGGGCGCGTGAACTGTGACTGCATGAAAATACAGTCTAAAATTGTTAACGGACTATAAAACTGCACAAAGGCTTTTCAATTAAAACTTTCAATAGCGTCCTGGCGCTAATTATGGCGCGGGCCAGGGACATCTATTACTATAAAATAAAGCGCAAACCGCGGCGGCGACAGAGCGACGCATCGCCGCTGTTCTGCCACCGCGCCGCGCCGACCCTAAGTGAATTCCGTTAATTAAACCATAAAAACTTCGATAAATTAAGATCCAGCCAATTCCCCTCTCTAATATAGTCGTGGGTCGAAAGATTTCAGATGCAAACGACATCGATACAGGCGGCCGGGCGGCCGGTGGGGAATGGCGACATAAATTGTGTCGTGTTTCACCACTCCACGTTTGTTTGTGGCTTCATTTAATTTTACTTATTGTACCGACCCGCAATAAAGCCAATCGCATTGTTACTTCATAAACTGAAAATAATAACGCTAATAACCATATTTGACTATTAATTCATTAACGATGTTAATCAAAGTACTTTCCTATAACTATATTTAAAATAAAATTTTGTTAGTAGACAGCTTCTGTCTACAGGACCGACTATGAAAATGTGGTATGTGACATGATGAAAACTTTTTTAATAGAATTAGACATGTGTAACAGATTTGACGATCTACAAATTGAACTAAATATTACATATTATGTTCTTTTCCTTCTTGTACAATATATAAAAATCTATCTATTACCTCCAGTTCATATCTAAATAATAATGGATTTCAAATTTACCACACAATATAACCTCAGTGAGCATTATCCATATTTTAATAAAACAGCAGGTATATTCATATCCCACACATTTCACACGACAGAGAAACTCCATACGATACTTAGGTACGGTAAAACAATCCAAGTGATAAGCGATAAGGCGCACCCAACAGCCAGTATGGAAATTTTCATTAGTGAAATTTGAGGTTAAGTGCCGTGTGTGTTTTAGGTAATTGGTCCGTGTATGCTCCGCACCCGCTAAAGCTTATACCCTTACAGTTTTTGTGTTGGTGTTCTATCAATTTTGCTTGAACGTTTTTGGGCTTTGGTAACTTCATTATGATGTGCAAATGAATACGTAATTTTGTTTCACTAACTAGTATATCATATAACCATTTTGTAACATGCGGTACCGAGCTTGTGAAAGATAAATAAAGCTTAAAGTTGCATTCCTGAAAGTCTACATTTCTCTACAAATTGGTGTTCTTAATATTAATATATTGCTTGAGAATACACGGTTCTACTGTCATTTCTTTTATACATTTCTCTTTGATGACATTTCGCAAATAAACAGACAGGTAAAACTGTTTCAAGATAAAGTTAAATATAAAAAAAAACATTTACTAAAGAGCTCAGTGCACTAAACAGTATTCGAGTGCAGTTGAAAAGCGTTCTCAAACAGAAGTTGTGCTGAAAGCAAATCCCGGTGAACATCTGTCGTGGAAAGCCAACATTTTCCACCAATAAAATCTTTTTCGAGAACATTCGGTCCTCTGCACAGTGCCAACAGGTGGCTTCTTTTATCAATTTGTATGTAATTGCCGTTTGCCTTTTTGTCGAGTTTGGTCACTCTTTATTGAGACGAGGCGTATGTTTAGTATCTTTGCAAAAGTGAGTGCCAGCATTTGAATTAAATTGTGTTGACAATTTGTTGATTAGAAGTAACCAGAAAAAGTAAATATTGACCGGTGTCTATATTTAGATACTATTCATAATACCAGGAATCTGTTGAAAAGTTCAATAAATGATTTATTTCCTTCATATAAATGCATTTCAACGTACTATACAAAGCGAAACATGTGTATTTTCGAACATAGTATACCAACAGACGTTGTACAAATATAAATACCGCTACAAAATATGTGAGCTTTGTCTGGCACACTACACCTACTCCTACAGCACACATTCAGCAAATACACGTCAAAATTTTCGGACACACAACACAGAAATGGCACTTCAAAGTAGTTCTACCATGTGTGAGTCGGAACACTTCAACGCGTGTAATGGCCACGTTTGCAGCTAAAAGCCACTGAGCTAGTGTCAATCAAACGGGCAAGCCACTTCGCTCCATTCCCTACTACACAGCGTTATCTGTCGAAAGTACGCGGACACATCGCTCTGTAATCCCATCGTATGCTACGCAACAGAATCGTCTAGTATCATAGGAATTTCGATATTACTCCATTCTCGCAAAGGTGATAGTGGCATGAAATAATTCACCACATGCCACAGTTATGTGGTGAGGCAAGTTTATTCCGACGCCCGAAGCGGACGCCGGGCGCAAGACGCGTCAAGATTTAAGTAGTTTACGCCAGGAAGTCC
This sequence comes from Diaphora mendica, assembly GCA_949125395.1. NCBI lineage: Eukaryota > Metazoa > Arthropoda > Insecta > Lepidoptera > Erebidae > Diaphora > Diaphora mendica. Next base: position 14,577,645 of record OX421326.1, read on the forward strand.
GATGCCGTCTTGTTTGGTCTGTGAAACTCGCTAACTCGATATTGCACGCTCACTTTATGCCCAAGTTTAATGTCACGCTACCACCGACTCGCGCCTTATATTCGCTGCGGGAAACATTTATTAGTTTTCTCCTTGGTGCAACAAGTCCAACTTTTGTGTTTCGGTGTTCTTCCTTTGGTTTTCAATAACTTCGTCATTGAACTGCTATAAAGCTCTTCAACACTAAAACTATGTTCGTGGAGTGAGTATATTTTCGTTAATATTGTTTCTCTGAGGGTAAACTTTCTAAGTTTTTTCTTGCAACCCTATTGTTTTATATAAATGTAAGATGAACTATATAGCTGCTTTCTCAATTCATAAAATGAGACTTTTAATGGGTAATAAAAGTAAAGTGCAACTATTAGTTACATTTCTCTTAATATGTTTACTATCATTTACAGACGCTAGGTTCAGAGAAAACGATGCCGCCGTTTAAAATATCAGCTGTCTTAAAGCGCTTCATCATTATAAAATATAACAATAATATGGCAGACAAGTGCTACATCACTTACCGGTTAATAAAAGTCTTCAAACAACAGGGCATTTTATGCGATCATTAGGGTATAAAAGCGAACAGCTCTATAAGGCAGTGCTCGGTGTAAACTGTGTAAAGCGATACAGTTAAATTGCGGCGGACGCAATCTGGGAACACGGCGTAAAAGAGGCATTAAGTGCCACAGACTGCTGCCGAGATGAGCGGCCCGTCTGTTGCGGTCTACGGGGCGGGAGACAGACTCGTTGAATTGTAATTGTAAGGGTATTTTCGATAATGTTCTTCTTATTACAAGTATATTTTGACATTTTCAATCTAAAAATATTTCAAAAATAGTTTCTATGTAAGGAAGCAACTATATCTGTTTAAATAAATTGCTCAGTCACTGTTTAGAAAAGTAGCGGAAATTGAAATAAATAAAAATAAAAGCGAGTAGTTGTCTCATAATAGATTAATGCTATTACGCGATTAACTATAACTTTTTTTTAATTGTTCTACGGAACTTTTATGTAGGCGGTGTCTTATACCAAATTAAGGAAAATTTCGGTTAGTTCGAATGTGCGTAGTGTCACAGTGTTGTTTTTCATTTTTGTTACTGTTATTAATTGGTGTAGTGGATGAGAGAATAACATAATACACTTAGATTTGAAACATTCACACATCACAGGCTTCCGCACAGAACACAATCCGTCGCACAGGTAAGCGGCTACATGTTTTCTTATATAGTTACTGCTCTACACTATCGGGGACAGTTTAGCATCACTTTACTGTACTTACAGCTCCGCAATATTGGGGACTGGAGGATTATTAGCTGCACTTTCAATCACATTTTTTTTTAAATTACTTTAGCGTTTTGTAAAAAACGATTAATTCTATTCCTCAGCATAATAAGAGTTAAAATAAAAATAAACGACGTATGTAGATGTTTTTAATTTTATGAGTTTGCAAGATAGACACACATATTCTCATACAAGTTGTTTTTAAAAAACATTCGACAGTACTAGAAAGTGTACTATAGATTTGCTTGAATCACTTGTACATCTAGTCCAAGAAAATATATCCTCGAATAGTACAAGTACTTGTGTCGTGTAGAAATATAAGCCACACCGATATCGAAGTCAATTGCAACAAAAAAATAGTCATCGGGTTCAAATTACAAATATATTGGTCTAAGACGCATTCAGTTATAATGCAGATGTGTGTTATAGACAGAAGTCGTTAAGCGCCAATAACATTATGATCCCATTCGGTGGCAGTATCATACAGCCCTCATGCTCGTAAGGGCAAGTGGGGATTTGGCAGATATTCACAAAGTTTCAAAGTAAACCTCACAGTGCATGAGATGAGCTTAGTTCACTATTTTGTATACTCGTTGTTTAGTCTGGCTGTGTTTTTAACTAACTTGAAATGAAATGCAAATTTGAACTATCGTGATAGTTTTGAGTATAATGGTATAGGTATACGGTTCAGTTTACTGTTGTTAAATGTTTTGGCTTTTAGAACTTATGAGTAAGGATACAAATATGTGTACTTAAGTGTTAACTTGCATCGTGATTGTCGACAGGGTTAAAAAGCGTAGCGTAATATTATATTAATGGCTACGCTTTCTTTTCATATCTAAGCTTTTAAAAGCAAACGGTCATAATGATTGTAATTGGTTGCCAATATACTTACGAGTATATGTATGTATTACAAAATGATAACTCGCATGGTACCAAAATAGGAAATTTTCTAATCCTGCTTTTAAAACCTGGAGTATATATACCTTTGTGATATATCCTTAAGAGCGCTTTACGTCAATATCATTTCAAATTCTCACGAACAGCTAATGAAACGTGCAAAGCACCAACCACGTTGTAAAAGCACGTGTTCAACTAAATAGAGAAAATAAACCGCTAACGTGAAGTCGACAACCTGCACTTGTCTTAACCTGAGAAATAAAACAGTACGTGATATCGCTTGTCTGTACATTTGCCGAGTGTTGCCAGACAAATATTTTTCCATTTGCACAATTCGACTTCCAACACAGACTCACCCTAAATCGAGTATAAACAACGTGTGCTTCTCCGGACACTTTTGTTTTGTTGGTTATTAGTGTTATTACAGTAAACGCGTACTTATTGGTAAATCACGTGTGTGAACAGAGACATTCGACGAGTTCAGATGTGCCATATAAAAATATGAAAGTAAATTTTTGTATGTTATATTAGCGGTGTTGTGAATGATCCACAAAAGCAGGTACATATCGATCAGCAAACTGCGAGGAGTAGCCAGGTGTCCCCCGTGCAAACACTTCACCCTCCGCGGACCCACTCGCGCGCCGCCCCGGGCTCTACATCAAAATGACGACGGAAATCCCATATTGCCTACATCGGGGACGGAAGCACGATTTTATAAGTTAAGGGATTTGTGTCAATATTGTACTAGGATAGGACGGACCCACCACGCGCTACAATACTTCGGTTACATCCGCGCGTATCCTCTCGCCTCGCGACGCCATTCAAAACTTTATTAATTTAAGACGACTCTATGTAATGTTAACAGAGTTTCGAACACATTTGTTAATCGTTCGCCGAGTTCCCGACGAATTGTTAAGTAAGTATTTTTGTTAGGGCCACTCGTTCAAAATTCGTAAGTGTTTCCTGATTTATGGAATACATTTAAATCGTTCACGCTTCAGGTCCCCGTTTGGAAAAATACGAAAATATAATCGCGGAGAGAAACTTTGACGGAAAGTTCACTGTTTGGATAGCTGCTGATACCAGTAGGCGTTCTATACTCATCGCATACAGACCTACGTCTTGTTACACATTGCAGCATGCTGCTTGAGACAATCGACTTTTTCATACATACAAAGAAAATCAGTTTGTCTTTACATTTTGTTTGTAATATATAACTATAAAAAGCGGCCAAGTGCGAGTTGGACTAGCCCATGAAGGGTTCCGTAGCAGCAAGTAACATAATATAAAAGTTCTTGTAGTTCGTTGTAACTTTGGTCGATGTTTTAACAATAGTGTATTTTTTTGCGGTTTACGATTTATGACGTATTAAAATAAAACTACTTACTAGATCTCGTTCAAACCAATTTTCGGTGGAAGTTTGCAGGGTAGTGTACATCATATATTTTTTTAGTTTCATCATTCTCTTATTTTAGAAGTTACAGGGGGAGGCGGGGGGACACGCATTTTGCCACTTTGGAAGAGTCTCTCGCGCAAACTATTCAGTTTAGAAAAAAATGATATTAGAAACCTCAATATAATTTTTGAAGACCTATACATAGATACCCCACCCAACACGTTTGGTGATTTTTTTTTGTTGAGTTTCAGTTCTAAGTACTAGTAAAGTGGCTGTGACATACGGACGGACAGACAGACAGACATGACGAATCTATAAGGGTTCCGTTTTTTGCCTTTGGCATGGAACCCCAGAAAATCTGTGTAATCTTTTGAAAGTATTTTTCTATAATTCAATTCACTATTGTTCAAAATATTTTTTTTTATTCCGTACAGAAGCTCCGGCTTGTAGAATATTTTTTATATTTGCTATTTACTTTTGCGTATAACACTTTTTGTAAATTTTATAAATAAACCTAGTACGACACATATAATGGTACATTTGTTTTTGTGTACAATTCTTTGCTGTAAAACTTAATTATTATTTATTACATATGATAACGTTATCATATAAGAATTACAATTTTGATCGTACACTACTGTAATTGATTTGCTTACAGAGTTGTTTTCATTCCATGTCGATATATATTAACTATGAAGGATTGCCATTAGCAATCAGGTACCTATTTTATGTATATTATTCTGTTAGCCTTCTACAAAACGACATAAATACATCTAATCAAAGAAGAAACTACGAAAATTACATTTAAATCCAAAGTTAATATGCCTACAATCTTTTATTCATATCTAAAACAAATTCGTGAAACGTACTCTTCCGTGTTTGCTCACTTGAGCACAACATGTTCATTAAAATCTTAATAACATCGCATCTCAATTACAGACTTGTACCTGAGCAAGGCTTGCGTTTACGTAATATTTAGTAGCGGTACAATCTGAAATGCGAACAGCTACGGTCGCGGTTAATTAAATATGTTAAAGGGTGTTCTTTAAGACAAAGAAAACGGGGTCGTGGCAACGGAGCCAAAGAAGGTTCCTGGCTGCGGCACAAGCACCTTTACCGACAGCCAACAAAAGCAGCGCACGTTGCCGCAGACTCCTTGTTTTATAGGTTTTCATGTATAATAAATAATTCTGACTGCGAACGTAATATTCATTACAATACGCTAACATGCATTAATCATGCATTATCATTCCAAGTGCAGGTCATTTATTTTTTACAAATTATCTATTTCTATTAAAGTAATTTCTGATGATAAGTTCCTATGTCCGCTTGAACACCTCGAGGTGTAGAAAAGACTGTCTTATTAGATAAATACAAAACTTTTCCTTAAAAAATATTTTCCAAAAAGATTTGCGTTTAATAAAGTAAACCGCAGTATCTAGAGGAGAAGAGCAAACAGTTTTAATTTTTTATAACATGTTATGTCTTTAAACTCTGTTCAATTTCTGTCACTTTGTATTGACAAACTAAAATTAGCGAAGTCTTAGAGTATCGATTTAATTTTATCACAAAAAAACACGAAATAATTTGTAGAACTTAATACGAACTTGAATGAAAACTCGAAGTGAACATTCGCTAGCTTTGATCGCCCTATATATCGTCTCGGGAAACGAAGTTAACTGGCAACCGCGACACACCGGGCTTCCTAAATTATTCTTCAAAAGATTTTATAATTTGTTCTCTCGTCTTGAGACTCCTTTTACCAGTAACGGGAACCGCAGGCACGAACACATGCGGTCCCGGATCCCTCGCAAGGACCTATTATAGGCCTACAAACACCCTCACCGGGTGTTTTATACGTCACACGACGTTCGCCTTTTGGTTGTCTAACATTACACTGTAAATGGTACTTTAACGTTGATCATTATGGTTCAAAATGCATTAATGTGTTCTCGCACATGTTTGAATGTATTCGCGCCGCGTGCTCCCTTTGGGTAATGTTACGTAATAGGTAAGAGGCTGTGATTTTGTCAAAGGTAAGAAAATTGGTTACGTTAGTGGGTAATCTCGGCTACCGAGATAAATGTGAATTATGTGTCTGTGAATTAAGCTGTGATATTTCGTATTGACGTGATGTAATTATTCATGTTTCAAACTTACTTATAATATGAATTTATGAATCTGCATTCAATTGGTGGGATGTTCTAACGCTTACAACAACTAAAAAAGGACTTTTAGTAAAATTTACTTTTATCCTTGTTCCTATCTAGATGCATGTATGAGCACCCTAAAAATTCGGTAATCAAAATATACTGAATAATCCAGTCAATCCAGCCAATAAGAGTTTTAAAGTAGTTTATACCACAAAAAGTCAATAAGCAAGAATATTAAAATCCAGTCACTAGAGAACTTATTTCCAACTTTTATTTGTTTTAAATAGATATAAAACGGAATTGTAACTCAAAACCTAGTACTTATTTAAATGTTCTCGCAATTATAAAATAAAGTTCTGTTTGAGTTTACTTTGCAATGAACATTATAATATGACAAGAGTTCTTCCTAAAACTACCAAATCTGTGATGGTCTAATTAGGTGTTTGTTATTTTCTGTGTAACACCGCAAACATATATGTTGGGCATGTTCAGTTAGCCTTGTTTATGTAATTATCGGCATCACCGGATAATAACTAGTTATGTTCTTCAAAGAACCCTAATTCTCATGAAAGATTAATTTGGAGAACTAGGAATGAGGGGTGTGAGGACAAAATTTGGGGTAAGTATAATATGTTCATCATGCCGTTGAAAAAATATTGCCATTAAATACGAGTTAATGAAGTAATTCGTATCTAACTGTTTAATGTTACGTATTTTTCTAGACTTAATAAAGGATTTCTTGCGTCATCTTAGTACATCAAATTTAAGAGGCAACTTGCGGCATTTAAACAAAAAAAAGCGGCCAAGTGCGAGTCGGACTCGCCCATGAAGGATTTCGCAGCAGCAAGTAACATGATACAATTTTTATTTTATTTTTATATTTATGTTGATTGAATAAAAGGTAAAATGCAGTTTACGATTTATGACGTATTAAAAAAAACTACTTATTAGATTTCGTTCAACCAATTTTCGGTGGAAGTTTGCATGGTAATGTACATCATATTTTTTTTTTAAATTTATCATTCTCTTATTTTAGAAGTTACAGGGGGGGGGGGGGCACACATTTTACCACTTTGGAAGTGTCTCTCGCGCAAAATATTCAGTTTAGAAGAAAATAATGTTAGAAACCTCAATATCATTTTTGAAGACCTATCTATGGATACCCCTATGGATACACGTATGGGTTGGATGAAAAAAGTTTTTTTGAGTTTCAGTTCCAAGTATGGGGACCCCCAAAATTAATTGTTTTTTTTTTCTATTTTTGTGTGAAAATCTCAATGCGGTTCACAGAATACATCTACCTACCAAGTTTCAACATTATAGGTCTTATAGTTTCGGAATAAAGTGGCTGTGACATACGGACGGACAGACAGACGGACAGACAGACAGACAGACATGACGAATCTATAAGAGTTCCGTTTTTTGCTTGGCACGGAACCCTAAAAAGCACTTCTTTTGCTATACAAGTAATCGTTTAGTAAGCCAAATGATTTACATTTATTCACAATAGATAAAACCAAAAGAAATTTGGCATTACTTATTTTGTATTAAGTCTGCCATAATACGAACTCGACTTGAATAATAAGAATTGTATCCTAACTAGAAATATACTAACCACACTAAATACACTTTTATATAATTTATAATATTTGCCATTTTATTGAGAAAAAGTGAAAAGTACAAACACTCACTAAATTTATTTCAAAGTAACTAAAACCTTTGCAAATTTGTTCTTAATAGAATTACGCATAAAAGCTTTCTGACAATACCAAAAAAAAAAGTTTTTTTATGGAATAACCACGGTGGTGATACTTCATTTCTCTAACGACATGCAAGGGCCCTCAAACGCACTTCGCTCGCGTGACCTAATTTGAGGGCACCTTATTTTGCTCACTTAATTTGCCTCATTCGTGTTTACTCTACGAATGAGGAACCTTTGGCGGGAAGATTTTTTATTTTTCTTCTGCGTAAACTTAATTGAGTTTGGCGAGGGGCGCAATGGTGCACCGCAGAGCCACCACCCAAAGTCGCGGAACGCTCCAACCTCTATAAACATTTATTGTCGTTCTACATCTTACTAACTTCACTTTTACAGAGTTTTATGTCCGAAAAATTTACGCGAGGAACGTTACTTTGCGGCCTTTATTGCGACGGTGGTATGCCGCGGGCACACTGGCGTAATTGAATGTAATTTGGTTAGCTTCTTTCGTTTACTGTTGTAGAATAAAATTTAACGTCTTATTTATTGTCACAAGCAACAATATCTGTGCACCGGGGCTTTCTTTTCTCACGTACAACTGTGCAATAAAACGGTTCTAATAAAGACGAAGCAATCACTACATATTTAAGTGAACTTTATCAAATAAAATGTAATGGACATTCTTGTGGCGATATTTATTTAGACAAGAAAATTTATCACCAATAAAAATGGATGCGAGGGTATAGTGAACGGCTCCCGAGCGGCGAATGAGTTTAATTAATTTGAACGAGACCTGTGCAAGTACGAACCCAATTCAATTAGTAGTTAAAAAATAAATAGCATATTGATTCGGGCGCGCAGACTTATTGAACCTCGGTACGCTGCACAGTTAATGGAATGCCCATATTATGCAGTCACTTTTGGCATAAACGCTGAAAATAAACGAAGATGAATCTGACAAGTTATTTTCATTTTTTTAATAAATCTGCTGTATGGTCAACGTAGAAAAAAAAACGAAGTATTCTGACACTAATTGATGGATTTTGTTGAGTACCTTTGGATTAATTATTCACTGAACACTTTTCCTATTATATTGACTTATAAAAACAAAAATAATGTACATTGAAACAGACAATGTGTGATTTGTTTCTTAAATTTGGATTCTAGTTGTCATGCATTAGTTACTAAATTACTATATTCGAAAATAGGCTATAATATATATACCCTGGGTCTTATAATAAAGTGTTAATTTCATAACGACATTTGATACTTATTTAAATGAGGCACATTAAAAGTACAAATAATAATGTGTAATGATAAAGAAAAGTTTGTTTAATGTTTTGGTATACATGAGGTGTATTAAAAAGTGAATAATCGATAAGTTATTATCTAGGGGCGTACGTCAAGTCATGACACTCAGTAATAAGGCTTTTAAAATGCGCCATTCGTTATGAAAATGTAAACGAATGTCGAATATTTATTTGCTCGTTAAAAATAATCGAATTATACCCTACTTCCTTACGATGATGTGTTTATCGACAGGGATCATGCCGTATAGGGAAGTAATTCGATTTTTACACTGTTATACACGTAATTAATTATCATTTTTGGCGTCTCTTTTTGCAGGTACGATACTGTGTGTTTTGTTTTGTAAATTTTTGAAGTGAAACTTCTTTAGCCGCGTTGAGCACTTTTTGGTAGGAGAAAATATGAGTTCGCGTCACCGCATCACCGAGATGCTCACGTCACAAAACTTCTTTGGCCGCGTTGAGCTCTTTTTGGTAGGGGAACATCTTATGAGTTCTCTAAATCTTGAGAGCTTTAAATATAATCATGCTAATGTTATATGGGATCATAATTATTGTACCTATGTAAAGGTATATTATATATGTTTTAGCCTTCAGTTATTAGCCACACATTCTAAAGATAAGGAAAACTGTCTCTGTCTTGCCTACACATATAACTTTCATGCATATCATTAGTAAAACATCAATGTATTTTACACAAATCTACGAACGAACTAGCGAACAACTGACTGTGAACCAGTGCCCCTACGTAATTAGTCTATTAATAATGATATACCAACTAGATGTATGACAGACTGAAGGCTCACTAATGAAGCGTTTAATTTCGGTGCAACATTGTGCATTTGTACATCGGAATGTGTGGTAACCGCATTACTATGCATCATCCGCTTCACGTATTTGGGTTATCGATATGTATACGTTTTGGACGTTACTAATTAATTAGAGGTATTTTATGCGGTTTATCACTACATAGTATAAAACAAAGTCGCTTTCTCTGTCCCTATGTCCCTTTGTGTGCTTAAATCTTTAAAACTACGCAACGGATTTTGATACGGATTCCTTTAATAGATAGAGTGATTCAAGAGGAAGGTTTTTATGTATAATAAATGCATAATATAGCCTGGAAACACTGTTAATTTTCGAGGTTTCTAATGTGCTGTAGCAAATAAACACATTTTTTTGCGCTTACATTACAAACGCTGGTTGCACCCTACGAGATAGATCAAAATAATGTACTACAGTATTGTACACCTTAAAAAGTACTACAAAAAAGTCTGTGACGGTATATGTCTATCTCTTAGGGATAACCCACAACAACCATTTTTTATTCCTTTCTTTTTACGAGAAATAATGGCTTATTTACGAAGTGATTTTAAGCAATACGGAATGAATCCTTATACAATTAAGTAAATTAAATACATTGTGCATTTAATATAGATCAAAATGGCCCTTTACAGTATCTAATTTAAATGAATATATTCGAAGATATTACAGATTTAAAATGGACGAATCGTGTCGTCGGCGGGGGCATCTGAAATCCACCCGTGCGAAGCCGGGGCGGGTCGCTAGTAGATTTCTAAGTTTAATTTGTTATGTAAAACTTAACGTAAAATACATACTTGTAACAAACATTATTTAAATGACAAGACGGATACAATTTATTGATATGGCTTAAAAAATATTTCATTCTATTAGCAAGGGTAAGACCTCGATAAGGTAGCAGGACAATCCATTCATTGTCCTTAGATTTTTCTTCCCCTTGTTCGTCCAACTTTACAACTATAAGACCGGAATCCATAAACAAACAGACAAAGGCTCATATTGCAAAAGACATTTTTTTGAGTAGCAACGTGAACGTCACGTAGCTAGCTGCCATATTTCGTTGCGTCATTATTTCGCCTTACGCTTTGACTCTTCACTGTGGGGTTTTACTTCAAGGGCCCGTCGTCATGACAACGGCAGCTTGACGGATTTGTTGGAAAATTCGGCGCACAGCATACAGATTATTCCGTATTTTAATGTAGGGAACACGCTCCAGGCATTCGGTCGGCACGCGAAACTTGTTCACTAGGTAAATAGTTAAAGTTTGTGTTCTGTTGTTGCTACAATATTACGTTATAAAGTCATTTTCGTGTAATGTCAGCGGAGGAGTTTGCAACTTGATTTAGAGGGTTAAGTCTAGCGCCTAGACTATGCACACGTTATATGCCTGTCATTCTGTGTGCAGAGTAATTAGTTAAGTACCAACTTACGTTGAATAACTTGCGTATAACATTAACACAGGGGATGTTCAAAGTATTTTACTATAGTAATTTAGCCATTTTTAATATATATTTTCAACCTCCTTTCTAAGGAGAGTCTTGTGTCTAGTAGAGTACTATAAAAGGCTCTTGATGGTGATGTTAACTTCAGAGCTCGGTGAGTGAGTGATGAGTAGGGGTGACCAATGTGTGAGATATAAATAAAATTTGTAACCTCTCAAACTGTAATTGTCATTGTAAGACATCGGATTATATGCATTTGCATGTTTGCATATGCAAATGCATATGATTCTATTTTTTTTGGCGTTATTGCATATTTTGGTACTTTTTCATTGACAGTGCTTATTTTAGTAGTTATACGTGTTAGGCGTGTTGTATTTATGTTTATAATTGTTGGAAAATTATCTCAAGAGCCCTCTACTCCCCATTTGGTTGCTTGGAAGGTCCTAGAAAAAACAAACCATTCAACTACCGCCCGGTTCATGAATGATTCCATCAGAACACTATTTCCCGATTGGTTTATAGACGAGAAAATATGTGTTTTTGTTTCTGACGGTGCGCTTTATATGATGAAAGAGCTGGTCTAACTCTGAAAGTATTCTACCCAAAATTGCTTCACATCACCTGTCTAGCCCACGGATTACATCGAGTTGCGGAAGAGATCAGAAACGAGTTCGGGATAGTCAATAAATTGATTTCTTCTACAAAAAAAGTGTTTTTAAGCACCAAACGTAGCATTACCCCCAGAACCAACATTACCACGATGGGAACCAATATAATTTTTTTATTGTGCTTATTTTGTGCATATTTCGCCTTATTTTAGTGCATATTTGCATGCATATTTCGGCATTTTGATAGTGCATATAATCCGATGTCTAGTCATTGTAAATAAGTGACTTAAAAATAAAATTCAAAATTCCTTTAACTGTTTGCAGTAATTTCTATACCCGGATCCTAAATTTTATCTGTCAAGATTAGATTGGACACCCTCGACTGTTGGAGTCATTTAACTTAAAATACTTCGTCATCATCATCGCAGTCCACTGCTGGACATAGGCCTCTCCAATCGCACATCGAACTAAGAGTAGTTCGAACTACACTTAGTTCGAGGATCAATCCTCGGCTTGTTGCATCCAGCTTCTGCCAGCTATCTTGTGCAAATCATCACTCCACCTGGCCTGTTGACTGTTGACGGCCTACACTACGTGTACCAGAACTGATAACCATTGGGGTAAATTTGTTCTTGAGTACTTAATTAGCAGAAATAACAATATAAATAGTCTTGTGTATAGGGTAGACTGGGATCTTGAGTCTCGTATACTTGGGTGCTTATTAAACTTTATATTTGTAAAAAAAATAGTAAGAATATTAATTGAGTATAAAAATACTAAACTATGACATAATAGTCTGTTAGATCAAAAAGGAAAACAAACGCATCGTAACCTCCTAATACTCTATAATTAATACAAAGAGCAATTCCGTAGGATCTCCCTCACGTTTAAATAAACAAAGAAGTCACTAATAAAACATTTAACCTGAGAAAGAAAGAAGACCAAAAAAGGCACAATTAATTCCATAGCGGCCACAACAGTTGCAATATGTGAAGCCATTAATTTAATTCAGTGTACGTGCGGCCCCGAGACACGGTTTTAACCTTAATTGAGATTTAAGAACATCTGGGGGTGGGACGTTTTTGTGTTTGGATGCAGCCTCGGGCAAGACGCTCCCTCGCCGCTCGCCTCTCGCCTCCATTCCGTAAGCCTCCGTAAGAAATGTACTGCCAAGGTAAGCTTCGTGTATAGGTATCCGTTGTGCCTTTTATAATTCAGTTGTTTGCGCACCGCTGCGCACTTTTAGCTCGCCTAATTAAATGTTAAGTGACTTATCGTGACTACGCAGCCTTAGATGAAAATAAATTGACTTTTTCCTGATCAGATATTCGTACTACAGAACTATTCTACATTTATGCAAACGTAATTATTTATCAAGCATTTTAGAGCTTTATGATTAAGTACCAAGGTTGTTATTATAACACCCAGGGACTCGCACTAACTTCGCATGAGTACAATTTACACGTGTGCGATTTTGAATAGCTCTCGGAGGTAGTGTAAGTACCTGTTGGTTAAAACAATTTTCAAGATGGAATCCGTTGATCCAAACTACTTAATAAATTTATATATTAAAATAAAATAACACAACGCAGCGGTTACCTAGCCGCTTCCTCCTGTGTTCAGTTTTGAGGGTTCATTTCCCACATCGGTCAAAATTCATGTGATGCTCAAATTGTTGTTCTGAATCTGGGTGTTCCTTATGTCCCATTCATAAATGATTGTATAGTTCCTGCTATTTATGATAATATTCCTAGTGCGAAATTTGTCTCGAAAAATATATTCGATAGTAAACATGTAATTTGACTGTAGTACAGACCTTTTCAACCATATCATTTCAATTGTTTTAAGGCTAACATAATGTTTTAAGCATACCCAGTTTATGGTATACTGTTTGAGTACAGGACTCGTTTGCATGATCCCAAATAATTGTAAATATTACTCAACTTCACTAAAAATCGTGGTTCTTAATGGCAGTGAAAAATCTTTGAACTTTTTATTTATTTTTATAGAGTTACAGTATTAACAATTCTTAGCATTGTTAGCTCAATTATTTTTCTCTATAAAGACCAGATTTACCAGAGTATTTTTGTTGTTTGGATAGAGAGGAGTAGACTTTAAGTTGTAAAACGTTAGAGTTCCAACTAGAACTATCTTGATGATACCTACAACAAAAATATGTTCCAGTTCAGTAATGTTTGTTTTACATACGTTTGACTCTACAGTAACAATTGTTTTCACGATGTTTTTGTAGTTTTGAATTGCTTCCAAATCTTCGAAAACGTTCACCTTATAATTAACGGAATAAATTTTAATTACATCTAATGCCGCAATACCCACTTTAAAGAATTTTGTAAAATAAACCTAATATTTTATTCTCAAAGCAAATATATGTTCAAGGCGCTTAATATCTTTACAACTTCATACAAAATTCGTTGTATCTAATTCGAGGCTTATCTTGCCATCTGTAATCTCGCCCTCGTTGCTTACTACCAAGGAGATACCTCAAATACCTCCTGTTTCCCCTCTCTCGCCCCGATCGTCACCCCTTGTTACCCTCTGGCACCCTCAGCCCTTGAGTTCTTAGTTGAAGTTCATAATACCCTATTAGTGGTACACACCGCTGACAAACATAGTGTATTTAGTTGACTTCATGTCCGTTATCGATTGAATTTATCGATTCTATTGATATGTACATATATATCTGTATCCAAGGCATTTTCGGACTACTGTTTATTCATGTTCATAACATTGGAAGTTTGTGGAAAATTGAGATGGTTATCTGTTCTATACGGAACGCACCAAGCTAATATAAATTTAATAGGGAATGACAGAAAGTATGATAAAAAAATGTGTATGAAAACGTTGTTTTTTTTTGGCGTATCTGTCTATTTGGTGATAGATTAAGAATAAGGAGTGTCAGCACTCCTATTTATTCCATGGGTGTTCTTAAGGCTAAGAGAGCAAATTACACAGGGCAACATCACTGCAAAGAGCAGGTAAACTTGTAACAAACCCTATACCAACCCGTCTCAAAACCTCCTTTCTCCATAGAGGCCTATTTCCAGCAGTGAACAGAGGCTATCGATGATGATGATTAATAACCATTTTTCGGTCTTAAATATGATATTAAATAAAAATATGTTGACAAGCGATTGTTTTTGCATCAACCGTATCCGTTTAAATTTAGGAAACGACAAAACAATTTGCGGTTTCCTAAACTTAAACTCAACAAGAAAAAGTTTAATAAACTATAACCCGACTGCGTAAAAACTTGAAAGAAATTAAATAGCACACTCGGGGCATCATAAATAAATAAATAATACGTTCTATGTACGTTTTGCACACGACTTAATTTATTTCTTAAAAATAAAACAGAGTACAACCGTAGTACAAGTATAAATAGGTAAGTAATATCTCCCTCAGGGACCGAGTTCACTGGAGCGACTAATAAATCTGTTGACAATCTTTAATTCGTCCGCATCGTCAGAACGCCATCTCTTCATAAAAATGAAATCTCCTTAAGAACACCCCTCTTTTATACATTGTTTAATGTAGATACTTCGTACTGACAGATATAAGGAATAAATTATAACTTCACGAATTTTCCTAACCATATAACCTAAGCTACTAAGAGAACCGAACTGTACTAATCTTAATAAATAGGTAAGTAATGAGTTAACTATTAAAGTACTTTCAGTGGGAACGGATTTCCTAATAAAACATATGTAGGAAGTTATTCGACAATCATTTAATGTTATCATCACATTCAAGCTACTAATAATTAATTTTTGGATACCGAAAATCCATGTCTGGAAGAGATCGCCGTGAGCGATAAGTCCGCGTTTTTTTACGTGTGGAAACCTCACGGGCCGTCACCTCACTGGGGTTTGCGGCGGGGCGGTGTGTCGAAATCGAACCGACTAAAACCACACGGTGTGCAACTCTGCGCCTGAGAAGGGAGGGATCCGGGAACTGCTGTTATTAACACGTCTGGACCAGCGATAAGACCGTTTATTGTAACATTTGCATATTTTGTAACTCATCCTTTGTTTTTTTTGTAATTTTGCATGTATACAATAAAGATATAAATAAATAAATAACTAGTTTGGTCGATGTGCCTAAATCAGCTCAACGAGATACAAATACCATGTAACATAAACCGTTTTGGATAGTGTAAGTGTAGGGTAGCAAATAATTTTCCTAGAGAAAAAGGAAAATCCTGAAAAAAAGCTGCTTTCGTTGAATAGGCAAAGCCAAAACTGAGTACATAGTTCAATGTGGACATTAGCTACATGAAGTGAATGGTTCAAACTATCTGTTAAAACGGCAACTAAGCCAGTAATGCCGAATAAAACGCAGGCTGCAGTAAAATACACGTGTTGCAGTGACGAGCGCTCGTTCACGACCTGCCGCGTCCGGTCGTCGCACGTAAATTGTAGCCTGTGCCTATTGAGGGTAGATGTACAAAACCCAAATTACTGCTAAATGGGACACTGTAATTTGTCCATTGCTTGTGAAGCTCCACTAAGAGAAATTGCTAGCTGCGTTATGTGGGTCACATCTCAGGTCGTTACGACCTACGCTAGTATTTACTTGATCCTAATTAAGACGTGTTTTTGTGCTAGAAATATCTCTACACAACGTAAGATGGGTAATTCTTAATTAACTACTTTGATTTTATAGTAATAATGGGCAATAAAGATTTTCTTTCAAGCTATATAAACAATATTATCAAAATCATTTAAAAAAATACCTAGTATGAATGCAAACAATTTATATTTTATTGTTTTTATAAAGCCAGTCTATGCTGCATCTATAATGCTCTAGTAATTGACTATCACCAAGCTACGTATTTCGTCAGTACAAAACTTTCTTAAAATAAATAAGCACTTGGAAACAAGTAATATTAGTTTTAATAGATATAAACGCTAAATCACAAAGGGTATAGCGACCATTAGTCGGGATCTAGGAGCTTAGTTAGCGATACAATGGGGCTTACGGACTTACGTGAAACTCTGTCGATGAACATTCACCTTTCATGGTTTGACTATTAGTCTGAACAGTAGCATGGACTCGAATAAAATTGTAGTAGTGCTTTTATTTGAACAATACATAAAGCCCATCTATATATACTTATATTAAAAATGTAACAGGTCCAATTCTGTAGGTACATTAAAGTTATTTTGAAATTTTGTTTTTGGAGGGCTCTCTATACTGAATCGATACTGAAGCCAAAACTGTAATTTTTTTCATTTTTGTCTGTTTGTCCGTCTGTCTGTCTGTATCTTGACCGCGCATCACGCTGAAACTACTGAATGGATTCAAATGAAACTTGGCATGATTTGAGTTCATACTACGAGGTAGGACATGGGATACTTTTTATCCCGGAATTCAGCACGGTTTCTTGGAGAGAGGGGATGAAAGTCAAAATACGTACTTAGTTGTAATTCAATAACACATAGTCCGATTTATTTCATTCTTTTTTTGCTAGAAAGAAAAAAAGATAACGGGAAAAGTTTTTTTTGTCTGCGACTGTACACTGCCTGTGGGAAGCTGAGACATATATGTAAATATGGCGGTACGAAGTTCGTCGGGTCAGCTAGTCTTTAATAAAATGGTTGGTACATAGCCGAAATGACAAGGTTTGTTGAAAAAAAATTGTTGGATATTTACAAACAACTGTTTATATTTTAAGGCTTAATGTTATTAAAAGAAGCTTAGATATGTTAATCTATCACTATCTCAGTTCCTAAAATAAAAATAGGAAAAAAAAGAACGTACTAGCGATTCAAAAAGTGAAATAAAAAGAAAATTCTTCAAAAATACACTATATCGGATTAAAATGATTTATATTTCTGTATTGATTACTACATTATTTGAGGCTTAATGTATCCCTAAAACGTTACGTTACGTCCAGCTGAGAGTGTAGAAATGACACGATTGAAAATAAATCAAACAAAAACGTGACGGTAAATCAAACAACTAACTTTCAATTCACTTTGCCCAATGTCAGCACTTAAACGCTAAGCATGCAATTTTAGTAAATTTAATAATTTAACAGCCCCATCCTCAGGGATGCCCGCGGAAACCAAATAATGTCTTAAAATGTGAAAGTTTTTTGAGCAAGAGCATAGGAGCGAGTCCCGGCAGACACGCGAGACCGCCAAACTGTTGAGAGTGCAACTAGTTTCGTAGGAAGTTATTCCGTGGTATGCCATCCCTCGAGTTCCAATAAACAAAGCACAGAGTATTGTAGAAAATCAGATACTTCTCATCATATTTTTTTAAAGATGTAATAGTTCTCGTGTTCATATACTTGGATTCACAAAAATATTTTATTATTATTAATATTAAAGTTGACAATCGTGTTATGCATTTAATATAATTTTGCGTGAATCCGTGCTAATGAAATAGAAAAAATGTTGTAAGAAACCTGCAACAAATCCTAAGTACCCGATTACCCTTCAAAGAGTCTTAGTACCAGTATGTTTGAAAAATTCAGTTAGTTTACAGAAAAATGCTGCTATGTCATACAATTAACATGATAAGCAGAAAAAATTGAGCTCTTAGGTAGAGTAAGAACGAATAAGTTACACTAAAGTGTGATAACCTCTGCGTTTTACAGAAAATCACTATCTTAAATACTTAAAAAATAAATATCGAAGCCTGAACTCCTATTTAGAGTGATATGGGAGATTAATTCACAAGAGTAACCTACTCTATGTTACTCTCCATGAGTGTAACAAACATCAATCAAGTATTAGCAGGACTGCTTTGTGCTTCTAATTTAGTCAGTGGTGCTTAAAGAAGTACCTTAATAGAGCTAGGAGTAAATACTATAATCAAGATTTGAACCATGAGCATGACACACCTAACATACCGTCGCTGTTTCAACACGAAATTTCACAGTCAAGAATATTTATAACCCTTATCATGGTAATCCTATATTGTGTGTAATGGATAATGCCGAGTGTTATGACTCACATTCATTCATTTATTACTTGCCTATTACAGCTAACCGCTGGACAAAGGCCTTTCCCGGAGGGATACGTGTGACACGCGCATTTACAACATTACTTTTTACAACAGCATGTGGAAAACTTGCCTTGTAATTATTCCTGAAGTATTCAGAGCAAAAACCATTTTAATATCAACAGGAGAGTCTATATCATGCAATAAAGGAAAAAAATAAAGCAAATATGTCATGAAACGTGCAATGAAGTGAAGAATTAACCAGGTGAAAATAAAATATTATCTTGCATACTTTTGAGAGTCGTACGAGATTTTCAAGGAGCATGAACGTTTGACTCCGCTGACTTCATTCAATTTTTAAAAAGAGAAGCGTCAGATAGATATCAGAAATGTATGGAGAAATCAGGCTTCAGTACAAACAGTCATGCCCCATAAATAAATAATGTTAAAATTGCATAGATGTGTTGTTAAATAAACGAAATGTTTCACACTCCTCAATTAATATAACCGCTTGTGGAATTCTAAATTGGGAGTTCACAGTCATAGAGATAAAATAAATCCGTCCAACTAAATATCTGCAAACATAAACAAGCAAAATTTCAAATTTTAAATACACGACATTTAATATTAACAGTGAAAACTCGAGGAAGTAAGCGAACAACTATACCATCTCGCTGAATATTAAATTCGAAAACAAATATGGCTGAGTTTGCATTGCTCTGTGCTCGCATGTCTGAGCTCATGTGGGCTGACGTATTTATTATTTATTTGGGAATTCTCGGGACGACCGGCAGTGTACAGTCAGAATTATGGAAAAATAACTCATCTCCGACGACATATTGACTTCGCCTACAGACGGGGAAATAGAGGTACGCATCCTTTCGGGAATTGCACCGATAGATCGAGCAGCCGTTGTTTGGTGTTTCTACGTTTTAGTATATTACCGGTATTACATATGCTGCCATTCGAAAGTGAAGTTGTTCCATATGTAAGTGACATATAGAGAAATATACTATCAATATTAGGAGTAATAAAGAATTCTAGTATTTAGAACTATATTAACTTATTAAAGTATTGTCCACAAAATGTTTTCATCGTATTTAACTTAAAAAATTAAAGATTACAATTGTTAAAATTGTGAAAAAAGTTCTAATTAAATGCTGGCAATGTAATTTAAGGCCAGGATAGTTGACGTTCCTTGGAGGAAACCTTCGTTTAGCAGTGGACGGCGATCTTGTTTAATGAGCTTGAAAATAATGAACTATCCATGATAATTTAAGTATAAAATTGAAAAGCAATGACTGTCTTATTTAGTATTTGTTCTATCAATATGTAATCGCTTAATACCGGGTAACCCGTATACATGCTGTCCTAGTAACATGAAATTGTATCAAACTAATTATTCACAAGAATATATTAAATCACAGATCTCTTTACCTCAAATCATACCCTGTAAAGAATATAGTAGAGACACATTATAATTATGATTATAGCCTTACGACTACTACTGCTATATAATTTAACAGAAAATATAGCTTTACATTGAATTTAACTGCCACACGTGAGTTCGTATTGTATCGTGTTTGTCAAAAAACCAATCAGAACAACAAAAGCACAGACAAAGCCACAGTTTATGATCGTTCCATAAGAAAGGCTACTTTAAACGAAACGCAGATTTCAATAACAGACGAGTTCATTGAATAGCGTTACCTCATAACATTTTTATTGTACAATAAGAGTTTTTCCGCCGACAGGGGAGCGTAAACGGTCCGATATTGCTTATATCGAAAGATTAGGGTGCTGTTATATAAACGACAAATGAGCGAGCGTATCGAAATAAGAATCCGACAATTTCTTTTTACTTATGTTTGAGAGTTTTAAATATTATGTGTACTTGGTACCTTAAAAACCAATTGCTTTTTTTTTTAGTCTAGGTATTTTACCTGCGCGATGACGAATTACTACTATTATTGAGTACGACTTTATTAATAAACATAGAATAAATGTTGCCATCAGTATTTCGAAGTAAATCTATATAAATCATAACTTAAAAGGAACAGCTCCTTCGGTACATAACCGATTGACTAGTGAAAGTACGACCGCAACCGCGACCCACCTTAGTTGGAAATTGTGATTATTGAGTTCCGCCATGGAATGTTTTTGTATCTGCATCAATATATTGAGATGATAAACTCATATGAGCTCATTACCAATATTGAGTTATGAGATACCGGGAAATAAGTGAGTGAGATTGCGATAGAAATACTTAAGTAAATAAACAGTTACTGTAAATGGTTTTGTTAAGAGCTTACTTGTATTATTTCAAATGAAATCTCTGTAACTACTTAGTATTTTTTGTCAAACCAAGCATTCAAAATTTATATTATAAGACTAATATCAGCAATTTTATCTTGGACTATAGTTTTATGGACTTTAAAATCGTTCCGATAGCATGATCATTATTCATCCCTACTTCAGAAGAGAGACTCATCCATACATGCCATTAAAAATGAACGACTCACTAACTGCATGTGTAAAACCATTCAAAAACTATCAAAAAACTTTAATCTGACAAACAACTCATTAACCATTTAAGCTTAATTCCGTCTACAAAATGTCCGTAAAAACGCACTCTAAAATGGGGAATAAAGTTTTATTCTTAAGATTAGAAGAGCGGGGACGATACCGTGCAGTAAACTTGAGATAAACACAGTCTGAGGCGCGCAGACAGCCTGTAAACTATTTTCCATGTCAGCGAAAGTGCGCGTTTATGAACAGCAAGTTTATGATTCAGGGGACCGCGGTGTCATAAAGCTGTACAGTCCCGTACAGCCGGCTCCAGGTGATAAAGTGAAGCTTGCGGTTAGTAAATTCAAGCTGCATTTTAACGAGTGCTTTTTGAATTATTTCACGGTTTTTAAGCAGGAGGCGTGAGTGCAGATTGGCGCGTTTAATGCTTACATCAAGTGGATTGTTAAGTGTTGCCTTTGCTTTTGCAAGGACTTTTAGCTGAGATATTATTGCAATGGTTTTATTCTTTTGTGTATATATTTGTCATAATGTTAATACAAAACCTTTTAAAAAGGTTCGCTTGCGTTTTTAACCGACTTCCAAAAAGGAGGAGGTTCTATGTTCCACTGTATGTATATATTTTTATTACGGCGCGGACGGCCAGAAGTCTAAGGATCTTTCACACAAATGCTGTAGAAAGTAATTTTACTACTTATAATAAACAGTTCAGCAGTAGTTTGACACATAATCAAAATTTCATGTATAGGGTACTCAATCAACCTTACCTATATTGAATGTGCTTAATCCTCGTGTATCAATAATATAGCATCTTTTACCAATTCAGGAAAACTGTGTTAATTTTACGGTTGACAACAAGGTTACAAATTATAATACTAGTTTGTAGTGTTTTGTTCACTTTTGCTCGTACACGCTCAGCTATATAGAGCACTGGCTTCCCACCGGCAGACGATTTCCGCTCGCTGGACTCCATTTCCGATTTCCTCCGATTGCCCGCTCTGTTTTGTATAACGTTGAATATGTCGCTGTGATATTTGTATACTACTTCTGTCGGGGATTGTATCATTAAAAGAAACTATATTTTTTAATTCGATTCTTATTTTACCCCCATAATTCTTAAGCTAATTGACAACGATATTTTCATAACGTGTTTCTTGAAATCGCATATGCGTTTCTTATAATTTTTAGCGTAAAAACTAAAGAAATATGAACCTATTTTTGTAATTTAGAGAGACTATTCCGCTGGATTCTGACTTTAAAAATATTTGTAATGATATCAGGTCTATATGCTTTGTGTACAGGCTAGAGCCATTTTATTCTCTATCGCTCGAAGAGCAGATTAAATATATTTATCTTAACATCATCAATTTTTATTTCTGCTCTAAATTGTGTTAAGTCAGAAACGTTCGTTTTATTTCTTATGTCCTCCAAAGCAAAGAAAAACTCGCTAACTATCACTTATTCATTTAAATAAGATTCCTGTTAGAAAATTGTAAGACTTAATGCGGTTAAGAACTACATACTTTTCATAATGTTAACTTACAATATAACAGGTTCAACTTGACAACATAACCTACACAAAAGAACCCCACAATAATAATAAAAACGTCAATGCAACTTGTAACATGAAACTCAGCCACCGCAGTTAGGGCCGAGAGGCTGAAGGGTCCCAAAATATTGCAGCGAGATACATGTCGAAACTGATATCATGGCTGTTGACTTTGTTTTGAAGTAGTTCTCTCATATTGTGTAAGACCCCGACATAGTTCTTTACCCACCCCACTTGAAAAAATGAATGACCCGAAATACTACTCACATTCTTGCGAAGTAAACATCAGTTTAGCCCTACGTTCATTATATTTTAGGGCAAGTAATTGGGTACGTCCTATTATTGAGAGGCACTTGTTTTATTATTATATTTGACCTCGAGTGTAACCCTTGCAAGTCAGAGGCATTTGTATGGAATTATTTTCTTATATAAGATGTGTCACTTTGTTTTTGAAATTTCCTTGCACACACATCAGTACAGAAAGTGATTTTGAGTATGTTAAACTAAAGATATGATAGAAAAAGTGACATAATTTCGTATAAAAGTAGATAGTATTTCTTATAGTAGGTATAATGTGAAGATAAACCCGTTAGAAAAATCACTTAGTGGGGTAAGTGACTTTTTCTAAAAGATTTTTCGTTGTAAAATTAACTTGAACTAAAAAAAAATCAATGTATGTTTTAAGTTTGCTTTGACGTAAAAAATGTATTTTATTTTTATTCTTACTAAAACCGAAGTACAGTCAAAATAAGTTTGAGCTATAACATGAAGGTGCAGGAAGCTATATTCCTGCTAATATTATAAATACGAAAGTAACTCTGCCTATCTGTTACGCTAACATGGCAACGCTTACCTGCACCGATTTCAATGAAATTTGGCATGGACATACTTTGATTCTTGAGGAAGCGGTTCCTACTATTACATTTTGGCTTGGCACCGACTTCAAACCTATGAATATGTAGCACATACAAATAATAGTGTTTCATCAATATTAAAGGTTTGCATATGAGGTGTATTTCATTAAATCTTTATTAAGTTATTTTATACTTTTTAGTTTTTGAAGTCGGTTTTTTAAACGAAGTTTTTTTTTAATTTTTCGCTTTTTAGTCTTTCTCAAGTCTCTCATCATCATTTCACCTAAATAACTTGAAAGAATACGACTAAAGGTAACATACATACACATGACATTTAAAGATTTATCTTCCAACTCCTAACCGTTAAGGAGTTTTATCTTCCATCATCAGCTCATCATCATGAACTGATGACTATCAAATGTAAATACGGTAATAGCTTTAGAAAATATATGAAAAACATAGTACGTGCCTAACAAATTTGAGGGTTTCCTTCGATTTCCTTGGGATCCTATCATCAGATACTGATAAGGTGGCAATGGGACCACATGGGGAGCATACCCTTTCGAATATTAAAATAATTTCCAAAATCGATCCACAATTGACGGAGTAATCAGTGTACACACATTTAAAAAAAATATAAAAAAACGATGAAATTGAGACCCTCCTCCTTTTGGAAGTCGGTTAAAAATGAATATCCCACATTTTAATTTCATTATCCTTTCATTTAAAACATAACAGATAAACATAACGGTAGATAGATAGATTCCACGATTCCGGGTAGAAACTCTAGAAAATTACAATAAAGCAAAAATCCATGTGTCACGTACAAATAAGCTAAAACAACATGAATATCAAAATCTGTTGGACATTCCCTGAAAAAGTTTTAATTTATTTATTGCTTTACCTCGTATGAATATTCCGTTTCCTTTGCTTGTATTATAATGAACTTTGTGTCAATATTAAACCCACAAAAATAACAGGAGTGAATATAAAATGAAGTCGTACAAAGTTACCCGTATTATTCCAGCGTTTCGTTCAAAAATGTCGCCATGGTATAATAAATACACGTGCCATATCTGTGAGTATATAATTGAGTACTTATATTTTTAAAGTATAAAGTAAATACAAATTTTCATGTCCACGATATTGAAAAAACTCAGCTAATAATTTTCTGTAACATTTATTCTTCCGTAGCTTTTTACAGAATAATTTTACGCAGTCAGAATATGTTCGAATTAAATATAAAGTAGCGTGGCCACATCTCTATTCTATAAAATACAGCAATAGATCTATGTATATATACACATGGCCCATGTAGTTCATTAATTTCTTCTCCAGAAAGGATTGATACCTTAAACATAACATGTGCAGTACCAGAATTGATAAAACTACCAAAGTGCTAAAGTTTCATGGGTATTAATGATCGCTAATATCAAGCAAGTCGTAGGATTGTTTGTCCGCTGAATTGTACAAAAACTAATACCTAGGCTTTTATACACGGCTGAGATGCTGAAGGCAGATGTGGCTTTCGCTGCAAATGCCCTGACGCCCCTACTACGGCGCGTCTGGCAAGACAAAGAGCTACCGGATGACTGGAACAAAGACCTCCTTATCACTGTGCCAAAAAAGGAGATCTCAGTTAATGCAGCAACTGGGAGGCATTACTTTGCTTTCGATCCCTTCCAAGGTGCTCTGCAAAGCAATTTTGGATCGACTTTCGAGGGTCGTTGACCCCCTAATTCGCAGTGAGCAAGCAGGATTCCGCCTGAACTGGTCGTGTACAGACTAGATTAACACTCTCCGTATTACTTATACTGGAACAGGCATCAGAAGTTCAAAGGGAGGTGTATATTACCTTTGTAGATTTCGAAAAAGCCTTTGATACGGTGAGATGGGCTAGCATCTGGTCCCGTCTACACGAGGTGGGTGTCCCCGAGAAGATCATTAACATCACACGAGCCTTATCCAAGAATTATTCTTGCAAAGTGACGCACAACGGACTCGTCTCGGAGGACATACGCGTCCACAAGTTTACCTACCTCGGCCAGCTGCGTATCAGAAACTGAAGGAACTGAAGAGGACATCGCTTTCAGGATCGCCAAAGCATGAAAAACCTTTGCGCAGCTGTGACCCGTTTGGCAATCACGCAAACTGACACGGAGAGTCAAACTCAAAATATTCGGGTCCAACGTGAAGACCGTATTGCTATGCGGGTGCGAGACGTGGAAGGTCACAAAGGTTATCCCGCATCAACTCAACGTCGGGTCTTCGTGAACCGACGCATTTGCCATATATTCCGTATATTCTGGCCCGAGAGAATATCCAACGCTCACTTGTGGGATCGCTGCGATGAAGTCCCGATCGACCAACAAATCAAACGACGCAAAAGAGGCTGGATAGGCCACACCCTCCGAAGAGATTCCTACCACATCCCGAGGCAAGCCTTAGACTTGGGGATTCCAGTCTAAAACGCAAGCGTGGCCGTCCAAAACAAACCTGGCGGCGGACTATCATCGATGAAGAGAAGGCCATTGGCAAGACTTGGAGCGAAATCAAGCGAGACGCTCAAGACAGAACGGGATAGCGATGCACTGTGGATGCCCTCTGCCCCATCTAGGGGACATAGGATCTTAAGTCAAGTAAGTCAAGTTAAGCTTTTGTAACATCTAACTATAATAGCTGTTGTAATCGTATATTGTAGTCAATAGTAGTAAAAAAAAAACCGACTTCCAAAAACATCCAACGAAAACTCTCTGTCAAAAAACACTTAAAAGCGTAAAATAAACTGGTTCTTCATAAATTGCCTATACCTAATTCTTTATTCATTTAAATAGTAGTATTATAATGGGTGCTAGGTACCTAAAATCTGTTTGAAGTCGGTGCCAAGTGACTATCGCTTAGACTTTTGTAATTGTTCGTTTGTATTCTTTTTGGCTTAGCACCGACTTCAAACAGATTTTAGGTACCTAGCACCCATTATAATACTACTATTTAAATGAATAAAGAATTAGGTATAGGCAATTTATGAAGAACCAGTTTATTTTACGCTTTTAAGTGTTTTTTGACAGAGAGTTTTCGTTGGATGTTTTTGGAAGTCGATTTTTTTTTTTTATAAAAAGTTTTTATTTTACAGTTTTTAGTGCAAACAATCGTAGGTAAGTAGTAAGTTGAATTATTTCATCAAATTTCATCATCAAGAATACAAATTAAGGTACGTGTAATATTAAAATCATCCTCTAATCCCTAACTGTTGAAGAGTTTAATCTTCTATCATCAGCTCACCTAAATAGCTTGAAAGTATACGACTGAAGGTCTTTAGATACGTATGAAATTGAAAGAATTATTCTCCAACTCCTAACCGTTGAGGAGTTGTACCTTCCACCTTCCATCATCAGCTTACCTAAATAATTTGTAAGAATACGACTAAAGGTAACTTATATACATATGATATTTAAAGATTTATCCTCCAACTCCTAACCGTTAAGGAGTGGTACCTTACATCATCAGCTCATCATCATAAAATGATGACTACCAGACGCAAATACCGGTGTAACTTCAGAAAATATACGAAAAACATAGTATGTTCCTATAAAAAATGAGGGTTTCCCTCGATTTCCCTGGGAACCCATCATCAAATCCTGATATGCTGGCAATGGGACCACCACGAAAGCATACCCTGTCGAATACAAAAAAAAAATTCAAAATCGGTCCACAACTGACGGAGTAATCAGGTAACATACATAAAAAAAAAAAAAAATACATACAGTGGAACATAGAACCTCCTCCTTTTTGGAAGTCGGTTAAAAATGATCATCGTTTAATCCACAGTACATCAACTGGCCGTCGGCTCTTTTAAGAAGACTAGCAGGAAACGCCCTAAATATCGACTTGCAATTATTTTTACGTCGATGAGTTCATATTATAGGTAGAAATCCTACCCAACACTTAATACTTAATAATGACAATACTCTGAATTATTTGAAGTCGGTGCAGCGATTGCGACAGACAGACAGAGTTAATTTCGCATTTATAATATAAGTATGGTTGAGATGATTCATCACCATATTGATTATTATTACCTAATTCTTTTATCTTAAAAAGTTTATTCAGTCTTTTTTTTAATAAAAAGAAAATAAAATTTATATCGATACAATTTTCGTACATAATAACAAGTACACGTATCGGGTCGATATTATTATTTCATGATAAGAATATTGATTACAGATAACAACCTACACCAAACGTTGCAATATTAGGTTACATTTCTGATTCATTTTGTAAGATTTGGCTTGTTTGATATTCATAAGTAGGTTCTACTTATTATAGTAGAGTTCACCTCCACACTTTAGCTGACTATGGTTAAATCACACTTCTAGTATATACATATATATATATATTCATACATTTTTGGAAAGTAGTCCAAACTCAAGAGTTTTTAATATGTGTTGTTAATATTGGAAATGCGTTTAGGTTTCGCAAACCGCTTATGAGCAGCCTTTGCATTTGTTATATTGGATTCATGTGGCTTTTCATAGACCAAACCCGCAAAACTGCTGTCACATAATTATGTTACCACAAAACTAAAGATGAGCTTGAAATAATTTTCAAAAGTGGCAATTTCGCAACCACTAAAATATAACAGAACCTACCAATAACCGTGAGTATTGTTTATTTTAATGGCGTTTATACCTTTACGATTATTTTTTAGACGTAGTAAAAGAAAGCTGAACTTAAAAAATCGACGGACCTTTTCCAAATAATTCCCATCCGTGGGGAATAAACCCCACGCTTGCAGACCTCCTTGAGAGATACCTAAAACTGTCAAAGTAGTAGGAATGAAGAATAAAAAGAAAATATGAAACAAAAATTGTACGTGCCTAACAAATTTTGAGGGTTTCCTTCGAATTCCTTGGGATCCCATCATCAGATCCTGATATGGTGGCAATGGGACCACCTCGGAAGCATACCTTTTCGAATACTAAAAGAATTTTCATAATCGGTCCACAATTGACGGAGTAATCAGTGTAGATACATTAAAAAAAATACCAATCAAGTTAGGAACCTCCTCCTTTTTGAAGTCGTTTAATGAATCCATTACTCTATTTTTTATATATTCGTATTGCAATTTGTTATTTAGAAGTCGCTACACCGACGAATACCCAACATTTAAGAGGTTATGATTGATATATACATAATTTCTCGAAATATTTACTTTAATGCTCAGCGTTATGGTAGTAGTTTAATGAATCAGTGATTGTACTCTCTAATTTTGATCTGTTCAGAACCCACGCAACATGTATTTTGCTTCAACATATCTATATCTATAATAATTATTATTTTTACGGGAATTAACGAGATCACTTATTTAAAGGTATTGCATATTTGCCTCTGATTTGCCTGACGTTTCGACCAGGTTGCCCGCGAAAGTTTGTAAGTAGGGATGGATGGATGGATGGATGGATGGATGTTTGTTACTTTTTCACGGAAAAACTACTGAACGTATTTGGATGAAACTTTACAGTACTATAGCTTATACATCATACGATAACCGACATATACGCGGGCGGAGTCGCGGACAACAACTAGTATTCTATAAACCGTCATCGCTTCACTAAGTTCCTCTCTAATTATATTATTTTTGATCTAATCCGTTTCTGAGCTCATAAAGATTGAACAATGTTCTGTCACTGCTGATTGGTTTCATCATTAACGTTTTGCGACCGCTATTCAAGTCACAATATCCGGTCACTCACCTCTTACTTTTCTATAATAGTTAATGTGCGTGTTAGAAGTTAATTATCTTTTGCTTTTGCAGTGCTGGAAAACATCACGAAGAAACCTTTTATTCCATTTTAATCTATATTTTCTAAAAAAAATTGTGATGATTTGTAAAAATTTCTGAATTTTGACTATAAAGAAAAACCTACAGCTTTTAAACAATAGTATTGTCAAATGAGATTTTCTCAGATAATCTTCAATCTACCAAGTCATCAAGTGACTCATAAAAAATGTGTATACCTCGACTTAAGTTCAGCATTCTGTCAAGTTTTTTTTTATTATATACTGAACTAAGTAATTATGTATAGTATAGTATTACTTTTATTTATGAAGACACAATTAAATAAGTAGTACGCAACGTAATAAGTTAATTCTATATTCAAGTCTACTTTCATCAATATTATTCATATCATTTCACCTATATTAAAGAGACACATTGACCCTTTACGGAAATAGAGACATCATGTCATATTCGACAACCCATCAATATAAAGTAGATCCGCCGTAAGATCGCCGGAACCGAAGTCAATAATAACCAAATTTCCGAATTCCATGCAACAGGATCCCTCGACACTTGTACAACACGAACTAATTTATAGCTCTTGTTCGAAGGCTCGAAAAGGGCAGACGTATTGCGTCGCAACTCAAACACGCACTCGACGTAAGTGAATAAATGGGTAATTCGACACCGGTTCCTTCCTATATTCTTGAGAGCAACTTCGGGAATTCACCCTCGCTCCACACCTAGTTCTACAAAGTCGATCAATCATCGTTGTGGACGGCGACCGATCATACTCTGAACTCTTTCATTTATCTAATGAGTTCTGTGTGCCCACACCCCGTGTTTGCCGGGCGGGGTCGTGATACTTCGACACGTCTTGATGAATTAATCGGTTGGAAACGGTCTAATAATGTAACATAGTTTCTTTATTAGTTTTGAGAACATAATAACTTGAGGGTTTCCAAACATTTTTTTGTTGTTAAATGATATTATTTCTTGAAAGGTCACCATGGCATTGACGGTTGAGTGACAAGTAGTATACCAGAAACATACGGGATATGTACTTGTGTGACTCACACTCGTTTATTACTCGGACTTTGTGACAAGTTATAATGCTTTGCACTAAAAGGTAATTGTATTTGTTTCTCCTACATGTGGACACAATTGTTTATTAAATTCTGCATCACGCGATCATTCGTGTATTTATGACAGAAAGTCACCTACCAGACTAATTAATATTATGTCTTGAGAGCATATGCAATGGCCTAAATGTTTGTTTTTGTTTATATGTCATAGTATGTGTGATCAGACTCAGCTTCGGATAATTATATAAATTATGAATGGCTGTTAAGAACTCGAATAAATTTAAAAAGTGGTTGAGACTAACACACTTTTAAAGTTTATTTTACTAGTTGAATTCATCAGTACATATTATTACTATTGTATTATCGGAAATATTAAATCTTTGTGCCTCTACATATTTCTCTTTATTATTATTTAATATAATCGAGAGTATTAAAGAGTATTAAAAACTTTAACTAGCTGAAGTGGAAATAATTAGTTTAAATTAATATCTCATGGCGGAATCGTGGCATCCTAAATCGACTAGATAGATGAATTTAGAAAAACAACGGAACAATGGGCGATTTTGAAATAAGTAGTTCAATATTCCATAGGTTCGCAAGTTTACTATCTCAAATTAAATAGAAAGCTGAAGGAACCAAAAAAATATCATTATTTATTAAAATTGGATAAGAAACAAGAACATTTGTAAGTAGCGTACAAAGTGCAATACCTAAGCTCTCTGTCAGAGTTAATGTTGGATTCAGGCTTAACCAGATCTGAAATGCGCTAGCCCTAATCCCCTTAAAATAACAACGGGGGCTAATGTTCCGCCACAGAACCTCGACATTTCTTATTGTCTCTGGTTCCAAGGATTTTGTACCAATTTATAACAAGTTGTAAATAAAGTTCTTCCAACAAGCCTCTTATTTGAAAGCGGTGGCAATTATAGAACCATAAAGTCCAATGAGAGTTCATGTTTTAAATAGCTTATATAATATGTAATGATTTCTCAAAGAAACTGCATATCGCCAAAACTTTTTATTGTTTAGGACAATTACAGCTATCCTATTATATTGTTTAAAACCATAACTTGTATTGAAATCTTAAAACGAACATAGAAAATCTTTAGTTTGAAAAGCTTTATTCGAATACGCTGTTAGCCAAAGACGGTATACCTATTTGTGTGTCTGAGTTTTGAGGTAAATTAGTTTTGAGTAGTTTCAAGTTCTCAAGTTGTTGAAATCCCACGAGTGAGTGCCGTTTTAGAACGAACGCCACACATCCTGCACTTAAAACTTTTAACTTCTGACATCAAGTTTAAAATCTAATTGAACTTTAAATTGTCATGCGATATTCGTTAAAACATGGTAATCGATAACTGTACGTACATGTTTCGCTAATTACTTTAATAATACGAACAACAAAGGCAACATTCTGTGGCGCGCGCGCCCACAAAAAGGAATCGCTATGAGCGATGGCTACACCCGGCCAACTTCGCCGACCGGTGTTCATTAGAACTTAGACTTGTATGAATTTTCAGCAACTTTCCTACGTAATGAACACTAAAAGGAGGTAAGTTTGAACGCTTCAAATTTTAATACTCTCGCTATACGGTTCGCTGCGGACACGGTTTAATACTAAATTGGCCGTATGGAATTCATGTACCGTCAGAGTTAGAAATCCAATATCCTCTCTAACTTCGTGTTAAATGAACTCTGCTTTCTGTTTGTCTGGATTTTGAATTGTCTTTTATAATACTTTCCGATGTAGATATGGCTCTGAAAATCGTGGCACTGAGTGCCCCTATTTTAAGGGCTACTTTGAATAGGTAAATTTGAAAGATTTCGATCCAAAATACCTACATGAAATACTACAATTACTGAAATTTATATGAATGTGGAATTTTTTCAACAGTAATTTATACGCAATCAAAGTAATATTGGGAAATATTAACTATATGTACTTCAAATAACTGAATGGTATGTTCGTACTTTGAACTTGTTAAAATATAATGCTAAATGATAATTTCTAACTTCTCTAGCTTTTTGTCAAAAGTTCTCGTATAAGTTATCTTTAGTAATTTTATATTAGTAGTGTATAATCATTCATAATCATGAAGATAGTGTTCTTACTCCGAGCAAACTAGATAACAATATTAATTAGTCATATTTTTACTCATTTTCATACTATAGGTTTTAAAATATAAGCTGTGAAAAGACAAAAATGTATTATTTGACGAAATTAACGATGAAGTTTGACTACGATGATATATCGATCTAGGATAGAAACATAATCACCAGTTTTTTAAATTACCAATCATGAAGTATCATATCAAACAGAATACCTATACAAATGAATATTTGTATAGGTATTCTGTTTGAAATGGGTAGGTACCCGAATGGGTACTAAAATCTAACTCTTTCCGGTTGTGGTTCCAATAAATATTAAATATCAATGTGACGAGATCCTTTGAAATAGGCCTGTAGAAGGGTCGACAACTATCCTATTGTAACTTGTCGAATTAAATTCCAAAGGCAACCGAACCGGCTAGTATTGTATAAATGAGCCTATGGAAATGTTAATGTCAAAGGATTTTTTATTAAAGATACGCTTATTTCGAATAGTTCTTTTGCTACTTACCCACCTCAAATTAAATTATGACATAATTATGAAATAATAACTACGCCCCTCTGTACTTACTATACTGTGTTATGCGTGTATAGATTTTTTCAGCAAAATATAGGCTAAGTGGCCTATTAGACTGACTATAAGCTATTTCCGTGTTAAATTTCACCCAAATCTGTTTAACGGTTATCGCGTGAAGAGTCACATAAATCCATACATCCTTACAATGTGTTTTAGTTAGATATCCTTTTAGAAATTCACCTCATAATTATGTTCATTTATGTCAAAACCATTTAAATTGAAGTACTTAATAACTAGTATAATTTGGTATTAAACCATCAGGGCATGTTATGCAAGTAACTTAAGAGACAGACTTTTGAAAGTAGTAACTTTTTAGGGTTCCGTGCCAAAGACAAAAAACGGAACCCTTATAGATTCGTCATGTCTGTCTGTCTGTTCGTCCGTCTGTCTGTCTGTCTGTCTGTCCAAACACTTGTCACAGCCACTTTATTCCGAAACTTTAAGAACTATACTGTTGAAACTTGGTAAGTAGATGTAGTCTGTAAACCGCATTAAGGTTTTCACACAAAAATAAAAAAAATACAATAAATTTTGGGGGTCCCCATACTTAGAACTGAAACTCAAAAAAATTTTTTTCAACAAACCTATACGTGTGGGATGGATAGGTCTTCAAAAATGATATTGAGGTTTCTAATATTTTTTTTTTCTAAACTGAATAGTTTGCGCGAGAGACACTTCCAAAGTGGTAAAATGTTACTTTAACTTCTAAAATAAGAGAATGATAAAACTAAAACAAATATATGTTGTACATTACCATGCAAACTTCCACCGAAAATTGGTTTGAACGAGATTTAGTAAGTAGTTTTTTTTTAAAACGTCATAAATGGTAAACCGCAAAAAAAAAAACACTATTATTAAAACATCGATCAAAGTTACAACGAACTACAAGAACGTTTATATTATATTACTTGCTCCTTCGGAACCCCTCATGGGTGAGTCCGACTCGCACTTGGCCGCTTTTTATTGTTTGCTTTGCGTGTTGATTGCTATGGTTTTTTATAAAGGCAGATAAAATCCTTAAGCAAAATAAAGTGTAAAGGCAGCTCGTGCTAGCATTTATTGGTACTCTCCAGTTATTTTAACTAAATAGATTAGATAATTAACAGAAAATAGCAGATATTCATTTTGTTTCATTTAATTAATCTTTCCCTTTTTTTGTGTGGAAGTCCCTTCGGATCCCACAAACTGGTGGCTATGTCGGACAGAACCGACTAAAAACCGCACACCGTCTCGGGTACTAGAAGCCGGGGAACCAGTTGCACCCTTGGCAGGAAATCCCTAGAACCCCAACGTACCTCGGGCCATCATCGGTGGCCTAACCTGTCACCCCCAGGCTTGCGCTTATGGAGAACGGAGATTGTTTAGCAATCTCCGGCGCCCGAGTCGTCTGCGGTACCTGGCCCGTTCCCGGGCCTGGCGGACAAGGAGAGTTCTAAACCTCTCCCGGTTCCGCTCAGGATTTAATCTTTCCCGTAGTAGTGAGCGGTTTTTATGAGACTTTTGATGTGGTTTTAACCAACTTTAACCATCACCATGATTCATTAAGAAGAAGAATGATCAGTCGAATCACTGGTCGATGGATGGATAAATTTTCATTTACATTTAGTTCCCTTTTTAAATTTACTATAAATAGATACTGAGAAAATCTTCATTATCTCAACCGTTGAACGTCAACTGACGTCATACGACTGGAGAATATACTACAGTTCATTGTAGTATCAGAAATAAAAAAATATATGTTGTTTTAAAAAAGAGATTAGGCTGAGGAATATTTGAAATTAGAAGTAAAATATCATATCGGCGAAGAAAAGTTTATGTCTAGCTAGCTGAAGGTATCAACGCCGTCAGAGTAAAATAGCCTTAGTTTTTGGCGTTTATTCAGAACTAAAATGTGCGCAAAAATTAGAATTTGTTTAGTAATAAACTGAACTGAAAGTTTCCTACAAACATACAACTATACTACAAACATGGGACATTAAAAATTGAATACAATTAAAGCGTTAGTTGACGTTAAATTTCTGTGTTCATAATATAAAAGTAAAATATAAAAGGATTCACTACAAAGAAAAACGATAGCCCCTATAAACGACTTCATAACTTCATATCCAGGTAACATTACGGCTCGTATATTCATCATCATCATGAGAGAATTAAAATGGGCTAGAGGAACAGCCTTAGCTTAGTTGCCTTATTTTATAGTTGTTGCTCTCGTAACACCTAACTTCGACATCTCAGATACAACCCTGCTGGGGTATAATTAACTGTATGACTTTTATTCAACTAGTTCAAATAGACTCAAAAAAGATAAAATTAAAATAATTATCCTATATCTATTTTTCCTACCGCCTCCGCAGTTTCTTCATTCCTGGATGTGGATCCACCAAAAAGGAATACTAATCAGATCGATCTATCCATTGGCCATTTATTTCCAATACTATGAAAGCTATTCAGATTTTGAATGTACTGATCTAATGTTTTTTTCAGGAGAAAGACACCGAGGACCTTTTTACAAAAAACTATAAGACAAATCATAGATTTCAAAGAGAAAATGCCTCTAGTCTAAAAACCACTGTGAAAGAGCCAGTATTTTTCTTCTTTCATTGATGAGAAGTGTTTGCGGAACCCTTAAGATAATGACAAGCCCGTATTTGCCAATTTTTGTCGACGAATGAGTAGGGAGTTTTCTATTCTAGTACTTTTTCGCTCGATTATTTTATAAAATCATGAAAAATTTAGTTTATTTAAATAAAAATTTCTTACTTCTGAAATATTTGAGTATATCATCATTATTTTTATTGTTATTATCATCGTACACGGAAAACAAGTAAACTAAACACAAAGAGTAGTTTTTCCAAAAGATTTTTTGAAAGATATAACAATTTTTATTTAAATAGTTTCATCATTGAATACCTCATTTATCCAAAAATCCCTTCTTTTACTTTTAGTGTGACTTGAAGACTGAAAGATATGTCATTAAAATATTTCATTCATTTTTTTTTAATAATACCTATTTATAATGTCACACAATACTCACTATAAAATATTTATATCAAATTGTGTTACATAAATGTATACAATATGTAGTGCGAATATTTTTTATTGACAAAATAATAAATTACTTACGATCTCTCAGCAAAATTTTTCATAAATGCTAAATGTAATTCCCAGGACAGAGTTTATTTAGAGTTCGTAGATATAGTGCCTTATTTTAAATTATATAACTCGTTCAAAGTAGGGTTTTTCAAATTCATTCGGTTTCAAGGTTCGAATTTAAGATCTGCTCTCATGAATATTAAAATATTGCGTTGAATTTTCTATATTTTCACATAATTCATCTATGATTTTAGTCACAAGTCCTTCCTTCGTTCGTGTTACATTTAAAACATTCTTTGTTAATATAATTTTTTTTTTCTTTGCATTTTTTTGGGTTTATGTAATTAACCCGTCTTCATTCATTAAGATGATTTTTCTTTTTTTACCATTTTTGAAATGAAAAAAAACCAACTTACATATATCAATTAACAACGCTAGAATATTTTTACTTACTCATTTATGTAAGTTTGATATTATATTTTTTTTGTTCAGAGCCATAGATTATTATAGCCAATAATGTACTTTTTTAATTATTTTTAAAGTACCTAAGAAATAGAACCTACGTATGCGTACCGCCAGCGGCCGAAAACGTAGAAAATTCCTAGAGAACCGAACAAACATCAAAACATTAATATTTATAGTAAAGAATCTTTAATTCTACAAAATAGTGTGCTACAATACACAAAAAGACTTTAAGCGCATCCTTAAACGAAAAAACTGATGTGAACAATTTGATTAAATCAATCAAAACTACTCTTGCGCTTCCTTACGGATTTTTAAGTAGTTTAAACAATTTTATTATTTTATTATCACTAGACAATTAATTACAAAGACCCCTCTTTAAAATGGATTATTCTTGCATGTATTAAAAAAAACCCAACTACGACAAAAAACGACGCTGAATAGGTATGAAACAAGTTTCAAAAGCCGTAGTCACACGTTACGTAGAAATGTACCATAAAACATTAACAACGCGTGACTACGGCTTTTGTTTCATACTTTTTCAGCGTCGTTTTTTGTCGTATTTGGGTTTTAGTTATAACTTTTTTTTATTTAAAATGTTTTGGTGCCTCTATAATATTAATTTCTTTGCAAAGTATATTTTAAATAGGCACTATAGAAATATCACAATTATCGAATAAATACGGACAAAGTCACGAAAAAATGCTAATAATATTAATATATTTTTTAAATGTACACGGCAAATTTATCTCAAATTATTTTTTTAATACAGTACTTTATGTCGGCTAGAGGGCGCCACATTAGATTCAGTGATACGTCATATAGCCTATAACCAGGGGACGGTCAAGACGCTTCTAACGATACCTCATTTGTCCAGTTCTAATAATTAGTTACGGAGCTATGAGGGAACAAATGAACAAACATACATAGCCTGTTAAAATCATAACCTTCCTTTGGCTTTGCCGTAGTCGGGTAAAAATACCCTTTACTCTTTTACATGTTTCGTTTGTCTATCAATTAATCAAAATACTAAAAGTTTTGTCTCTTTATGACAAAAGTAAAATAGAGGTATACAATAGAAGCGCACGTTTCGCCGGCATGTGGGCCAGTGTTTAGCTCTAAGCACCCGCATACTACTCTTATCACTGTGATACGTGGCTCGACTTGTTAATGAGAACGATCGATACACCGCACTTCTTATCAACACTCCAAACTTTAGTTATGAAACTGGTGTCCCCTCTATTTGTTTGCCCATATGTCTGATACCATCTGATAGTCCCTTTATAAACCACCAAACGTGCATTATAATTAGTGGTTTACGTCTTATTTAAAAATATTCAATTAGAAAATACTTTTCTGTTACTTTCAAACTTTGTATTTGGGTTTTGATCGCAACTGTTGTAAAAAAAATCGTAATAAGTATTTTTTGTATGTTTTTCCCCAGAAATGTATTTTTAATCCACCTAAGCTTAAAAGAACAAATAAAACTGTTATATCAAAGTGAAATTTAAATAACTAGATCTCTGAATATAAGCGACTAAATAATTTAACTCCTACCTTATGCAAAGAACATTAAAAAATACTACGGAATTTTGGAAACTGTTTTTTAGGCAGCACTATTTGGAAACAAGTACTTTGGAACAAAGTATTTGGAACATAACAGAAACAACTTGAAACTTACAATTGTCAGTCTTAAAATTTTCGAAGTACTATTACTTCAAGATGAAATTAAAACATTTATACTAAACAATGTGCTGGTACTTTAATAAATTCAAATTTAAAATTATCGACTTTAAAGAAGTTATTTTTGTCCAAAAAGTCAACGCGGTTTATTTGTCGTAATTCTTTTTAAGTTTTGAATTTTTAAGGCATTCGGCTATTTACATTTATCAGTACAGATAATTTCTGAGTAAGAAAAATATGTTACTTAATACCATTTTTTTTATTTTATATCTTACGATACTTTTTAACGATTGAATATCCAATATTTATCTTAAACCGTACTCTAATTTATTTTCCCGTTTCATATTGCAGAACAACCATATTTTAGGCGACTTTAAAGAAGTTATTTTTGTCCAAAAAGTCAACGCGGTTTATTTGTCGTAATTCTTTTTAAGTTTTGAATTTTTAAGGCATTCGGCTATTTACATTTATCAGTACAGATAATTTCTGAGTAAAAAAAATATGTTACTTAATACCAAATTTTTTATTTTATATCTTACGATACTTTTTAACGATTGAATATCCAATATTTATCTTAAACCGTACTCTAATTTATTTTCCCGTTTCATATTGCAGAACAACCATATTTTAGGCGAATTTTCTGCGAGAAGGACAAGAAATTTAATATTACAAGGCCCTCGGTGCTAATTAGCGCAAAAGACTGCTATCGGGGTGTTTATTAGCCGTTAATAGAATTGCGAAGCTCAGCAGGCGGGTGAAGGCATCGTTTCGAGCTCGAACGCCCGGCGCTCGCCAACCTGTTGCCGACGGGACCGCCTTCCGCCCATTCGCCGCAGCTTTTCCGGGTCCTATACTTCTAAGTATTATACAAGTATCAAACACGCTGTAAAAATACTCACATTTATTTTACTTACCGACTTTTTGCGACCCGATGACCCCAACAATTTCTCGGACTCGTTCTTTTTATTTACACAAAAAGTAATGAACTACAAAACCAATCGAATAAAATTTTCTTTTATGTTTTAATAAAAAAACTCAAAAAATAAAATCACTACAAATAAATCGTCAACGAGAAAATATTTTTTAATAATAAATAAAGAAACAGAGAAAAAAAAATGTTCGTTTAAGCGCGAGCGGCGGCAGAGTTCGAGTTAGAGATGAAGTCGAAAGAGGCATTAGGAGAGCAGGATACTGGGAGAGGTGCCAGAGCAAGGCGCGTTGCCGCCGCCGCGGCTGACTACAGAGTGGTAGCGGGCTGAACAGCATCGGGCCCCACCCCTAGCGCACGCGCGTTTCAGCCACCCCACCGCGCATGACTGACATCCTACCGAAAAGTAGAAAAGTGACTCCTCCAACGTAGATACACCATTATGTACTAAATAAATATTGTATCGTAATAGATGCCGATCTCAGTACATAATTTTGACCTAGTTGAATGTTTTTTATACTTGATTTGGACGGCATAATGTATGAAAATTTGAATAGTGATACCTTCATCGCGACCGTGTTTCTCCGCCTTATATATTTCTAATGAACGCCCCGTTTACACATAGGTATCTCACTAGTAAGTGCGATTGAAACGCCAACTATGTTTCAACAAAAGGAGGTTATTTATTTTTCTTAAATATATTTTTTCTCATGAATTATTTCGTTGTACAGTTCTCTTATTCCGACAAAATATCCATTTCTTAGTGACGTTTCGTACCCACGCGGCATTGTTTGAAACTTGGACATTATAAGACTCTCCGATCCTAGAAACACACGCATCTCGAATGACAAAGGGATCCCTAAATCAAAGGCGTAGTCAACACTATGACCGCAATGTGCTTTTCCTTCGGCCTCAAAAATGCTCATATTCGTGAATAAATGAACACTTGCAGTTCTCTGATTGACCCTTGCACTGACATCGGCGGCAATTTTATTGAGATAGTTGTAATTTTGTGTCTGTGCTCTTGTATAAGCGTACGGATAATTGATGGAATGACCGTCCCGTTTTATCGACAAATATATTTTGGCATCTTTTTTATGCTTATTTAAGACGTTCTTGATAAATGTTGTTTCATTTTCTGATCCAGCTTGCGGTCCAGGGTATATTGGTGAGAATCCCCAGTCGACTTTGGGGCATGCTCCCCACTGGCTTTCAAAGTTGCGAGTTAAGTCTACACCAAAACTTGCATCATCTTGTGATGGCTTCAGATTCTTCTTCCAGGGTATTTTGCTCTATACAATTGTTTAAAAAGAAAATTAATATTGTCTCTAATGCTTAAGTCAAATGTTCAAAAATATTGAATCAGTGACCAAAACAATATATAACGATTACCACATTGAAACCAAAGTATAACTGTCTATACGGGTCTATGCATACACTATTGTTAATATCTTTTACCTTTTTTAATCGACTTCAAAAAGGAGGAGATTCTCAATTTGACTCTATTTTTTATGTTTGTTACCTCAGAACTTTCGACTGGGTAACCCGATTTTAATGTTTTTTTTATTTGTAAGCTGGTGTTTCCCGTGCTACCACATGGGAAGCACCAGCATTTCAATGTGCTCCAGTTCTTGAAGTCGGTTTTTTTAATATTATAAATGAGGTTTAAAGATAATATTAGGTCTTTACCTATGAAATTGCCTTTCTTCATTACTGGTCATTTCAAATAAAAAAAAGTTTGTAATGGCTCTGTATTCTAAATTCAAATTAATTTTGTTTTAAAACCATGACATTCTATTTACAAACTCAGTCTTTTGTTTTTTGATTAGCGTTGTATTTTCATTACATTTTAACATTTTTCGTCATAATGGATACTTTAAAAATTCGTGTACTTATGGAATATGAGTTCCGTCGTGGCACCAACGCGACATAAACGGCACGTAACATCAAAAACGTTTACGGAGATAACTGTACAAACGAACGCACAACCCGTTATTAGTTTTTCCGGTTCCGTTCTGGAAATTTTGATTTGAAAAATGAAGCTCGTGGTCGCCCGGAGACTTTGGTTAACAATAATGAATTAAAGGCGATTGTGGAAGCTGACGAAACTCAATCTACAGCTGAGCTAGCAGTAGCTTTTAATGTAAGCATCAAAACAATATTGATCCATTTGCGACAAATTGGCAAGGTAAAAAAGCTTGATAGATGGGTGCCCCACGACCTTAACGATCGCCACCGCAACGTACGCTTCGAGACCTGCCTTGCGCTGCTCAACAGGCAAAGAAATGAAGGAATTTTTAAACGAATTGTTACGTGCGACGAAAAATGGATTCTGTTCGACAATCGAAAGCGCTCAGCAAGTTGGTTAGATCCTGGTTCAGCACCAAAGCAATGCCCTAAACCAAAAATGACCCCTAAAAAGGTGATGGTCACTGTTTGGTGGTCTAGTGCGGGTGTGTTTCACCACAGCTTTTTACAAAACGGCATGAGCATTAATGCAGATGTGTACTGTGAAGAACTGGAGAGAATGATGGAGAAGTTTGCAGCTTTGGTCAATCGGTCGTCCCCACTGCTCCTTCACGACAACGCGCGACTCCATACTGCGCAACAGACAGTCTCCAAGCTGCAAGAGCTGGGGTTGGAAGCTCTCCCTCATCCGCCATACTCACCAGACCTTGCACCTACCGACTATTACTTTTTCCAAAATTTAGAAAAATTTTTAGTAGGTAAAAAATTCAATTTCCGAGAGGCAGTACAAAATGCCTTTGAAGAGTTTGTTGCCCCCCGTCCAGCTGATTTTGACAAGAAGGGCATCAATAAACTGCCAATGCGTTGACAAAGATGCGTCGATTGCATGGGTGATTACTTCGAATAACAGAAATAAAAAAGTTTGAAAAAATAAGTACTTTCACTTATTGCATACAAAACGGCAATTTCATAGGTAAAGACCTATTATTAATCTAGTGTCTACCGTTCAGTAGTTTCTAGAACACTATCATCATTATCAGCCTTTAGCAGTCCACTGAGCTGGATATAGACCTTTCCTATTGTACGCCACTCTGTTCGATTTTTTATGTAAAACACTATAAACAAAATAATTTAACAGACTTACATATCTCGAGTATTCTTGTCCGTCGGGGTTAGTAGACGGTAGAATGACCCATCGGACATTTGTAAGCATATGGTCATACTCTTCGCAGCCAACTAACTGTTCAATTATGAATAGCGCCATCATGACTGATTCCGAACCACCTTCCTGGCCTGCTTCTATGATAAATATTGGTTTGGGTTCTTCTGTTCGCTCTCCTTTTGGAACATTGCTGGGAGGTGTACTATGAGCTAAATGTACCTAAACAGCAATTGTTACATAAATATTAGTATGGTAAATTTGAGTACCAAAATAAAACAGGTAAACAGTGGGCATCCTTGGTATCTCAGATGGTGATGAAAATTGCTTCATTTTTGATAATGTAGAACATTTACTGATTTATTTATTAATTAATTAAATATTTTTAAGTGAAAATTTGGGTGATTTCTGATGTCTTCCGTTTTGCGGTGCTAGTCCGAGTCTAACGACCTAAAAATAAACTCCTATTCTTATAACTATCAAGTAGTTTTTTTATCAAGCAATTCAGTATATTAAATCTAATTTAATAACATTTTAACCATAAAGCTTAATATATGCTGAACTGCTTTGTATTAGATGTACTATTTTTATTTTTTTCCTATTTTATTACAATTCAAACCATCACCTCGTAAAGAGTTCTGCCTTCAAAAGTCATGTGATCACCAAGAACATCGAATACATGGTAACAATATTGTTTCAGAGCCTTCAGGAAAACCGTTACCTGCGAACATTCATTTTATTCTATAAAAATACAATTTCTAGGCAGAAATAAGTTTAAAACAACATTTATTTAAAGTAATGAGTCAAAGACCAAATGAGTCCTTGAACTATTGTGGTCTTAGTCCAGTTTACCCCTATGAGATACGCCAATATCCTCCGATTCATCTTTTCCTTACTGAAATTGCTTTTCTTGTCTCGTCTAGAGGGAACTCGATTTCTAGCAACGACCGTGTTGGTTTTCCGACGGCTGACTATAGAGAAACCAGCCAAAATCCTTTTGCTATGCTACACGTTATACCGCACCGAATTCGAAATCCAGAAAAGCGAAAGAGATATCCTAATGGGCAGTTTTGAATAAATTATTGAAAATTTATTGTAGTGACGCTCTATTACTGCGGCCTAATCTGCTAATGAGGAGTAATTGCGATCTTGGTTCTAATAAAAATTGATTAAATGAAAATGTGCTTACCGTACTTAAACCTATGGCTGCATCTTCTACACAGGGCACTTCATCCATATCTAGTAGATCATTTAACATCTCTTGATAGCAACGCCTCAGAGTTTTGCAACTGGACATTTTTTTAAAATAATAATCAAATGAATGAGAAAAAAGTTGATCATGTGTTTAAACTTGAAATTTGAGTGTAAATTAGACTTTTTAATTCAATGTAGTTCAAGTATGATTCATGTGATGATCAAGGTTTAGTAGTAGGTATAATATTAGTCGCTAAAGGAAAATTTCATCTAATCGTCTTCAATGCGCCTACTTGGCCATGGATTGTATACTTCATTCCCCTTTAATGATGGGGGAGGGGAAATTCTTCTTCTAACTTAAATGTGACTAAATGGGAAAACTCTTTTTAATAAAGATATTCCAAATCGGTTCATTGATTCCAGAGCTTTGAGGAAATACATGAAACAATACCGTTTAATTGAAGAAATCAGTTAAAAGTATTTCATATTTGATGATAGTGGTTGGTTATCACAATTATCAAAAAATAAATTTTGACTTACCCACATGTCAAACCCTCAATATTGTAAATATTTACTAAAATAAATAATTTACAATTATTAGAAACAAAAATCACTATTTGTAGGAAAACTATACGAGTTACAACATTAACACACCTACTATTAC
Source organism: Diaphora mendica (assembly GCA_949125395.1). Classification (NCBI taxonomy): domain Eukaryota; kingdom Metazoa; phylum Arthropoda; class Insecta; order Lepidoptera; family Erebidae; genus Diaphora; species Diaphora mendica. The sequence goes on from OX421326.1 coordinate 14,621,888, forward strand.
GAAGAAAAATAAACGTGTAAAACCATATTTTGTAGTAACTAAGTTGATCATATTGGACGTATATATACGTCCCCGAAATATATATTACTTGTATTATAAGAAAACACAGAAAAACAAATAAAGTGGGCAATTTTATTAAAAACGATCGATGTTGAAATAAATAATAAAAAAATAATTCGATTTAATGTTTTATTCCTATTCACAGTAAGTATAGTTTATTTCACAATGTCAGTCCTTAGCAGTCATTACATCACTATTTCCGATGTCTACCAAATTCGTTTTTAACCTGTCTACCGAATTCACGGAAACCTTCATAAAATTGCGGCAACGTTCGCTGGAGAAGGCCTTCGGGGAATGAAAATTCATACCCATCAGTTAATTCCATTGTATAAGAGTATGGGATTCCAGCTGCCCCGAAAGCAAAGTCATCGCTTCCACCAGCCGCTGCATACCATTTCCCTGCACTCAGTACTTTAAAAGGTTTACCACCAGCACGTTGAACTTTATCAGAAACTGCTTTCGCCATTTTATCCAATTTTTTCCATTCCGGTGGTAGGTAGTGCCCAGTATAGCCCCATGGATAAACCAAATATTGCCCGTAAGCATGTAGTGAGACGTAAAGCTTAATTCGTTTTGCATTATCCATCATGACGTCTTTGACCATTCTTGTCTCGGGCTCTGAGAAAGCTTTGGGTCCAGCATAAGTCTCTTTGTGGCATGGATCACGAGACACTCCACTTACAGCCCATTTAAAACCATAGTTTCGATTACCATCAACTCCATAGCAATTGGCATTTTTTGATCGTGTTTTCCTCCACATACGGTTCTGAAACAAATAATATTTAATGCATATAAAGGATTTATTTATTTATATAAAGGAATTGCAGTTGAATTTACTTCGTATGTTGTCTTTATGATGTAAGACAACAGTAAGTAAATCATAAGAAATCAAATTACATCCATTGCCTTCGAATTCTCTCCGAAGTTCTTTCAGGCCTCAAGTTAAAATATATAGTTAAATTAAATAAAAATAGTTTACGCTTACATTTAATATGAGCTAATATAATTAAAAACTGTAAATATATAAGTTCTTGAACTCTCTGAGTTTTATATGTTCCATATAAAAAGCTCTTTTATTTTTAGCACATGATAAAATATTTTTTTACCGACTTCATAAAGATGGGATATTTTTTTGTTTGTTCGGGAATAAGATGGGTCTGTGGAGGAACGGTTGTCATGTGTTCATCCAACCCAAAGGGAGGATCCTCCGACCAGGCAAGGTGATTATTCCTGTCCGGGCCGCGGCCCAAAGGTTGATGTTGGGATGTTGTATATATCGCGAGAAGAGAACTTCTATATCGCGATATAGGAGTAGAGTAGTTACTTTTTACTCCTTAGTTCAGTGTATCTTCGGTAGATGGCGCATGTATGTTTCTATTGCGGTTTATGTGGAAGTCGCCACAGCTCACTTATAGACGGATTTGCAAAAACCTTTTTTTTGAAAGAGTTTTATTCCGAATTGATTCCATTTAAATTTCATGTACATTTAATAATGAGTTTTGGAGGTAGACAACAAAGCTCTTCAAAAATTGCAACAAATCAACAGCAATTGCTGCTCTCTCATAAATATGCATTGTTTACGCAATCACATGGTATTGTTTGAAGTCAATTCAACTTTTCTTTTTAAAAAGTATTATACATAGGTACTTGTTATCTTTTATATGCTTTAATTATTACTATTTATTAAGTTTGCTGTTTACCTAGTTTTTATTATTGTAAATTTACTTATGAGATATTATAAGATACTAACGCTTTTACTGGCACGACTGTATTCGTAACCGTCAGGGTTCACCACAGGAAGGATGTACCAATCCAAGCCGTCCAGCTCTTGACCAGGCAACTTACTCGAAGGATCAGTCACTAAACGATGTATCATGTATATTGCCATACTTGGTGCAACCCATTCTCTACTGTGAACACCTGGGGGAGATTAAGAAAACATCTTTACGGTGTCACTGCAAACATATTTTAACTAAATATAACAAGTTATATAAAAATGAATTCTAAGTCAAGACTTAGCTTAGTAGTATTCATTTGTTTTTATCATAGTAGATATTTCTTTCTATGTAACTATACTGTTCCCTCTCTTTTCTACGTCATACATACCTGCGTCAACAAAAATTATGGGATTTCCGGCACTAGGATTCGCAGATATCTTTACAAGCTGCATCCTCCGACCTTCGTAACTATTCCCCAGATTTTCTAAAGTCACCAAGTTTGGATGTCTGCGCGCCATCGTGTCTAAGTATTCTTGAATCTGATGAAAATTTTGAAATCTTATTATTTTGAATTAGTATAATTTAAGATGGTATGGATGGTAAATAAGAAGACAGTCAGACAAAGGTGTTCTTTACCTTCAATGAGCGTTAAATTACGAATAAATTAAATTAAAAAGCTTTTTAAAAACAAGCTTTGACTGGAATCCCTCGAGATGAATCAAACGAGTCCAAACTCGATGATGTTGCGACGTTACTTTACAGGGTTCCTATGGCCACCTTCCAGCATCAGATCAGCTCCATGTTATTATAATATTGTTTTGTCATGCTGTATACATATGCTTGCAAAATTTCAGCAAAATCGGTTTAAATTGAGTTGCAAGATTCCACCGCCGAACATACAAGCATACCTACATACATTGCAAGTAAGCTTGTAAAATATTAATAGGTATCTTAAATTCTTAACTGAGTACCTTTAAAAATCGTTTTGATACTTACCATAGGGAAGGAGTTATATTGGAACACGTTGAACTGTCTCAAGACTCTTCTTCTGGGCGTTCGCTCGTTGAGATCTTCAAATGATCTAATTTAAGAAAATCTATTTAAGAAGACACTTCACGTATTTAGGTTTACTTGCTAGTTGGTAAACAATTTAATCCGAGACTCCAACGCTATTCTATTTTAACCCAAGTATTTGCTAATAAAGTGCTATTAACAATTTGAGCCCGTTGTGTTGTACCAGTAGTTACTGTATCTGATTACTGAGCTAAGAGAGCAAGAAATAGTGTCATAAGCAATATAACTTGTTCAATATATCTATGTAATTTATCCATAATATGCATCTATTTAGTAATACGCATATAAGTAGGTTTATAAGCAGTCTAATATCAGGATCTGCGTTATATGGGATCTGAGGGCCGTGTATGAAAAGTTATCATAATCATCTCTGTTAACAAACGTCCGCTGCTGGATGTAGGTCTCAGGAATCCTGGTTTTTGTGAAGAGCCTTGGGGATACCCCATATACCTGGCCTTGGGGATACCCCATATACCTATACCAGGCTCTTCACAAAAACCGGGATTCCTGAGACCCACACTAATTAAACCCAATTAACTTGAGAAATGATTTGTTTTTTTTTTAAAGAAGTTTTGTACCCAACAGTGAGTATACGGCAATATTATAGTTTCTCACTTAAACGAATAATCACTTTCAGTGAATGATAGAATAGTGAGTGAATTTTAAAAAAATACATAAGCGACTTTAAGTCACTTTATATGTACACTAAACTACACTAAACTACATCTAACACTAACCTTCCATAGTTCTTCTTAACTTCAGCTAATAAACCTTTTTCTTTAGCGAAGTCTTCCACAAACTGCAATCTGTCAAGTGGCACTAATATATCGAGGGTGTCATTGATCCCTCTGCTACTCTTAAAAATCTCCACTTTATCTTCAGGATCATGGAAACTAGAGGCTGCTTCCACCTGTTTAGTGTTTGTAGGAAACAAGTGCAGTAACGTATGGCTGCAAGGAAGAAAATATTTCATTGTCAAGGGCCCTTATTACAGTTTTATTTTTGTACTAGCGGACCCGGCGAACTTCTTAGCGCCATATTTACATATCTGTCTCAGCTTCCCACAGGCAGTGTACAGTCGCGTACAAAAGAAAGGCTTTTCCCGTTATCTTTTTTTTTTTTCTTTCTAGCAAAAAAAGAATGAAAGAAACTGGACTATGTGTTATTGAATTACAACTAAGTACATATTTTGACTTTTATCCCCTCTCTCCAAGAAACCGTGCTGAATTTCGGGATAAAAAGTATCCCATGTGCTACCTCGTAGTATGAACTCAAATCATGCCAAGTTTCATTTGAATCCATTCAGTAGTTTCAGCGTGATGCGCGGCCAAGATACAGACAGACAAACAGACAGACAAAAATGAAAAAAAAATACAGTTTTGGCTTCAGTATCGATTACAGAGAGCCCTCCAAAAATTTTTTTCAAAATATCATTAATGTACAGAATTGGACCTGTTACACTTTTTATTATAAGTATAGATGTTGTTTGAGTCTTCCATTGTACTTTGTCATTCCACTGTTTACTTCCTTCCTAGTCACATCCTCTCTCATACAATCCATCCATCTTTTCTTGGCTCTTCTTATTCTCTTGTACCCTTCAACTTTTTACCTAACGCTTTCTATGCCAAAATATTTAAGCCTTATAAAAAGTGTGTAATTAGTAGAAGATTTGAAACATATATTATTTCAAACATTGGAGGACCTGTTACTAACATAGTTAGACGGGAAGATGAATAACATATCTAAATTTAACAATAGTTCTAGATTGAATATATAATATTTGGTAAAGAAATCATTTAGTTCAAAACTATTGGAAAATCTATTTCAAGTTTCTTTAGATATCTATCTAATTATACTTTGTAAGTACTTGTAAGTACACTGCACGTTTGGCCTAGTGGTTTAACGGTCACCACGCCGTTTCCTACTTCGCCAAGTGTCTTGGGTTCAAATCCCACGTAGGACAACACTTTGTGTGATCCACAAATTGTTGTTCTGAGTCTGGGTGTTCTTTGTGTCCGTTTCATGTATGTTTGTAAAGTCCCCCGCGACACAGGATTTATTCCTAGTGCGGGAGTTGTCTTAAAAAAAAAAGTGGTAGTTAAGATTAAAATAACCATTTTTATTTTTTTATTAATTTTAATAATACGGAGTTAATTTCTTTCTATATCACAGCTGATATTTTTAAACACTGCGTAATATTTAAAGATACTACAGCTCTTTATTATAATACACTCACTTTTCATATTTGTTGCTGAAACTTCCTTGCCACAAAACCGTAAAAATACCTGAAATAAAACATACAGTTATATAACAGCATTTGTTCGTTACTTCTTATTTCTAAACAATAGAACCTGTAACCATCGATGTACGAGATGCACGTCGGCACTATGCTGAATTTTAGTCAAGGTTTTGTCAAAAGACAAGGATATGATTACTAACTAATGTATGTTGTACTCTACACAATATACAAAAACTCAATATTTTCTACATATATATAATACAATGACGCAATCTTTCAGGGAGTAGTTACAATTCAACTGCATCTCCCTCCAAAGAAAGTCTTGCTATCCGTACAGATAGAAAGACGCTTCTATTTTCTGGTCGCAAAATAGAACTTCGTAGCTTTTATGTAATTTAAATCTACAATATATCGGTATCAATACTAAAATTACGCCTGACCTTCGACTTTTTTTTTAAAAGACAACTCCCGCACTAGGAATGAATCCTGTGTCACGGGGGACTTTACAAACATACATGCAACGGACACAAAGAACACCCAGACTCAGAACAACAATTGGTGGATCACACAAAGTGTTGTCCCGTGTAGGATTTGAACCCACAACACTTGGCGAATTAGCAAGCGGCGTGGCCACCGCCTAAACCACTAAGCCAACCGTGCAGTCAAAAACTTACTCCTGATTGGCAGAGCAGGAAACAATTGTCCATCGCGACGAGAACTTAGTAATATTTTCCATTCTCTGAAAACTATAACTACTAATAGGTAGGAAAACCTTTCACTATTCAGATCTTTTTAAACTAAAGCCTGTCTTCAGCACAACGTAAAAGCGTAACATAATAGCAGTAAAAATTTCAAAAGAAAATTAATTATTCGTAAAGTTTCTTTACTCTGCAAAAGAGAAGCTACTTCTTTTCATAGCTGTTATTTTATAAAATTTCAAGTTAAAATGGCTGTTTATATAAGAAGTAGTAGCTCACTTATATTATAAAACAAAAATAAGTCAAACCTTGAATAACTTAAATACCACAAATGCCACCATTATGTTAATTAAAAGTTGAACATCTTTTTAAATTAGGCACCTTTTTTGCTAACATAAAATATATTATGTATACTATCAAAGATCTATGAACAATCGACTAACTAATTACTTTTGAAACCGTATTTTTTTTAAGCAAATACTTGAATGGGATAAAATTATAATTTTCCAAATGTCTATGTTCATTACAACTTTTACTGCCCCTTCGAGAATACAGAAGTGAGTGTTGTATTAAATGCCTTTCTTCCTAGATTTCTTCCTTTATTATTCTAAAAAAAAATGGGATCGGCTACTAGTTCAAAGGGTTTTTCCTGAATAAAAAAGGTACTAACCAGTCTACCTATTATGTAATACATTATATTACAATACAATATATGTATTTATTTGCATTGCATGAATATGGTACAAAGGTCTTCAAAGATACATTGGGAATCACAGCATATTCTGCCACAAGAGGCGTACAAATTTTAAAATAAAAAATCCGTATTATATTGTCTAAAGTCAGAGGTTATCAAAGAAGGTTATAAAATCATTGATATCGTAATAACATTTCTAAGACAATTTTTTTTTTCGGTTTCTTCTTCAAATTATTTATATTCAATTGTTTATATCCATCAGGAAGTTTATTAAATATTTCTGAGCATACATACATAAAGTATCTTTTCGCCTATTGCGTACAACGGTGTCCGATAAGGTAGGAAATAAATGAGGATGCCTTCTTACAAATAATGCGACCTTAAATATATATAGAGATGGAAGTGTTAGAATCTGATGTCTTAGAAAATAAGGTCTATAACTATCGGTTGTCTGTAGCCCAAACGTAGCCCTGCCCTGATACATCTCTATTGACATTTGAAGGTGATTTCTTAATGCGTGGAGTTGCCCTACAAAATAAGACCATATCTTAGCATGGATGCGGCAGTGCCATGGTTACCAGTAATTAGTGCTTCAGTGTGTGTTCAGTTTAACTACATGAGCGAGCTTATAAAGCGCATAGAGCACACTCACAATATAGCATGCGCTTATAAGTATATATAGAACATAATAAGAATCTGATTTCATTGTACAAAACGTAGTCAGGCAAAAATTGGCTAAATATACCCTAAAAATAGCTGTTGACCAATTGTGTGAATATGTGTACATATCTGTGTTACAATTATTGAAACGCTCTCCTGTTTGCGACAATTTATGACAGGAACCTACATCAACGATAAACAACTGTATAATAAATAATTTATTTTCTAAAGGGCAATGAATTCGTATTATAACTGTTTCTATAGAAGAGGATTTGTATTTTAATAGCATGTTAATAAATATATAATAATGAACTCCAAACTTTTACGAAAGCTGGTAAGCTTTGATCAGTTGTAATCTTACGGAAAAAGAAAGAAGCACGACATGAAAAAAATACAGTTATTTAAGCGTTTTTGAACATTTCTTTAGTACTCGCAATCCAACTGCAATATTAATTAGGTAAAGCCTGGTTTTCCAAAAAATAAGCGACTTTATTATACGAGTAGATTATTAAACTTTTCTGTTTTTATAATACCAAAAGCTAAATCAAACACCTGTAAAAAAACTCTAAATACAGTTATTATCATGCCAATAACGTGCTAATATATCGTAATTTAAACACACTCGCGCTTTCTAGACAATATAATAATAATAATAATCCTGGTTTCCTGTTATTTGCTAACCGATTGGCGCGTTTATAAAAAAAACTTTCTCTTCGTCCAACGACGCGTGACACCGCGGTACATCAGTAGAGCGATTCCTTTATGAACACTTCCACTATAAGGGTGCTTGCATATTTTACTGTCCGGTTTTCTTCCGTCTAGTGGTCAGGCTGATTATTTTGGAAACCAAAACTAATATGCAGAGTTAACATGTGCAATTTAAAATGTAACAGATCATCCCCATATGATACTTACCATGAAATAAAAAGTATTTCAAATCAAAATAACTAAACATCAAGCACTTACACACACATTGCATATTTATTATTATTATTTATTTATTTTTCAACCTACTTCAAAAAGGAGGAGGTTCTCAATTCGACTGTATTTTTTTTTTTGTTTTTTTTAAGTTTGTTACCTCATAACTTTGGACTGGGTGAACCGATTTTGATGATTCTTTTTTTATTTGAAAGCTGGTGCTTCCCGAATGGTCCCATTTAAATTTGGTCCAGTTCTGAAATGTCATCCATGAGAAAACCATATAAGTCTTCAATTTGCATTATGTATGTACGCGACAAATTAACGAATAACTCAATATTCCCGTATGGTCCCATTTAAATTTGGTCCAGATTGAAGTCGGTTTTTTTTTTGTTAAAATTTGAGATTATTTTTTATGGAATAGGGGCAAACGAGCAGACGTATTACCTAAAGGTAATCGATTACCGCCGCTCGGTAAAACACAGCGCAAGCGCTATTTCACACAGGTTTTTTGCAAAGTTCTTATTAGTGGAGTCGGGATCCAGGGCTAGTCAATGAATATTTATATAAACTTTTGAAATGTGATTTCGGAAATATATAAAAAAATGTTAGAAAGAAACATTAATGCGATCTCTATCTTTTAATTATTTAAATAAATAAATGATTAATTTTTCAGTTTTTTTATTAGTTAAAGTTATATAATACACAAATACACGTACAACCTTGTCCTTGAGCCTCAAGAGATTGGAGGTATAAAGGTAAGGGACGGGGGAATTATAGAAAGGACTACAGCTTATGAAAATACGTAGGGCTAATTTTGTGGGTTTGAAAAGTAACATTTCTATTTTTTATTTATTTGTTTTTCAAACTTTCAAAATAGATGGCAAGTATTGCTGCACGTTTGGCCTAGTGGTTTAACGGTCACCACGCTGATTCCTACTTCGCCAAGTGTAGTGGGTTCAAATCCCACGTAGGACAACACTTTGTGTGATCCACAAATTGTTGTTCTGAGTCTGGGTGTTCTTTGTATCCGTTTCATGTATGTTTGTAAAGTCCCCGGCGACACAGGATTTATTGCGTTGTCTTTTTAAAAAAGAATTTTAAAAAATATATCTTTATTTTTATTGTACGCTTATTAAAACAATTGTGAATCCCAAATTATATGTTTTATAATAAGTAACATTCAATAAGATTAACTATAAATCATGATTTAAGCGTTAGTTATAAATACTACTAATACTTTTGTTACAGCCTCATTTCAAAATGAGGGAACCAATGGTATTGAAAATAAAAGTAATGATTTCCTCATTTGTGGCAAAATCTGATCTAGTTCTCAATTAGGCTCTGAACAAGGGGACATTGTAAAAATAACATCAGGAATAGCAACGTTGAAATCTGCAGAAAAAGCTTAACTTATCTCAGTAGTTAAATACTCGCGAATTTTCCCACCTTGATTCAGACAAAAATATATCAATAAAAAATATATTATTGCTTATTAAAATTTGGAAAATTGTAAAATTAGGTATTTTTTATGTAAAAAAGAAGCAGATGAAATAAAGGAAAGAAGAAAGTTCTTATCGTCAAGACAAAAAATCAGCTACTTCTGATAACAAGAAAACAATTTTAAATTTAATAATTCGAGATAAAAGTGAATATCGTCGCAAGATTCATAAAATAATTGTAGGCGTTTAGGGGCTCAAGTAGCTAAATACCCCGTGGATTGTTACGTAAATTTATTAACTATCATAGAACCAGAAGCTGAAAAAAATTCTTCCAGGAACAATTCAATCCACATCAATGAAGTCGATGGCGACGACAGTTTTGAAAATTAATGTTTTAATATGCATATATGTAGTTTATAATATTTTTTTGTGGTAATTCGTTATTGTTTTTGAGAAATATTATTAAATTAACATTAAAACTACTATGCTAATGTTATGTTTAAGGAATAAAATTGAATTATTTGCTCTAAAACTTTTTCCTTTATACCTCTCCTTTTGCAGTAAATTATTGTTATAAATTATTGTATTCAAGATCGCGCAGTTTCTTTTTTATTTTATGAGTTTTTAACAACACTTACGGCTCTTCACTTTATAACATCCCTACGTCAAATATGTAAATACAAACTTTATGAACTTGTTCAAACATGGTTTTAACATAAAAAACATCTCAACATTGATCCTCTTTACACTATGTTAGCAGCAGTGAAGTATTTAATTTATTTCTGGGTGAAAACGTTGACTATTGCGGTATGGTATACATAATCTGTGTCTTTAAAATTCTATTTTTTAACCCCCGACCAAAAAGAGGGGTGTTATAAGTTTCACGTGTCTGTCTGTCTGTCTGTGGCACCGTAGCGCCCGAACGGATGAAGCTTTTTTTTTGTATGAAAGGTGAGTTACGTGCGAGTATTCTTAGACATGTTTCATGAAAATCGGTAAAGCCGTTGAAAAGATATGGGGGTGAAAGTGGGGAAGAGTAACCGAATGTCTGCAAAAATATTATCGAGTGGGGTCTCAAATGAAAGCGCATAACGTGTTTTTTTACTTTTTAAAGGTTATTATGTCGGGGTTTTTTTTTAATTTTGAGAATTTATAGTTATGTTATTATATTCCTACTTGTGTATATCAACTAACGAGCAAATAATTCGACGTAATATGGTTTATACCCCAAGAAGCTCTTGACGTGCCGGATTGCTGTTTAAAAGTGTACCATCCTCCTAATTGTTCGGTCCCGCTATATTTGTGTCACAGCTCTCGGAGGGCAGATTATTTGCGTCGAATGATTCTTTAATTTGTGGTGACATTTATCGTATTTTCTTTGGCTTCAAGTAATTGAGCTCTCTTTACAGCGATGTGATCCGGCTTCAGTTCTTAGGCCAATTTCGTACCAATTGACATCATTACAGGCCTTTGATCGTTCAGAGCCCCAATCATTTTGATTTAATAAAATCGGAGTGTTTCCTATTGAAATTAGCCGCAATGAGCGTTACAAAATTAAACTTGGTTTAAGAGAATTCTCTTTGATGATGTTAGTATTTATTGCGTTCATTTAACGTAAGTTACATTAAAAGAAGTCTTGACAAAAAACGTTAATTTCATTTTCCGTGTACATACGAAAATTGTTATTTGGAAGGAAATAATTAAAGTTGAAAAGTTAATTTGTTCTAGCAGTAATAATGGATAATGTAATATTATAAAACGTTTTCTGTTATCAGGCCTGTTATAATATTAATATAATCATTGATTAATTAAAAATCAGTAACGAGATTCTTCTAAGAACAAATATCTATATATCTACTAGCTGACCCTCGCAACTTCGCCTGTGTCTCTCACGCCAGCAAAACACACATATAAGAAACGTTAAAATCGGTTAAATAGTTTCGGATTTCACCGTGAGCAACAACGTGACACGAGAAATATAACCATTATTTTGACTTTTTTTTTGACCATCATTATTTTGACATTACATTGACTGCCTCGTTGGTCTCACGGTTGGCGTGTGCGACTGCTGATCATGAGGTCTCGGGTTCGATTCCCGGGTCGGACCAAATGTTTGTATGATCTACAAATATTTGTTTCGGAGTTTGGGTATTTTCTATGTATAATATGTATGTATTCACAAAAAAAAAGTATAAATGTATTTGTATCAGTTGTCTAGTAACCCATAACACAAGCTCTGCTTAGCTTGGGACTAGATGGCGTTGTTTGTTAGATGTCCGAAATATTTATTATTTATTTATTACTCCGCCATACTCACCAGACCTTGCACCTACCGACTATTACTTTTTCCAAAATTAAGACAACTTTTTAGTGGGTTAAAAATTTTAATTCCCGAGAGGCAGTACAAAATGCCTTTGAAGAGTTTGTTGCCTCCCGTCCAGCTGATTTTTACAAGAAGGGTATCAATAAACTGCCAATGCGTTGGCAAAGATGCATCGATTGCATGAGTGATTACTTCGAATAACAGAAATAAAAAAGTTTGAAAAAATAAGTACTTTCACTTATTGCATACAAAACGGCAATTTCATAGGTAAAGACCTATTATAAAAGAAAGTCGTGTTAGTTACACTATTTATAACTCAAGAACGGCTGAACCGATTCGGCTGAAAATTGGTGGGGAGGCTTAGAACCAGGAGACGGACATAGCCTTTTTTTTCTCTTTATTTATTTTAAGAGACTTTTACCCTATTAGGGTATGCCAGTCCCATGAGGCCTTAGCTTAAACAAGTATCAATTTAAATATTATATGCTAGACTGTACAATTCAATGGCTTTTATGATTTCGGTATAGCCGTATAGGTATAGATACTTATAACATAGTTTTTTTTTACTTTGTCCCGTGGCGTTAACCGCGCTTGTTGTTGTACCACGGGTAAAACCGCGGGGCTCAGCTAGTTTGTAATAATTGCCTTTATTCTAAAAAGTAGAACAACTGGTAATAAACCATATATACCAACCGGTCTGATCTTTTCATGGAGAGACCTATGTTTAGCAATGGATTATTAATGAGTGCTGTTAATCCAAACGCACATCAAATACTCATAGAAATCTCTAAGACTCCGCTACGTCAAGTATAAATTCATCTCCAACTACCTCTGGTCTATCCTGGTAGAATAACTTGCTCTGCACTGAAACTTCAATAGTTTTAATTTTCTAGTGATTGCGTTTATATACCGTGGGAGAGCCACGCTTCGGCATGAATAGGCCGGCTTGACCGGAATGATACCACGGCCTCACAGAAAACCGGTGTGAAATAGTGCTTGCGCTGCGCTGTGTTTCACCGAGTGAGTGAGGATACCTGAGGCCCATACCCCCCCAATCCCCTACCTCCCCCCCCCCCGTCCCCAAAAGGCCGGCAACGCACTTGTGACGCTTCTGGTGTTGCAGGTGTCCATGGGCGGCGATAATCGCTTACCATCAGGATACGTCTGCTCGTTGGCTCGCCTATTCCATAAAAATAAAATATTAATAAGTCAAGTCAGTCAGATAGTTTTACAACATAATCATTTAATAGACTTCACTTTGAATTACCCAACAAACAAACATATTAAGAGCGATAAAGGAGGATGGCATATAACAATTTGTATTATTCCTGTGAGCCTTTTATTCTAATCTAAGTTGAAGTCAACTTTAAGTCTACTTACATGTTATTTAGATTTTTTACTCGGAGCGGCTGCAATCAAGCCTCTACTACCTGAGTACTGGGCAATGACGAAGTTCCCAACCTCCCGTAACGATTGCCAAAGAAGGCAACCGAAATCGACGGCATAACATACTCTCCTACGCGGCACGGAAGAGGTTTATTAAAAAAGGTTATCCATCTATAGACAAAACTGGTGAGAATTGCTTAACTTTGCAATATGTTAACCTACTCGATTACCAAATGACCTTCAACATCTTACGAGCACATAAACAATATTCAAATTACTTAAATCATTTTTCAATCATGTAACGGTGAAGATAAGAAATGCGGAAAATTATCCGTTTCATTTTGAATACCAGCAAATCTAAGAATTAAATTTAATTGTTAAAAATTAACCATTACAATTAATAAGGTAACAAAACATTAAATCAGAAAGACATACTTTGTAAAAGTGTATGTACACTTTTAAACAGACAAAAACTAGACCTATTATGAAAATTAGTAATAAATAAATAAATTTATTTAAAGAACTTTTATAAACAAGCTTTATTACAATGCCCTAACAAGAAAAAAAGACGAATCAACGAGGCCAAACTCGGTGGTGTTGCGACGTTTCTTTACAGAGTTCCTATGGCCACCTTCCAGCTCCAGCATATGAGCAGCTCCAAGTCATAATGATATTGTATTGTCACGATGCTTGTAAAATTTCAGCAAATAGAGTTGCAAGATTTCACTATAACATACATACATTGCAAGTTAATAAAGCTTGTGTAAAATACAAGAATTGGTTCACAAAATCGAAATAAATGTAAATCTACGAACGAAACTGACTTCTTCTTTCGGTTGAAAAAATTGTATACATGTACTAGCGGCCGCCCGCGACTTCGTAGGCGTGGAGTTAGTTATTTGCCATTTTGCACATTATTTTTAATTATATTCGAAAAAGCTTAATACCTAATGAAAGGAAAAAATAAAAGAAAGATAAAGTAATCAATATCTAGACGAATATTTATATAAAATATGTCTATTGGTTATGTAATAAGTATCCTACATTTCATATTTTTTCAATTAAATTCGTTACTGTTTGGAAGTTTAAAATTATTATTGAAATGTTATGCTGAATATTGAACGAAATCAGTTTTCAATAGTTAGTTGTGACTACTAGCTACTACATTTATTTTTTTAAAGTCCCCAATTTATTGCAGAATGTACAAGTTTGATCTTGGCGAAGAAGTCAATTGACTTGACAGTCCACTACAATATTGAACAGATTAACTTAGATCTCATCTCCATAGATTGTAGATGTTTCTTACTTCAGCGATACTCAACCATTTCTGTTATCAATCAAAACGAGAAAATAAACGTATTCCATAGTTTCACGTTTCACCGCAATCAACCGAAACATTATCTTTAAAATGCAATTATATCAGAGTACTTCAAGAAGTACTCACGCAGATCAAGGTTTTGTTTACTTTTTCTTACATTTATCATTTTAGTGTTTGATATCTTGCCTTGCAAAGATTTGCGGGGATTAAATTTTGTGTATATTTTAGTATATCCACTAGTCTTTTTCCTTTGATAAATTTTATGATTTACCTTGGCATACTTCCCATGACACTATAATATTGAAGTTATCATTTCTTAGAAAAAGTACAAATAAGACAATAAGGAATATAGTTCGTTAAATAATCATTTATTTAAACGTATGTACTTGGATGTAAAAGTTATGAAACGGTAAGATTGTACAGTAGTAAAGGCGTTTTGCTAAATAATAATACGATTATTGTATCCTACTGTTCTTCTCCTAGCCGATTACGGCCACGGCGGCCAGTCTCAACGGAGACCAACCAATTACGCAGAAGATATTATAATGCACAAGTGTGTGCGCAAAAACAGGTGCACTTTCTGTTCCCTCTCTCTCTCATAATCCGATGGCATGGTTAACCGCCACGATCGGGGAGAGATCAGGCGCAGGACCGACAGCTTTACGTCCTCTCCGAAGCAAGGGGGTTCAAACCCCAACCTCCAAACTCCGAGCTGCTATTAAGTATTTCTTAAATCAGAAAAACTCAATGGCCGGGTCGGGCCAAAAGTGTTATTGAGATTGAGATTGGATTCGAACCCGAGAACTCTTGATCGGCAGTCACTTACATCTACCGCTAGACCAAGGAGGCAGTTTTTTTGTATCCTACTACGGCGAAGCCACAAGGAAGAGTAAATTTTTGGCAGTCTATTTATGTTTGTACTAGCTTTCGTCTGCGACTTCGCTCGCATTTAATAATAGTATCCTATGTTACTTCTAATACCTCCAAGAATATGTGTACAAAGTTTCATGATGATCAGTTAAGTAGTTTTCATGTGAAAGCGTAACAAACAAAGTTACTTACGGCTTTATAATATTAGTATGATGTTCCACCGTAGCTTCTTAACTACCGTATCTACTGATTTTAATGAATAATGTGTCAATAGATTTGTAATAATAATAAAAACTGGAAAATTAAACAATGTCCCGGGTGACATGGGTTATTTTGTTTTTTTTGTGAAATGTTTTTACGTATTATATTTTGAATAATCGGGGTTTTTGCTTTTTTAAATTTTTCGTATTATTCAAATACATCTCTGAAAGTTTCGTTTGCGTTCGCATACATTTCGTTTATATTGAAAAAAATTCAGGCCTAGAACGCGTTATTTTAGTTTCTACTACTCTATCCGTGTAAAGATTACCATCAAAAACATAAATGTAAAAAAGGAGAACTCGGCGCTGGCTAGCCAGTTCCTTTGCTTGAACTTGGCTTGACACGCTACCGCGTGTCTAGATTTTGGTAGGTACACTGTTTATTCATTTTTTTTTTTTTTTTTTTTTTTTTTTATGTTTGGCCCGCCAAAATGACTCTACTCTGCCTGATGGAAAGCATAAGCAGAATCCAAGAGTGGCGGTCACCATACTCATTGCGAATGCAGACAATGCAGTATGGAGACCCACACTATGGCGGCCTAGTGATGCTGCTGCATCTTTTAGTCTAGTCAACAAGTATGGTACTTGTTGACTAGACTATTTGGGCCTCCGGTCTCGCACTCACCAACGAAACACGACAGCACGAACGCTGTCATTTTACGTTGATTTTCTGTGCGAGGGTAGTACCGCCCCGGTCGAGCCGGCCCATTCGTGCTGAAATCAGCGGGGCTCTACTACCTTTTTATTTATTTAAATAAATTTTGTCTTGCCAGTCCCCAACCCACACTTGGCCAGCGTGGGGACATAATATATGGCCTTAACCCTCTCCTGAGAGGAGACCCGAGCCCAGCAGTAGGACGTTATGGGTTGTTGATGATGATGTCATTATTGCAAGATTCAAACAAAATGAACTTACAAGAGAGGAGTCGCACAATCTTGTTTTCATTTTGTTTGTTTCCTCAGAATTCCGTCATTTATGATCAAATTATTTTTTGTGACGGTAGACTGCCCGTTGTGTCTCATTCAATCCCACTTTTATGGGTAAAAAATTGTAGAATGAAAAAGAGACACATTTTATGTCAATATTTTAAACTGGTTTAAAATAATAAAAATCTTAAAAGGAATATTAACTCCCTTCTACTGGCATTAATTTTACCTATTTTGTTAATGAATACCTAATTTCTATGAAAAAATCCTTGCATATTCATTTATTTACTAATAACTGACGAGAAAACTTAAATATTTTTCACTCATGGACGTAGATAACACATACTTGAATACTCTGATAAAATCTATTAAGGAAATAATATGTATTGGCTTCATTTTCTCCTCTACCTCATTCGGAAAAGGAGCATGACGTTCATTACACTTAAGATTTACCTGGCACATCTTCCTCTTAGATTTTTCCAATCTTATACTCGTAGTAATATATTCTACAAAAAATTATAAGAAACAATTTTATCAAAAAACGCACTCACCAAACCAAATTAATAATCTCGCCATACTAACAAATACGATTACATGAATGTACAAAACAGTGAACTTTGATTAAAAACAGTAATAACTATCGCGTGATTTGTGCGTGCGCCAGAGAGAGGCGCGTGCGCGCGTTCTTGCAAGTTGGTGTTCACTGCGCATGCTTGCAGCCGCCGATCCGGACCGCGAGAGAATCTTCAAACCGTAACGGTAAACACCAACCCTAGTTAAGTGCGTACCAAGGACGAGTGCAGTTACTGTAGATTGCCATAAAATTCATGATGTAGATAACAAAATATCAATTTTCTTAATCGAACAGTAAGAATAATTACAACTGCTAGAAATATCGTAAGCGTATGCGCAAAAATCAGTAGACATTTTAAAAACTTACATATTTGACTAAAATATATGCATAATGGATCAAATTTGTATAAAGTACAATAAACGTGTAATGGATGAAACGAATACGTGTAAATAATAATCCAGACATTTTATGTGTTTTGTGATTTTCAATTGGCTGTGAAAATACCTTGAAATTGGTTTATGTTGCAATATTTCAATTTCATTCAATAATGTACTACTACTTAAATACAAAATAATGTGTACAAGACCATCTGTCCATAAAATAAGTCACAAACTATTTTCTAATATAAATGAACATCTTGTTTCTTATGTGATGGTCTTTGATTAAATATTTTGGTACTACAATTCATTAAAAGTAAGGAAGTTAATAAGAAAATGTATTGAGTAAACTTTTGAATAGTCTGACGTTTCGGCCCATCTTTCATTGGCTTGACAGATTGCACAGGTCCACTCTACAATTCAATATGTGGGATATATAGTATCCTAAATCGTACGTAATATAGCTGTTTTAAAAATCGTAATCACGCATAGTTGTATGTATACGTACAAATATATACGCACATCTTTGCGTATTCTCTCTGTGTACCTACTTTAAACTTCATCACAACACGTCAACTTGATTGGTTTTTTCCTCCTTCCTGTATCTCGGGGGACGACTTTACAAACATAATATGAAACGGACACAAAGAACACCCAGACTAAGAACAACAATTTGTGGATCACACAAAGTGTTGTTCCATGTTAGATTTGAACCCACAACACTTGGCGCAGTAGAAAGTGGCGTGGCGACCGTTTAAACCACTAGGCCAACCGTGCAGTCAAACGTAGTAGTAGTGCAGGTTTTTTACAAATTACCATTTTTATTTACGAGAAAGTAATTTGTGTGATTCCGGTTTACGTCCGTATGACCAATCACGAAATGTAAACCATTCAAACCAGTTTTCCTCTAATTAAAAAATACTAGCAACCCGCCCCGGCTTCGCACGGGTTGATTATGGAAAATATAATATAGCCTATGTTAATCTGAGTAAAATATCGTTATATCTAGTCAATATACTCAAAAATGTAACAAATTATACACGAATACCTGCCTCATATCTGTCTTTCTCTTCGCAAGTCCCTTTTACGCACGGATTTTTAAAAGTAACACACTTATTGTAGATGATCATAAATACCGACTTCAAGGTTTGACTCGATTTCTCTTGGATGCCATCATCAGATCTTAGTGTCCTTATCATGGTACCACCGTTGGGATATCTCCTTTTGCATTAAAAAAATAATCATCAAAATCGGTCCATGAACGACGAAGTTATCCGCGAATATACATAAAAAGAAAAAAAAAGGTCAAATTGAGAACCTCTTCCTTTTTTGAAGTCGGTTAAAAAGGCAATGTTACGATTGTTATCGATACCTATAATCACTTAAAGACGTTTAAACACTTGTTATAGAGAGCTATCTAGAACTCTACGTAAAAGACACAAAAATATCAATAGGTTCATCTAAATATCATACACAGATAAAACGAATTATAGTTCACTTAGAAACAATATTTTTATGATTGTCTTGATAATCTGTTTTATAAACTATTTTAATGAAAAAAGACGTGTCGCACTCGGGGACTGCCGCGGTAAAGCTATTTTATAGCATTTTTTATCAACTTATGCAACTATAATTATTTTTTATTTATGCAGTATGTATAATATTGTGAATGAAAAATACTAAACTATTTTTCAAATGCTCTATCGCATTCGAAGTACACCGCCATCTATATAATTGGTGCCATACTGACAACAAACAAATATATGTTTGGAATTACCGGACCGTTCGAATTTATCAAGTAGCATAAGAATAACAATTTTAACATTTAGTAGTAATGAGTTATTGGCTGGAAGGTGTAGGTGAACGATTTATGACGAAGGTGCCCCGTTTCCTGTTTCCTGGATATTGTGGTAAATAGGTATTCATTAAGTAAGTAATACAAAATTACACAAAACAAAAAAGATATGAAAACTTCACAACAAACAACAGAGGGCGCTGGGTGTGGATTTTGGAGCAGCTCGTCAGTCAGACAGATTCGTTGATTCGTCGTTCGGAGCAGCTCGTCTCGATCCGTGCGAGCTTCGGGTGTCAGGTTTTATTTGTGTTACGGAATTTCTTGATTCGGTCGCCGCACTCAAAGGCCTCAAAGCCCGCGATAAAAGCTGTGCAATAGCTTAAAAACTATTAAAATCATCTGCTATTAAAATGTTTAACAGTTTACATTGGTAAGGGTAATCGCATATCATGAAGCGGGCAAGATGCTTATTCATCCTTAGAACGAGTTCCAACACCAAGTTTAATGAACCTGTGACTCTTGCCTCCTACACGATGTTAACGGAACCCATTGTCATACAACAATGTGTTCCTTCATTTCATTTATCACTAAACATCAGATAAAAACGCACTATAAATAGTACCCAGGACATTTGCTTGATCAATTAATTAAAACTGTTTTGATATATATTATTTAGGATAGGTATTTTCTTTTAAACTACTACTATTTTAAAAAGAGGTGAGTACATGTATACTGAAAACAAAACCGAGAACAAATAGTTGTGGTTATTGCTGTTTTTGTCTATTTATATTTATTATTATTTGTAAACAAATGTGTATCGACTTTGTTTGCTTGATAATGTGCACGTAGTGAGTTTGAACTGTTAACAGGTCACCTTCCTTCACCTTCACATACATTTTTCTTACTAACTCTACTCTAACCGGTGACTTCCGATATCGGGCTCTCTTAAAAGTTACCTTTTAGAATAGTGGAATTTATATCAAAACTATTGTATAAACTATTCCGCTATTGTACTCGGGAAGTAAAATACATAATTACGTAGGTACATCATTTGGGTTGATATGTCAGTTTATCTATCTTTAAAAATTATTTGGTAGCGACATCAATTGATTTTAATCTGTGGAAAACTCTCTGACTCCTTTGTTGTTAATAAAAGTTAATTAGGCCGTTACTTTAGAAAATTCCTATCAGGTTCTATTCTTAGTACTTTCATTACAATTTTCAACTCAGTCATTGACCCGATTAACTTTGTACAACAATTTGACAGGTCCATTATCAAAGGTCAACCAACAAAGAGGCGTCTTCATACAAACATAATTTGTTAATGTCATTGACTTGCATTGCCACAAAGAGAAAAGAAAATTGAGCTTTGAATACGATTCTCATAATAATGAACGAACATTTTTGTCACTAAACTACCTATGTTATACTGATTAGCAGGCAGTATTCTATTGAGATCATCATGTCACGATCGTTATTAGGTCTCCTTTAATTTTACGAATATCAGTAGCCGCTGATGCGTTCCTGGAGCTCCCCCCGACTGCCGAGGTAGGCCTCCGCGGTGGTTTAGTGGGTAGACCGGTTCTCTGGCAGTCCCCCACCGCCCTTTATCTTACCCACGAAGGGTATGGTGCGAAAAGCATTCCCCGCGTTAAAATAAAACAAAGGTGGGAAGGTAAGTATATAAGTAGTAAATGAGAAAGTAGGTAGGAAAGCCTTGACTGAGTTCTATAGCTTTCTGAATTACTAATATATAAAATTGTTTGTGTTTAATATTGAAATAGTACTAAGTTTTACACTATCGCATTCCTTAACTACGAATTATGGATGTGCCGAAACGGAACCGGGACGAAACGCGTTCACGATAATTATTTTTGAATTGCCTGAAGTTTCGACCAGGTTGCACTAGTCTAGGTCACAGACTGCGTGACTGATGAACTTCACAGAGTGACCGTGACCTGTTAGTCAGTCTGTGACCCGTGTGCAAATAATTGTGACCACGCTAATTCTTCTAATTTTACTTCTTTAATATATTTTGTTTATAATATTTTTAATTTTGCTTATAGTAATCAAACAAAAACCGGACCATAGCACAGCTTTAATTCTCGAATTCTTCAGTCTTTCCAAATACACTAAAGTCATTAGCAGTAATCTTTTAACTTTTCTTTAATAAGCCATACAAAATACATAATACATACATGCAACTCGACTGAGTATAATACTATATAATACATAATACATACAACTCGACTGAGTTGTAAAATGGATTAAAAGATAGTCTTTATTTGCTTACTAGTATTATCTAACAACCATATTTTTAAGCGGCTTCTGCTTTCGCAGATAGATTGGGAGGGTTTACAAGAAAATGCTTTTCTCGTTATAAGTAGATACTGAATGTAAGTAGATATTAGACAATACATACTTTTATTGAGAACGGGTAATTTTTCAACAGAAAGTGTTTCTGAGCTATTTTCTATTTACCTGTACTTTGTGTTGCGAGCAATCTTATAGTCCATTCGCCTTGTTCGCGCCGCCGTCGCACGTGCGGCAAGTCGACACAAAATCAAACGACCCGCCTGCGGCGTACACCTACAAGCAAGTAAGATTTGTCAGTTTATGCCGTTGGATGAATTTCACAACAATAACCACAATTGCGTGCGGGTTCACCGACACTATGTAAACGAATGGACTTTAAAACATTAGTTAATAAATATCAATTTTTGAGGATACATTTTATAAAATATTGATTGCATGGACGGAGCAGTGGTTTGAAAGGTCACCTTGCCTGAGTGGTCATCTGCGCTGAGAATTGTGGGTCCAATTGCCACATGGGACAACACTTTGTGTAATCCACAAACTACGGTTCAGACTATGAGCGTTCTTTGTGTCTATTTCATGCATGTTCGTTAAGACCCCGCGCCAAAGAATTTGTTCTTCGCGCTTTCCTTATATTTATCGGCAATGTTTCCACAAGCGTGCAGCTTCAACCGTGAATGACTGGCCATAGAATTTTGTGGAATGCAGAGAGTTTTCCTTAAAAAAAATAGAAATAGTATATAAAGTGTGTGGATACAGTGCTATAAACATTTGCAGGTTACATCCATAAGCAATGAGTCACTCGTGCAGTGTGGGCCAATAGACCACTTTTTTTATGGAATAGGCGGGCAAACGAGCAGACGTTTCCAAGGAGTATGGTAACTAACATTGTGACACGAGAATTTTATATATAAGATGTAACTTCTATCTCTTTTAGGAACTGTCTGAATACTTAGATATCTAATATTATCAAAATGGTACTTCGACTTAGGTATGTACCAATAGGTAATGATGAGAAGCGTTGGTACCTCATACGATAACAATACGTATTATAAGATCACTGTCAATGTTAATATTAAACTTCTACTGCCACTGCCTAGTAACCGCATACCTTTGAAATGAAAGAGAAAATAAAAAAACAATACTGGAATACAAACTTGATTGTTAAACTCATTCAGTCACGCAATGTACCAAATACCTCCCACGACACTACAGCTTGAAACAAAAGTGACATCCAACTTAACACTTTAAAATCATAAAAATGATGCGCTCACTTTCTATAAACACTCTCTCAAGAGTTTATTTGTATGCACAACCAGTTACTGGTGACAACAGGCCTGACACACTTCCAAATGACCTCACGTAGAGATGACTACACAATCCACTTGATCACATACATTACCGCTCATAAATACAACATCTGCTAATTATTTTATAATAGACCACCAGTGTATAGGGCACACAACAATTTAATTGTTTAATTTGTTTACACTATAACCGATGAGGCATAGTTTACAAATACTAGAGAAAGTGTCACGTGTTTGGCCAAAACGGATTGTAGGCCTTAAGACATTACGAGATTTCTAATTTTATTGAACGACAACGAACGTGTTTTGTTTTTACCCGACTGCGTAAGGAGGATTATGTTTTTCGAGTGTATGTATGTATGTATATTTCTTTGGCACGCCCTAGAGCCTAAACGGCTTGTCGTATTTTTATGTGAGTGGTGTCAATAGATTTGTCTTAGTCGTGAGAGTGACACTGGGTACATCAAAATTAAAAAAAAAAAAAATACGCCAAAAAGTAATATAAAAAATTAATGCTTTCAAAATACATCGAGTGTGGTATCAAAATAAAGATTTTTTTACGGTGATTACGAATATATATAAAACTTATATGTTTTCATTGTTAAATATTGACGCAGTCGAGTTTTTTATTTTCAATAAGTTGTACTTGTTAGCTATAACAAGACCTTGTGGAATGTTTGATAAGGCTATTTCGATTTGATCTTAAAGATTCACAGCAATTATAATGAGCCTAAAGAAAGGGTACTGACCTAATATACTGCTAAGCACAACTTGTTTTACCCAGCGTTAGTGCTTCAAAACAGGATCACGATCTTAACTCAGCGAACATCGTGGTGGAGATTTTTAAACTGAAATGATCATTGGTGGATGTAATGACATGAAAAGTACTCAGATTATTGTTTCATTTTAAAAATATCATAATTAATTTTGAGTATTTTAATTCAGTTATTTTCTTTGTTACTCGTTATAAATATCTAAAAAAGGAGTTTCGTTTTTGATGTCACCAAAATAAACAATTCCTTTAATTAACATTGTTTTCGCATCTCTATATCAATGTGTTAATTTAGATTTGCTTTTTTTTTTTTTTTTTTTTTAATATATATAAAAGTAAAATACGACAGGACAGGCATGTAATGAGATAATTACTGTTAAATTTCGAGGTGATAACTAAGCTGAAGACAGTAGCGGGATTGTTTTTTTTTTCAAATACTAGTAGGTTTTGAAATTTAATTTTATCTCGTGGGAAGGTAGAGAATTCTAAACATCACCCTACGTCTTCAATGTGACAAAATTTCTATCCCTATCACTTGGACACTTGCCACTCCATCACTATGCGCTTTTTACCAAGTATTTTCCTTACACTACTGACTAGCTTGTGGAACAAATAAAATTGTTATCTGCAGTATTTCTGGACCGATATGACTTTTAAATTTTCAAAATCGGGACCCCGACTCAAAAGCCTCATTGGATTCATGAATCTTGAACTGCAGGTGTCTCTGGGCAGCGGTTTTTACTTACCATCAGTCAACCAATCTCATTTACCACCTAAGAAATATGAGGGGAACAGCAGGAATCATCTAATATATACTAAATGCTAGTCTATATAAGATAAATGCTTCTGAAAGTTTTTGAGACGATTGTTCACTTTCTTCGATTCCCGATATAACCGCTTACCACGAATTTGTCTGCCTGTTTAGTTGTAAATATTAGTACAACTAAGGTATGCACCAATAATGATGAGACCTATTACCTCCTAAAACACCTTTATACAACAAAATACCTTTATCACCAGAAACCATACGCTAAATAATATGGACCTAAGTATATATTACTAGTTAACGGCGAGTCGTAGTTAGTTATTTGTTATACAAGAGTGCAAAGTTAACCGCGTGCTCAATTTTGGTAAGAACACAACTCTTCAGTTATGAAATCTATAGATTTATTATATTTATTTTATGATAAATTCACAAGAAATTGAGTTTAACATTTCAATTCTATAATATAAGCAATTACTAAAATATTCTAATATATAACATAAATTTACAAAAATGGTGTAAACGAGAACAATAAAATTTTAACTATCAAAATTGAATTTTTTTTTTTTTTTTTTTTTTTTTATGATATAGGGGGCAAACGAGCAGACGTATCGCCTGATGGTAAGCGATTACCGCCGCCCATGGACACCCGCAACACCAGAGGCATCACAAGTGCGTTGCCGGCCTTTTAAGAAGGAGTACGCTCTTAAATTAAATTATCGATATCCTTTATTTAATCATTTATTATATACCTATATAAACCACTATCACTCCCTATCAGCTTCGCACACTACATGACATACCGTTATCAGTTTAAAAGTACTCACATATATAACTATCGATAAGAGCTGTTTTATAAGAATAAACACATCTTTTGTTTTTTTACATAATTAGGATAGCGATATCATACATTACAGTTACGAACTTCGGTGGTGATAAATGTGGCTCACCAAGTTCCGAAAAATAACAAAATATTACTTTAAAAAATCTAAACAGTGTAGTTAACAAACGATCAAATGGAGAAAGCAGAAACGATACTAAATAAAATTATACCTCAAATAGCGGCAGATCTGAATTATGTCAATTACAAGATACATATTGATCCAATTTCTAGTGGCGGTGCGAACTACACTTCATCTTTATACAATATTACGATCGAAGAAGGGCTGAAATCCCATCACTTGTTTGCAAAAATTGCTGCCTTAGGAGACAAGATGCGAAAAGAAAACCCGAAATTTTATACCACAGA
Organism: Diaphora mendica; assembly: GCA_949125395.1. Lineage (NCBI taxonomy): Eukaryota > Metazoa > Arthropoda > Insecta > Lepidoptera > Erebidae > Diaphora > Diaphora mendica. The sequence continues at coordinate 14,647,628 of OX421326.1, forward strand.
AAGATTTGTTTATACAAAACTTATGAAAATATACGAGAGCTTGGAAAAGGATTACAATATACCACAAGAACATAGATTGACATTAAGCAAGTACTACGGATGTAACCCCACGGAATATGAAGAAACAATTGTTTTAGAGGACTTGGTAAAGAAAGGCTATCAATCTTTTAATAGATTTACTCCAATTAGTTGGGAATACGCAGCCTCTTCAATAAGAGAATTGGTAAAATTACACGCGCTATCATTTGCTTATAGCGAATACTATCCTGAAGAGTTCGATGAAGTTTATCGAGATCTTAAAATTGAGTATGACTTGGAAAATGGAACTCTGGTAGGGGCTGACATTGCAATGACTGCAAAAACCCTCGACTTGATTCATGTTGAGAAAAGAGAAATGTTAAAAAAGTTTTTAGATAAACACACATTAAAAGAATTAATTAAATCTGTTCAATATTTTCAATAACCAGTATTGGTGCATGGTGATTACAGGCCCAGTAATTTGATGCACAGGATTAACGACATAAGTTAATTTTGCTAAGTTGATTTTGGTGTTTTTAAAGGAACATTAAAAACATAACACAACAGCTTTTAAAAGAAATTTGAACTTTTTCATGCACTGGTTACAATTTAGACAAACCAAGATTTAAAGTATAATATCTAAAATATTAGTTTATTTAAACTTTTTACCTCTAAAACATTAGTAGTGGTACTCTAATCATTACTGACAATACCATATAGAGTATTTCAATTAAAAATGCGGTTAAAGTAACGAAACAACGAAACCAATGGAATTGGATCTAGTTGACTTTTTTTGACGTTTAGTTGACGTTACGACGAGAATTAAAAAGTCAATAGTACAACAACAATATAGTCTTAGTCTTTCGGTGTTAATGTTTTATTTATTGTAACTTGTTACAGCTTTACTTAGAAAAGTATGTTATAGTTAAAACATCATACTAACACTTTAATATTTAAGATTAAGACCATTCTATCTACGAGTAATCTATGAGATCCCTAAAAAAGGTGCTTGCTCAAATCCGTTCAACTCCAGGCCGATAGCCATAACTTCCCTCTTCTCGAAAATAATGAAGTCCATTATTAACTATTGATAGTTAATAATGGACTCCTGCGGTACCTACAGGGTCATCATCGGCTTAGTGTGACCAGCAGTACGGCTTCCTTAAGGGTCGATCAGCTGGTGATCTTCTAGTATACCTGACGCATCGCTGGGCACAGGCAATTTAGACTGAGGGGGGAGGCCTTCGATCGGGTCTGGCACAAATCGCTCATTTTGAAGCGGCCTCTGTATGGGTTGCCCGTGAAATTATGCGAATGGGTCACTAGCTCTATAGAAGATAGAAGCATAAAGGTTGTAGTCGACGGTGAGTGCTCTGATTCCATGTCTGTGAATGGTGGTGTCCCGCAAGGCTTTGTGCTATCGCCTACTTTGTTCCTCCTCCATATCAATGATATGTTGTAAATTAGCGGCATTGATTGTAAAGCGTATGACAGTATGGGCGATGCTCTCTATACTGGCCGCGCTAATATTTCTCGTGAAAAATTCATTGAGATTCGAAACAAAATTGTGTTTGAAATTGAGACCTCTTTGGAAAAGGTCTCAGATTAGGGTAGACTTAATCTAGTCCAATTTAATCCTATAAAGACATAAATTTGCGCGTTCACCGCTAAAAAACTGCCGTTGGTCGTATGCCTTCGTTTTGAAGAGACTGCCTTATCTGCCTCAGCCAATATTGGAATACTTGGTGTCGGCATATCGAGTGAAGTCCAGTTTCGTGGCCAATTATAATATAGCCAAATAGGCCTCGAAGAAGCCTGACTTGCTCAACAGATCGAGACGGTATTTCACTCCGGCCCACCGCCTTCTGCTTTATAAGGCACAGGTTCGGCTTCATATGGAATACTGTTCTCATCTTTGGGCAGGGGCACCCCAGTACCGGCTCCTCCCTCTGGACCGCATCCAACGGTGAGCGACTCGAATCGTCGATTGCCAAGATGTTTCAAATCGGCTGGCCTCTCTGGCGCTGGGTAGAGATGTGGCTGAGCTTTGCACCTTCTACCGCATTTACTATGGGAAGTGCTCCGAGGCATTGTTCGAACTAATCCCTGCTGCCTCTTTCCGCCGTCGTCCTATGCGACAGCAGTTTCATCCCCATCATTTAGATGGTTGGCAGTCCATAACTGTGTGCTTCTCTAGAAACTTTCTGCCTCGCACAACAAAACTGTGGAATGAACTGTCGCCTGCGGTATTCCCGGACCAATACGACCTTCAAGAAGAGCGTACTCCTGCTTAAAAGGCCGGCAACGCACTTGTGACACCTTTGGTGTTGGGTGTCCATGGGCGGCGGTAATCGCTTACCATCAGGCGATACGTTTGCTCGTTTGCCCCCTATTCCATAAAAAAAGAGGCATACGAAACATTCAAATAACAAAAATGTGGTTGTTAATTTTCGGCGGTAGGTGTTAAAAAAGTATAGACGTATTGTAAATCTCGGTATTCAATTTAATTGTATTTATTATACATTTCGATTAAATTTTACATCTTTGGACAAGTAAATGGAGTTTAAGTGCTGGTAGTCACGTTAGGTATACATTTAATGTGATAATAACCCACTTCATCCACACCACCTGCCAGTGCATCGCTTTGCAGTGCTTCATAATTTATTTCACCTTATAACCGAGGATGTCACAACTTAGTGAGATATTGTCGGCACAGAAGATACTGGAGGAGACATTCACTAGAAAAATATATATATATGTATAGCCGTATATATATATATATAGCCATATATATATATAGCCGTATCGTTTGCTCGTTTACCCCTAAGTTAAAAAACATGTTAAATTATTACTATTGTATAATTCAACATGATTTTCTTGCATATGTTCTTTTAGCATATGTTGTAATCGAATTAAATACCTGCTACACAATATTGCAATTCGTCTATCATTCATGGCAGAAGATGTCTTCTTAAATATCTGTAGAAATAATAAATAAGTATATACATTTGAGGATGGTAAGGTAGAAATCAAAGTCCTGGATCTTCAAACCATGCAAGGTTGCAGCCCTGTATTAGATCTACTCTATTTTATCTTCACTGGGTCTGATGGACAATTTCGAGCGCAATACTATCAAAAGCTAATTAATCTGTACTACACAGAACTACAAGAGGCCATTAAGAGGTTTCATCTGGATCCCGAGAAGGTGTACTCCAGGGCTGAATATGATAAGGAGTGGCAAGAGGTAAATATAAAGTTTAATCATTAAAAAGGTTTGACAAACTGTTACTCTAAGTTATGGAATCAGGCGTTACTTTGAGGAAATCCATGACATTAAATGCTATGAAATATATTTAGCTTTAATTCCGCGAGACAAATATACCGCATATACACTTTTGAATGACCAAACAAACTTAATTCCATCACCACTTCTAAGTATGATTGCGGGTAGTTCGGCACAGATGTCGTTGTGACATTGTATCGATCGTGATTATAGCGTCATCGAAACGGTATATAAAGGGCCGACAGCGGTGCGCTAGCTAATTCGAGCTCAAACGCTCGACGAGTCAACATCTCCTGAGGATGCCCCGTGGAGGGGCGAAACACGTGTCGAGTATAGGTTTGGTTGCATCGCATGCTAATTATTTCTCACTTGTTTTGTATGTGTACATATGCATGATACCCATATGTGCATGTGAGTATGCATGACGGTGGGATTTGTGCCCTGCTTTCAGACCTGGATATTTGTCTCGCGGAATTAAAGCTAAATATATTTCATAGCATTTAATTAAACTGTTACTCTTAAACTGAAATCATCATCAGTATCATGAGGATTATTAGAATTTTCAAACCAAAAGCTTTGCGTGTAGGAACACTCAGAAGAAGCTTTAAAGAAACATAGCTACTTATTACCAAGTGCCTGTTAAGAATTGTTTTATTACTATACTATGAAAAATCTGCTACTTCAAAGATACTTCATAAAAAGACGTCCGAAATGGCTGTTTTACCACATAGTGCGCCGGGTATTAGACGTTCGAGGAATAAGACGTTCGAGGAATAGACGTTCGGGGAATTAGACGTGCGGGGAATTAGACGTGCGGGGAATTAGACATTCGGGGAATTAGACGTTCGGGGAATTAGACCAACTGAACCTATTAGACGTTACGGGAATTAGACGTAAGCGACCGCTCCGTAGCGTAAAACAAAAAAGTGTATTAGTGTTGGAGACATGGTAATATCAAACTTTGAATGGTGAACCACCGTATTCTTGACATTCAAATACTATTAGGTCGACATTCGTGTAAACATGCATTTCTATGTCAACGACCCTAATATATGTCAATTAATTTCATAGAGAATTATTTGTTGCAGTTATAAGTATATGAGATATTTCTAGAAATTTGTTCTTATTCAAAGATAATTCCAAAGAGCATGGCTTCAAAATATGATTATTACTTTTTTATCTAATATATTATCTACTGCTATGTATGTATGATACAGATAAAAATTGCATAGATCTCTAACTAGTATTGACTAGCATGCTTGGTATTTAAAACACCCTAAGTGCGGCATGCACTGTAAAGGAAAAATCTTTGTTGTTTTGACGGTTTTAAACAATTTAGCGGCAATGTGGGTTACGCTTCAAGTTTGTCGATAGTACATTTTTATCTAAGCTTTCTAGTCTATAGTTCTTATAGTCTCTTTGTAAAAACTCCGACGGACGGATGTAATAACAGGCAGACATGTCGATATTATAAGGTACTAGTGTTTGCCCGCGGCTCCGCCCGCGTATATGTCGGTTATCGCAGCAAATAGTAGCCTATATGTTATTCTGATGTATAAGCTATATTACTGTAAAGTTTCATCCAAATCCGTTCAGTAGTTTTTGCGTGAAAGAGTAACAAACATCCATACATGCATCCATCCATCAATCCATACCTACAAACTTTCGCGTTTATAATATTAGTAGGATAGGGAAGATATTTTCCTTTTGTATATCGGTAATTTTGTACAGCTTAATATAATTTAGGCCGGTGGATGATTATTTTTTATTAATATGAAATTAAATAAAAAAGATTATTATATTCCAGAAACTGCCGTTGGGCCTGAAAATCTCATGTTTTACTCTACCTATATTGACTGTTGCTGTAGAAGATGCTCCCGTGGTAAACCAAGATTTAGACATGAATTCCTTCTGTGTAAATAACACGAGCGACCGATGCTCCCAGCTATTGAACGAAGTTGTGGATGATTATATCAAGTGGGGCATACTTCAATAGTTATGAAGAGTTTTGAACAACACCGATGTATTATAAATATTCGGAATGTTGCGATTACGAATACTATTTCACCACGCAGACTCAAAAATTTAAGTGACCTCATTAAAAATGTTATTTGTTTAAAATTGATAAGATTTTAGTAAATAAGTTTGCAGTCAAACACCAAGATGTAAACCATCATGATCATTGACAACCTTTAAGTAGATCACTATTAGGAAATAACATTTCCTAAATATGTAAATGTTCATGGCAAAACTTTTAGCATAGAATTTTAGAGTTACCTTTTTAAGGTTGGATTTCAGTAAAATCAGAAATTTCTGAAATTTTGAGTTGGGTAATATACGATAAATAATTATACAAACGTGAACTAAACCTTTCCATAATTTACAAGACATAAAAGATTTATGTAACTAAGCGTATATTTTAAGGTATTTTATTAACATTAATTAATGACAATCAACAATATCGAAATGCTAGAAGTTTTCAAATGACTGTTCAATATTCAATTTAAATAAATAATAAATAAATGTTTCGGACTATTAGGTACTGTACTTTTCATTATGTAAATATAATTAAAAGGAAAGTCGCAAGACTTCGTTTTTAACCGACTTAAAAAGGAGGAGGTTCTCTATTCGACCGTTTTTTTTTTGGGTGTTACCTCATAACTTTAGGTGTAGCGATTTTGATGATTCTTTAATTATTCGGAATTTTTAAGTTACTCTTAAGAATGGGCTTAATTGGTAGATAAAGCCATACGATGATGTTTTTATTTTCTCGATGTATGAAAAAAATTAAAAACTGTATACAGTGAATTATTTAGAAGAGCTTGTTAGTGGATTTTTTTTTCACAATATTTTCGGTCGGTATTTTTTTGTTTATGTAAATAAATAAGAAACTTTTGCATTACCTACTATTAGTTTAAAAGTATGTCCCTAAGTTTTCTCTGCCTCAATTCTTCTCATTTATTTGTTTATATTGTATACCAACAGCACACATACGACACTCCTACAAATATAACACAGAAATATTACCTAGTATGCGTGCCCATTGCAGGTACACACAACATTCACCTTATGTGATTACACCTAACAACACAGTGTTAGGAGTAAGATATAATTACAAAAAGTAAAGGAGACTTACTACTACTTGTTCAACCCTTTCCGACCTAACCACCGTTGCTGTTCTTTTTGCAGTGGAAGCTTTTGTTGCCCTAGGTCAGGTCTTAGTCGATATATTTACCGCGCTATGCGGCTAGAATGAAATTATCTAATGATTGACTCCCACTCACGTCATACCCAATCACGTAAAACCAGAACTACGAGTACATGTAACCTTCGGTGCTCTTCCTTCTGCCCAGGAGGAATCCAGCGAGTCTTCACTTGTCTTTATCACAACACTTTAAAACCAAAAACAATATGCGCTTACTTTCTATACATTCTACAAGAGTTTATTTGTATACACAACCAGTTACTGGTGACAACAGGTCTGACACACTTCCAAATGTATTTGAATCTTGAAATACCAAAACATTCCACCCTGCACTCTGGAACAATTTGCCTGAAACAATCCGTCGCGCCAAAACATTGACTGTATTTAAAAGCTAGTAAAGAATTATTATTTATCTGTCATCATATTTTTTTTCTTCTTAGCCTTATCCCAAGATTATTTGGGGTCGGCTACTAGTTCCACCCGGTTTTACCTAAAGAATATCAGATTTTACACGGAGCGACTGGCATCGGGCCTCCGCAACCCTGAGGGTAGAAGCTGAATTCTAAGACTAAAACTAGTGTCAGTATATTTGAGGGCACTGACTTCTCAAATAACGATTGCCATAGATGTTCATGGGCACCGGGACAGACGGTTTAACGTGCTCTCCGAGGCACGGGCGTGTGTTGTGTTCACCGCCAAACTTCCATACTCCGGCCTGGTGGTAATAAGAATTTCATAACGAAAAATCCAATACATTACTTTGGCCCGACTCGGGAATCAAACCCGAGACCTCTTGATTGGCAGTCACATACGTGAACCAACAGACCAACGAAGGGCATGTAATCAGGTAATTACTGTTAAATTTCGAGTTGATAACTAAGCTGAAGACAGTAACGGGTTTCTTTTTTTTTTAGTATACTAGTAAGATTTGAAAATTTAATTTTGAGTAATCCATGTGGGAATGTAGAGGATTTTAAACGTCACCGTACGTCTTCAATGCGTCAAAATTTCTATTCCTTGGCATTTCTATCACTTGGACACTTGCCACTCCACCTCTGCACTTATTAGTATAGTTTTTGCCTTATATTACCAGCTTGTGGAACAAATAAAATTGTTATCTGCAGTGTTTCTGGACTGGTATGATCTTTAAATATTCAAGAGCGCACTCCCAACTCAAAAGCGAACATTGCACTCATGACCCTTGAGTTGCAGGATTTATTGGGCAGCGGTTGTCACTTACCATCAGTTAACCAATCTCATTTTCACCTGACCAATATGAGGGGAACAGCAGGGATCGTTTAATCTATACTAATATTATAAACGCGAAAGTTTGTAAGTATGGATGGATGGATGGATAGATGGATGGATGGATGTTTGTTACTCTTTCAAGCAAAAACTACTGAACGGATTTGGATGAAACTTTACAGTAACATAGCTTATACATCAGAATAACACATAGGCTACTATTTGCCGCGATAACCGACATATATCGGGCGGAGCCGCGGGTAACATCTAGTATGTACTAAAAGTTAGACTACGTAAGATAACCGCTTCTGAAACTTTATGGGATCATTGTTCACTTTCTTCGATTTCCGATGTAACTGCTTACCACGAATTAGTCTGCGTGTTTAGTTGTAAATATTAGTAAAACTTAGGTATGTACCAATAATGATGAGAGCTATTACCTCATATTATAACAATACCTTTATCAACAGAAATCTTACGGTAAGTAATATGGACCTGGATATGGATAATAGATTACAACAAGAGGAATATTAAATTATTTTACTACTAAAATAATAAATGCGCATTTTTGTGAGGATAGATGTTTATTACTCTTTCAAGCAATAACTACTGAACGGATTTAGATAATACTTTACAGGAATATAGGTTAAACAGAACAACACATAGGCTACTACTTTACTGACATTACTTTACAGGGGGCAGAGACGCGGCAAAAGTCCGTGATCAATAATTTATCTTCATAGTCTCTCAATTGGCATTCTCATCAAGTTTATAACGATTCAATTTTCACCACAGGAGCACCACGAGAGACGTCCAAAAGTATTAAACAATCATAAATATTGATCACTTGTGAGTGTCATATTTTATTGTTTATCTTTTCAACTACATTTTGACCCCTGTAGAGAGACAATTTATTTTCAACTGGCAGCACCCTGCGGTGTCATCCGCGGTTGTTGTTATTATATTATTCATCCCTATTCATCCCACGGAAACACTAAATTTTTTCGGGATGAAAAGTAGCCTATGTGCTATTTCAAAGAATAGTCTATCTCTGTGCCAAATTTCATCCAGATAAATTCAGCCGTTTTTGCTTGAAAGAGAAACAAACATCTATCCTCACAGAATTTCATATTTATAACATACTAGCTTTTGCCCACGGCCTCGCCCGAGTGTATCAGTTTCTGCGGTTTAAAAAGTACCCTGTGTCCTTCTTCCAGAATCAAAGTATCTTCATGCCAAATTTGAATGTAATCGGTTTAGATCTAGACAGACAGAGTTACTTTACCATTTATAATACACACATCAAAAGTGTCTAGGGATCAAGCATTTTTATGCGGATTTCTTGAGATTGAGATGTGGCTTTGGCCCTGGCCTGCTCAGTCGCCAGACTTGAACCCGATTGAGCATGAATGGGATATGCTACAGAGAAGAGCTCTGCCGAATATGGAGGGTATCCAGTCGCAAGAAGACCTTTTTTTGTTGTTGCAACGAACATGGGCGGCCATTCCACAGCGTGTTTGGATGAACTCATTTTGAGTATGCCAAACCGATGTTCTTGTGTTGTTAGTGTTCGCGGTAGAAACACGGATTATTAATTGTTTAAGTTACCTAATAAAATTTTAAAGAAAACTGTTATTTCAGTCTTTTTTTCGAACTTTAATGTTAGTGGTTCAAATGTCAAAAATCCCTAGGAAAATGGCAAATTTCTTTATTAATGCAAAGGTGACTTGGTTTATCGTTACTGTGACAAACGAAAACACTTTATTTGATGAATCCTTAAAGAAAATTTTAATTAATATCAATCAGGAGAAAAGTTATTGCAAAAATATATGTTGATCCCTAGACACATATGTTGATCCCTAGACACTTTTGATGTGTGTATTAGTAAGGAAGCATAGATTAGATTTGAACTCCAAAGAACAGTATGATATCGATTACTCCATTCGATGAATTGCTGATGACACCTTCAATTATAAATAAGAAGTCATTGTAAGCATGAAATCTCAACCGACTCTCAAATTAAATGGTATATTCACTAGTCATTACCCGCAGATTCGTTCACGGGATTATTTCTTATTATGTGTTTCTAACTTTGAAAATGACGATTTATTTTACCTTCTTAAAGGTGAAAATTCCAAAAATAAAATCATCTCCTGACAAATTTGAAGGTTGTAGACCCCGTGGTTAAAGATCCCGTAATGTGCGTTGAGGAATCATGGAGTCAGTCTAGGTAAATAATATTTTATATGCAAATGTACCTTACATTAGGACTTTTATGTATAATTCATTCAAACATAAATTACGTGACAGTAATATTTTGAATTTTTTTAATCATTATTTTTGTTATTCAAATTTTTCCATATGCTTTTGAATACCACGTCGACAACCCGCCGCCAAATCTGGTTCAAGGCTTCGTCTTGCATGTTTTCAAATATTTGCATACAAAATTCCATAGCATAAGGAATACCGTACACCTGTTAAGCAATGTTAAATCATTTCAAAGTTTTAGTAGTGATTTCACGCACTACAAATACACTAGACCCCATTGATTAAAAGTAGACTGAACAATTTCATACCCACAAAATTAGAACACATGATAGAATTTTATAGATTCCTATACCTTTCCTTACAGCAAGAACAATTATAATTTAAAATACAGAACCAGTTCTTAAAATAAAATTGGAGAAAATCGTCAGTGATTTATTACGCAGTCAGTCTCGGGGATGGTTGGTGCCCCTTGGGGGAGATCTTCGTTCAGAAGTGGACGGCGATTGATTAATATTATAATATAAAAGGCGCTCATAGCTCAGTCGCACTCGGTGATTAGACACAATCGCCGAGGATAAGCAACGACGCCGCGGTCAGTACCTGGATGGGTGACCGCTTGTGGCATGTTACCATGAGCGTCTCCGTGATTCGGAGGTCACGTTAAGCAGTCGGTCCCGGTTGTTATCATAGGATAACAGTCGTGAAGCTTAGTTGGAGGTCTTTGGGTGGCTTGAAAACATCCAACGGCAAGATTACGTAGCCACAACGTTGTATTGCCAGTCCCCAACAAGCACTCGGCCAGCGTAGGGACGTATCTGCTAGCTAATAGTTTCTGGCCTACCACCCTGGCCAGACGAGTTGATATAGGGTTTGTTTTAAATTTCCTTCTCTTTATACTGATACTAGTATTGTCCTGCGAAAATTGCTCCGTTAGTCACCTCTTACGAAACCCATGGGATAATTAGGAGTGATGACACCCTTTATTCCTAATTCGTCACCACACGGAGAATCTTTAAGTATGCCAAGTCTTTTTTTTATGGAAAAGGTAGGCAAACGAATAGACACACGCAACACCAGAAGCGTCACATGTACGTTGCCGGCCTTTGGGGGATAGGAGAGGGGGATTGGGGTATGGGCCTCCGGTATCCTCACTCACTCGGTGAAACACATCGCAAGTGCTGTTTCACACCGGTTTTCTGTGAGGCCGTAGTATCACTCCGGTCGAGCCAGCCCATTCATGCCGAAGCGTGGCTCTCCCATTCATTTATTAATTTTAACTTTATGCAGTTTTGTACATCGGCGGACTTAATGCCCAAGGTACTCTCTACCAGTCAACCTACCAGTGCACATAGGTTAAAGATGAATCAGTAAACGAAAAGGTAACTGCATACAAAAACTTATGAACAAATCATACGAATACAATATATGTCATAAATACTAATAAATAAATATATGATATATATTTATATACACAGATATAAAGTACACCATACACATATTTATACTTCACTAGCTGATCCGGCAAACGTTGTTTTGCCATAAAAAAAATTGGGGTATAAAAAATAGATGACTGTCGATTCTCAGACCTACCCGATATGCACACCAAATTTCATAAAAATCGGTCCAGCCGTTTCAGAGGAGTATGGTTATGGCTAACATTGTGATACGAAAATTTTATTTATAAGATTAAATTCGTACACTATGACAGCTTGAATTTTAGGTGTACTATCGATTATAATTATGATTCTATCATTTCGTGGAGAAGGAGATTTAGTATATTAAATAGTAAAAAATACTTACTGATGAGGCATAATCAACGCTAGTTCCCGTTACTATTCCGTACCAGCTGTATAAAGGTTCTACCGCAACAGATATTATTTTAAAGGTAGCGTTTTTCAAAGACTCCTCGAGCTCACCTTTTATATCTATATACTTATCATCATCGGTTTGAGAAGTTGTATATCCTCGAGGATATAAAACGGCATCACCCTAAAATTTTAATGACAATAATATTAATTTGAAAATGAATAAATTAGTGTTTTGAATACTAAACAATATAGTTAAAAATTCCTGAAAATCACATGAGTAGCTTACGTAAAAAACAACCTTAAAAAATTGTTCGTGCGTACACCTTTTTTCTTATAATAGGTCTTTACCTATGAAATTGCCGTTTTGTATGCAATAAGTGAAAGTACTTATTTTTTCAAACTTTTATATTTCTGTTATTCGAAGTAATCACCCATGCAATCGACGCGTCTTTGCCAACGCATTGGCAGTTTATTGATGCCCTTCTTGTAAAAACCAGCTGGACGGGAGGCAACAAACTCTTCAAAGGCATTTTGTACTGCCTCTCGGGAATTGAATTTTTTACCCACTAAAAGTTGTCTAAATTTTGGAAAAAGTAATAGTCGGTAGGTGCAAGGTCTGGTCACCCACATCTGCAACCAGCTTTGGTCAATCGATCGTCCCCACTGCTCCTTCACGACAACGCGCGACCCCATACTGCGCAACAGACAGTCTCCAAGCTGCAAGAGCTGGGGTTGAAAGCTCTCCCTCATCCGCCATACTCACCAGACCTTGCACCTACCGACTATTACTTTTTCCAAAACTTAGATAACTTTTTAGTGGGTAAAAAATTCAATTCCCGAGAGGCAGTACAAAATGCCTTTGAAGAGTTTGTTGCCTCCCGTTCAGCTGATTTTTACAAGAAGGGCATCAATAAACTGCCAATGCGTTGGCAAAGATGCGTCGATTGCATGGGTGATTACTTGAATAACAGAAATAAAAAAGTTTGAAAAATAAGTACTTTCACTTATTGCATACAAAACGGCAATTTCACAGGTAAAGACCTATTATTTAATTCAATCAAATTTCTTTTGCAATAGTCATAAATCTCTGAACCATCATACTATGACCGTTACAAAGTTACACAACTCAAATACTAGCACAACTTACAAAAGCAAAGTAATTTGCAAAAACACGCAATATAAATCAACATTACTTACTTTAAATATTGAGGAATCATACGTTGAAGCGTGCACATGTATGTATGCCACGATTTTTTGACTGTATAGATGCAATACATCGCGTACAGCTCTCGTCTCTGGCTCAGAGAAAGGAGTAGGACCCGGGTAAACGTGGCTGCAGGGGCTTATTCCATGTGATGCATTCCATTCAACGTCAAAGTTCCGATCTAACATAACTCCGTAACAACTGCTTTGTGGTGACATATTCTTACTCCAAAAACTGCCATGATGAGACTGGTATTGATAGTTAACAGTAAATATAATAATATACATAAATATCACTAAATTTAAAATAGCTTATATATAATTGTGCTGAATGTGGGAGAGCCACGCTTCGGCATGAATGGGCCGGCTCGACCGGAGTGATACCACGGCCTCACAGAAAACCGGTGTGAAATAGTGCTTGCGCTGTGTTTCACAGAGTGAGTGAGGATACCGGAGGCCCATACCCCAATCCCCTACCACTACCTCCCCCCCTCCATCCCCAAAAGGCTGGCAACGCACTTGTGACGCTCTGGTGTTGCATTTGCTGGGCGGCGGTAATCGCTTACCATCAGGCGATACGTCTGCTCGTTTGCCCGCATATTCCATAAAAAAAAAATACTAATATTGTTAATTCTGTCTAACTGTCTCATACGATTTCACGGCTAAACCGCTGCTCTGATTGCAATGAAATTTAACATGGAGATACTTTGGATCTTAAGGAGATGCCTATGCATCTCTATTATTTTCTGCGATAACCAACATACACGCCTACAGAGCCGTGGGTAAAAGCTAGTGTTAAAATGAAACAAAAAACTATAAGGAATCTTTTAAGATCTGCAAAATAGTAGGAACACATCCTTTTTTCTAATAATGGGATTATGAAACATTTTCGCAGAGTATGTTGTCTAATACAAAATAAAGCATTTTTCTCGACCTCGATATTTTTAAATATCATTTGAAACTTGATTATCCATCAACATGGGTTAAGTAGTTACTGTAAGACAATTGACTGTAACGTAAAGGATCACAGATCATAAATATAACTTCAGACCTGTGTTCTAGATAGTGTTAGCTAGATTCCAACCCCTTACGATACGTCCGCAATTATCAGTATTGCAATTAACTCTATACTTACATTCAAAACTGCGGTGAACCCATCAGGATTGGCTATAGGTATTACAAATATGTCAAAGTATTTAAGATAAGACGCGTAAAAAGACATCAGAGTAGCAAATTTAGCTTCAGAATCCATTAAGACACCCATTCCTCTTACGGCAAGTCCGTGGACAATGAATATAATTTTCTTTTCCGGAGCTTCATCGGCATACTTTTGTACACGGAAGTAATTGCTTGGTTCTCTTTGGATCTCTGTTATTTTAAGCAGTAGTATATTGTTGTATTCAGTAGTGCGACCTATAACTTCCATAGTTATGTTCATTTCGTCTCTCTGCTTATCCATAAAGCGCATCATTTGTTCATTAATCTAAAAAACCGATAACCACTCGTTAATGCTTTCTTCTTTTTAAAAGACACCTCCCCCATTAGGTAAATACATCATAGGTCTTTACAAACTTATTGAGACGAACACAAAGAACACCCAGACTCAGAACATCAATTTTTGAATCACACAAAGTGTTGACCCATGTGGGATTTGAACCCACAACACTATGCACAATAGAAAAAGGTGTGGCGACCGCTTAAACCACTTGACCAACCGTACAGAAATGATTTGTTCTTTTAACATTATGTATAAATTTTCTTTTTCAAGATAGGTTTTGTTATATATTATACTCTGTCTATTACTTTATTTTCTTTTTGACAGTTCAAGAAATTTTGAAATTAGTGACGCCCTCACTCATTACCGATTCGATTTGAAACGAGTAGCGATTTTATTTATGAAGAACTTTCAATCGTTTTAATTAAATATTTTTTGTTGAAATATTAATTATGCCTTCATTAGTTTTTTATATTATGTAAGAAATAAACAAAAATATAAATAATAAATCAGTAAATTAGATGAATGAACAGAGTTATTGTTCTTTACTCTTGGTTTGATCCTAAATTTCAAGATTTCGACTTAATTCCTTGCAAAAATTCAATCTTGGAGTCATAGATACAATTTTTATTTCCTTTTTTTATTAAATTTACAGAAAAAATACTTACATGAAGTCAAATTATTTTTATCATATGATCGATTTATCGTATTTCAAGTATTGTTTTATAGTCTGTGGTTGTTTGTTATGCACAGACCACTTCACTAAAGTACCGTCACCGTCAATAAAGTACGACATTACTGTAGTACATAATTCCGAAAAAAAATATGGTAATTTATAGGCGTGAGCTGTCAAAAAGAAAATAAAGTAATGGACAGAGTATAGGTCTTTACCTATAAAATTGCCGTTCTTCAGTACTGGTCATTTCAAATAAAAAAAAGTTTGTAATGGCTCTGTATTCTAAATTCAAATTAATTTTGTTTTAAAACCATGACATTCTATTTACAAACTCAGTCTTTTGTTTTTGGATTAGCGTTGTATTTTCATTACATTTGAACATTTTTTGTCATAATGGATACTTTAAAAATTCGTGTAATTATGGAATATGAGTTCCGTCGTGGCACCAACGCGACACAAACGGCACGTAACATCAAAAACGTTTACGGAGAGAACTGTACAAACGAACGCACAACCCGTTATTGGTTTTCCCGGTTCCGTTCTCGAAATTTTGACTTGAAAAATGAAGCTCGTGGTCGTCCGGACACTTTGGTTAACAATAATGAATTAAAGGCGATTGTGGAAGCTGACGTAACTCAATCTACAGCTGAGCTAGCAGCAGCTTTTAATGTAAGCATCAAAACAATATTGATCCATTTGCGACAAATTGGCAAGGTAAAAAAGCTTGATAGATGGGTGCCCCACGACCTTAACGATCGCCAGCGCAACGTACGCGTCGAGACCTGCCTTGCGCTGCTCAACAGGCAAAGAAATGAAGGAATTTTGAAACGAATTGTTACGTGCAACGAAAAATGGATTCTGTACGACAATCGAAAGCGCTCAGCAAGTTGGTTAGACCCTGGTTCAGCACCAAAGCAACGCCCTAAACCAAAAATGACCCCTAAAAAGGTGATGGTCACTGTTTGGTGGTCTAGTGCGGGTGTCATTCACCACAGCTTTTTACAAAACGGCATAAGCATTAATGCAGATGTGTACTGTGAAGAACTGGAGAGAATGATGGAGAAACTTGCACATCTGCAACCAGCTTTGGTCAATCGGTCGTCCCCACTGCTCCTTCACGACAACGCGCGACCCCATACTGCGCTACAGACAGTCTCCAAGCTGCAAGAGCTGGTGTTGGAAGCTCTCCCTCGTCCGCCATACTCACCAGACCTTGCACCTACCGACTATTACTTTTTCCAAAATTTAGACAACTTTTAAGTGGGTAAAAAATTCAATTCCCGTGAGGCAGTACAAAATGCCTTTGAAGAGTTTGTTGCCTCCCGTCCAGCTGATTTTTACAAGAAGGGCATCAATAAACTGCCAATGCGTTGGCAAAGATGCGTCGATTGCATGGGTGATTACTTCGAATAACAGAAATAAAAAAGTTTGAAAAAATAAGTACTTTCACTTATTGCATACAAAACGGCAGTTTCATAGGTAAAGACCTATTATATAGTAACCAAGTAACCCTTGTCAAACCACTATCATCATTGTTATAGATTTTTCAATAAAATGGTCCGTAATATTAACAACGTGATCTTAGTCAAGAGCAATGAGCTTAAAAGCTCAAGTAAAAAGCATAACATTGTTTTAAATCTTATGAAGAATTGGATGACAATTCGACCGTTTGATGTAATCTGTACTTATGTCTAAAGTCTGAGGACAGATTTTATTTTGTGTTTTGAAAGGTTTTACCATGGTGTTCAACGCCTAGTGCTTATAGCCATATATACATACTAGCCGAGCCCCACAGTACTACAACAACCGCGGGCTAAACTACTCTAAATAAAGTAGGGTATTCCTTATATTATAAAACTGCCTCGTTGGTCTAGTGGTTAGCGTAAGCGACTACGGATCAAGAGGTCTCGGGTTCGATTCCCGGGTCGGACTGCTGTTAGGTTTTTCTTACAAGAAATTCTTAATAGCAGCCCGGAGTATGGAAGATGGCGGTGTTTCCCGCCTGTGTCTCGGAGAGCACGTTAAGCCGTCGGTCGCGGTTATCATGAACATTTATGGCAATCGTTATTGGGAAGTCAGTGCCCTCAAATATACTGACAACAAGTTCAACCTTCGAATTAAGTTCACCCTCAGGGTTGCGGAGGTCCGATGCCAGTCGCTCCGTGTAAAAACTGATATTCAGGTAAAACCGGTTGAACTAGCAGCCGACCCCAAATCTTGGGAATAATAATGACTAGAAAGAAGAAGATTCCTTATATCATAAGCTATCTGCCAGAGAAAGTCTCTTCAAATTCGGTAAAGCCGTTCCAGATATTTAAACAGACAAAAATTTTAAAACTTGCAGTTTTGTTGTAAATATTGTTTAAACTTTCGTATGCATTTAGTGAAAAGATGTTAATTTGAAATTACTAATAGACAATTCAATTTTATTTATTTGTATAGATTATATATACCTTGGGCAAATACTCACAGCGTATGGATTTAAACGGTCGCTTTGAAAATTTGTATGCTTCGCGCTAAAATCAAAATTTAAATTAAACTTTAATATAAGCACGACAAGCTTTGTTTAAAGTTGTGGTGATTTTGAATAGAAATGACTAAAATAACACGATATGCTACACTGCACCTTAAATTGAAGGGAACCCTGAACAGCAGCAATGAAGACATCCGGACACCTCATAGAGCCTGCGGACAACCTTAGAGTAAAACTCTATATTTTGAGGATATATAGGCACACGTGGACATCGGCTGAAGGGGAAAATCCATCTCGTTTACCAGTGGCCAAAAATATACGTTATCTAAGCTTTTTCCGTTTTCAAAGCTAATGATCTTGTTCTCAATCATACACATTTCAACGAAATTATCATGAAAATCATCAGAAAATATATTAACAATCTTATCAATATCTTAATAGGAAAAAACTTACAGCGTGTCGTCGTCCTCCTGCAGTTCATACGCAGGATACATTTTCGTTATTCTAGTAAAAATTAAATATTTATTATTCCAAATAAGTTCCTTTGCAACTATTCACTTCATTAATAAAAACAAGATATTATAGAATATGTAAGTGATATGTAGGTTTATTAAGCACTAATTAAAATACTGTTCGTATCTACTTTTGTAATTTATTTATTTATTTTGCCACCAACGAACGGCTCGTACACTATTACAATGTAAGTAATAGTGTACGAGTTGTTCGTTGTACGATACCTGGATGAACGAGCTTTACTCGGTATATTTTTATTTGGTAAATTTCCTAGAACCGCGGGAGAACCACGCTTCGGCATGAATGGACCGGCTTGACCGGAGTGATACCACGGCCACACAGAAAACCTGTGTGAAACAGCGCTCGCGCTGTGTTTCACCGAGTGAGTGAGGATACCGGAGGCCCATACCCCAAACCCCTAAACCCTCCCCCTATCCCCAAACTCTCACCACATCCTCCTCCCCATCCCCCAAAGGCCGGCAACGCAACTTGTGACGCCTCTGGTGTTTTTTAAAATTTTATTTTTCTTTGCAGTGCTGTTGTTCTGCGTAATTTACCCCCTTATTCTGTTCTTGCAACACCCACCCAGAAGATGAATGGGGTTGGTGACAGTCCGTATTGTTAATCCGTTATTCATGGAGCTAGTGTCCATAGTTATCTAATTATTTTGAATACTTTGAATTTTACAATTTTAATTATTGAATCGGAATGTTAATGGGCATAAATCGTTCACTTGAGATCGCTTTAGGCCATAATACAAGGTCTTCATCGCGATCTTATTATAAGAGCGTAACCGTTTACAAAAATAAATATTTACGGTCTTCGACGAACTAATTTAATCAAAGCTTAAGCATAAAAAATCGATTCGTAAAAAATTTCGATTGAAAATTTGTTACACTGATGTAAATTTATTTAAAGTTAACTTATAAGAGAAAGAGAGAATGATTTCTTAACTGCGTTGTTGCCATGGCTAACTTTATTAAGAACTGTGTTAAATGTAACTGAAAGAAGGAAACATATAATCTATATAATATAAAAGCGAAATACCACTCACTTATTAATCACGAAATCTCAGAAACTATAACACCTACAATCTTGAAATTTGGCAGGTAGGTTCCTTATAGGGTGTAGACATCCGCTAAGAACGGATTTTACAAAACTCCACCCCTAAGGGGGTAAAGCGGGGGTTGGACGTTTGTATGAAAGTCCTATGTTTTTGAAGTAAGAGACTTGAAATTTAAAATGTATGCTCTATAGACGGTGTGGAGGTGTACTAATGATGTATCTTTAGAAATCAACCCCCTTTTGGGGTTAAAACGGGGGATGATAGTTTGGACGCAATCGAGGTTGCGTAGGTCAGCTAGTATCTTATATCGATAAAATAATTAAATTAATAAAAAAGACCGTGACAGTTTACCAACAAAAATATAGATGTAATTTTTAAAGAAAATAGCTCATATTTACGTAATATAATAAAAAACGCAACGTTCATTTTGTTTTTTTTTTAATTTGACGATCATACAAATAAGTACCGATCATACAAATTTGACCATCATACAAATAGGAACTCATTCTTTTGACTTTCTATTCAGCCCAAGTTCGCATTAAACAAACGTAAACATTAATAGAAAACTAACAAATGTTTTTCAGGAATGACGTCTTTCAGCGCTAAGTCACGTGTTAGTAATAGAGGCATTATCGATTATAGAAACAGAATCTTCGCGACACTTGCATCTTGGCTCAGACTCCCCTATCCAAGATGCAAGTTCGCTTCGATTATTATCAGTGAAATATTAGGTCTTTACCTATGAAATTGCCGTTCTTCAGTACTGGTCATTTCAAATAAAAAAATGTTTGTAATGGGTATGTATTCTAAATTCAAATTAATTTTGTTTTAAAACCATGACATTCTATTTACAAACTCAGTCTTTTGTTTTTTGATTAGCGTTGTATTTTCATTACATTTGAACATTTTTCGTCATAATGGATACTTTAAAAATTCGTGTAATTATGGAATATGAGTTCCGTCGTGGCACCAACGCGACACAAACCGCACGTAACATCAAAAACGTTTACGGAGAGAACTGTACAAACGAACGCACAACCCGTTATTGGTTTTCCCGGTGCCGTTCTGGAAATTTTGACTTGAAAAATGAAGCTCGTGGTCGTCCGGAGACTTTGGTTAACAATAATGAATTAAAGGCGATTGTGGAAGCTGACGAAACTCAATCTACCGCTGAGCTAGCAGCAGCTTTTAATGTAAGAATCAAAACAATATTGATCCATTTGCGACAAATTGGCAAGGTAAAAAAGCTTGATAGATGGGTGCCCCACGACCTTAACGATCGCCAGCGCAACGTACGCGTCGAGACCTGCCTTGCGCTGCTCAACAGGCAAAGAAATGAAGGAATTTTGAAACGAATTGTTACGTGCGACGATAAATGGATTCTGTTCGACAATCGAAAGCGCTCAGCAAGCTGGTTAGACCCTGGTTCAGCACCAAAGCAATGCCCTAAACCAAAAATGACCCCTAAAAAGGTGATGGTCACTGTTTGGTGGTCTAGTGCGGGTGTGATTCACCACAGCTTTTTACAAAACGGCATGAGCATTAATGCAGATGTGTACTGTGAAGAACTGGAGAGAATGATGGAGAAGCTTGCACATCTGCAACCAGCTTTAATCAATCGGTCGTCCCCACTGCTCCTTCACGACAACGCGCGACCCCATACTGCACAACAGACAGTCTCCAAGCTGCAAGAGCTGGGGTTGGAAGCTCTCCCTCATCCGCCATACTCACCAGACCTTGCACCTACCGACTATTACTTTTTCTAAAATTTAGACAACTTTTTAGTGGGTAAAAAATTATATTCCTGAGAGGCAGTACAAAAGGCCTTCTAAGAGTTTGTTGACTCCCGTCCAGCTGATTTTTACAAGAAGGGCATCAATAAACTGCCAATGCGTTGGCAAAGATGCGTCGATTGCATGGGTACCTTCGAATAACAGAAATAAAAAAGTTTGAAAAAATAAGTACTTTCACTTATTGCATACAAAACGGCAATTTCATAGGTAAAGACCTATTACATAGTATGTTATTACATAAGAGTGATGTTTACCTAACAGAGTTTGACTGTCTAAAGCGATTCCTCTTCATTCTCGCGTTTTCAGCAGAATCGCGATATCTGAGTGCCCTCACAGACATTTTGGACTTGTCACTTTGGATTCGTTTATTCCCCTTTTTTCCAAAGCTTTTTTCTATCTGTGATCTGTGTAAAAAGTCTTTATTTTTATTTAATGAAACATTTTCTTAAGACTGCTATACATCCTTTTTATTTTCCATATTATTTTTCTTTGAAATTGTTCAAAGTATCAACATTTATTGTTTTTGTTATTAAATAAATCAAAATATATGTAAATAATCCCAAATTTAACAAAAAAGAACCGACTTCAAGAACTGGACCAAATTGAAATGGGACCACACGGGAAGCACCAGCTTTCAAATAAAAAAAGAATCAATAAAATCGGTTAACCCAGTCGAAAGTTATGAGGTAACAAAAAAAACAGTCGAATTGATAACCTCCTACTTTTTTGAAGTCGGTTAAAAAGGAATGTTAACGTGTTACTTGCATTGTCAGATAACTTTTCGGAGTAAAACTTTTAAAATATAACAAACGTCCATAATTTTGACTATATTAAATAATTAAAACTGCATGATTAGGTTTAATGCCCTTAGGAGTTATACAATTGCCTCGCTGGCGCAGTGGTAGCGTATACGATTGCTGTGCTTGATGTCTCGGGATCGAAACCTGGTTCGAATCAAATGTTTGTATGATTTGCAAATATTTGTCTCGGAGTTTGGGTGTTTTCTATATATAATGTGTATGTATTTACAATAAAAAAGTATATATGTATTTATATCAGTTGTCTAGTACCCACAATACAAGCTCTGCTTAGCTTGGGACTAGATGGCGCGGTGTGTTAGACGTCTAAAAAAAAATTACAGGCATATAGACAAGATACCTCTTTTTGAAACCGTCAGAGTGAAAGACACAAATAGGAACTTACTTTTCTGTCCTTTCCTCTATCTGGTTTTGTTTAGATTCTGCTTTAATCTTCGTTTTCTGTTCTTCAGGTTTAGTAGTAGTTTCCAGATCAGGTGTGTTTCGGGCCTCGGTATTATTCTCACTGTTTTGATGAATGCGGTTGTGGGATTTATAAGAATGATGTTTTGAAGCGCCAGGGTGTTTCTCAATTAAGAAACGATGTCTGAGAAAAATACATGTAAAAAATTTAAACAAAATAAAAAACCGATTTCAAGAACGACCAAATCGATCGATTTCTCTTGAATGCCATCATCAGATCTTAGTGTCCTTATCATAGTACCACCGTTGGGATATCTCCTTTCCATTAAAAAAAGAATCATCTAAATTGGTTCATAAACGACAAACGAACGAAGTTATCCGCGAACATACATAAAAAAAACGAATTGCGAACCTCCTGTTTTTTGAAGTCGGTTAAAAACATACTTGTGCCACAGTGATGATGACACTGTATTATGTTTGAGAAACTACAATCCTGGTTCTTTCCTAAATATTGTAATACTCTTTTCAACAAAATGCTAAATACACACATAAACACGACACCGTGGCAGAATCAAACTACGTCACAAGCAGGGCAGTCAAACCACGACTTCACAAAAAACCAGCGTTAAGTGCAGCGTTTGTATGCAGCATTTTGTTGTTATTCACTGAGTGAGAGAATGGTTACAGGTGTTCAACCCTTGATTCGGGGGATTCTCAAAGGTTGACAACATACTGTTCCTGACTGCCATATACAGCGGCTCTTATACATACAAAAATATTTGGTAGTAGTACAACAAAATAGTTTAGTACATATACTAATATCCATGCTTCCATTCTTCATCATCACTATCACTAAATAGTATCAAACAAAGTCGCTTTCTCTGTCCCTATATCCCTGTGTTTGCTTAAATCTTTAAAACTACGCAACGGATTTTGATGCGGTTTTTTAGAATACACACATCAAAAGTGTCTAGGGATCAAGCATTTTTATGCGGATTTCTTGAGATTGAGATGTGGCTTTGGCCCTGGCCTGCTCAGTCGCCAGACTTGAACCCGATTGAGCATGCATGGGATATGCTACAGAGAAGAGCTCTGCCGAATATGGAGGGTATCCAGTCGCAAGAAGACCTTTTTTTGTTGTTGCAACGAACATGGGCGGCCATTCCACAGCGTGATTTGGATGAACTCATTTTGAGTATGCCAAACCGATGTTCTTGTGTTAGTGTTCGCGGTAGAAACACGGATTATTAATTGTTTAAGTTACCTAATAAAATTTTAAAGAAAACTGTTATTTCAGTCTTTTTTTCGAACTTTAATGTTAGTGGTTCAAATGTCAAAAATCCTTTTATTAGGAAAATGGCAAATTTCTTTATTAATGCAAAGGTGACTTGGTTTATCGTTACTGTGACAAACGAAAACACTTTATTTGATGAATCCTTAAAGAAAATTTTAATTAATATCAATCAGGAGAAAAGTTATTGCAAAAATATATGTTGATCCCTAGACACATATGTTGATCCCTAGACAGTTTTGATGTGGGTAGATAGATTGATTCAAGAGGAAGGTTTTTATGTATAATAAATGCATAATATAGTATGGAAACACTGTTAATTTTCGAGGTTTTTAATGTGATGTAGCAAATAAACTCATTTTTTGCGCTTACATTGCAAACGCTGGTTGCACCCTACGATATAGATCAAAATAATGTACTACAGTATTGTACACCTTAAAAAGGTCTACAAAAAAGTCCGCGACGGTATATGTCTATCTCTTAGGGATAACCCACAATAAACATTTTTATTCCTTTCTTTTTACGAGAAATAATGGCTTATTTACGAAGCGATATTAAGCAATACAGAATGAATCCTTATACAATTAAGTAAATTAAATACATTTTGCATTCAATATAGTTGATAATGGCTCTTTACTGTATTTAATTTAAATGAATATATTCGAAGATATTACAGATTTAAAATGCACGAATCGTGTCGTCGACGCGGCGGGGGCATCTAAACTCCACCCGTGCGAAACCGGGGCGGGTCGCTAGTACCTATATTATAAATTCGAAAGTAACATTATCTTTAAAAAAAAAACCTGGCTGTCTGTTACGCTTACACGGTAGAAACGCTGCACATTTTCAATTAAATTTTACATGGAGTAACTTTGATTCCTGAGGAAGTACATAGGCAATTTTTTTCTGAAATAACCAACATACACGCGGGCGGAGCCTGAACCTGAACTGAGAAATTGCTATATGTTCACTCCTCCCACCAATGCTGTGATCACTCTGTGATACTTGAGATGTCTTAGGGCCCATAGATAGGACATTCAATCACTAACCTAATTCATTGGCGAGAAGAATAAACCACAGCGATTCACCGTGTTCTTAATCTAAACTAAAATCATCAAGCACTTACTGGAGTTGTGTGGCGTCCTGTTCTCGACGTCCGAAGAGATCTCTTGGGTAGGTGGGTAGGTTCTTCTCTGCGTCGTCACACAATCATAAACTCCTAAAGTGCTGTACAACTTCCAAGGTATTCGAATTACAACAAACTCGTATCAGCTATCACGGATATTCGAATTACAACTCACTCGCTTCAGCTATCGCGGAACGCGCCTACAAAACTCGCGAGTCCACGACCTGGACTATACAATTAGCTTACTATCAATTTTACGGTTTTCAAACAACAAATCGTCGGCCGTTTTCAACACGCGTCATTCTAGTTCTTTTTCTACATCAAACGTCAAAACGTCAAACACGAAAAAAAGTGACAATCAAAATATTGCCATTATAATGACGTTCAAAATCCAACAGTCACCCGCTCGAACAGGTCCTTACCTGTTCCCTAATCTACAGGCAGGCGAGATAACGTTGCTACCGCTCGTTTGATAACTGAGTCCCCAACAAGAACCTCTGCGGACCGGGGGGTCCCATCCTTACCATGGAACAAGTTAACAATGCGCCCCCGGCGCCAACGCAGTGGCGGTAGGTTAGCATCCTTAACCAGCACGAGGTCACCAACATTAGGGGGACTAGTTTTGTCAGTCCACTTAAGGCGCTGTTGCAGAATGTGCAGATACTCTAGAGACCAACGTTTCCAAAAATTCTGGGAAAACTGCTGCAACATCTGATACCGAGACAACCGAAACAATTTCACATCTTCGAACGGGTGTTCGGGCAGCGCGTTAAGTGCCTGACCAATTAAGAAATGACCTGGAGTCAACGCCTCCAGGTCATTTGGATCCGAGCTGAGCGGACACAACGGTCGCGAGTTGAGAACGGCTTCGATCTTACAAAACAACGTCGCGAGTTCCTCAAATGTCAGCGCGGTGCCCCAGTGGGGGCAACCTGGTGGACTGAAGGTCCATTGTATACCCCGACGGGAGAGGGCTGTTCCAATATCCACTTTGTTTTCATTTAAAAACTTAACTACATCTCGTAAGTATCGTTCTGCACCTACGAAGTGGGTTCCGTTATCGGAACGAATTAGTGCTGGCAGTCCCCTTCGGGAAACTAATCTGTCCAAGCACGCTATAAAGGCTTCAGTCGTGAGGTCAGCAACGAGCTCGAGATGCACCGCCTTGGTGGATAAACAGACGAACACGCAAGGTACGCCTTGTACTGTTTCGCGTTCCGCAGCCGCGAGCTTTTTACTAAGAATGGGCCCGCAAAGTCTGTACCAACACCCGCCCATGGCCTAGTCTCATTCACCCGATCAGGGGGCAGATCCCCCATGTGAGGCTGCATCGTGGCAGCCTTGCTCCTATAACAAGGCATGCACCGAAACACGATGTTCCGTATGGTACGACGCCCAGACAATATCCAAAACTCCCTCTGGAGTGTAGCTAACAAGGCGTTACAACCTGCATGAGCGTTTTAACATGCCGGTCAGTCACCAACAACTCAACCAACTGCCCTCCCTTGGGGAGCAGTAGGGGTGACGAGCCGAATACGGCAGATTCGCATTGCGCAATCTTCCTCCTACCCGAAGCAACCCGGCCGAATCTAGAAACGGGTTGAGACGCGCGACAGCACCCTTCAATTTGGAACGCCCAGTTCGTAGACTCTCCAATTCTGCTCCAAAGTTGTTGTTGACTGTACCAACCGGATCAAATTCAGAAGCGACTCATTTCGCTCTGCCGGTGACAGAATTGGGCTTAGCGTTCGCTGTTCGCGCGGAGTGCGACAATTCCGAACGAATCTTCTGATTCAACAATTGACATTGATCAATTTATCAAGAGAGCTATACCGCTCAATCAGGAAACTCGCGTCAGTCTCCTGGACCTCCTGGGTCACATCGTGTATTGCTATTAGACCACAGTCTATAGACAACTTCGCGTTGTTAAGGGGCCAATTCGATTCCTTCCTTACAAGCCAAGGGGGGCCCCACCATAACTGATGGTTAACTAACCGGCATCCCCTGGATGCACAATCCGAAGGGTTCAATTCTCCTGATACATGTCTCCACAGCCATGAGTCGATCATACTGCAAGACTCGCCGATCCGACAACGAAACTTACCCAGAACGTCTACTCCCAGTAGCACATCAACCGTACCTGGGGTGTCGAGATCAAACCCCAAACACACACGGAGGCAGTGGGCAAGACTATAGCCTCCGGTTGGGGACCAAATTTGATTGGGCTGCAATTTCCTAGCGGGGGCCCCTGGGGCCCCACGCATTGTAGCCCGAGCAACCGGGCATATCAGCGTGGTAGGGATCCCATGGTCCCTCGTAAGTGCCCCTCCAGTCGCGGCGCTTCACTTGGTGCCGTCCACGGGGGGTGCGGTGATCCAACCGAGGGCGTTCCATGATGGGCGGCGAAAATCAACGAAATGTAGTCATCGGCGGCGAGCGCGATGACACCCGAGGCGGCGTTCTAGTGGTCGGCGGCGAGCGCGATGACACCCGAGGCGGCGTTCTAACTAACCGCTCCGTACTCGAGGGTGCATCCGCGCACCCGCCCGTGCCAGCTCCAGCTGACCCACTGGCCTGCCAATAGGTCGGGGAACCGCGCGCAATGTTGGCCTGAACATCGCCCCCAACATCTTCCCTATGAGGGCCCTGGTCCCGTGGACCCAGGTTCCAAGTCCGGCCCTGCGTGCGTGACCCCATCTGTCCCTGAGTGCGGCCCTGTCCATCTGCATGATGTTGGCCGGGCCTATTCATGCAGAGCAACTCAAGATGGCGGCCTCCACAAAACTTACCCATTGCGGACCGAGCGCAATCCCTTGCTAAATGGGGACCCAGACACAAAAAACACCAGCCACGATGCTTGGTGATCTGGCGTCGCCCTTGGACTCTCTGGTCCCTAAATCTAAGGCAGGCGGCCACACTATGGCCATCCTGTTTACAATACAGGCAGGCATCCTGTACAGGTGTTGAGGCACCCACGTGTCCATACAACTGCTTTGGCCCTCTCTGCGGTAGTCCCCTCCTCACGGGGCTCCGAGTAGCCTTCTGTGGCTCCTCAGCGGGCTTCACGAACAAACCCATGTTCTCTGCCCTCCGACACTCTTCCTCCAAAAACTCTATGAGCTGAGAAGAGGTGGGCAAGTTGTCTGCACCCTGACCATGATGCTGCTCCAATCTGGTCTGCACATCCACTGGCAGCCGGGACAGTACTATGTACACTAACATGTAAGACCATTGTTCAACTGGCAAGCCCAAATTTTCTAATGCCCTAGTGACACTCAACAACGGGTTCAACACTTCTGCCTGTATGGCAGAGACCCGAGTCACTGAAGGGATGCTAAACAGCCTCTTGAGCTGAGCATCAACCAGCCTTCTTTTGTTCTGGTAGCGCCTTACCAACATTTGACGGGCAATCTCATAATTGCCCTCGGTCACCGTCAAATGGGCTACCAGTTCCCTAGGCTCTCCCTTCAGAGCTGACATCAGTTGTGCCATCTTATAGGCCTTAGGCAAATCTTCCCTTAAGTGGACCAAACTATCAAATAAATTGATGAAGCTGACCCACTCACCGAGCACTCCATCAAAGCTGGGTAGTTGTATCTGAGGCAGCTTTGATACAACCCCACGAGAGTGTGGGCCTTCCACAGCTTCTTCATCACAGCCAGTTCTGCGCTGGCGCTTTATTTCTGCTATGCGCTGCTGAATGTCATCAACAATTGAGAGGCACTGGTCAACATCAGCCTCCATCGCGGACCTTATCTGATCGCTGCCTTTCTCCTCCTCAAGGGCCTTGGTAAGCGCTTCCATCATAACCTCCAGCCGGTCCGGCGCATCCAAAGCTCGAGCCAACAGTGCATCTTGTCTATCTGGTCGGCCTAGGAGGCCTTGAACCGATGTAAACCATCTCAATTCTGTGCTAATCTTAGCCCGGTACAATGAGAACGACAAAGCGGCAAAACGATACTTACAAGTTACAATATTTATGTATTATATAAACTATCTATTTAAACACTATTAGGAACTTTATATAAAACCCTATTAAGTGCTTGTGCAGTCACTTAATCTCAGATATATATCTACCAACAAGTTTCACTTTATCAATGCCCACTAACAATGAGTTAATTTTATTAAAAATAATTGAATTTAAGCTTCACTAAACAATATTAGAATGATATAACAATATTATTCTAGTAATATTGTCTTTGGGCTAGCCAAATCTAATTGTATTAGACTTATATATTGGACCAATTTTATTGTCCCAAACAATTAATATTTAATATTAAGTTTTACAATTCAACCAATAACCAAATGTGTGATTGGGTTAATATTTTGGAGCAACTTTCCCAACAATCAATATCAAGTATACAATATAGTTCAAACCAGTAAACAATTAGTAAAATAAGTTTTACATTAATCCAATAATTAAATGTTTGACCTACCCACTTCAATCATTATGCTAATAAATTGTTTCAAATACTACTCTAAATAGCTATATCAGTGGAATCAAA
Source organism: Diaphora mendica (assembly GCA_949125395.1). Lineage (NCBI taxonomy): Eukaryota > Metazoa > Arthropoda > Insecta > Lepidoptera > Erebidae > Diaphora > Diaphora mendica. The sequence goes on from OX421326.1 coordinate 14,676,816, forward strand.
GATATGTGGACAGTGGAACAGTATAATTACCTACCTAACAACGAGATGTCACCTTCTGAGTGCACTACGGAGTGCCACAGAGGTTAACCACGCTTTCTGCTATCAAAATGTTCAGTCTTCTCACCAATGGGGCGATCACTTTGTAATACTTGTTATTACAAGGACCCATGAGTATAAGTATTAACTCGCTACTAGTCCATTGGCAAGAAGAATGAGCTTTACGGCGTTTCACCGTGTTCTTAATCTAAACTAAAATCATTAAGCACTTACTGGAGTTGTGTGGCGTCCTGTTCTCGGCGTTCCATTCCAAGAGATCTCTTGGGTAGTTTCTTCTTTGCGTCGTCACACAATCATAAACTCCTAAAGTGCTGTACAACTTTCAAGGTAGTCGAATTACAATAAACTCGTATCAGCTATCACGGAACGCGCCTACAAAACTCGCGAGTCCAACCAGACCTCACACAAACGGTAAATCACTACAGAGACCGGGTCGATGGACAATACAATTAGCTTAATATCAATTAATTACGGTTCTCAAAACAATCGTCTACCTTTCACAACGCGCGTCATTCTAGTTCTTTTTCTACATCAAACGTCAAAACGTCAAACACGAAAAAAGTGACAATCAAAATGTTGCCATTATAATGACGTTCGAAATCCAACACTATATGTGCTTTCATAATTACACATCACATAGATAAATGCAAACGTATATACACCACACACTCACACACACGCACGCACACTCACGCACAGACACACACACACACACACTTTCGTTTATTCATCTCACATTTACGGAAACCATTGATTCATGTTACCCTCTAAAGAACCTCTGTACCTACTTATCTGGAATTAGGATCGGCTGGTTATTCTGTCATACAGGTTCTGCCTAATACGGAAACCAGTCTCTCACACAGATCTTTTGTTTCTGGATTTTTTGTGTATATTTGATGTAACTGATTTTTGAAATTATTGTGTGAGAGAAGAAATAAATGATTTTTATTATTACTTAAGACAAATCTAATAATTTAATGAAATTACTTTGGTTTTTCTTCTTCCTTTGTATGTTGTTTTGGTTGGCTTCTAAGAGTTGGAGTATGATCGGAAGGTAGGTAGCCACCACGAGATTCTGTTGACATATGTTGTCTAAATCTCGCTCTATTGAATTCGTCGTCGCTATTAACAGCAAAATAATTAGATTACAATTTGATTCAGTTTAATTATTATAAGAGGTATCGATAACACTTTGCTACTTACGCAGTACTAGACCTGTTCGGTTCTTGTGCAGATCTGAAACTCAATCTTGTAGAACCTGTATCTTGTGTGTCATTAACTACAAATAAAAAATGTTTTCATTAAAATAAACTTCATAAACAAGCTAACGATTATTCGTATGATTCTAAGTATAAGGGGATTATTCGTAAATAAACTTTCATTTTAAAGTAAAAAAGGATTAAATTTATTCTCGGCCACCACTCGTGGATTCTGCTTATGCTTTCCATCAGGCAGAGTAGAGTCATTTTGGTGGACCAAACATAAAAAAAAAATCTCATGCATTCATCATTAAGGACTATTTAATAAAATAATAATAATAAATATTTCGGACATCTAACACACAACGCCATCTAGTCCCAAGCTAAGCAGAGCTTGTGTTATGGGTACTAGACAACTGATATAAATACATATTATATACTTTTTTTTGTAAATACATACATATTATACATAGAAAACACCCAAACTCCGAAACAAATATTTGTAGATCATACAAACATTTGGTCCGACCCGGGAATCGAACCCGAGACCTCATGATCAGCAGTCGTACACGCCAACCACTAGACCAACGAGGCAGTCAAATGGCAATGAAAAAGGAAAATCGAAGTAACCCCATTATAAACCGTTTGGCCAGCGTGTAGTATAGTATACCAGAACCTCCTTGCTAAAGATAAGCCTATGTCCAGTTCTATTGTTAAAGGTTGTCGATGAACACATCTCTATTCATCTCATGGGTGTCCTAAGAGGTGACTAAAGCCGAGGCTCCGTTGGTTGGCAAAAAGTTGGCAACGTTTGTGTTGTCAACACGTGTTGGTGACAAAAGTTTCTGTAATTTCCTTGTGTTGGCAACAAATGTTGGGAACGGTGTTTCTGTTTTTGGCGGTAAACATCACATCAAAAGAATACGCTTGTTGCACATATTTATTGGAATGTTTTTCAAATTGTTGGCGACTCGGTGTAGACACAATGGAAACAAAAGTTGGCGATTTTCTGAAGAGTTGCAAACAGTAGGAAACACTGAAATTGCCAACAATTTCGGTAGATACGCGCCATAATGGAGCAAACTCTGCTCGAACTTGAAAGAAGTTCTCTGTATATCTGGCCAGTTTGGTATAAGTTGGCTAAAACCTCCATTTTAAGGAGTGCACTGATAAAGACGTTGTGGTGTAATAATGACAGTATAAATAGTATCGCTTATGGGAGATCGTTTTTTGTTTTTTCGGAAGACGGTCCCCATTTCATCTCATCCACATTTTTTGTATTTTTATATCATTAATTTCATCACGACGAAGGCTTAAAGACTTGAAGACTTATGATATGAAGATTATAAATACTTGACATTGGCAGAAATAGCTAATCCGAGAGATCCAGCTGGTTGCCATTTCATGAAAAGAAGAAGCAGTATCGCTTATAGTATTTACACGAAAAGAAAATTTCAAAAGATGTAACTTTTAAAATCTTTACCTTCTAGAAACCTTCTAACAATATGCCACATATCGGAATTTGCTTCTCCTGAAAAAAAAATAACATTCATACTAATTTTATAATATATATTCCCAAATAACTATCTGTCTGTTTTTTACGCTTTCATGGCTAAACCGATGTATCATAAAACCAATCAAAGAAATTCAGCATGAAGATACTTTGATTCTTTAGGGACAATACAAGCTACTATTTACCGCGATAACTTACATCCATGTGAGCGGAGTCGCGTTCAAAGCTAGTAAATAATATTTTATTAAGTACCATTTTTCTAATTTACGAGCCTATCCAGTTTTACAATTCATTGCGTACCTACATCACTACACCAACATATACATAATAAGGTTGTCACAATTAATTTCCAGTCATTTCGCAATATTTTCACCATTTTTCAGTTTTCATGTACAAGTTAGCAGTTTATTGATTTCACGCATCTGAAATATTCGCTTGCGTGAGATCGATAAGCTAGCTATATTCGTAATAAGTATCAATGTAGTAATATTTCAAACACATTTATTTTCGCTATAAAATATTCTTCATAAAAATATGTTAGTTCACATATATTTATATTCCTATTTATGTATTGAAATGACGTGTATTTTGATTTTCTGAGAATATTTTTACAAATATAACTAATTAAAGTTGAGTTGAAAAATGATAAGTAGCGCAAGCTGATTACATGATAGACATACAATGATTTTGCACTAGTTTTTGCCCGCGGCTCCGCCCGCGTGTATTTCGGTTATGGCGGCAAATAGTAGCCTATGTGTTATTCTGATGTATAAGCTATATTACTGTAAAGTTTCATTCAAATCCGTTCAGTAGTTTTGCGTGGAAGAGTAACAAACATCCATCGATCCATACTTACAAACTTTCGCGTTAATAATATTAGTAGGATAAGATGGCACTTAATAATATTTCGTCTACAACTATTTACTTATAGCGTTTTGTCAGGTTCAATTCCAGGATACTTACACAAACAATCTAAATACCTAACCTACGTAGAAGATTTGTACTAATTTTATTTTAGTTTTTAAATAAATTAAATTAATTTAAATAAAATAGACATTAGGCTTCTAATTACTTGGTGAATAATTCAAAAGTTTTGATAATAATTTGAATATTTAAATTAAAAGCAGCAGTAGCATTGACTTCCTATATATATAGATACCTCTCAGCATCAAGCCGGAGAAGAACATGTTCTTCTCTGGCTTGATACACAATATCCTTTTACAGTAACTACCTTTTACCAATTGTTTGCCTCATTTTTTTTTGTATGTGAGGAAAACCCCCCGGATACCAACTACAGTATTTATTTTGTATTCTTCCTCAGTAGAGACAGAAAAGCTCATAACAATCTATAGATTAAACATGGAAAATAGCAACAAACTTAACTTGCTTTTGGATTTATTATACAAAATTAGGTCTTATGGTCTCACGTTCGATGTCCGGGTCGGACCAAATGTTCGTATGATCTGCAAATATTTGTTGCGGATTTGTTTGGGTGTTTTCTTTGTATTGTAATATGTATGTATTTATATTGTATTCTATTAGTCAATATAACTTTCATACATAGTACCAGCTCTGCTCAGTTTGAAGCTAGATGGCGTTGTGTGTCAGATGTCTGAAAAAAATATGTACTAGACGAAGAAAATACAACTTATTTATGTTTTCAATTTAACTGTTTTTGTTTTGTTACGTAAATCAGCAGCATTTTAATTGTCATTGTATCGCCATTCTACGTCATAACATGTCAACATATATACTGAATCATTTTATCGTATACTAGCTGACCCACGCAACCTCGTTTGCGTCACCTATTGCCCGTAGCGTAACAATTTTCCCCCGTTTTTGAAACATTCTTCATTGGTGCTCCGCTCCTTATAGGCTATATATCATCACTCTAAGACTAGAGTGACGATAACATATAGCCTATAGCCTCCCTCGATAAATGGACTATCCAACACTGAAAGAATTTTTCAAATCGGACCAGTAGTTCCTGAGATAAGCGCGTTCAAACAAACAAACTCTGCAGCTTTATAATATTAGTAGACTAGCTGACCCACGCAACGTCCTTTGCGTCTCCTATTTCCCGTAGCGTGATAATTTTCCCCCGTTTTTGAAACATTCTTCATTGGTGCTCCGGTCCTATTGGTCTTAGCGTGATGATAGGCTATCTAACACTGAAATAATTTTTCAAATTGGACCAGTAGTTCCTGAGATATGCGCGTTCAAACAAACAAACAAACAAACTCTTCAGCTATATATAATAGTATAAAGATAAGTATAGATTATAATTATTATAATACAAATAGTAGAGTATGAAAGTGTGTTAAAAAACGAACTAAAACATTTATTTTATTAAAATAAAACCGGTTAAAGTATGTTATTTATTCCTCAGGGTTCTCTTCTACGATACCCGCACTTTTCGCAAAGTATCTGAAAACAGCATTAATAACGCGTTCCCATATCTCAGTCAAAGCTATGTAGTCAACAAATTCATGGGTCTCATAAGCATATGGGGAACTGTCATACAGTTGCATCACAAACTCCATTGCAAAAGGAATTCCAAAAATCTGCAAAATGAACAACTATGAGAAAAATTAATGGTGCCAGACAGACGATGTATGTTTTTTAGGGTTCCGTACCCAAAGGGTAAAACGGGACCCTATTAGTAAGATTTCTCTACCCGATGGCTGTCCGTTCGTCTGTCACTAGGCTGTATCTCATGAACCGTGATAGTTAGACAGTTAAAATTTTCAAAGGTGATTTCTTTCCGTTGCCGCTATAACAATAAATCCTAAAAAACAGAATAAAATAAATGTTTAAGGGGGTTCCCACACAACAAACGTTTTTTTTTTGTCGTTTTTGCTCGATATTGATAACGGCTACAGACGTTTAAAATATATAAATAATGGTATGGAACCCTTCCTGTGCGAATCCGAATCGCACTTGGCCGATTTTTTAAATACTGGGGACTAATGAGAAGATGAGTAATCTGATGCAAAGTGATTACCATTGCCCATGGATAACCTTAGAAGTAAAAGTACGCTCGTTTTTTGAAGGTCGACACATATTAGTTGCTTGAGGCAAAAGGTTTCTTGAGGAGATCCCAGTGATACAGTGGCAGTTATTTTAATTGATAGAGGTGGATATTTTATCACGTAGGTGGTTGTAAACTGCGGGCGGTATAAGTCCGACCAATTTTCTCGTAGCCCTCCCCATAATAAAAAAATGCAAAGTGAAATTGCATCTCTACACAACACCAAGGTTCAATCCGAAAATATTCTGGTAATCGTCTGTTTGAGACGCTCTCTTTTGAATGATAATTTATTGATATGGATATCTTCCTTAAAAAAATGGAAATTTAATTCTGATTTAATTGGTTTAGTCTGACTAGGTCGCCAATTCTTTTTTTTTGATGCGTGTGTTGATGATGATGATGAAACTTTCAAGGTTAAATTAGATCCAGGTTGACTGTCGGCCGGGATTTCATAATTAATAATTACTTGTAACTATATAATGATTATAATTAAATTATTAAAATTACTATTTTTCCTTACATGAGCAGCATAATCCACGCTGGAACCGCTTACTTTGCCGTACCAATGGTACAAGTTATCCACAGTGACTGACAAAACTCTAAAGGATGCGTTTCTCATCGCTTCATCGATTTCACCCTTGATATCTAGATACTTATCATCATCACCTGGAAGATCTGAGTATCCTCGAGGGTATAAAACTGCGTCACCCTGTATATGAAGTGTTACAGGAAAAAACATTTTTTCAATCGATCAAATAGATCTCATTTAATGTCTTAATTTAAAAAATGAGATTTGATTACTAATTTGTTACGATTTCATGTTTTAAGTACTCAAACTCAGCCAATCATCATCATCTTTAGAAGCGTAACATTTTCCTAATCTAAGTTTTTCTTTTTGTATAAATAGTATTAATTTTCTATTTCATTCCTATTAGGTTCTATTACTTATCATAAACTTAGTACTTTTTTGGAAGTTGTTAAACTATTTGCGACATTGTATTGATGTTTTCAATATATTCGCGAGTACCTGTAAATGGCTTTGTTGTTACTTAACCTTAATGTACTATATATGCTGTTAAATTATTAAATATTTATGCTGTTGGTATCCTAAACTAAAATAAAATAAAAATCAGACAGATAGAGTCTTTGAACCTGTCTGTGTTTGTCTGGAGTTCAGGACTTCAGCGCAAACAAAAAAAGGATCAAAATCAGTCATGAGTTAAGCCGTAAGCAAAAGTTTTTAAATATGCTCTATCATAAGTTTAAACATAAACCACCACAAAAGGGATAAGAAGTCCTCACTTTACCTTAAACGTGTTAGCATCGTATGTCCCCGCGTGAACATGAATGTAAGCAAGAATCCTATGACCATAATAATGTAATACATTAGATATAGCTTTCGTCTCTATTTCAGAAAATGGGTTAGGTCCAGGGTAAGTCTGGCTACAAGAGCTTTGGTCATGGCTATTGTTCCATGCTACGTCGAAGTTTCTGTCTAATGCTACTCCCCTACAGTCAGATTGTGGAGACATGTTCTTGTTCCAGTAAGCCTAAAAAATTACAAAATTGTAACTGTAGTAGAAGTAAAAGTGCTTATTCCCCCATCTGCAATAGTTGTCTATATTTATGGAATTATCAGTCAGAATTGTTTGGAGGTGTCAAAAAAGAAATTATAAGACTATATATCTGCTGGGTACTGAGTGTCGAAGATCAACTACTTGAAGTATTGCCTATCTGAACTTTATGTTTGTATATTACTTTAAGGGCCAGTTTCATCAGTTCTTAATACAGTTTTAGACAGTGATCTGCCATATAATACTAATAAACAGATAAAAGTTGCTGATATTATATGGATGTCTGACGTATTTATCTCTATCCGAGACTTGTGAAATCGAAGTCTGTAGTTATCTGACAAGTAAGATCAAAATATTCTACCAATAGCTAATACAGCAAATGTTGATTCCTAAATTAACTGTAGATGCCTAAATTTAACCTATTTTCTTTAGGTTTTAAAACAGAAGAACTTTATAAATTCCTAGAAGCATGCTATTTCCCCCGTTCCTGGTAAGTATGAGGTAATAAATATCACGTACCCTGCTTTCGGATTTACTAGCTGCATAGCCGTCTGGGTTGGCAATCGGTATTAGAAATATATCAAACTTGTCCAAATGATTTAGATAGTAACCCAAAAGTATTTTTAACATCTGCACTTCGGTAAGACAACGTAACAGCTTTAATCCCATTACACTAAGCCCGTGAACTATAAATATTATCTTTTTGTCTATATTTTCGTCATCATATTTGTGGCCATCATAGGCACGAAATCTTGTACTAGTTTCATTTTTATTTGCAGATATTTTGAATAGCACTATCTCGTTAAATTCAACCGTTCGCCCTAATGATTCTGTTGAAACATTCGTGTTCTTAAACTCAGATAGGATGCTTGTTATTTGTTGAGATACCTGAAAATAAAAAAAACTAATATTAAATAACATTTATTACTATGAATTAATATACTGAAAACTAACTAAACAGTGTAACTCTGGATGTTATCATGCACATGCGCGTTCAAGTAATTCTTTATCATTTACTGCAAGGTACTTATACTGCAAGGTAAAAAGATAGACACATTTTCAATTACAGATGCGGGGAATTCGTTACATGTCTGATTGAATGAGAGAGGTACCGGATAGAGTTAAATTTAAAAGTTTATTCCGCTACCAACATGCACTTTTATACTATTATAAATCTAATGCATTTAAAAACCTCTCAAACCTTTACTTAGCCTTAAATAAAAGCTGCATCACTTGTTAGTAGAGTTGATAAACTAGTAACGAAATATATTATAATAACTCTTAAAAGTTGTCTAAATTTTGGAAAAAGTAATAGTCGGTAGGTGCAAGGTCTGGTGAGTATGGCGGATGAGGGAGAGCTTCCAACCCCAGCTCTAGCACCTTGGAAACTGTCTGTTGCGCAGTATGGGGTTGCGCGTTGCCGTGAAGCAGCTGCAAGAGCTGGGGTTGGAAGCTCTCCCTCATCCGCCATACTCACCAGACCTTTCACCTACCGACTATTACTTTTTCCAACATTTAGACAACTTTTTAGTGGGTAAAAAAATCAATTCCCGAGAGGCAGTACAAAATGCCTTTGAAGAGTTTGTTGCCTCCCGTCCAGCAGATTTTTACAAGAAGGGCATCAATAAACTGCCAATGCGTTGGCAAAGATGCGTCGATTGCATGGGTGATTACTTCGAATAACGGAAATAAAAAAGTTTGAAAAAATAAGTACTTTCACTTATTGCATACAAAACGGCAATTTCATAGGTAAAGGCCTATTATTAGGATTTATATACTGCTACTAAATACTATGTATACTAGTCGATCAAAGTGTCCAACAGTGGACTTCAATAGGCTGATGATGATGGTTAGAAACTATTACTCACAGCATATGGAGACAGGTCTTCCTCGTACGAGTCATTAGCATTTGTTGTGATTTCTCGACGGCTTGAATCATTAATAAACCATAAGTTATCATTTTAGCAGATTTATTGTACAAGATGTAAAAGGTAACATCTCAGAAACTTAAATATTGTAATCCTCGGATAATTATTTTTCTCATTTGTTTAAAAGCATAAAATTCTATTGTACTCCTGGTAAAACATAAAAGGTTTCACGTTTTTTCGCTGTACCACGTGGTTGGATTACGCTAAGCTAAAATATCGTCCTTCAAAATAATTAGTCGCACCAGGTATGATTTCAGATCTTTTACTTCCAATGTCCAACGGAAGATTATGGGGTTTTGAGATACAGAACACTGAACAACTAATAGAACAGCATGTACATTTTACCTAAGAACATGGTAACTTTTATATTCTAAACAGCACCCTTATCCAAATCGGAGTGTTTTGCATCGATACTCTTTCTACATTTGCTAACTCCTCTCTTCTTTTGTATAAATTGCTAATATTTTGTTTTAACCACGTGACCTGGCGATGATGACGTCATTCACATACATTTATTAGTTTTCTATTAATATTTACGTTTGTAGAATGCAACTTGACTATGGGGGCTGGTATTGTCCATGTATCTGATATATTTTTTGAAGCTAGCTTTAATCAACTTTAAGGCTGTAAGTTTAAAGTTGAAAATAACACAATCGTTGTTTTTAGTTTAATTACGTTTATAAAGAAGGGGGTCAGTCTTAAACGTGTATAAACGGATACTTACACAGTGTCAGGTTCTGTATTCACACCCGTGTTGACCTCCCCTTGGCGTTTAGTATAACTATAACAATGTAGTATATTGCAATATTTTGATATCATATTAAATATAAACCGTTCCCTACAGTTCATCTGCGTGTACAATCACTGTTCGATAATACATGTTTTTTTTAACCAATTTAAAAAAAGGATGATGTTCTCAATTCGACTGTATTTTATTTTTTTTATTTTTTATTTTTTCATGGTATAGACCGGCAAACGAGCAGACGTATCGCCTGATGGTAAGCGATTACCGCCGCCCATGGACATCCGCAACACCAGAGGCGTCACAAGTGCGTTACCGGCCTTTGGGGGATGGAGGGGGGGAGATAGGGGGAGGGGTTGGGGTATGGGCCTCCGGTATCCTCACTCACTCGGTGAAACACAGCGCAAGCACTATTTCACACCGGTTTTCTGTGAGGCCGTGGTATCACTCCGGTCGAGCCGGCCCATTCATGCCGAAGCGTGGCTCTCCCACGGCTGATATATTATATTTGTTACCTCAGAACTTTCAACTGGCTTAACCGATTTTGATCATTCTTTTTTATCTGAAAGCTGGTGCTTCCCGTGTGGTCCCATTTCAGTTTGGTCCAGTTCTTGAAGTCGTTTTTTTTTGTTTAAAATTTTAATTTTAAAATTGTCGTTTGAATCTAAGTGATGAGCCCAGATTGATACATTTTAGCTGCTTTTTAAGCAAACAAAGTAATGAAATACTTGATTCTCAGCTTTGTTATGTTAGCATCTATGATTTAAATGAATGATGTGTGAATAGATTCGTACTAATCACTCAGGTGACCAAGGCTATATAAATTTTATAAAAAGTCCTGACATAGGTAGTTGGGTTATATGGAGTATATGTTTGGGGTATATGAGGACCGAATAACATTTTACGGGCCCAAGCCAACCTCACCTGCTCGTGGTGCACCCTGCGAGGCTACGAGGCTAACGAGGCTCTGGCGACCGTAGTTCCCTTAGGGGTTTTGAAGGTCAGACGGCAGTCGCTGAATGTAATACTACAAACCTGTCAACTATTATGGAAGTGCAGGATAAAGTTTTGGGTACTACGGCTAGGGCGTCGCCACTATACGACGCGCAGGCACACCGCCCTAAACCTGTGATAAGTGGACTAGGGCTACCGTGTCAAGCACGGGCACGGCTAAAGACGCGAGTGCCAAAAACGAAACTTCGCTTTGCCACTTGGAACATAGGTTCTCTAACAGGCCGCTGCCGAGAACTGGCTGACGTGCTGACAAAACGCAGGGTGCACGCTGCATTCCTGCAAGAGACTCGTTGGAAAGGGAACAAGTCACGTGACATCGGTCAGGGTTACAAGCTGATTTACACCGGGTCTCCTTGTGGGAGGAATGGTGTAGCGGTCGTACTGTCTGAATTTCAGAAAGGTCTTTTCGAAGTCGATAGGCTGAGCGACCGACTCATTCGGGTGAAGTTGTTAATAGAAGGTGCTGTCACTCATCTCATTAGTGCCTATACTCCCCAAGTCGGTTGCCAGTTATCTGAGAAGGAGTTTCCCAAACTCGGAAAGCATTATCGTGGGTGGAGATTTGAACGGGCATGTAGGTAAGAACTCAAGGGGGTTTGAGCGTGTTCACGGTGGCTACGGCTATGGTCGTGCAAATGCGGAGGGGGATTCGATTCTCAGCACCTGCCTCTTAGCAGACTTGGCTGTCGTAAACACTTTCTTCCAAAAGAAACCCGAGCACCTCATAACCTACAAAAGTGGGTCGAACTCCACTCAGATAGACTACCTGCTCATACAAAGAAACCTAATAAGCAAAATAACTAACTGTAAAGTCATTCCGGGTGAAAGTCTTACATCACAACACCGCATCCTAGTCATGGACATGCTGGTAGTACCAAAGAAAAAAGTGCCCGAACGACGCAGACCCAGAACCAAGTAGTGGCTGCTGAGTAGACCGAAGGGGGGTGTCTTCCGCGAGGCTGCCCTGGGATTGAATTTAAGGACAAGCGAGGAAGAATCCGCGGATAGTCAGTGCTCTGGGATTCAATCAGCAGTCACCGCACTAGGGAAACGGGTGCTCGGCACTTCTAAGGGAGGCCGCGTCATCGACAGGGAGACATGGTGGTGGAATGACTCAGTGCAGGAGGCAGTTCGGGAGAAGAAGACGCTTTTCAAAAAGTGGCAAGTAACCGACTCTCCTGAAGACCGTGAAGCTTACAAAGCAGCCAAATGTGCCGCAAAACGAGCAGTTGCCAAAGCCCGACACGATCAATTGTCACCTTTGTATGACACATTAGATACTAAAGAGGGCCAAAAATCCATCTCTCGTCTGGCAAAGGCTCGGGAGAGGGCGACACAGGACATAACCAAATGTCTCCGTGTCAAAGACTCAAACGGCACTTTGGTTTGCGACGCATTCAGGGTAAAGAAGAGGTGGCATAGCTACTTTAAAGAGTTGCTTAAAACGCAACACGCAAATGTATCTCCTCCGGGACCGCCCCCTAATCTTGGACTTGTTGCCCCTATAAAACCAGACGAGGTACAACAATGTCTTCGCACTATGAATAACCGAAAAGCCGTGGGCCCTGACGATATACCGATTGAAGCGTGGAAATCGATGGGTTCTCGTGGTGTGATCGTACTTACTGACCTTTTTAACCGCATCCTTACCAGCCGCAAGATGCCCGACTCCTGGAGATTGAGTATCATTACTCCAATCTACAAAGGCAAAGGTAGTGTACAGGACTGTGGAAGCTACCGAGGTATTAAGGTCATGTGTCACGCCATGAAGCTCTACGAGCGCGTAATCGACTCAAGGCTCCGGCAAGAGTGCGCAGTCTCGGAATGTCAATATAGGTTTCGTCCTGGCTGTGGAACCACGGATCCCATTTTTGCCCTCAGAATGCTAGTCGAGGCCTACAGGGAGAAGAAAAAGCCCTTGTACATGGCTTTTATAGACCTACAGAAAGCCTTCGACTGCGTACCGCGGCTGGTGATCTGGTGGGCTTTAAAGGTGAAGAATGTGCCACTAACCTATATTGACATTATCCGAGACATGTACCACAACTCGGAATCCATGGTGAGGACTGCCGTTGGCGATATTCGCCCATTCCCGATCACAGTTGGTGTTCACCAAGGCTCGGCTCTGGGTCCTTTTCTGTTCAGTGTGGTGCTAGACGTTGTTTCGGCGAAAGTTCACGAACTATCTCCGTGGCTTATGATGTACGCTGCTGACATTGCGCTGACGGATGAGGACAAACAGAAACTGGAGCATAAGGTGAATCAGTGGAAGGGTGCGCTAGAGAACGGTGGGCTGAAACTAAATGTTGCGAAGACCGAGTACATGGCATGCGGATGCACAGACCCCGATCCCATAAAGGTAGGAGATGAATTCGTCGTGAAAACGAATAAATTTAAGTACCTTGGGTCCGTGTTGCACGAGTCCGGTTAACTAGATCACGACGTCCAAGCCCGAATAAGCGCTGCTTGGTCAAAATGGCGAGAACTAACCGGCGTCCTCTGCGACCGTAGGATACCGGTGAAGCTAAAGGGCCTTGTGTACAAGAGCATCATCCGACCAGTCCTACTATATGGCAGCGAGACCTGGCCTGTCCTCGGAAGACATGTCCAGCAGCTTCACGTGGCGGAGATGAAGATGTTGCGGTGGATGTGTGGCGTTACGCGACTAGATCGCATACGTAACGAACACATCCTTGGCAGCCTTGGAGTCCGTGACGTAGCGGACAAGCTGCAGGAAAGTCGACTCCGATGGTATGGCCATGTAAGACGCAGGCCGTCTGACTACGTAGGAAATAGATGCCTCGACCTCACTGTCCAAGGCCCTAGATCACGCGGCAGGCCCAAAAAACGCTGGCTTGACGTCGTCAAAGCGGACATGGAAGAGAACGATCTCACACCTGAGGATGCCGAAGATAATAAATAAATAATAATAAAATAATAAATATTTCGGACATCTAACACACAACGCCGTCTAGTCCCAAGCTAAGCAGAGCTTGTGTTATGGGTACTAGACAACTGATACAAATACATATATACTTTTTTTTTTTTTTTTTGTAAATACATACATATTATACATAGAAAACACCCAAACTCCGAAACAAATATTTGTAGATCATACAAACATTTGGTCCGACCCGGGAATCGAACCCGAGACCTCATGATCAGCAGTCGCACACGCCAACCGCGAGACCAACGAGGCAGTCATCGGGCAAAGTGGAGAAGATTATGTAGGAAAGCGGACCCCAGCACTAAGCAGGGAAAACGCTAGGCCGAAGAAGAAGAAGAATAGGTAGTTGGGTTATAGTTTTTGAAACTTTTTCATGTCTGACTTAAGATTAGTCGAAATGTCAAAATCTGATTTAATCTCCACTAAAGTAGATAGGTGTTGACATTTCTACTAATTCAATTTATCGTCATCCTAATTAGTGGAAGGGAAAGGAGAAGAAATATGAACGTGTTTCTTCTTGAATTCTTATAAATAAGAAAATATATACTTACGAGAAAGGATTTTTACTCGTTTTCTTTGAATTGACTTTTGTGGAAGACCTAGAATGATAGTTCAAAAGTCATTATTAAGCAAACAGATATTTAGACACTATTTAAAGGTATATCTACTACATGCTACGAAAAATAAAAATACGTGGATGATCTTGGACGTGAACGTCGAGATTTTAAATCTGGCTAATGTAAATATCGTCCCTTATGCCAAAGAATGTATCCCGAACAATTAAGTGTTTAGGTAATGTAGGCGTTCAGAGGGACAAGTGCAAGTTTTTTTCAGAGTGGTCTTCACATGAAAAACCATTTCAGTTTGGACTTAATACTGAATCATGGAGCTCATTCTTCAATCAGTAGTCAGTGATTTTAGAGCCATGACCTTAACCGGTCATCAGTATATTGCAGTCCACTGCTAAATATAGACCTCTCCCATCGCACGTAACTCTGATCGACTTTGGGCTTCTCGCATCCAGCTAACGTGATTGCACGCTTGGCCTAGTGGTTAAAGCGGTCGCCACGCCGCTTTCTACTACGCTGAGTGTTGTGCGTTCAAATCATTGGATAGGACAACACTTTGTGTGATCTACAAATTTTCTTTCTAAGTCTGGGTGTACTTTGTGTCCGTTTCATGTATGTTTGAAAAGTCCTCCGCGACACAAGATTTACTCCTAATGCGGGAGTTGTCTTATAAAAAAGAAAAGAAAGAGAAGCTTATAATAAAAATAATGAAATGACGGGTATATGAAAATATTCAATAGGAGACGTGAGAAGAAAGAAATACAAGAACTATTGAGTACCTATATAAGAAAGTCCACCTTGGACTTTTAAAAAGCGAAATTAAAACAATCAAACAAAACGGTTATTATGGACGTATAACAATTTTATTGCGATCTTTTAATCTGTTACGTAATATATAATTCTTATTAAACATATCGTATATTACAAATTCTCCTGGAACTTTCGTTATTCCCGTCTTGTACTGGATTCCCGGCGTTTTGTACGACCATCGACGAAAAGCTTTATATTTTTTATTCTGATTTGTAGCAGCTTCAAGCGGGGACGTGTATCTAAGCCAGAAAAAAGACAAGTTTTGAGTATTCCATCAATGACTATACATCATAAGAATCGATTGAATTTACAACATTTCAATTTTCAGTATTTGTGCTCAATAGTGATTGACTTCTTTACATATATATTTCAAGGATACTGAACAATTTAATCCATGAAAAAACACTACGTATTATCGTAAAATATTTTAGTTACATTGAATACTGTGCTTATGTACTTATTAGCGTTTAGATATTTCCAAGATACAGGCTGAAGCGAATTACTAATAATTGTAGTGTCTTCGTTTTCTTTGCCAATGTTGCCAAGTTATTTTTACTCTTAGTAACCTCTATATCGGCTTGGTACTTCTTAGTGTACCTAAGCTAAACAAAAATCATAATCAGCTGATTTTTTTCGTTAAATTACAATAAACAACATGTGGGAAGTAAAAAAATATATTAGAAAGTATAAATATTAATTACTTCAAATTAGTATCTTTCTTAACGTTGAATTTATCATCCTTTACATAATTCTGCCAAACCATGACGGACGAAAGGTTGTTTTTATCAATACCATTCGATAAATATTTTACGTTGTATGAATTTTCATCTTTGTATTTATTATTCCCATCTGTGTGTGCTTCATCGTAACTGAGAACTTCATTTAGTTCATTGGCATCTTCTACAGGTTGAAATGTTCTCGGGTACCTAATCCAAAAGAAATTTGATTTTGATGATTTTCTCATTTACAGTATTATTTAACGGTTATCCTCACTTTTTAAAACAGTTAGTTTTCATAAAATGCTGGTTATTCTCGTTTTTTGAAGCGCAAAGTGTAAAGCAAAAGTCTCATAATTTCGCAAATCTATATCTATACTAATATTATAAACGCGAAAGTTTGTAAGTATGTATGGATGGATGGATGGATGTTTGTAACTCTTTCACGCAAAAACTACTGAACGGATTTGGATGAAACTTTACAGTAATATAGCTTATACATCAGAATAACACATAGGCTACTATTTGTCGCGATAACCGACATATACGCGGGCGCAAACTAGTTTAAAAGAATTTTATCTATAGAAAAACCTACCCGAGTTTCTTGTTATTTAATTTTGTTAAGTAAATAAACCATTTTAAATAATAATAAATATTTAATAAATATTTTGGACATCTAACACACAACGCCATATATTCCCAAGCTAAGCAGAGCTTGTGTTATGGGTACTAGACAACTGATACAAATACATATATACTTTTTTTTTGTAAATACATACATATTATACATATAAAACACTCAAACTCCAAAACAAATATTTGTAGATCATACAAACATTTGGTCCGACCCGGGAATCGAACCCGAGACCTCATGATCAGCAGTCGACACGCCAACCGCGAGACCAACGAGGCAGTCAAATATAATATTTACATAATTATTAGAAGTATTTGTTTAATGTGTTGAGTATTAACTACGTTCAACCTTTTCTGTAATCGTAAATTTATACCTACAATCTTCAATAATGTACGTTTAACGCTCAAATAATTTTGCATTTGCAATTTTGATAAGAAATTCGAAAACAATGAAATCAGATTTGTAATGTGTGATGGATAACGTTGTTCCGTTTTCTTCTGACGAGCTATAGCGTTATTACACAGTATTTACAATCTATAATTCTAGTAATAGTACTAACATTTATTACTTAAAGTAAGGAATAGGCAAAAAGTAAATAGTAGAAGTAAAAAATCGGATGTGTTATTAACTTTAACTAAGTCGATATAATTCAGTATAATATCCAAGCTTAAGCTAAATTAGGCTTGAGGTAAGAGCGGGAGCATCCTTCATAGCCGATTACACGCCTCGCCTCGTTTGCATTCATTATACATGGAGCAATCCTGCACTGCACAGCGCTGCCCTACGTTCGATATACGATCAATAGGTAAATCATGATAGCGATAAATTTTAGATTCTATTCTTCTTCTAACTCGCTTCACTCTTGGCAGAGCGGTCGTGATCACGTAGAGTGCACACTGGTTGTGGAGGCGGACAAAGCCCCTCGTACAACTTCCCGCCATCTCACCCTGTCAGCAGACTGCCGACTGCAGTCAGATACGTGGCTTCCGATTTTGGACCTCACCTGGTCGGTCCAGCGCGTGGGTGCCCTGCCGCGGAGTCTGATCCTCTCCACCAGTTTCCCTGCACTACCAGTCGCTCTATCGAGTCACTATTCCGTCTAGAGACATGGCCAAAGTACTGCAGTATGCGCGACCGTACTATGGTTGACAGACGCTGTGTAATGCCGAGTTCCGCTAGCACGGACACGTTAGTACGGAACTCCGTCCACGATATTCGAGATTCTATAAGACAAGATTAAAATCTACACTAACTTAAATTACACTTAACTCGAAAGATATAACTACATTTGAATTTGTATAATAGTATAATGATAGAATTTGGATATTTACTTACTTCTCGGTCCTTGTTTGTTTCTTATGTAGTCTTCTAGTATCGTTGATCGGTTCACGTTTCCTTTTAAAAAAAAATATTATTAAAAATGTAAGTGATGACAAGATTTTGTATCCAACTAATTCACTTATTAGTTTTGAATCTTTAAACTTATTAATGGTACCTACCTATGTAGGTACATCACTGCATAGTGTAGTAGTCGTTGGCATAAATAAATGGAGAATATATTAATATTAAGTGAAAGGTTATTTTTAACTTCGTGACATAATTAAACAGTCTTCAAAGAATTGTAACAAGATTAACAGATTTTGAATTGTGAAACAAAATATTAACATCTTATTTTTAGGTAACAGAAACTAACTGAAGGTCATTACAGTATTTAGTTTATTGAATGATGAATAACAAATTAATAAATTAATACCTTTTTTAGAGTCAGTTGAAATTACCTAGACTTTTTCAGATCTAAATGTTGCTTATCTGTAAAAAAGTATCTATCAAATCCCGACGACTGCGTCGTTAAAGAGGACGATGACAAAACGACAAAAAATTGAAGCACATTACATGCAATATGTCATAAATGAATATTTGCATCAGATGCGGAATAGGCAGCAAATAAAACATGAAACTAAATCCGACTTCAAGTATTTAGCATATTTGATACGTTTTTCACAAAGTTGGGTCTTTTATTTTGATTTAATTTTATTAATTTTGTCATTTCTACTTACCAAAACTCCAGTTGGTTTACTTTATTTGACGTTTGATCTGTGAACAAAATGTATTTATTACAATTAAGGGAAACTTATAGTTGCTATTTTATCAAGCGAGATTCAGGACAGACTCGAACGCTTGACAGAGAATCGACACATACTTCTACGAATTAATATATACTAGGTGTAATAATGATGGAGGAGTGATGATTTGCGCAAGACGGCTGGCAGGAGCTGGATGCGAGTGGCCGAGGATCAAACTAAGTGGCGTGCAATTGGAGAGGCCTATGTCCAGCAGTGGACTGCGATAAGCTGATAATGATGATGATGAGGTGTAATAAAACTGAAGTATCAAAACCATTAATGTTTCTGCGATTTGATGTCAAATTTAAATCCTGTACATTTTCAATCTCGAGGTAATGGGGGGAAATCCGGTAATATCAGTGTATCTTTTGCATTCTTTTTTTTTTTCTTTATACCACATCTTTGGTACTACTTATTCCACACTATTTGTATACTATTGGTATCTTTAAAATATCACACGTGAATCTAATGACCAAAGGAAGGCGTTATTACTATTGCAATCTCTTTCAGACATTATCTTAAAATTATTATTGATAATGTTCGCCTCGTGTAACCTGGTGATGCATTGCCATTGGACTGTCTCGTTGGTCTCGCGGTTGACGTGTGCGACTGCTGATCATGAGGTCTCGGGTACGATTCCCGGGTCGGACCAAATGTTTGTATGATCTACAAAAATAATTGTTTCGGAGTTTAGGTGTTTTCTATGTATAATATGTAGATATGTATTTACAAAAAAAATATATAAATGTATTTGTATCAGTTGTCTAGTACCCATAACACAAGCTCTGCTTAGCTTGGGACTAGATGGCGTTGTATGTCAGAAATATTTATTATTATTATTGTACAACTATACCTTCTTCAGCAATAAAGTATACATAATTAAATTTATCATAATGCAATTAGTTTCATATTCAATCTTTACAAGTGTTCGGATATTTTTATTAACATGAAGAAAAATTTACTATTTTTCTAAACTTCTCAATTAAATAAGATTGTGCTAAATTTTTGAAGGAGTCCGCTACCCAAGACGCAGTTATCTTATTTATTCTCGGGTGAATTTGTGTATAAAATTATCACATCGATACCTACAGACACACATCGAACAGATCGGGTTAAAATTTCTAGAATTGATGGAAGTTTTAGAAAACAATGAGCACTCAATATGAACTACACTGGTTACATAAATTCTATTTTCACCAAGTAAGTTTGTAATATGAAGAAGAAATGAGCAGATTAATGATAGATAATATAATTACCTGCCCTGACATCACACCAAAACAAATAGAATATAGTAATTATTGCTAAAGTCCAATAATTGGCAAACATTTTCAATATTTTAATGAGTTAATAAGTCAGTAAAATTCATTACAAATCGTTCGTAAAATTGATGTGTAGGTATTTTGCAAAATGATTGAAACCACACAGGTTATATGTAATATAAATATTTTAGTATGTTTCTTAATAAAATTGAAATTTCTTTTCGAAGCAATCATGTTTTACTACTATATATCGCCACTGTTTGAAATCGAAACACATTCTATGAAGCCATAGAATAGAAAAAAAAATAAAGGTTGTTTGATTAACTTACTATAGAAAATTGGAAAGGACTTTCTGTTGAAAACTATATAGTACTCGTAAGATTGCAGACACCTTCAATAAAATCTTAGTTTTTATTATTTATATCTATACTAATATTATAAATGCGAAAGTTTGTAAGTATGGATGGATGGATGGATGGATGTTTGTTACTCTTTCACGCAAAAACTATTAAACGGATTTGGATGAAACTTTACAGTAATATAGCTTATACATCAGAATAACACATAGGCTACTATTTACCGTGATAACCGACATATACGCGGGCGTGGCCGCGGGCAACCACTAGTATATTTATGAATGTTTTAGAGAGAGAACTTAATAAATTCTATCAAATTACAGCAGTTTGTAATCACAGTTTAAAGAAAATTACTGAATTCATTTGAAAATTCCGTTACTACTTCTAAAGTGACTGCTGACTTCGCGTTAAGGCGCTGTATCTTATGGTCGATGTTTGCAGAATAATAAAAGGCGTTCCTTCGTAACTTTTTAACTTATTATTCAAATTCAATATACTAAGATATTCCCGTTTTTTTTTAGCTTGCCTCATATGGGAACTTAATTAAAGTTGACAAAGAGTGATAGCCACAACTCTGCCATTTAAGTTTATGTCACATCTCTCATCTCATAGTAGTCATAGTATTTGGTACTTTTAACAGCAATAGAGTCTGAAGTGTTGCTGCCGTAATCTTTCCTCGCTCATATAATTCTGATAACCCTATGCACTAATAATGAAAAAGGCATAAATCTCATCTACAGAAGACCACTATCTGGCTGTAATAGCCAAATAGTGGTCTTCTGTAGGAGAGTCATATCAAACCTTTAGGACATTTGTTATTACAAGGCTTGCCGAGTTAAATTGAATAAATACGAATATAAATAAACACCAAAGCAAATATACATTTATATAGATACTAGCTGTGCCTGCGACTTCGTTCGCGCGTGCTTAGATTCTAATTCATATATTTTTCTCAATCTCATCTTCCAATCATTTTTCTGAATTTATAGATACACAAAACAAAGTTATTTAAACAAAATCTGTGTGTACGTGTGAGTTTGTAATATAAGAAAATTAATTACAGAATTTCTTCATAAACAATATTACTTGTTTATTCATTTGTGTCAGTGAGTATAGACAGGCTTTGCGCACTGCTAACACGGGATAAAGCTACATAAAGCCGGCCATGAGAGAAATAGGACTTTCGCCAATCTACACCAACACGACTGTCTGTCCCTGGACTAAACTCACACTTAATGGGAACTGTACTCGTTAAAATCTGTAAGGATAGTTTTTTGGGATGAGCGGAATTCGTGGAATGCAAACACGCTGTCCTGCACCACTTCCAGTCAACATTTGTGCCTCTATCACGTTCCGTTGGAGCGATATAACTTTTAAATGTATTGTGTGCTGTTACACAATTTTGGTGGACTCAATTTTCTCATTAAAATTATAGGCACTCCAACTTTTAATTTGATAATATTATGTGAGGGAAGACCAGTTGCGGGACAAAAAAATTAAAAAAACTGAACTGGATACGTCATAGCTTCATCTTGGTCGACAACACTGTTAATATCAGTGTACTCAACTTGTGACCCTTCAACTTTCTCGAAAATAATATTATTTATTTCTATCATTTCTTGGTTTCGAGGTGATAAAATTGCTCGCTCACAAAACCAAGAATCTTCCTGAGTTGTGATATTAGTAAGATTTCCATAAACTGATATTAAAAGTCATTCAAGTGAAGTTACAACCTCGCATAAATCGTCTCGCAGAGAGATCAGCCCTTCTTCTTTCTGATATCTACCGTCACCTATTTGAAAAGCAAATCGGAAAATTATTTAGCGTTTTGGTTTCCTCCTCTGCGCACTCTCATATTAACAGTGAGATGTAGTTTTGAAATATGAGGCCAAGGGGTTGAACTCTTGAGACACGCATTTATTTTGTCAGTTCGGGTCCCCCGTGGTATTACGGGTGGAGTCAGCCTAAAGTCACCACAAAACAAAACTGTAATTCCACCGATGGCCCGATCACTTTGGCGAATGTCCCTCAACATCCTGTCTACTTCCTCAACTGCCTTGCGATGTGCCATTATACACTCATCCCATGCAATTAAATGAGAGTCACGTAGAACTCTCGCTTAGTCACTATTTTGAGACACATCACAAACAGGTCGTTCTTTTAATTCTAATTGTAAGGCAATTTTAAAATATCGTGTGTGTAGTTTTATCACCAGGCAACAGTGTCAGAGGATGCAACAGCAAGTGCTATTTTACCATCTGGTCGTAATTATGCGAGAATAACTTTTGTGAGATTTTTTTTTCCCAGTGCCTCTAGAAAAAGCAGTTGACCCAAAGAATTATTGACACTGTTACAAACACGATGGAAAATACTCCTTTGTTTGTTCTTTTCAGTCAAAATACGAAAATCACGAAGAGTATGTGAAAGCTTCTTAGAATCGTAATTACTTTCAGCCGATTACTCCCAATTACTACACTCTTCGTTAGAAATGGCTTCGGGTAACCCTTAATAAGATTCAGAATTTCAACCAATAGGCAAAACCATGTCTTGTATTTCATTTAAACAGCGATGAGAAATAATTTCCCATTGTTGATGGTTCAATTCGCTCATAGAAATATATCGATGCATATCGCGAATGTGATCTTCGGTTAAGTTGTTTTGGTATTTTTGTCACAATTGGACAGCATCTGAGAGTCACTGACGTATGCCTCATTGAGAGTCACTGACGTATGCCTCATTGAGAGCGTCATCCCAATGTTGGTTGTCATCGAGCAGATGTCGTGCTCGGCAAGCAGCTTGAAACGATGGGTGTTGCGGGTCATCGACTTTTTCAAAGCTTCGAATAAAGTAGGCCATTGTGCACTGTTGTACTCTTCCGATGACGTGTTTTTAAAACTTCAGGAACATCCTCTACTGGAGTGCCTCTTTTTCTACGGTTAAACCTTCCTTGTTGTATGTAAAGTACGCTAGCGCTTCATCACAGAGCAAAGTGTTGGTAAAATCATCAGTCTAACATAGCACAGACGACATAGAATGCCAATAAAGTGATCGGTCGAGGATTTCCTAATCGCTCAATCGCATATTCAAATATATTCGCTGGCCTCCTTCCAGGTTACAGCGAAATGCGTCACAAGTGGGTGTCTTTCGTTGATAGGGAAACTGTCAACATACCTACGCCACACAGCTTTGGATAAACTTATGTAGCGGCCAGACTGAAATCTTGTTACTTAGTCACATTCATTTCGTAAAGCAATAGTTTCTTGATTGCTTCCTTTATTTACGTACTTACAAATATATTTGATAGACTTCACACTGATGCACATTTCGATATTTATGTATGTGGGCGTTAAATGGTTTGGATTTGGAACGTCGGCGGTACTTGGGGTAGACATTCTCGCCTGTTATAGTTTGTTGAATCATGGCTTTTGGGTACCGTTTCGTACACTGACTGTTCTGCATGCACGGAGAGCTGGTATTTAATCACAGCATGGGCCATGAACTATTTGCTTCTATAGATATGTTTTATTACACTTTGACAGGTAGTCAATAGATGGCACTGGCTTTAAGCTCTAGACCCGATATTTAAGATAATCTATGGCAAGGAGACGTTGATAAACACAACGTATGCGCCTGTCCAGTAGTATTTGCGTGAAAGCCGAACAACAGACAGACAGACAACAATTTATATCTGATATTCCGATCTTCAAAATAAATTATATTTTATATGTTGCCGAGGATTGATAGCCATATAATAAAAAAAGTTTTATTACAATCCGTTCAGTAGTTTTTGCGTGAAAGCCGGACAAAGACAGACAGACAAAAAATTCGAAATTATTTTTTTTGGCTTCTGTGGCTTGTATGAATACCCCTAGTTGTGTTTTTTTTTATTCAATGTACAGAATTGAACTCTTCTACAGTTTTATTATATGTATAGATATTATTGTAAATTTTCATTAAAATCCATTCAGTAGTTTTTACGTGAAAGAGTAACAAACATCCATCCATACTTACAAACTTTCGCGTTTATAATATTAGTAGGATATTTAAGTCTACAATGAAAAAGTGAAATCTTTTTAATGAGTGTGACAGCTTTGTTTATACGTTGTCAAGACGCCTGGCGTATTTAACGCGCATGCGTATGTCGAGTGAACCGCCAGACTTCTATACAACCGTTCATCCCCCCTTTAAACCCCCTTATAACCCTTTTTCGCATTATAAAGTAGCCTATGTGTTATTCTGATATATAGGCTATATTATTGTAAAGTTTCATCCAAATCCGTTCAGTAGTTTTTGCGTGAAAGAGTAACAAACATCCATCCATCCATCCATCTTCACATCCATACTTACAAACTTTCGCGTTTATAATATTAGTAGGATATGGGCATCGTATGTTATTAAAGTATATATATCAAAATAAAGTTATAGGTACATGTGCCTTTTAAATCTTGACCGCTAAGGCATTAAAAATTTCACGACCCCTTTAAAAGTGTTGTTTTACTCTTCACGGCTGTTATGGCAAAGGCCGCTAGGCCATGGCCCAAGAAAAATACTTACACCGTACGTGAGTGCATACCACCTTTTGATTATTATTATGTATAAGTCGATAGTATATACATTTTTGAATTTTTTTTTTAAGACAATTCCCGCACTATAAATAGATGTGTCGCGGGGGACTTTACGAACATACATTAAATGGGCACAAAGAACACCTAGACTCAGAACAACGATTTGCGAATCATACAAAGTGACGTCCCATGTGAGATTTGAAATTTTGAACCCACAACACGCGGCGCACGAGAGCTGCGTGGCGACCGCTTAAACTACTAGGCCAACAGCAGTCAATCGTTGTTATCCGTACACGCGTAAGTACCTCCCTAGCTGTACCACATTTTAACGCTATAACTATTTAACTGTATCAGAGCATATTCGTAGACAGTTTTGAAAAAAAAATATTTGTTTGTTTAATTAGGATTTGCGATATCATTGTTGCGCTTATACAAATGGTAGGTAATTTGCAAGCTATTAATTTAGGGTGGCAAATGTGTTAGACTTATTTTCGTGGTACATTTATTAACAGCCTTTGTTTTTTTTAATTACACAGTAAATAAATAAATTGAAATTGGCGAGAAGGTTACAGATCAAAATCCATAGCTAATAATATGAAACCTTTCCTTCACAACCAATCGCTACCTCTCATACCGAACACCGTATTAAAAAGCATCGTAAACGCGTCCTAAGATTTACACCTACACAAAAAAACTGTTAGCCGTGCTGGTTCAATCTACGCCCAGAGCACAACCGTAAATCGGACCACTGACCTTAAACGATTTCTAGGGGATTACGGAACTACGCCTTAATGTTTTTCACAACCCATTAACTACAAACAGCAAAAAATCAAAAGACAATATGATAGGATGGATATAATGGATGTATATTCAATGGATACAACATATTTGACATGTTTGTTTTTCAGTGATCCTGACTACCAACGCAGAGCTAGCGGACTCTATGTCTTTTACAACTCTCTCAATTTTCTCAAGCTGATTTCAGTACGAAGCCACAAAGAACACTCAAAGTCACAAAAACAATTTGTGAATTACTCAAAGTTCAAACGTGGGTTCAAGCCCTATTCAGATACCCACATGGATAAGTAATGACGTGATTTGGAAAATATTTAGGCGCAATTTATTTATGATGTGTATGTATTTAATATGTAAGTATGTTTATCGGCAGTCTGTGCAAAAATACTGGTAGTAAAAGACTAAAGAAAGGTCTGTTTAAATTTAAACTATTTGTATTTTAAAGGTCTGGGCAAACAGCGGACGGGACGGGACGGCGAAGCGACGCTATCGGGACGGCATCGCGGCGTGGATGTCACACTGCGGGCGTGATGATCGCGTTAGCTTTGCGTCAGCCGACCCGTCGCACTCAGCGCGATTCCTAGAGCATTTCGAAAAGAGAGTTTCATTCAAGTCTTGCCTATGGATTTCCATATCGCAGCTTTCAAGTTCGCATTTTTGTACTGTTGATGGCTCAAGTCATACATAAAGGTGTAGCCTTGAACAATTTCGATTAATTTTTCCACTTTCTCCACGTTCACTTTTGTAAATAGATACAAAATTGGCGTCACGCCGAATGCGACGTGCTCCCGTCGCACTGTCTATTTGACTACTCGAATGAATATCCATAAAATACAAAAATGTCATCGCGCTCACGTCGCAATCGCGCTCCGTCCCGCCGCACTCGTTTTGAATTCCCGCCGAACGCGGCGGCGACGTGACGCGACCGCTAGTCGAGCGCCGAGCGCGACGGCTCTATGCTCTATGTGACATATTCTACATTTACTAATAATAGGTCTTTACCTATGAAATTGCCGTTTTGTATGCAATAAGTGAAAGTACTTATTTTTTCAAACTTTTTTATTTCTGTTATTCGAAGTAATCACCCATGCAATCGACGCATCTTTGCCAACGCATTGGCAGTTTATTGATGCCCTTCTTGTAAAAATCAGCTGTACGGGAGGCAACAAACTCTTCAAAGGCATTTTGTACTGCCTCTCGGGAATTGAATTTTTTACCCACTAAAAAGTTGTCTAAATTTTGGAAAAAGTAATAGTCGGTAGGTTCAAGGTCTGGTGAGTATGGCGGATGAGGGAGAGCTTCCAACCTTGCACCTACCGACTATTACTTTTTCGGCTACTATTACGGCTATTACTACTACAAAACGGCAATTTCATAGGTAAAGACCTATTATATTACAACTCTTCATGTCCTGCCAGTGTCGCGTCGCCGTCCCGCCCCGTCCGCTGTTTGCCCAGACCTTAAAGAAGTTCAGTCACCTATAAATTTGTAGGTTGATAAGGTTTACTAATTATCGAATACATCAAAAATCGATCTCTACGAACTAAAAACAACTCGTCTAACTGGTCTCGCTCTTACCAACGAAACAAGACAGCACGAATGCTGTCCTTTTAGGTTGGTTTTCTGTGAGAGGGTAGTACGTTGGAAAATATGTTGGAACCATGCAGTTTTTTTTATATTACACATAGCGTAGTGGCACCAATTACCGACGGGAACCAATAACCGACACTTTATTTTTTAAATCTTAAAAATAAGAATAAGACACGGAATTCTAAACATTGCAACACTGTTCCATGGGTAGCACTCTTTCAACAGTCATTCAATGAAACCTGAGTGAAGCCCGCCTTTTTGTTAGACATTGGCAGCGTAAAAACTAAGTGCGGTCAAAGGTCTGACAAAAATAACAGAATTTCTTAGATACGTCCTTAAGGAAGTGAGTCCTTTTTTTCGTTAATTATTCTAATGTAACGTGACTTACTTGAATTCGATGTTTTTCTCAGGTTAATACAAGAACTATACGATCGATTTTTCTTATTCCTATAGTTTTTGGTTGTTTTGTTAATAATCAATTGTTGGTGTCGATTACTGGGTTTTACAAACTGAGTTTTCCAGTAATCGACAAGTGTCGATTATTGGGTAATAACATGTGTCGATGATTGGTTCTTACAAATGGCTCCAAAAATTACACACCTGACCAATTAGAAAAAGCAATTCAGGCTGTGAAAAATAGTGTAAAGATTGCAGTTGCCGCCAAACTTTTCGGAGTACCTAGGATTACACTCCATGATAAAATTTCGGGGAAAAAGTCAATTGGTTGCCCTATGGGACCAATCACAGTTTTAAGTAAGAGGGAAGAAGTAATATTAGAAAAGTGGATTTAAGCGTTAACCAAAAGATATCTACCACTCACAAAAAAATCTCTATTTAATTTTAAATTTTAATTGTAAACGACCCACACAGGATCTTCAATGCTGATGAGAGCGCATTCTTCTTGTCACCCAAGCATATTTGTGTTCATGCTAAAAAGGCAACAAATATCACTACAGTAGCTGTGGCGATGATAAAGACACTCTTACTGTCCTAATCACCGGAAATGCAGCCGGAGACCTTGCCCCTCCAAAGACTAAATTTAAAAGAATTTGTCTTGTCAAATTCTTGACTTGACTTGTCAGTTGAATGGTACTTGTCAATATTTAGATCACTCAAAGCTCATTGGAAAAAAGCTGTGAAACAATGAAAAAAGGAGAACCTTTCACGCCCTAGCATTTGTATCTTCTTTATAAGACCCAGGTTCGCACGTGCGTGAAGTACTATTCTCATCTTTATGATGGATCATCATTATCATCCTAGCGTTGCTCCCGGTTGCTTCCAAGGCTAACACTTTGGAGCCCGGGATCCGCTTTCCTGCTCTGTCTTCTCCACTTTGCCCGGTCTTCAGCATCCCTGATCCATTAGCACGCATGTCACCCTTTACGACGTCAAACCAGCACTTCTTGGGTCTTCCCCTTTTACCGGGACCCAACGGAAGTGGCATGGCCAGACATTTGTTTCCCACGTAGGAAGGCGGTTGTCCCAAAACGTGGCCGCACCAGCGCACGCGACTCTCCTGCATTTTGTCAATATATCACGGACATGAAGACTGCCGCAAATGCGGGAATTTCTCACACGATCTTTTCGCGTGACTCCGCACATCCACCGCAGCATGTTCATCTCAGTGACATGCAGCTCTTGTTTGTGTCGTTCCAGCACTGGCCACGCTTCACACCCATGTAATAGGACAGACCTAATGATAGTTTTATAGACCTGTACCTTCAACCTAACGTGCATTTTGGGGTCACAAATTACTCCTGTCAGCTCACGCCACTTGCGTGCCTTGACGTCGCAATCAATGTGCGTGTGTGTGTGCTCATCTTTGTGATAGATCCACGCAGTATTTGCTTGACGCTCTCGATCGGTTGCAGCGGCGAGCAGTCTGCATTATCAACAGTCCCGATGCACCCGAGTTGCTGAGAGATATCGCCTCTATTGCAGTCCTCTACCGCCTTTACCATGGAGAGTGTTTTGAAGAGCTCTTCCATTGATCCCACTTTCTTCCGTCCTCTACCGAACAACACGTGCCGGCCTTGGAAGTCACCGCCTTAGAGTCGTAAAAATACACTCTCGAACTAAACGGTTTGCTACTAAACGGTTCTTCCTTCCTGTGCCAAGCCGTTGAAAACTGAAACCCACTACCAGCGCACGTGTTTCCCTCCCAATATGATCCCGGGTCATTTAAGTGGGGCGTGAAAAAGCATCTCACTAAGCTGCCTTGGTGTGGGACGCCATACTGCATTGTCTGTTTTCGCAGTAAGTATGGTGGCCTCCACTGTTGGATTCTGCTTGAGCTTACCATCAGGCTGAGCAGAGTCACTTTCATAGGCTATTTATTAAAAAAAAAAAAATGACTAAATCCTTCGGAAAGAGAACTTTGTCCCAGTATTGCAAAAGCTATTTCTAATATAACAAAAGATTGTGTCAAAAATGGATTCCGAGCTGGAGGCCTTTTTCCGTTTGGTCCCGATTACGTCGACATCAGTAAGACGAACCAAAAAATTATGTTATGATGGGTTTAATAGAATACCTGAGATGGATAAATATTTACCCAATATGTACGACTTCTAAAACGAATATTATATATAATATTTATTCGGTAATCTTTAGCTGTCTAAGATATCTAACACAGAACAGTAGATACTAGCATTTTAGCATTCGACTACCTCGGTGGCGCAGTGATAGAGTATGCGACTGCTGTGCTTGAGGTGTCGGGTTCGATTCCTAGGTCGGACCAAATGTTTGTATGATCTGCAAACATTTGTTTTGGAGTTTTGGGGGTTTTCTATGTATAATATGTATTTATTTACAAAAAAAGTATATATGTATTTCTATCAGTTGTCTAGTACCCATAACACAAGCTCTGCTTAGCTTGGAACTAGATGACATTGTGTGTTAGATGTCCAAAAAATATTTATATTTATTCGCACTGCAAAAAGATAATTGGGTCTCGTAACTATGTGTCGATAACCGGTAACTGTCGATTACTGGGTGTTGATAACCGGTAACTGTCGATTACTGGGTGTTGGTTACTGGTGATTCAGTGTCGATGATTGGAGATTTATACGTTTTTATTTTATTTTAAATTTTCTCATAGTTTGCGTACAGTTAATAAAAATAAAGCTGTATATTCTTATCTCAAGAATATACTTTACCTTACTCAATTGTTACCTTTGTTTTAAAGGTGACTCAATAACTTTACATTTAATAAAGAAACTCGCCATCTCCTAAAAGTGTCGATCATTGGTGCCACTATGCTATTATTGTTTAAAAATGTTATCTTCTTATTTTTAAACAACTTCATTTGTACTAACATAAAAGCATTAGGAATTCCAAAACAATAATCTCCCGTTGACTATATTTATTTAAACAAAGTACAAATCTTCATTTTCCTTCAGGTTTTAATTTGTATACCTATGTCTAATAAAGTATTTAGGTACTTTATAAGCTTGTAGAAGCTTCAAGAGTGACCTAACTTACTACAAACCTAATAACGAAATATTAAGGCTACATAAATCTACTAGATGTTAATGTAGATCGAAACTAAACGGCAAGAATGTAAGGGCACGTGCCGACTCAATAGTAAGTGACAACATTGTATATTTTATGTTCAGATTTACAAGGTGCTAAACCCTACAAACTGGAAGCAGTCACGAAACAAGAACTAGCGCCATTCACACTCTGAAAATATTGTAGTATACAAACTTTACTGCCGAGCATTCTTACTAATATTATTACGTACGTCGATAGTAATAGAAGGAATTGATAGTACTCAAGTTACCGATTGCAAACGCTCAACCGGGCTATTGATATTATACGACCCACCAACTGATATAATTTACACATTCCACATTACACAAGAAAACTGGAGGAGTTGGAAATATAATAAGTCCACTTCCCTCCTTAGCAAAGCGGGAGACAAAATGGAGTCAAATAGGCAGACGCCTTTTTCAAACCGGGAAGCACCACGGATAAAAATATTATCGGTCCTAAGTGAGCTATATTTGATTTCTATAATATGTCGTTCTTATGGTCG
This sequence comes from Diaphora mendica, assembly GCA_949125395.1. Classification (NCBI taxonomy): domain Eukaryota; kingdom Metazoa; phylum Arthropoda; class Insecta; order Lepidoptera; family Erebidae; genus Diaphora; species Diaphora mendica. The sequence goes on from OX421326.1 coordinate 14,708,274, forward strand.
TCAGTCGGCACACGACTCAATTTCACTACCAGAAGTTTACTACTACCGTAAATGATCGCACTTCATAAAGAAGTAACGCCTTACTCACCCCAACAATGAAAACTCTCTCTAATGGCTATCTCAGAAGTGCTCAGCACATTAACATCAAATTTTGTCGACAATAAAACAAACCGTTAAGCCGTCGATTTGAGCTGAAGGCTCTTCTCATAAAACTCTTGGAACTAGAGTAATGACACAAATTATTATAATAAAATTACACCCAACGGTCCACCTTGACTTGTAAAATATTTTACTTTCTCATTTACTGGCATCGAGTTCATTCGTTCTTTGACAATAATACAATAAAAAGATGGGCAACGTTAAGCAATTCCTTCTTTGATTTCTCCGAATGAGTGAAGTCAGTAGAGGCTGAACCGTGGGGGGATAGGCCTCTAGTAACTTTACTCCCCCAATTCTGTGGGGGGAGGCCATAAAGGCTGGCAACGTTCTTGTAAAACTTGGGTTGCAGATGACCTTGGACTGCGGTAATCATTCAGCTGCTCCGTCCATGGTTCGTAAGTAGCAGACCCGTTTGCTCGTCTGCCTAATCATAAGATTGTCGCTTGGCGAATTCTAACTCATATAAACATGTGTGTAAGATTAGACAGAAGTATTAGGCAGTATAAAAACAAAAAGTGACTGTAATAAATGACTCCCTTTTTCTCTATTCTAGTAGTAGTGGTTGCAGTGATTAATTACGTTGCGAACTTCTAAAATATTATAGTTCTGATAAAGATATAATAACGTAAAAAATACAAACTGTTAATGATTGGTCGATACCTGTAAGAGCTTTGTAATAATTTTGTAAAAAATGATTACTCTATAGTCATTTTTTAATCTTAATCTTTCCTTATATATCAGGGAAGCCAAATACATAAGAAGGTATTTTTTAACTTATTAAATATTCTAGTAGAAAGGGCATCAAATAGAAGTAATTGGATCCTCTGGTCGAAAGACTTTTATTTATTTTTTCCCTTTGTTTCACGACAAGAAATTTATTTTCATAACTGACAATAAATGTCAAGTCATTGGTAGTAATAAAGTAAATAGGGCTTGCTTCACCCTTGCCGTCGCGTTGTCGCCTGTCCCCACGACACGACACCCCAACGAGTATTGTTCAAATTAACGCATGAATATACATTAATTAACATTTTTGAAGCTTTATCGTGTCAACAATTACATCAAGGAATATGGAGATTACTTACAACGCTACATCAGTTATAAACGTTAGTTAAATGTTTAATCATTTGTTATATTTTACGTGTTGTTGTTTGATATTAAAAAAAGCTCAAAATCTACTCAAAATTTATATCTGTATGCGATGAAATTAACCAGTTTCGGTGTCATCTTTAAATGTCGTGCAGAAAAACAGATCGGTTCAGAATTGAAAAGCCTTACCTTCGCAGAACATTCGCCAGAGCCAAAAACGTCTCCCATGATGAGAAAAGAACTAACCATTACGAGAGAAGCCTACATTATTGCTTGGAAAATATGGATGAATAGTAGAATACATAGGTAAAACTGTTATAAAAAATGTAGCAGCTGCTAAGAAGACGACCTCGTAGTACCTGATAATCAACGATCAAACTTTTAAGTTTCACCATTGTCCTCATCGCGCGTAACTAAAAATACCTATAGTATAAATATTTTGAAAACATAGTTTTTTTTTTTTTATGGATGGCAGGCAAAACGAGCATTGCAAAGCATTAAACCTTAAACCATTACATCTTTCCTTCAGATTTTTATTTGTGGAATATGTGGTAAACGAGCAGACGTATCGCCTGATGGTAAGCGATTACCGCCGCCCATGGACACCCGCGACACATGAGGCGTCACAAGTGTGTTGACGACCTTTGGGGGATGGGAAGGGGTGTTGGTGTATGGGCCTTCGGTATTCTCACTCACAAAATACAGTGCAAGCACTATTTCACACCGGTTTTCTGTGAGGCCGTGATACGACTCCGGTCGAACCGGCCCATTCATGCCGAAGCGTGGCTCTCCCACGGTAACAAAATATTATAAGCAGAAGCATCTCAATAGGCCGCCATAGTGTGGGTCATTATGCTGCATTGTTTGCAGTCGCAATGAGTATGGTGACCACTACTTTTGGATTTTGCTCATGCTTTCCATCAGGCAGAGCAGAGTCTCTTTCGTAGGCTTATATATTTATAAACTAGGAGACACTGTCAAGTCACCGGTGTTTCTCTACGCTTTGAATATTACTCTGCCTTAATTTCAACAGTAATCGCAGCCGGTCGACGCCCTAGTTCAGTATACCATATGCCCTATTTTTTTTTATAAAATTCGAAAACTCTTTTTAGTATATTACAGATTTACATATTTATACTAGTGGAATTTACTAGCTCCATTGTTCATATTACTTCAATATTAATTTCCATACGAATATAAATTGCTTGTGAAAGGTGAAGCCTGCCAGTGCATGTTAATTTAATCGCTGAACAAGTAAACAAAATTTAAATAAATCGAAACGTTGTTCAATGAAGTGATGTGAAATGTTTCAGGGGCGGGTTTTTATAGTTGCTGACGGCTATCCAATCTACTAATACGATGAAACTAAATCTCGAGAGGGCACGGCTGGCCTTCCACTCGAGAACCTCCAATGAAATGGCTGCCAAGACGCTAGAGTAACATTGTTTTACTTGAGAAATACCTATTTAAGATATTCTGTAGAGAAAATCATTGGGAATGGTTTTAAAATTGAAAAGGAAAATTAAAGTTGTACATCATAGGTGATAATAGAAAGCATTTCACAAAAGAGTGTTTGCCAGAATTTAGTAATACAACATTGTTACGAGCAATGTGCTTCTAAATGCAATAATTGAACATCCAAGAAATTGCCTAATACTTCGTTTATCGCGAAATGAAGAAAGGTGTTGCTTTAAAAGTATAACTTCAAACTTCTTTAAACATAAACCGTTTATCGCAATCGTGAAATGTCATTCTTATATATATATATCTATACATATAAGAATGAATCGCCGAAATGTATGTACATTCATAACTTCCGATCGGCTGCACCAAATTAAATAATTATTTTTTTATGTGTTCGTTATTGTTAAGACAAGGTTTGTGTACAAGAAAAATTAAAAGATAACGGAAAATGCCTTTCTTTTTGTCCGCGACTGTACACTGCCTGTGGGAAGCTGAGACAGATATGTAAGTATGGCGGTCAGGTCAGCTAGTAAGATATAAAATTAAATGAATCACTTCCTCTATCTCCACGTTTTCATATAAAATCAAATAGATAGCTTAAAACACTGTACCATACTTAACCAAATATTATTATATACATAAATATTTTAATTGTATTAACGAAGATTATTTTCAGGTTTATGTAATTCGAGAAAAAATGGGTCTTGACTGACGAACAAAAGGGAAATCATAAAAAAACCTGTTGAAGTTCGGAATCCTAAAAAAGCAACCAAATTCTGCACATCCTAAGATAACAGCAATATTCTGCTTTTTGAGTTCGGGTTTTCAATTGACGTACCGGCGGCAGAGCAATGAATACTTCATATTTTTATTGTTTCATAACTACTAACCTTTATTTCTAAGCAACAAGGTATTCCCGACTAGTGTTTACTCTGACCAGCGCCTGCTACCTGCATTTGTGTTAGGTAAAAGCAAAAAAAGCAAAAGGTAGGTATAGATAGGACTATCAGGTTTTTTTATTTCTTTTTTTATGTAATAGGCGGGCAAACGAGCAGACGTATCGTCTGATGGTGAGCGATTACCGCCGCCCATGGACACCTGCAACACCAGAGGCGTCACAAGTGCGTTGCCGGCCTTTGGGGGTTGGGGGGGGAGATAGGGGAGGGGTTGGAGTATGGGCCTCCGATATCCTCACTCTCACGGTGAAACACAGCGCAAGCACTATTTCATACCGGTTTTCTGTGAGGCCGTGGTATCACTCCGGTCGAGCCGGCCCATTCATGCCGAAGCGTGGCTCTCTCACGGTAAAGCGTGGCTCTCCCACGGTAAAGGTCTGAAACAAGTCGTTTTTACATGAATACCCATACAACTATTGATGTTTTTCTTTACTTAAGAATATCGCTCACGATTAATTTAAAAATAGAGAGGATATTCATGTGGACTGTAAAAAAATTGGTCACTCTCATCAAAGCTTATTTAATTTTCTCTTCAGCATAAAATAAACGACAGCATACTACTACTTCACAGCAACAAATTTCAATCAGTGTTCGAGTGGAACCCGTACAAATGCACAGCATTAAAATAGAATAGTGAACCCTTCTGGAATCGAAATATATGAAACAATCTTACTGTCAATTACATTAGATCTTCCTCTACTGGAGTGGCATTTACATACGTACATAGGTGCACTCGGCTTGATTGGTGCGGTCAAATGATGAGCAGAGGGACCTACGTCGTTTTGAGACCCGGCCACTGCACGGTTCACCGCCATTTACCTTTGTACAAAGTTGTAAAAAAAGAAAACTGATCTTTAAGTGCATTTTTTTCTTTATTTTAAAAACATCTACCTAACCCTATTAAAAAATCGTAGTCTGTTATAAGTTGAGTATGTATTTTAAGTGGTATAGTACCACTTAAAATACATACTAGAAACATAGTAAGCTTCCTCTAGTACATATGCAGTTTCCACTTACGTGTACCCACGTGTGCCCCAATCATTTATTTATTTTTCACAACTTAAGATATCTGTGTCAAGGGTAAATAAACTAATTTTAGATTTTTTTATAAAATATATAAAGATAACTTGCTTTGATTATACTTTTTATTAATAGTATTTGTATATAGTAATTTTTATTATAAACATACTGTAGACATTATGATACTCATATGGTAATCCTTTAAAATAATGTTTTTGCTATAATCAATAAAAACAATAATGAATATACTTTCCAGCTGACTTCGGCCATGGCAACCCCTATTAATTATTAGCTGAGAAAAAATAAAAAATAATAAAGTTTGAGAATTGAAGTGTGCTTGTAATTTATTTTAGACTATATACGATACTTACATAAAAAAATTGACTGTCTGTCTGCCTGTTTGTTATAAATCAGCATATAGTTGATGATCTTCACCCCGCGGTTGTTGTTGCTCAGCTAGTAATGTTTATAATAAACAATGTAAACATAGAAATAACAGTAGAAGATTAACGTGTATACAACAACGAACCTACTCAGTTATGTTTCGTTATAACCTTCAGATGTTATACCGGTAAACCAAACATGTATGAACTACATAGGTAATATTATTTTATTATAATCCATGTTTGTTAATTCGAGCGCACATAATATCGGTTACTTTACTGACATCGACTGAGAAATTGTGTCTATGGTACGATGTAGAACAATATCCGGAACTGTATCATCTGCATCCGTGTTTATTGCCTGCGATAGTGATGAACGCTAGAATATCCTACCGTTTTACCTCGCTCGTTATACAAACAACTTCACTCCATATTTTCAAAACCATATGATACAAAATTCCACCTTGGCCATATCGAAGTTAGAACCTTACGATATTCTGTTAAAATAATAGCCATGTCAAAAGCACTGCTCGACTGACGCGAATACTTTCCGACTGCTTGGCTTTATTTTATTGCGCATGTTTTAATATTAATTGTAAGTTTTCTGCCTCGATGAGTGGCGACGACTTAATGCAAATGTATACGCTTGTCAAAACGTTTAAGGCGTGTAGTTAAATTCATGGCAGTTTATTTTCTCGCACAATTTTGTTCTCGTTATAAATAAAAGTGAGTCCATATAAAGTGGATTGTTTTACCTCAACTTGTACGTGTACTTCGAGAGTTTTGCGTAGACAATAGCGGGAAGTTTTTAAAGGGAAAGTTATGACTATAGCTAGACTTATAATAAAGTGGGAGCTTGGAGGGAGTGAGTAGGGGCTCCGTTTGGCCAGGGGGCACGTGCGGCGCTCACGTGGCGAATATCGACAATATGCAGCTGCCGACGACATGGTCATGGAAATGGCGATTACTTACATAACCGACCCAATTCGTACAGAATTTACTGTACAGTTTACGGTTCCTGGAATACATAAATGTTTGTCGTAGGTTTGTGCCAAGGTTGAATGTTATCTAAATACATAGTATTATTTACATTTGTATTGGAAATTGATAATACTGTTAGATCATTAACATAAAGAAAACCTACCAAATTCATATGGAATGAGATTTAAAAAAGAGCATAAACAGAGTGAAATCATTCCATACTTGAAAAAAAAAAGCGGCCAAGTGCGAGTCGGACTCTCCCATGAAGGGTTCCGCGTAACATAATATATTTTTTATTTTATTTTTATATTTGTGTTGATTGAATGAAAGTTAAATTGCAGTTTACGATTTATGACGTATTAAAAAAAAAACAATTTTCGTTGGAAGTTTGCATGGTAATGTACATCATATTTTTTTTTTAGATTTATCATTTTCTTATTTTAGAAGTTACAGGGCACACATTTTACCACTTTGGAAGTGTCTCTCGCGCAAACTATTCAGTTTAGAAAAAATGATATTAGAAACCTCAATTTGGGTATGGGTTTGATGAAAAAAAAATTATTGAGTTTCAGTTCTACATAAGACCCCCAAAATTTATCAATTTTTTCTATTTTTGTGTGAAAATCTTAATGCGGTTCACAGAATACATCTACTTATCAAGTTTCAATATTATAGTTCTTATAGTTTCGGAAAAAAGTGGCTGTGACATACGGACGGACAGACAGACGGACAGACATGACGAATCTATAAGGGTTCCGTTTTTTGCCTTTGGCACGGAACCCTAAAAATCAATATAATCCTAAATAATAGTAGTATTTCTTAAAAATAGAGACAGTCAAACAATAGGTACAATTTAATTTTTACAATAAAAATTAAGAAATAGTAAAAAAAAATTGTTCTTTCTCCTATAAGGATTCGAGTTTATACGAGGTAAAACAGCCTTTTTAGGGCTTCGTTTGTCAAAAAACAAACTGGAACCCTTATAGGAGACAAAACCCGTTTTTCTCACGAGGAAATGGACATGGAAATGAAATGTCAAACTGAAATAAATATCAATCCTATAGGTGCACAATTAAAACTTAACGGAATAGGGCATTTATGCTTTATACCTACTTATTGTAACACTTCATAGGTAATGCAAATTGGGCACTGCCCATTGATCTACAGTCTTATTTGACGAGAAGCAAGGTTTTTCTTTCCAGAGCGCATCGCAGGTACGTGAATCGGATTCGTATTGTCCGTATCAGGTATAGGTATATATGTGTTTAATAAATTGCCTCCAACAGGAGTTCATTCATCGATGGAGGACCTTTAGCGAGATATAAAAGAATCCCCCGTATCAGTATCAGGCATTGGACTATGCGGGTTGAAAAATTGTTAATTCTAATGTAAGAAATCATACAGTTTTTTTTTGGTCAATTACAAATATACCAATAATTTAATACATTCTTACAAAAATTGTCTTCTATTAGTTTACATTAAATCGATATTGCTTTTATTAACAGATGTTAAAATCAACTAAAAATGAAACCACTAAACACTATGTATTTATAATCTGTCATAGACATTATTTTGTCAACGAATGTACGGCTAAGATTAAAATCTCGAAACAAAAATAACGGGAGGGCCCACGTTGCCGACGACCAGATCCCGTTGAAATAGATAAAGCCGTGAGATAGAGGCCGTCAACGTCCCTCGTGTCAGAAATGTGTGACAGCTCGTTAGAACCGCAACGAAAACACGTCCAGCGTTGGGAATATCAGCATATGCGCGTAATAAAGACAATGCCGGTTAGGACACTGTTACGTTGACAATGTGAAAACACATAACATGTTTTTGTAATAAACGGCCTGTTCCTCAAGCGACCTGGGACGTTTAATCCAGTACAAACCTTTGAAAAAGAATTCAATTTCGACAATTATTTGGGTAATAGAAAGTCCGAGTTTGATATTATCCGAGGTAAAACAGAAGTGCTTATTTTTTTTAAACTTAAGTTTGTTTTGTTATATGGACTCTGGAATAAAATAAAGTTAATTAGTAAGGAATGAGTAAATTCATATTGAAAAATAAAAAGTTGTACTTACGCACGAAAGGGTAATCGTGTAGTCAAACGTGTCGTGAATTTGGCTATTTAGTAAAAACCTTAGGTACCTACATGTCTTAATTAGTAATCAGTAGCAATGCATATAACGTTTACTAATATTGATGTAGTTAAATGTAAAGGTTTACTTTTAGTTTTAAAATACAATACCTTACGTTACGTAGCAGATGAAATTGTCGCACAATATTAATCTAAATGTTAAATTGCCTAATTGAAGATAAAGTAATGAATTTAGAAAATAGAGATCTGCCCAATTTAGTAATTATTGTTAAAGCTTCATTTAGCACCTGATCTAAACATAAAATAAGACCCTCAAAATAATAATATTTTAATAAATAGGTACATACATCGTAAGCCAAGGAGAGCTCTAAGCAAAGAGATAAAACAGGGCATGGTTTTCTTTGAAATATATCAAGATACATCTCACATTCACTGGTTAGCAAGAATAAGTTATGATTGCAAGTTAAATGCTAACTGTTTTTCAAAAATTAAATCATCTATCATATTTTTAAACTTTGAACACACGTAATACATAATTTGCAATTATTTTATATAAAAAGTACCTTTATTGATGCGAAGCTCCGTGACTGTTAAAGAACATTTTTCCTTTATCAAAACGCGTATTCAATCCAGACTTACTAGCTTAAGTGTTAAATTGAGTCAGATCTAGATTGCTACTTGATAGGCGATAAGCCTAGAATTGAGAGATTGTGTCTGTCCCGACGGCCTTTTACATTTGAAAATTTTAATAGATTTCTGGCACAAAGTCTAAAGTAGATTAAGTCATCAAATATCGCTATCTTGCTCAATTCAAATAATGAATAATGTGGGGTTTCAGAGCTAGAGCATATAGCTAGGTACTGTAACAACTACGACAAAAAACGACTATGAAAAAGTATGAAACAAGTTTCAAAAACCGTAGTCACGCGTTGTTAAAGTGTTATGGATTATGGTACATTAAACTAAATGGACTACAGCTTTTGAAACTTAAGTAATGTACCGTAGTTCATAACACTTTAAGAACGCGTGACTTACGGCTTTTGAAACTTGTTTCATACTTTTTCAGAGTCGTTTTTTGTCGTAGTTGGGTTTTAGTTTATAGTGTTTTTGTATTTAAAATGTTTTGGTGCCTCTATAATATTAATTTCTTTGCAAAGTATATTTTAAATAGGTACCATAGAAATATACAATTATCGAATAAATACGGACAAAGTCACGAGAAAATGCTAATAATATATATATTTTTGAAATGTAAAAGTAACGCCCTTTCCAATGATACCAATCACGGCATATTTATCTCAAATTATTTTTTTAATACAGTACTTTATATCGGCTAGAGGGCGCCATATTAGATTCAGTGATACGTCATGTAGCCTATAACCAGCGGACAATCAAGACGCTTCTAACGATACCTCATTTGTCTAGTTCTAATAAGTAGTTAAGGAGCTATGAGGGAACAGATGAACATACATACATACATGGCCTGTCAAAATCATAACCCTCCTTTGGCTTTGCCGCAGTCAGGCAAAAATTAAGATGAACAATGTTGTATGTCTTTCAACTAACTATAAACGCAATTTTTTTGTTAAATTATGTACTTGTCTTATTTTGCTCCTTAAACTTACGAAAGAAAAAATAATAATGGGACAGGGATTCGCCTGATGATTTGTAAAATTCACATATGTTTCAAGTCCGTATCAATTCATTCACTTTAATCGATGTTTTTAAGCAGGTCACCTCACTATGAAGATAAAACTGACAGACGTCAAATGTTACCTATTAAAATGTCAATAAGATTTACCTAAATCTTAAAACTAAAATTGATTGGTTAAAAAGCGTGGAAACTTCTTAATTTTCAACTTTCTTACTTTCTGTTGTAGTCGAAAATTAATGCAAATTTAGGTACAGCGTTCTTCATAAACGTTGTTTAATGGTTATGTGTTATTTTCAACTTTAAACTTACAGCCTTAAAGTTAAAAATAACACAAAACCGTTACTTAAAGTTAACAAACGTTTGTGAACAAGGCTGTTAATGTTAATAAAAACAAAAATGTTAAAAACTTTTTACGAAGATTGCCAAAGTAAAATAAATGTTGTTCATATCAATGAAAAATAAAATTAGGGAGTAAAACTGAAGTGAGTGTCTCCAGACATAATATTTTGAAATTGGTTGAACGTTGTACTTAGAGCTTATATTAGAAGGAAGGGTTGTAAATTTACATAAATTAAATTAAAAAACTTTTAAAAACCAAGCTTTTACTGGAATTCCTCGAGACGAATCAAACGAGCCCAAACTCGATGGTGTTACGACATTTCTTTACAGAGTTCCATGTCATTATAATATTGTATTGTCACGCTGTATACATATGCTTGCAAAATTACACTAAATCTACACATTACTAGTTCAAATGATACTGGCCGATAAATTAAATCTATCGCTCGCTATCTCGAAGAAATAAGCTATCTTTAATGATCTCCTTTCTAGCGACAGGCCTACGCCCAGCAATGGACTTGTAAAGGCTAGTAAGTTGATGTTGATGTGATCTCTAGTTTGCTTCATTATGTAATCATAATGCTTAACTATTGTAATTACATATTTCATTGAAATATGTTTTAATACGAAATGAAATCTTTCACAGTTACCTATGTTATTTTATGGCACTCATTGATTTGTTACCTAAGTCATATTTATTGAAATGCGAGGTGCAATTAAGTTTTTAACCAACACTAAGAATGGTATTTCTTTAAATAATATATAACATTATGACGTTATTTTTTTTTAACCCTTAGGTCTTTCAACCTAAGCAATTGATTTAATGCAGTTTTAACTAATAGAGAGAGTTATTGAAGATGAAGAGTTGTATGTAATACATTAATATTACCTCACACCACATTAGTGCCTACAGTGCATCCGTGCGAAACTGGAGCGGGTCGCGATTAGCTTTTAAAAGCTTTTTTATAAAGCTTTGAAAGCACGACTTCAGATACATGGGCTGACATCTAACGGAGAAAGATTCAACTAATGTGCACCAACTGACCGCTTATTTTTGTGATTCCCCGCTGCTAACGGGGATAATAATCTTTATCATCGCATTGTATTTTAGGTATATCAGGTAGGTATATGTCAGAGCAATACTCAGGTACAATGAATAATAATCATACTAATATAATTATAAACGCAAAAACTACTAAGGGGATTATGATGAAACTTTACAGTAATATATGGTATATTACTGTAAAGTTACTTACTACTTACATCAGAATTACACATAGGCTAGTATTTACCATCATAGCTGACATTACTATATAAGGCGAAGCCGCGGGCAAAAGCAAGTAAGTTTATATTATAATCTTCTTTTTTTTCAATACAATTTGAACCTTGAACTTAAACAGTAGGGTCAGTAGGTATCTAGGTATTATGTAAGAATAGCACATAAGCTTCTATTTACCTCCACATACACGCGGATGGAGCTGCTCCCGCGCTGGAAAAAACTACTTTTCAAATAATTTTATTTGTGGGAAGAACCATGCTTCGGCACATTTAAAGGAACGGTCGAGGAGTACCTAGGTTTTTATTGGTTTTCATCTTGATTTTGGGGGAGGGTCCTAAAGGTCCGCAACGCTCTGGACACTTGAGTTGCATGGTTTGGTTACCTACCCTACTAACCTACTGTTACCTACCACCATCCGTGATCCGCGTGCTCGCTTGCTCTATTACCATAAAAAAAATCTGATTGGCCCGAGCTTGCTAATACTTCTTGCTTCCTTAGTAAAGATTTATTATTTTAAGTACATGTAATTTCGTATTAGGAAGCTTTTTTAACACAGTTTCTCCAAGTAATACAGATTGTTATAAAATGAACAGACTTCAAAGAATTGGAATGATAGCATTATGCTGCCATATACCTACTCCAAGGCACGCCGAACAATCATTTAAGTATGTTGGAGCCGAATCATTCAAATGTTCCTAAGCAAAAATTTATTTACCTGTCTCCAAATTCCAATATGCATTGTCTGCATTCGCAATGAGTATGGTGACCACCACTCTTGGACTCTGCTTATGCTTTCCATCAGGCAGAGTAGAACCATTTTGGCAGGCCATTAATAAAAAAAACCTGATTCTGAGTATATGACAGTGCTTAGTCAAATAGACTATCTCTATTTACTACGGAAGAAATAATTGTATGCTAATATTGCGTCATAAACGAATAAGATGCCAAGGTTTGTAAGATTTTAGAGAACTTGCATTATTTTGTAAGCTATCAATTTTCGGTTATGAAATACAATTACACACACTACAAATTAAAGAGTAGGTTTACTAACTTATTCGCTAAAAAAGGTTGAGTCTAATGTAAATATTATTCTTGTGATAAATTCTTTACCGTGGGAGAGCCACGCTTCGGCATGTATGGGCCGGTTCGACCGGAGTGACACCACGGCCTCGCAGAAAACCGGTGTGTAACAGCACCTGCGCTCGCTGTGTTTTACCGAGTGAGTGAGGATACCGGAGGCCCATACCCCAACCCCTCCCCCCATCCCCCTTCCCATCCCCCAAAGGTCGTCAACACACTTGTGACGCCTCTGGTGTCGCGGGTGTCCATGGGCGGCGGTAATCGCTTACCATCAGGCGATACGTCTGCTCGTTTGCCACATATTCCACAAATAAAAATCTGAAGGAAAGATGTAATGGTTTAAGGTTTAATGCTTTGTTAAATTATTTTTAACATTATCTCATTTTTATCTAATACCTATAAACGAGCAACTCTTGTACCTATACAGGGTTACTGGTAATATGTAGCATTCGTTGGATTGGTAGGGGAGGATCTACCCCATGACCAGCAAGGTGTCCCGATCTTATCCTGATGGATTATTACGTGTGTGTGAGCCTTGTCTATGATGTCTCGCCTGTGCCAAATATCGTGCGTTTATGGATCCGCATAGTTAACGCTGCAATTGAAATCAAAAACTCGTTGTCTAGTGGTGTTTTAAAAACTTAATTAAGGATAAGAATGCGTGCTTGCATTAGAAATAGGGACTCACACTTTGAAAATCGACTGTAAATTTAAGTTTAGACCGCAAAATAACTAAATTTTAAAAATTACGATTTTTCACTTACTCCCGATTAAGTTCATTTACTCAGCTACACACATCAAAAGTGTCTAGGGATCAAGCATTTTTATGCGGATTTCTTGAGATTGAGATGTGGCTTTGGCCCTGGCCTGCTCAGTCGCCAGACTTGAACCCGATTGATCATGCATGGGATATGCTACAGAGAAGAGCTCTGCCGAATATGGAGGGTATCCAGTCGCAAGAAGACCTTTTTTTGTTGTTGCAACGAACATGGGCGGCCATTCCACAGCGTGATTTGGATGAACTCATTTTGAGTATGCCAAACCGATTCTTGTGTTGTTAGTGTTCGCGGTAGAAACACGGATTATTAATTGTTTAAGTTACCTAATAAAATTTTAAAGAAAACTGTTATATCAGTCTTTTTTTCGAACTTTAATGTTAGTGGTTCAAATGTCAAAAATCCCTTTATTAGGAAAATGGCAAATTTCTTTATTAATGCAAAGGTGACTTGGTTTATCGTTACTGTGGCAAACGAAAACACTTTATTTGATGAATCCTTAAAGAAAATTTTTATTAATATCAATCAGGAGAAAAGTTATTGCAAAAATATATGTTGATCCCTAGACACATATGTTGATCCCTAGACACTTTTGATGTGTGTATTTGTCAACGTATTTAATTTTTTAAACTATTACGCCGATAAAGTTGTGAGGTATTTTTTGTAATAAAATTGCATTTAGTCATAAGAAACAGTAAAAAGTATTATTTTTTTTAGATTCCCTGAATCATCATTCACAAACCGTACTACATTTTTGTTCTTTTTTGTGTTATAATTACGTATTAGGGTGTAAGCAAACTAAAAACATCAAAAACAACCATTATATACGCAAGTGTTTGTTTTAAGAGCACTTTGAAATGGCGTGATCCACTTTTCTTAAAAAATATTAGTTTTTTTTATTTTATTTCCAAAACGGTACATTTTTGACTCATCTACCCGAGTACATTTGATAGCTAATGATCTACTATCATCCCTTAAAGGTATCGCTACCAGTGCCGGATTAGCCACGTAGCAAGATTAGTAAATGCTACGGGCCCCGCGATTTTGGGGGCCACGCGCTCCAACGCCTGTAAAACCGTAAAAAATTTTTTTAGATAAGCGTAAAATATCTTGCATGCTATTAGGTAATCCCGGATGAACGGTGTTTAAGTTCGCTTGTGCCCATCTTTAAAAACAAAGGAGATGATGGAATGTGGCAGTTATCATCACATCACACTAATATTATAAATGCGAAAGTTTATTCGTATGTATGTTTGTTACTTCTTCACGCAAAAACTACTGAACGGATTTGGATAAAACTTTACAGTGATATAGCTTGTACATCAGAATAACACATAGGCTACTATTTGGTGCGGTAACCGACATACACGCGGGCGGAGCCACGGACAACAGCTAGTAGAGGAATAAAGCTCATTCCACATAGTATGAAAGTTTGGGAGAAAGTTATTGAGAGAAGAGTGAGAGAGGAAAGTGCAGTAAGTTGAAACCAATTTGGGTTTTTGTCTGGCCAACAGATGCCATCGTAATTCGATAATTGTGTGAGAAATACAGACAGTCGCACAAGAACTTGCATATGGTGTTTGTTGATCTAGAAGAAGTGCATGATAAGGTACCCCGAGAGGTTTTGTAGTGGGCTTTGAAAGAGGAAAGATTGCCTGCTAATTATGTGGCATTGATTCGATCGACGTACAGAGGATCTAGCAACTCTATAAGATCGGCTGCGGGCAAGGGCGGATCCAGCCTTGGGGGAAGGGGGGGGGGGGTCATATAGTCGCGGACAAGTCACAAGAAGTTATAATTTAATTTTGATAATAAATAG
Organism: Diaphora mendica; assembly: GCA_949125395.1. Taxonomy (NCBI): domain Eukaryota; kingdom Metazoa; phylum Arthropoda; class Insecta; order Lepidoptera; family Erebidae; genus Diaphora; species Diaphora mendica. The sequence continues at coordinate 14,723,374 of OX421326.1, forward strand.
ATACAGATAAAAAGTAGGTATTTTAATAAAGTATGTAAGTGTAATATCGACTCCAGCGATCACTCCTACCTCACTCACCCTGGGTACGGACTAGAACAATCCTTCATGTCTAAGGCTGGAGTGTGCGTGTACGTTCGCGACGATATCAGCTTTCGTCGCCTCAGCAATCTTTAAGTTAGAAATTCTCAATGTTACGGAGCCGTGTAGGCGACCTTGTGCGAAACTGACCGACTCATTGAACATATCCAGATGGCTACAGACTTCGTGCAACAGCAGAACTCGTCCGCAGAGATCGTCTTATTTAGTGATTTTAACGCCCACCACGCCGACAAGCTTAGTAATAAAACGGATCATGCGGGGAGATCTGTTCATGACTTCGCACTGGTTTAAGGCCTGACACAACTGTTTATCACGCTCACGGAGTCTCAAATGTGGAGGGTCAGAATTCTTCATTGTTGGACCTTCTACTGACTTTCATCCGGACGGTTACCACGTATCCGTAGACGCTCCAATTAAGGGGCGCGTCCCTAAAAACGCGCGAAAAGGCACTTGCAGTTTTGCAAAACACAAACAACTCAATTCATATTTGACACTAAAAAAAATATCTCAGTAGTTTAATAAATCAGTCTACCAATCTACAGAGTGACATTTATGAAATAATTCTTTATTTTTGTGAAAAAAAGCCTTAACAAAGATCAAAATCATCGAAATCGACCTTTTTAATTAGCACACTCTGCCCTATTTCGTGCTCTATTTTAAATGTTTTTTTTGTTATTTCGCGAGAAAAAACTATGGAGAAAAGATTTACCGGTTTAGTTTTTTATTAATTCTCACCAAAAAGCCATACTCTAAGGCTAAACATCATTCATTTTTAGCGACAAAAGTTCCATACATTTTAGTACGTAGATATCGTCTCCCGTAAATTGCAATAAATAAGTTTTATCGCGCTCAAAAAATTCAGTGCCCGCCGAATATTCAAGGTGACACCACGTCCGTTTGTAGTTCGCACTGAGCTCCATAATACGTAAATGACAAGTTTTAGGGTGGGTTGCCAGTGAGTGTCGAATTGTAACTGTTAATTTGTATTCTTGAATTTAATTTAATTTTTTTAAAGAATAATTTCAAAGAAAAATATTAGTATTTTTTATGAACACAGAACTTATTTTTATGTTTTTTTTAACTTGCTATGTATGTATATATCTAACTATATTTGTTAAGACGGAATCTTGCAACTCAATTTTTCAGATATCTTCAACCGATTGTGTGGAGTTTTTGTAGGCATATGTATATAGCGTGACAATGCTTTAATATGATGACATGGAGCTGATCTGATGTTGAAGCTGGAAGGTGGTCATAGGAACTTTGTAACGACGGAACCTATCGAGTTTGGAGTCGTTTGATTTGTCTTGACGAGTACTTTGAATGCACTTTGACAGACCGAGACACTTTGAGAAATTGTTTTTAAAAAGTAAAAAAAATTTTTTTTAATGATTTCTGTTAGAATTGAATAACTACTACTGAAATAATGAAAGACCTTAAAATTACAGTTTTATTTTTGACTGCATGGTTGGTCTAGTGGTTTAAGCGGTTGCCTCGCCGCTTCCTACTGTATCAGGTGTTGTAGGTTCAAATCCCACATAGGACAACACTGTGTGATCCACGAATTGTTGTTCTGAGTCTGGGTGTCCATTGTGTCCGTTTCATGTATGTTTGTAAAGTCCCCCGCGACACAGGATTTATTGGATATATACGGAAGTTGTCTTTTTTGAAAAAAAAACTAGCTGAGCCCCACGGTCATACCCGCGATACTACACCAACCGCGGTTACTCCTTATATCATCAGCTACCTATCAGTAAAAATCCCGTCAAAATCGCTCCAGCCGTTCCAGAGATTAGCCGGCACAAACAAACAGACAGACAGACAAAAATTTTAAAAAAGGGTCCCATCTACACTTTACGTCATTTCCATTATTATTCATGCCTTAAGTTCGAATTTAATCAATTGGTGAATTGTAAAATAATAGATGCCCTATCCCTTATATTATCTGATATCTGTAATCTGTAAAATCTGTAAAAAAAAAAGTACGTAAGTAAGATTTATGTAGTAAAATTTAGTCAATATGAGCAATAAAAGCGTTCAAAATTTATAATTTTAAGAAACATTATGTTCCATTAATATAACATATATCATACAAATTTTATTTCATAATATATCATTAAAATCCGTTGATTACTGTAAAAGATCTAAGCTGACAGATAGCGCGAGCGACTTAATTTTATACTGTGTAAAATTATATTATTTGTCCATGAACATGTACACTTGAACCCCATTCTCGGCCGTTGACGAGTTACTTAAAGCCCGCGGGCTTTCCGATATGACTAAGATACATTGCGTGCTTTGTAGGACATTCTAAACATTCTTCAAAGGCGAACAGTTAATGAATATGTAACTAGAAGAAAAAACCGAAAGTAAATTTATTAGTTGCCAGGGTTAGTATGCAACAGTGGCCGATGCGTTTGTGTGCATGTAAAATATGAATGTGGGTGTTCAATCACAAATTCCAACGCTCAAGGACTACAGTCTTAATAGGCGGTAAACACTACAACGATTTATCGTAGCGATTTAACTGTGCAGTTCGTTTGTGCAGTTTTATCGAAAATGTGGACGGCATCTTCTATCGCATTTACTATGGGGAGTGCACCGAGGAATTGTTCGAACTGATCCCTAACCCTACCGCCTCTTTCCGACATCGTCCTACGCGACAGCAGTTTCATCCCCATCGTTTAGACGGTTGGCATTCCATAACTGTGCGCTTTTCTAGAAACTTTCTGCCTCGCACAACAGAACTGTGGAATAAACTGTCACCTGCGGTATTCCCGGACCAATACGATCTTAAAACTTTCAGGAAAAGAACGAAGTGCGTCGCCGGCCTTTTAAAAAATAGTACTTTTTTAAAAGGCCGGCGACGCACTTGTGACACCTCTGGTGTAGCGGGTGTCCACGGGTGGCGGCAATCGCTTACTATCAGGCAATACGTCTGTTCGTTTATCATATAAACAAAAATTGCCTCTTGATTGGACCACTTAAAAATACATTTATTTAAAAAAAAAATTATTTCACGTCTTCTCCCAAAACGCGTTATCACTTCTATTGCTACTTCAATGTGTACGTACGTTTATTGATGTGGAGAAGTGTCAGTCCGGTTAGACGTTCTTCAACCATTGAAGCTTTTAGCCACGATTAAATTCTATATTGTGTACATTAGAGGCAGTAGAGCCACGCTGATTTCAGCACGAACGGGCCGGCTCGACCGGGGCGGTACTACCCTCGCACAGAAAATCAACGTAAAATGACAGCGTTCGTGCTGTCGTGTTTCGTTGGTGAGTTCGAGACCGGGGGCCCAATTAGTCTAGTCAACAAGTTTCATACTTGTTGACTGGACTAAAAGATGCAGTAGCATCACTAGGCCGCCATAGTGTGGGTCGCCATACTGCACTGTCTGCATTCGCAATGAGTATGGTGACCACCACTCTTGCATTCTGCTTATGTTTTCCATCAGGCAGAGCAGAGTCATTTTGGCGGGCCAAACATAAAAAAAAAAAAAAAAAAAGATTAAAATCTATATTGTGACAAAAATATAAAGAACATTATGTTTGACAATTTAATTTAGGTCAAGTACACAGCCCATGGGGGGGTCATGACCCCCATGATACCCCCCCCCCGGATCCGCCCTTGGCTGCGGAAAACACCGACCAATTCAGTGTTTCTGTTGGTTTTAACAGGGATCGTCTCTTAGCCCATACCTTTTCCTACTAATAATGGATGCTCTAACATCGGACATACAGGAGGAGGCAACATGGTGCATGCTATATAGATGACATTGTGTTGTTTGGTCATGACGCGTCCGAGGTCCAGCGTAGACTAGAGACATGGCAGCAAAGACTAGAGAATGTTGGTTTGGAAATCTGCAGAACTAAAACCGAATACATGTTTTGCGATTTCGGTGGGATTTACGGTGTTTCTGCCGTTTCACTGAATGGAACAGTGATTTTGATCTGCACCGATTTCAAGTAGGTACCTCGGTGCGTTGTAACAAAATAATACCGAAATAGGTCTGCACAACATCGAAATAATGCAGATGGATGAATTGGCAGCAGGTAACAGGAGCTATTTGCGATCCCAAGTTCCCTTTAATGTTAAAGAGACAAATATATAAAACGATCATTAGACCTGCCGTCCTGCATGGATCTGAATGTTGGCCAATAAAGAAAAGGATGAGAAACACCTACATGTAGATGAAATGGGAATGTTGAGATGCATTTGTGGTGTGACTAGAATGGATAAGGTGAAGAATGACTACATTAGAGGAAGCCTGAAAGTAGCACCACTGGATGGAAAGTTGACAAGCAACAGGTTAACCTGGTATGGACATGTGATGCGTGCTATTGGCTTGTTGATTGGTAATTGATCCCCTCATCCCCCTCCCTATCCCCCAAAAGCCGGCAACGCACTTGTGACGCCTCTGGTGTTGCGTGTGTTCATGGCACGCCCATTCGCTTATCATCAGGCGATACGTCTGCTCGTTTGCCCCCCCTATTCCATAAAAAAAGATGGCAATCGAGTGCTTAATGTCCAAAATACAATAAACTTGATAACCTAAAGCAAACCAAGGGCCCCTTGGCCGAATTTGCTACAGGCCCCGCGCTGACTAAATCCGGCACTGATCGCTACATATTACCAGTAACCCTGTATAAGTATACAGTATACCTATACGAGTATAGTTTGAATCTCGGAAACGGCTCCAACGATTTTCATGAAATTTAGTATGCAGGGGTTTTCGGAGGCGCTAAACTCGATCTAGCTAGGATTCATTTTTAGAAAAATTACCAAAATATCGAGGAAAGTTAGGTCATTCAAGTAATAAAATAATAATATCAGGGTTTTTGTAACGGTCGTAAACAGAGAAAGTAATTTCAGTTTAACAGCTTTTCACTAAATGCATATACATAAAAGTATATACGGTGCTTATTTCCAAAAATCTATTTTAAAATATTTGTCTGTCTGTCTGTTCCGACTAATCTCTGGAACGGCTGGTCCGATAATTGGCAATACTTTCACTAGCAGATAGTTGATGATATAAGGAGATAAGTATCTATGCTACTTCTTTTTAGACTAGCTTCACCTCGAGGCGTTACCTGCGGTTATTGCAATGAAGGTACAACAACCGCGGGTAACACTGCTGGGTTCAACTAGTAAGTAAATATGAAATGATAATTTATTTGTTATTTTAGCTTATGTTATCGGCTTATTTTTGTTATTTTTATTTAATTTATGTCATTTTAAGTAGATTAATTATTATCAAAAACATCATCATTCAATGATTACTTTTTTATTACGTTGAAGCGCCATCTAACACGTGTAATAAACTTATTACCTTTATCAGTGCCATCTAGTGAGACACTAGATGGCACAAAGAATGATAAAAGTTCGTTCCGCCTTGTATCACTACTCAACGAAAGAGAGCGCTGTTCTTAACCTTAGAATGGTCGCTACTCATCACTAGAAAGCGTTCTTTCACTGTGTTGCTATAAAAGAAAATAAAAACTTGATTGAATTTAAAAATTAGGAATTATGGTACTTTTTACATTGTGTTTTAATATTATTGTTATTTATTGCATCAATTTCATAAATTTGTTTAATTGTAAATAAAATATTTTTCCTAAAATCCTCTTTTCAGTCTTGGTAAGATAGTAACAAATTATTCCTGTGGCAAGAATAAATCCAGGACCCGGACTCGGGTCGGGATGGGTCAAGTTTGGAGAAGTGAGGAGGAGAGGAGTTGACTAGACCGTGGATTGATGTGTGACTGTCGATTTAAGTAGCGTTTTGTTTATAAATTAAAATTGTTTACTTTATTTTTTCTTCACTGAAATAAATGAACTGCCAGGTGAGTAAGTTAATTTACATATTCTCATTCATCAAACTAAGATTTTAGGTCATGCTAATGATTATGACTGAAGGCACTGTTATTATAATGTTTGGTTATAGACATTTTGATATTATAGAACTGCTCTATTTCTTACAGATAACTACACATTGTTATCATAACTTGTGTATCGCTTATCTTAATAATTTCATTGATGGTTTTTGCAAATATTATCTACCTAAACGAGTATTTAATTAACAATACAGTTAAAATAATCAAAATGTCTTCATCTGGTTAGTTAAAATTTTGACGCTGTCTTCAGTATTTTAGGCTATGTAAACTTATAACCTGCCTGTCAAGTTGATCATACAAATTGGGTGCATCAAATACTATTTCTCAAAATAGATACCAGCAAGAATACTTTGTCTTTGTAGCCTATTATAAGTCATAGAGAACCTTTTTAATTCATTCTTAATTCGAACTTTTTTTAATTTATGATGTGTGAAAAGTTCCTAACTTTATACATTCAGTAGTCTCAATGGTTAAGTATTTTTTGTTAGTTTAAAAAAGTTGTCATGAATATAAATGAATAAGAAAAATATTCATTACACTAGTTATTTCTTAACTAATACTTGATTACATAACTTGGGTATTACTTAACTAGGTACATAACATAGTTATATACTAAGTTTTATACTTTCCAATTGTAAAGTAACATATTTTATTCCAAAAAAGTTTTAATCAACATGCAGAATGTGTTTTTTATTTATTATAATAAAAAAAACACATTAATTAAAATGCTGGAATACTATAATCATAAATTGGTGCGAGAGAGTGTTACAAAATAATTAATCAGTTGCACCGCTTGTGTTCGGTGGTACTGTTTGATAAATTAAGGAACGATAAATCTTCAATGAGGCGGTACAAAATAAAGGACTATTACTTGGCCAAATATTTCCTTATTATGTTGATAGGTTTTAGGAAAACTTGTCCATATAAATATCTTTAAAATTTAAAATAATATACATTTTATAAACTATACACTATTACCTAACTTGAAACTTAAAATAATTTAAAATATTTTTGTTGCAGTAAAGAATACCAAAAAGTTATTTATAATTCATTTAATGATATAACACACATAATAGTCAGGAAAGTAACTTGAACGGATAAAATTATTTTGGAAATAAATAATTCATTAATTAAACTTAAATGCAATTAATCTATTTTTGCCTACAATATATAAAAAATAGCCTCATCTGTATACTGTCTCATGAATATATAGACAGTTCAGATATCTATATACATAGTAAACCTGTTAACTTTATTGAATGTCTGATGTCTTGAAGGGATAAAAATATATGTAGCTAGGTAGGTACACTAAAATCAAATGATTTCTCAGATGACTTTTTAAATACCCTATCTTGTCATATCCTTCAAGAACATAGTATCGTTCTTCAGACCTAAAAGTGTCTGAGGAAGGATAGAAGAAAAAGCATCTTGAAGAGAAAAGAAGAGAACTTTGTTCATATGCAAATGCTAGAAAAATAAATCCTTGTGCATTTCTGATAGAACTATAAAAATGCCCAAAACTGGAGTTAATTGCTTTTAATAACAAAGATTGTGTTAAGAGAGAGGGTTACAAAGCAAAGAGAGGGGGTAACACAGCAAAGGAGGGGTAACACAGCAAAGAGAGGGGTAACATAGAAGAGAGTCGAGATAAGCGCATACGCGTCGCAAAGAAAGAGTCCCGAAACCTACGCGTGGGTCACTCGTAAGTCCCAGGCATTAACGCAGTCGCATGTGTTGCCCCGATTAATCACACCTGCACGGTGAATCCATAGGATGCTAAGAAATTTGTTTTGGTTTCAATTTAGGTTCATGAAAATCTTTCGATTAGTTTAAATTTGTAACCCAATAAAATCGTCTTCGCAATTCGATTTCAAAATTTGTAATCGAATTTAGCAAGTGTGGAATTGAGGCTTTGGAAATCGAAAAATCAAAATACAAATGTACGCAAACCTGTTAAATCACTTCGTCACAATGCGTAGCCCCTAGATTCTTCGGTCAACGACCTTACCTGAAATATCTGAATACATATTGCGCGCCATGTGTTGTTCAAATGTCAGTGCTCGGAAATAGGTCGCATTCATAAATATTCTATAGTTGTCTCCAAACATTGAAAAAGTGCTTGGCAAATGAAAAAAGAAAATAAATCTTCTGTACCTCACTGTACAGTGCTATTTAATGAATGTTTTTTTTCTTTTAAGATGTGAGGATGCCAACGAAATCAGCTGTTGCTTGTTTGTGTAGTAATTCAGGAAATCCGTGATGTTATTCATTCTTAGAAAAATAATAGTAAATAATTTGTAAACAGCAACACACAATTTTTCTTCTGGCGCACGCCCAAACCTGTAAATAGTTTTATGAGCAATGTAACGTATTTTTTTCTCTGGGAAACTTCAACGGGTAAAACAAAACTATAATAACATTTCCTGTAAAGCAGATTTAAGTCCATATTTTTCACCAATGTAATGAACTCAGGTATTTTTATACTATCATTAGGTATATCAAACTTATTAAACAAATATCAACCTGTAATAGTCCCCTTCTGGACATAGCCCTCTCCTTAGTCGTCTCTGACGACAACCATGGAATGAAATTTTGGAGTGGGAGAGACACGTTTCGGCATGCATGGGCCGGCTCGACCGGAGTGATACCACGGACTCACAGAAAATCGGTGTGAAACAGTGCCTGGGCTGTTTTTCACCGAGTATGTGAGGATACCGGAAGCCCATGCCTCATCTCCTCCCCCTATCCCCCAAAAGCCTGCAACGCACTTGTGACGCCATTGGTGTTGCGGATGTCCATGGGCGGCGGTAATCGCTTACCATCAGGCGATACGTCTGCTCGTTTGTCCACCGTTTTTCCCATAAAAAAAATAGTGATGATAACACTCTGTATTCCGTCTCCAAACTGATATACACAAACATTTGTTCAACATCACATAAGCATGTACCGGCGAAAATCACCTTTTTATTAGCCTGCTACTGATAAAGAGTCACCCTTTAAAAATTTCTATCAACTGCCTAATTGGTTTATGGACGGAATAATTAACTTTTCTAAAATACTTCTCAGCATGGTTTCTGCTGCCTAAACCTAGTTAGTTCCTGTTTCTTTATTTGTTAGCGTTCCTTTATTCAGTGACTCTAAACGGCTCGTATAATTTGTCTACTTGGTAATAGCTTATTTTCGTATTTGATTTGGTTGTTCTATAAAAATAAGATACGCATAATAGCTATAACTTAATGATAGCAAAACCCTGTGACCAGTGGAGCTATATCTACATTTCACATAAGTTTCACTGATCCCTGTATATACTATGATATTCATATATAGCTATCAACTATCGTGTATAAAGGAGTATGTGGCATGCGTGACCAAGTGTGAATGCAATAATCACTTGGATCAGTGTCCCCGTTTTATTATAACACAGTGACAGTCGGCGTGTGTATACACGCCGACTGTCACTGACTTCTCTCAACGGACAAAAAACACGAAGTCAGATATAAAAAAATTTCATAACGATTAAGTTCACTAAGGGCTCCCACACATAACTGCGAATTCGCATCGCATCGCAAATATCTGCGACCTCGCACGAATGCATCGCAAGAAATTCACGCCGCATCGCATCGTGTCGCAGTATGTGCGGGCGCCCTAAGCCGCTGACTTTTCCGATCGATAATAAGAACTGTATTGATTAGAATGTTCCGAAACTAATTTCCCTGAATATTACGTGTCTAGTGTACTAACACAGTATACCTCTAATATCTATACTTATAATAAAAATGTAACAGGTCCAATTCTGTACATTAAAGATATTTTGAAATTTTTTTTGGAGGGCTCTCTATAATCGATACTGAAGCCAAAACTGTAATTTTTTTCATTTTTGTCTGTCTGTCTGTCTGTCCGTACCTTGGCCGCGCATCACGCCGAAACTACACACATCAAAAGTGTCTAGGGATCAACATATGTGTCTAGGGATCAACATATATTTTTGCAATAACTTTTCTCCTGATTGATATTAATTAAAATTTTCTTTAAGGATTCATCAAATAAAGTGCTTTCGTTTGTCACAGTAACGATAAACCAAGTCACTTTTGCATTAATAAAGAAATTTGCCATTTTCCTAATAAAAGGATTTTTGACATTTGAACCACTAACATTAAAGTTCGAAAAAAAGACTGAAATAACAGTTTTCTTTAAAATTTTATTAGGTAACTTAAACAATTAATAATCCGTGTTTCTACCGCGAACACTAACCCAAGAACATCGGTTTGGCATACTCAAAATGAGTTCATCCAAATCACGCTGTGGAATGGCCGCCCATGTTCGTTGCAACAACAAAAAAAGGTCTTCTTGCGACTGGATACCCTCCATATTCAGCAGAGCTCTTCTCTGTAGCATATCCCATGCATGCTCAATCGGGTTCAAGTCTGGCGACTGAGCAGGCCAGGGCCAAAGCCACATCTCAATCTCAAGAAATCCGCATAAAAATGCTTGATCCCTAGACACTTTTGATGTGTGTACTTAACGGATTCAAATGAAACTTGGCATGATTTGAGTTCATACTACGAGGTAGGACATAGGATACTTTTTAGGGTTCCGTGCCAAAGGCAAAAAACGGAACCCATAAGGGTTCCGTTTTTTCTATCTATATATAATCTATAAACATTCGTCATGTCTGTCTGTCCGTCTGTCTGTCCGTCCGTATGTCACAGCCACTTTATTCCGAAACTATAAGAACTATAATGTTGAAACTTGGTAAGGAGATGTATTCTGTGAACCGCATTAAGATTTTCAACCAAAAAAAAACAAAAAATTTGGGGTCCCAATACTTAGAACTGAAACTCAAAAATTTTTTTCTCATCAAACCCATACGTGTGTGGTATCTATGGATAGGTCTTCGAAAATGATATTGAGGTTTATAATATCATTTTTTTCTAAACTAAATAGTTTGCGCGAGAGACACTTCCAAAGTGGTAAAATGTGTGTCCCCCCCCCTGTAACTTCTAAAATAATAGCATGATAAATCTAAAAAAAATATATGATGTACATTACCATGCAAACTTCCACCGAAAATTGGTTTGAACGAAATCTAGTAAGTAGTTTTTTTTAATACGTCATAAATCGTAAACTGCAATTTACCTTTCATTCAATCAACACAAATATAAAAATAAAATATATGTTACTTGTTGCTGCGGAACCCTTCATGGGCGAGTCCGACTCGCACTTGGCCGCTTTTATTATCCCAAAATTCAGCACCGTTTCCGGGAGAGAGGAAATGAAAGTCAAAATATGTACTTAGTTGTAATTCAATAACACATAGTCCGATTTCATTCATTCTTTTTTGCTAGAAAAAAAAAAGATAACGGGAAAACTGTTTTTTTTGTCCGCGACTATACACTGCCTGTGGGAAGCTGAGATAGATATGTATATATGGCGGTACGAAGATCGCCGTGTCAGCTAGTTTTGAAATAAAATTGTAATTCTTATAGCTCAGAATGAATGAAAAGATGTTCTTCCATTGGTATAAAACATTTGCCGTAAATCAGCCTGTGCCTATAGAATATTCTGAAATTTTAGAAAATATATTTTATCTGTAGGATTTATACTACTCTCGAATAATACATTATTAGGTTAGAGATTAGAGACATGCTTTTCTATAAAATATTTGTAAGAGTAACCATCGAAACAATTTAAGACGAGATAGAAGAAAATTGTTTAAAAGATATCCCAAATGTATGTCAATGCGTCACGTCGTTACTTAGTTAGGTAAAAAAATAATTTAAATGCAGAATAGAAGCATAGAAAGTATATAGAAAGTGTTCTTTTAGAAGTATTTATATTTTTAAAAATTATATAATGAACGTTCAAGTCCGATGCGTAGAAACATCTTTCATTCAAACAATAATAAAACAGAAACAAAGTAAATGCATAATTTATTTTCTAATTAGCCTTTGATAGCATAATTTCGTTTTTAATTACTTCTGGGTGTAATACAATTGATGTAATAAATAATTTTCTTTCACTGGTAGGTATATAAATGTAGTCCTGGTAGTCAAATATTTGTTTAGCTCAGAGCTATGTCTCCTGGAAATTTTTGTAAAGACGACTTTGATAGACATTGAATTGACGTGGTACAGTTAAAGCAGTTACATCATACAATTACAGCATTGTTGGATCATAAAGACCCGAAATTAGTATTTTTGGAAAACCAGACGGCGCAATCCCCCGTAATATTATTTTGACCCATGGTCCCTAGCGACATACAAAAAGATTCGTCACAAGGTAATACTTACTACTTTTACTGGAATGCCTCGAGACGAATCTAACGAGTCCAAACTCGATGATGTTGCGACGTTTCCTTACAGAGTTCCTATGGCCACCTTCCAGCATCAGATCAGTTCCATGTTATTATAATATTGTATTGTCACGCTGTAGACATGCTTGCAGAATTTCAACAAAATCAGTTAAAGATATCTGCTTCAAAATTGAGTTGTAAGATTCCACCCGAACATACAAGCATACATACATTGTAAGTTAATAATAAAAAGCTTGTAAAATACACGCACACACGGTCACATCAGTAATCATTTTCGAAACCGCATTTTAAAACATTATATTATTACATCTTAATTTAGAATTAGGGATGTCGGCTTATCGATGTTTCATACATGAAACAAAGACACCCAGACTGTGAACAACAATTTGTGGATTACACAGTGTTGTCCCATGTGGGACTTGAACCCACAACACTCAGCGCAGTAGAAACCGGAGTAGCTACCGCTCAAACTATTGCGACATTTGTCACTAATAAAAAAATAATGTACCTATCTTAATCCTAACTTAAAATATTGGAAAATATTTAACCCAAACTCAAAAAGATTTTATTCAAATAGGCACTTATTTTACAGGCACTTATGAATAGCCAATATATAAAAATCGAGTGATTCTAGTCGCCAGTTCCAAGTGCAGCCTACCCTTCATGGAGAAGAATCTGGCAAGAAACTCCATTGTTGCTCCTTTTAAAAAATAATAATAGGGTTTACAATTTTTTTTACTAAGGGACCTGAATGAGAACGAAGTCGACCAAAGAGAACAAAACAAAAGGTTTGGAGTCATTGCTGCACAGCCATGAGCTAACCAATCGTGCGCCGTTATTACTCAAAGCTGCTACATTTTTATATTGTGAGGTCCACTTATGGAAAATAAAATCCAAATAGCACTTTCCCTCACAGTGATATAACAGCAACTATATGTGCACTATACCAGGCCTCCGTCACTCCATGTACTTGCGCGCTATAAGTGCCTACCGCCCAGCCGAGCGGTCTCGGTCCGCCGGCGGATCAAGTTCAGTGCGGTTTTCGCAAGCGAAGCGCGGGCACGCCGTTCAATTTTAATAGTGCTGTTCGTTCGTACGCGTATTTCGATGCCGTGTGGTGCCTTATGTGCTGTAGATGGGTGTAAATCAAGCAAAAGAAGGGATAAATACCTAACATTTCATTCCATTTACCTGTCAATGAATGAATGAAGAAAGGTTTAATAATTTCTTCTTTGATGTCGGTGCTTTTTCGATTCGTAATTACCAGCTGTTAGCACTAACATAAAAAAAAACAAATTATTTCTTACGGCTTAGTGCTTTATTTGAAGTCGTTTTTTTTTTTTAAAGCTTTTTTTTCATTTCTAGTGAACATCTCCGAAGATCATCATCAAACTAAGAAGTATTATACTTATTTTAAAACGTTCTCCTAAATGTAACAAATCCTTTTCTGAAAACCGCATCGATATCGGTTTAGCCAAACGCGAGATTATCGCGCACAAACATACATACCTACAAACCATACAAGTCAAACATCTCAGTTTGGCCTGTATGTCTGATCACCTCCTTTTTTTAAGTTGGTTAAATATTTTATAAATGATAAAAATTTTAACTGCCACATAAAAGTCAGAACATATTCACAGTTCTCAATAACATAGATAAAAAGTTATGTTAATTTAATTTTATCGAAGAGGCAGCCCTGCGATTACTGTGGAATCGCACGGTGCGAAGCAATCACTGCTGTACGCTTGAGCATTTAGGCGCATTTTAGCATACAGTGGTTGTTGACGCGAGGGAGTAGGCAATTATCGTAATAGGTATTGGAAATTTTCTACTGATTGAAGTATCTGTTACGTAGTAACTATTCAGTAATCTGTGACTATACTGACATACACGCATGTCAATTTTACCTTCCTTTTTGCAAATCAACTCAACGTGTCTAAAATGTTTAGTGCCTGATTTAAAGTGCATAATATAATAGGTAGCGAAGAACTTACAAATAATTTTGGTTATGATACTTTATATATAGGTACTAAAGTATCCTACCACGGTGGTGCTCAAACATATTAATTTTGAAGACTAGTCATCACTAATAATAAACATGACATTTAGTTCCGTTTAGTTATGCAAAACACACACTTGAGTCCACAGTCCAAATGACATTACAAGATATTGTAAATTGAATACTGAACTGAGATGCTTTTACGTATGTAGGTACATTTAATATTCTCTGTTTATAGTATTAACTAGCTGACCCGGCGAACTTCGTACTGCCATATTCACATATCTGTCTCAGCTTCCCACAGGCAGTGTACTGTCGCGGACCAAAAAAATACTTTTCCCGTTATCTTTTTTTTTCTTTATATAAAAAAAAAGAATCAAAGAAATCGGACTATGTGTTATTGAATTACAACTAAGTACATATTTTGACTTTCATCCCCTCCAAGAAACCGTGCTGAATTTCGGGATAAAAAGTATCCCATGTCCTACCTCGTAGTATGAACTCAAATCATGCCAAGTTTCATTTGAATCCATTCAGTAGTTTCAGCGTGATGCGCGGCCAAGATACAGACAGAGAGAAAAAAAATACAGTTTTGGTATCGATTATAGACAGCCCTCCAAAAAGAGTCCAGAAAAACTTTAAAAAACCATAACCCAATATAGCCTTTATCATCCGGTCCATTATTACGAATCTATTGAGTCCTCGTGCATTAAAATCGATTCAGTAGTTAAGATGCTACAAATATACATCGATTGCCAACAATCTTACCATTTATTTCCTTTGGCTTCGCGTAGTCGGGTAATAACTAAATCGTTATACACGAAGTCACCGTAAGTCCACTACCAAACTTCGGTTGGTGAAATTAATTGACATCTTTTTAAAAAATGTTTTAGAATTTGTAATTACATTAAGGCTAATCAAATATTAATTACATGACCATTAAAAAGTAAGTGTCAGTATATTATTTCGTTTTTCAAATCTTATAATAACCACGGTTATCTACCGTGGTTATTATAAAATTTATAATAAATTAAAACCGTGGCAAAAAAAAAGATATTTTGTTAAGAAGATAGAACTTTAAAACAAATACATATATAAAGTTGTTCAAAATGTTATTTTAATATTATTATACAGAAATATTTCTAAATAATGTAGGTTTCTGCATTAATCTAATTTTCTTTAATTGAGAACTTACAACGACCTTCGCAACACCGCGACGTGATAGAAATCGCAAATTTCAGTCCATTATAGTTAGTACTATAGTCAATTTATATATTTAATAATAATGATACGTTCATTACCATAAAAGAAAAAGGCTTCATGGATTTAATCGCCCTCGCCATCCATTTTCCAACTAAAGTTTCTCTATTCAGCTTCGTTACACTGTATCCATTAGTGTACTAACTGCTAATTTACATTTTAACTGGTGAGTGCTTAACATTGGGCCCTATTGAGCCCTATCTCTCAACCTACTCGAATTTTGACCTGGTTCTAATCATTTGTGTGTTGCTACATATTTAGAAGTGATTTATATGAACCACGCGATTGATTCTTGCTATCAAAGAAGCAGCTAAATAAATTAAACCTTGTACAAGCCTTAAATCATTTAAGCTGCCCTACTTTTGATGCGTTATAAGTGAGAAATACTTTAAACAGAGGAATGACAGATGTCTGAGCCTGTTTAGATATACCTCTCACATATACTCACAATTACCAAAGAATATGTATTATAATTTGAATTAATTTTTAGACTTGAACATTTTAATAAAAGAATATTTATTAAAACACGCAGTATGCTTAATTATCACCTTAATAGTAAAAACAAAGGGACATTGCATTTCTTAGTGGGCGCAAGACATGATAAGAAAACAACAACAAATGTGTGCCTTAGAAAATCAGTTTTGTTTATTTTTATGTATGTCCCGCCATAATGACTCTACTCTGCCTGATGGAAAGCATAAGCAGAATCCAAGAGTGGTGGTCACCATACTCATTGCGAATGCAGACAATGCAACATGGCGGCCTAGTGATGCTTCTGCATCTTTTAGTCTAGTCAAAAAGTATGGAACTTGTTGTCTAGACTATTTGGGCCTCCGGTCTCGCACTCACCAACGAAACACGACAGCACGACAGCACGAACGCTGTCATTTTACGTTGATTTTCTGTGCGAGGGTAGTACCGCCCCGGTCGAGCCGGCCCGTTCGTGCTGAAATCAGCGTGGCTCTACTACCTTTGTGATAATATCTAACCTTAGACCGGTAAAGCTTAATGTTATGGAGCTCCGTAAGCTCCAAAAGTGGCATTAAACTCTTAAAAAGGTGTATTTCCAATTCACAACGAGAAGAAGAAATAACAACTTAGTTACCAACCAGAACGGATACAGACAACAAATAATTCCACCAATCATTGTAAACTACACACCTCAGGGATTTCAGAATGGTCGTTATATTTTCGATTTGTAGAGCCACTAAGGCCAACATAGACGACTGTATACAGTTTTTAAATTGTAAAAATAACTTCAATTTTACGAATTTCAACCACCGGAGCAAGCTGGATTTCGGAGCTAATATGGCACCATAGACCACATCCACACAGTGCGGCAAATTATACAGAAGACAGAGGAGTATAATCAGCCCCTGTGTCTAGCATTGGTGGACTATAAGAAGGCCTTTGACTCGATCGAGATCTGGTCTGTTCTGGAGTCCCTGCAGCGTTGCCAAGTGGATTGGCGATACATCCAAGTGCTGAGATGCCTCTACGAAGCCGCCACCATGTCCGTCCAAGTACAGAATCAGCAAACAAGGCCCATACCATTGCATCGAGGAGTGAGACAAGGGGATGTTATTTCCCCGAAATTGTTCACAAATGCAATGGAGGATTTGTTCAAGACGCTACACTGGAAAGGACGTGGCATAAATATCAATGGCGAATACATCTCTCACTTGCGATTTGCGGACGACATCGTCATTATGGCAGAGACGCTGCAGGACCTACAACAGATGCTGAACGACCTGGCTGACTCTTCTGTGCGCATCGGCCTACGGATGAATTTGGACAAAACCAAGGTCATGTTCAATGAACATGTACTACCGGAACCGATCTCAGTACACGGTGCCGTTCTCGAAGTTGTTCAAAATTATGTGTACCTCGGGCAGACTTTGCAGTTAGGTAGAAACAACTTTGAGGATGAGGTGAACAGGAGAATTCAGCTGGGTTGGGCAGCGTTTGGGAAACTTCGTCGGGTCTTTTCATCGTCGATCCCACAGTGCCTTAAGACGAAAGTCTTCAGTCAGTGCGTCCTACCCGTCATGACATACGGAGCCGAAACGTGGACACTTACGGCATGGCTGGTCCACAAGTACAAAGTTGCTCAGCGTGCTATGGAGAGGGCTATGCTCGGCGTTTCTCTGAGGGATTGCATCAGGAATGAGGTAATCCGGCAGAGAACCAAGGTCATCGACATAGCCCAAAGGATTAGCAAGCTGAATTGGCATTGGGCTGGCCATATTAGCCGCAGAACTGATTACCGTTGGGGTAAACGGGTTCTTGAGTGGAGACCGCGTCTCGGCTAACGTAGTGTAGGACGTCCACAGGCCAGGTGGAGTGATGATCTGCGCAAGACGGCTGGCATGAGCTGGATGCGAGAAGCCAAGGATCGAACCAAGTGGCGCGCAATTGGAGAGGCCTATGTGCAGCAGTGGACTGCGATAGGCTGATGATGAAAAATAACTTGATTAAAACACTTTAAAACTTTAATATTATATTAATTATTAAGTGATCATTAAAGACAAATAGTCTTATAGTTTGTCCGATCTAAGAAGGTGATTTTGACAGTTGACGTTTAGTGCTTGGGTGTTTTTAAGCCATAGTGTAAATATTCGATAACGATTACAAATGAACGATCATCAATATAATATATGAAGCATCGTTAATCGTTTTAAAATAGGAATAATTTCTTCTCTTATTTTAAGAATTATGTTTCATTTAAATCTAAACTATTATATAAAGAAGTAAAGTTTGTGCGTTTGTGAGTTTGTAACGTTGTAGGGGGGTAATCTCTGGATCTACTGAAGCGATTTTAAAATTCTTTTACCAATAGAAGGCTACGTTATTTGAAATAACCCGAAAAGTGGAAAGACTTTCGTGGTAGCTGAATTTGCAAAGTAAGTCGGAGAAAAAAATGTTTACCGCCCAACGAAGTGGGCACGGGTCAGCTAGTAAACCATATACCTATATATGTTGTATTTCACAAATATAGTAGGATCGCGAATGTATTTCTCAAATTGAACTAAAATGAGACACTATTATAGCTACGTATTGGTTCTGGAATAGAAATTGATTTGGAATATGTCTAGATGTAATATCGCACTGCAAAAGATAAAAAAGAAATGAACTTACTTTTCGATCATTGTATGTTCTAAATTGTGTTTAGTGTCGATACTAATTCTTATCCAAACGCTTTGTTCAATACGTGACATTAGTTTTTTACACACATTTGACCTCAAACTAACTCAAATAAAGTGACTGATTTAATTTTAGAAATAATTCAATCGCTTATAATGCTGAAACATAAAAATGAATGATATATGTATTAATGTTTGTTCACTTCAGTTTCATTATACGAAAAGCACAAAATGAAAGTAAAAAAAAGTATCAACTACTTAATTATAACGAAAATGATTACTGGTTACGAAGTCGATTACATCCGATTTGCAAATCAAAATGATTATTCTTAACCTCTGCAACGATTAAAATGTCACATCACTAAATTTAAAAAATAAAAATCATAGAATGTAACTGTTTTAGGACACCATGCAGAAATGAAGAATCACGCGACTATTTAATTTTATTTGTGGAAATTTAAACTGAAATATGCCCCATTACATTCATTCAACTCAGTAGTATAAATAATTACATTTATGAAAATTATTTGACATAAATTACCATAGTTTTTTGGTCACTTCCATTAGTGCATGGTTGCATTCTGTCGTTACGGAACGTCAGTCTCACCTGTCAAAATCATCTTCTTAGATCGGACAAACTATAAGGACATAATTAGTGCGCGCTATGTACATTTGGAGCCATTTAAAATTTCATTATTATTTTGTAATGAAATTTATGATATGTATCGACCTCGTTTACATTTCTATAGTTACCATTATAATGCTTTCAATGTTTCTACGTCAGCAACATAAGTACCGAAAAAGACACAGGTTTGAAACAATGCATCAACGTTAGGGGTTTTTAGTAAGAATAATTCTTTAGACTGTTGCTAATTAAATATGAGACTCTTTCACAATCTTTATTAGTCACTTATTCATAAAGTTCATAATCCATGTGCATATATGCATTACATTAGTCGTCTAGTTGAAGTATAAAAAGAACACTTAAGAGATAACTATAAAGGCTGAAAAAATATAATAAAATGTCAGTGATAATAGAAAGCCTCTTACTGCATGTAAATAAATAATTTCTCTTTATTAAATACTCACTATCTTTAGTAGCGTTGCTGTCGAAACTTTTATACGCTAATGATATTTATTGAAACAGATGCTCAGCATGGCCAACACAACCAACTCTCGGTATCGGACAATGACTAATTTATTACACCATCTGCGTATAAGTCGTTTGTATTCATAGACAGTTTTTGTTTCTCATGTAGCGGTATATTTTTTACCAATGTTTTGACTCGGGATCTAGACAAACATTCGCTGCGCCTGTTTCGTTTCATAAAGATAAAGTGGTAATTTTTATATTAGCGTTTGGAAGAAACGTCCGCTATCTCTGTTTTGGCTACTTATTTTTATAGTTTTTTTTTTAAAGACACTGGACAAGGCATTGGGAATAAACATCCTGTGTCGCGGGGGACTTTACAGACATACATGAAACGGACACAATTAACACCCAAACTCAGAACAACAATTTGTGGATTACACAAAGTGTTGTCCCGTGTAGGATTTGAACCCACAGCACTTGGCGATTTGGCAAGCGGCGTGGCGACCGCCTAAACCACTAGGCCAACCGTGCAGTTAGATTTAGAGTTAGATCTTTGTCTTCAATCAACTATGAAATTAATAGATAAAGAAGATGAACTAGTTTTGATTTATAGCCCCGGCAGGAACTTAAACGGAATAATAAATTGAATTATTTACAGCTATTGAGATAGTGTTAGTGCTTAATTTACTTCTATACATTGGTTCAAGCAGTACCTACTTGTCTGTTTTTCATTCAGTTCTTCCATTCTCGTGTTTTACGCACAGATTACCCCCTAAATAAGGGTTAACCTCTGGTTTTACCTATTTATTAACCGCCTTCTATACCTACTTGAGCTTAGCGTTAAAACATAGATACAAATAGAACACAAAAATCGTGGGTCATTAGGATCTTCACTTTCAAAGATTCGCGACTTTAGCGACTATTTTTTAGTTTTATAGATTTAACGTATAGAAAGAAGCCTTTATATTACGAAATTGTTTGAGTTTTAGATATGTAGTTGACATTGTTGAAAGATACATTTCAACGGTTCACCGCCAATACCTAAGTATGCGTGTCATATTAGTTAGGAGGTCTAGGCGGTGAACCATCGATTTGCACATCACTCATTTAGTGTTTGTTTATATTACGACATCCGTACAGTCGATACTCGCGCGAGACAGTGTATTCTACCCTAGCTCGTTACATTTGTCCGTGCTTGTATCTATATCAAACTAAACATTATGTATGGTAAGAATAACCGCAATTGAATCATGCGATGACTCAATCCCGAGACTATTCACAGAGCTGTGTCGCTGTCGAGGTTAACCAACCACTAACGTCACAATGAAGTAACTGCTTATTGTAGAATGCGAAAGACAGTTAAACAGTAATAAATTGGTGTTCGTTAAATTAAGATCACAAGTTGTTGTATATAAGTTAGGATTAATGTAATGTTTTCTCAAGTTTTCTTGCAATTTTGCTCCTCATTACTGAAGGGATAGAAATCGTTGTGATGTGGTTTAGGACATTACATAAACATATTTACCCATTAGCTACTCTCGGAGTTCTCATGTTTTACAGTATACTGTTAGTGTTATTCTCTAGTATGCTTCACAATCTTCTCATATACTTTTTAGTTTTTGGATACTGTCAAATTTACTTCACGCCTCTCCACCCCTTAAGTCTGACTCTCAACAGATCTGACAGAAAGTGTCTTTTCAATCTTTGGTTGCAAATGTCCATAGGAGCCAGTAGTCACTTACCAAAACCAGAACATGGTCACCCCGCCTGCTGGCTTGCGTCCTATACCATATAAATAACATATATCTTTATAACGTTCATTTATCCAAATTTATTATGTCATAACCATTGGTCTGCCTCGTTGGTCTCGCGGTTGGCGTGTGCGACTGGTGATCATGAGGTCTCGGGTTCGATTCCCGGGTCGGACCAAATGTTTGTATGATCTACAAATATTTGTTTCGGAGTTTGGGTGTTTTCTATGTATGATATGTATGTATTTACAAAAAAAAAGTATATATGTATTTGTATCAGTTGTCTAGTACCCATAACACAAGCTCTGCTTAGCTTGGGACTAGATGGCGTTGTGTGTTAGATGTCCGAAAATATTTATTATTATTCTTCCTTACCTTTGGTGGGTAATCACTGAAAGCGAAACAATCAAAACCATTAAGTCAACAAGCGTTTTTCCGACCGTAATGACAAAGAAAACAATGGTCCGACGAACCCATCGAAATGGATCAGCCGTTGTATAAATGTATGGCATTCCGGATCGGTTACTATCAATAGTGACATCATCCATGACCACGCTTGTTTCTGAAGTGCACATTCCGAACATATACAATTCGTTTCTCCAGGGTATAATTGTGTACTGAATTCTAGGCGGTGCAGTTCAGCGCAGCAATGCCCATGATATATTAGGTCTTTAACTATGAAATTGGCTTTCTTCAGTACTGGTCATTTCAAATAAAAAAAAGTTTGTAATGGCTCTGTATTCTAAATTCAAATTGATTTTGATTTAAAACCATGACATTCTATTTACAAACTCAGTCTTTTGTTTTTTGATTAGCGTTGTATTTTCATTACATTTGAACATTTCTCTTCATAATGGATACTTTAAAAATTCGTGTAATTATGGAATATGAGTTCCGTCGTGGTACCAACGCGACACAAACGGCACGTAACATCAAAAACGTTTACGAAGAGAACTGTACACACGAACGCACAACCCGTTATTGGTTTTCCCGGTTCCGTTCTGGAAATTTTGACTTCAAAAATGAATCTCGTGGTCGTCCGGAGACTTTGGTTAACAATAATGAATTAAAAGCGATTGTGGAAGGTGACGAAACTTAATCTACAGCTGAGCTAGCAGCAGCTTTTAATGTAAGCATCAAAACAATATTGATCCATTTGCGACAAATTGGCAAGGTAAAAAACTTGATAGATGGGTGCCCCGCGACCTTAACGATCGCCAGCGCAACGTACGCGTCGAGACCTGCCTTGCGCTGCTCAACAGGCAAAAAAAATGAAGGAATTTTGAAACGAATTGTTACGTGCGACGAAAAATGGATTCTGTTCGACAATCGAAAGCGCTCAGCAAGTTGGTTAGACCCTGGGTCAGCACCAAAGCAATGCCCTAAACCAAAAATGACCCCTAAAAACGTGATGGTCACTGTTTGGTGGTCTAGTGCGGGTGTGATTCACCACAGCTTTTTACAAAACGGCATGAGCATTAATGCAGATGTGTACTGTGAAGAACTGGAGAGAATGATGGAGAAGCTTGCACATCTGCAACCAGCGTCCCCACTGCTCCTTCACGACAACGCGCGTCCCCATACTGCGCAACAGACAGTCTCCAAGCTGCAAGAGCTGGGGTTGAAAGCTCTCCCTCATCCGCCATACTCACCAGACCTTGCACCTACCGACTATTACTTTTCCAAAATTTTGACAACTTTTTAGTGGGTAAAAAATTCAATTCCCGAGAGGCAGTACAAAATGCCTTTGAAGAGTTTGTTGTCTCCCGTCCAGCTGATTTTTACAAGAAGGGCATCAATAAACTGCCAATGTGTTGGCAAAGATGCGTCAATTGCATGGGTGATTACTTCGAATAGCAGAAATAAAAAAGTTAAAAAAAAAGTACTTTCACTTATTGCATACAAAACGACAATTTCATAGGTAAAGACCTATTATATATGAGGAGTTTTAAAATCACTGCGCTACAACATCTGAGTCTACGTTGAACTAATATAGTTTTAGCTAGTACCGCACAGCTACATAATTTCGCAAGCCTTATTAGTAGTGGAATCGGCGTGTTGAAACTATCCAATATATATTATGCTCTTTCTTTCTTCTGTTATATCCCTCTAGTCATTGACATAAATAAATTCATAAGTGAATTGCTTGGGTCAACACACGCTCCAATTCGAATCTAAGATCTTGTAGCTACTCACATTGTCATCAATGACGATCATTGCGGCCAATAAAGTGATTAATTCAGCCCATAAATGTATTCCGCCGATCTATTTCGAATTAAGGTCAGTGTTCCCACCCTGGACGGTTGCAACATATTTTGCCATTTCGGTCAATTGCTGTTTGAATTGTATACTTTATTAAAGCTTCTATGTTTATTAGTATGATAGAATCATTAACGTGTGGTATAACGTATCTACGTTCAAATCTAATTCAGAACATATGAATATTATTATTTAGATTTGCGTTATCTAAAGAGAACAAGTCCAGCAATTTTTTTTTTTTTTTTTTTTTTTTTTTTTTTTTTTTTTTTTATGGAATAGGCCGGCAAACAAGCAGACGTATCGCCTGATGGTAAGCGATTACCGCCGCCCATGGACACCCGCAACACCAGAGGCGTCACAAGTGCGTTACCGGCCTTTGGGGGATGAAGGGGAAATAGGGGGAGGGGTTGAGGTATGGGCCTCCGGTATCCTCACTCACTCGGTGAAACACAGCGCAAGCACTATTTCACACCGGTTTTCTGTGAGGCCGTGGTATCACTCCGGTCGAGCCGGCCCATTCATGCCGAAGCGTGGCTCTCCCACGGTCAATATGTTAAAAATGGATAGTAAATCTTCTTCTAGCTTCTCTCCAACTCAACCAATTTAAGGATTGAAAAGTTCATATAAAGACCTCGTTGCTCTTAATTTTTTAGACCATATTGTACTGCGTATGAAGAAATATAATAAAAAAGTTATTTACAAATAGCAAATGTAAATCAGAAATTCTGTTGCAAAATGCAGGTCCTGAAAGTAACTGATGAGGATTTTTTTGTTTCTAATTAATTTACAGATAAAATTTTACCTCTAAGGCCGTAAATCATAGCTTAACTAAAATTTCTCCTCATCGTTACGGTGAGACGAGTATATTATGTAAATAGTAATCCTCATCTTACACGTAATAATATTTGTTACAAAAATACCTGACTGCCTTAAATAAAATGTCATTACATAATTGTAAATAAGAATTATATAATTCAAGTCTATGAATAATATTCATTATATTACAATTCACAGAATTCAAGTATTTTTATCTACATCTTGTTAATTTACCTCAATGAGGTTCAAAGTTTATTTTATGTTCAGCTCCTAACGAAGTCCATTGAACATTTTCCTCCGTACTTCGTTCAGTATCAGAACTTCAATTTTAAACTAATAGATGGCAGTCACGATTTACGGTTCACATTGAATGTTTACAGTATCTATACTAATATTATAAATTCGATAGTAACTTTGACTGTTATCACCACTGCATCAATTTCAATGAAATGTATCTTAGAGATACTTTAATTCTTATCTTAAGTAAGGACATAGGCTACTCTTTACCGCGATAACCGACATACAGGCGGGCGGAGCTGCGGGCAATAGCTAGTTCTATATAAAAAAGCGGCCAAGTGCGAGTCGGACTCGCGCAAGAAGGGTTCCATAGCAGCAAGTAACATAATATAAAGTTCTTGTAGTTCGTTGTAACTTTGATCGATTTTTTAATAATACTGTTTTTTTTGCGGTTTACGATTTATGACGTATTAAAAAAAACTACTTACTAGATCTCGTTCAAACCAATTTTCGGTGGAAGTTTGCATGGTAATGTTCATCATATATTTTTTTTAGTTTTATCATTCTCTTATTTTAGAAGTTACAGGGGGGGGGGGACATTTTACCCCCTTGGAAGTGTATCTCGCTATTCAGTTCCGTTTTTTTGTCATTTGGCTACGGAACCCTAAAAACTACGTGTACTTATAGGGTACCTGCTGTCTAAAATAAAGTTAATAATACTTTCGGGGACTAGTTTTCAATCACATTTAAAGAGAAAGTACTACCTTTTTAGATACAAATGCTATCGGTTTGTTATTAATTAATATTACATTAAACGGTTACAGGTTACTTATACCACTCACACACTACGTTAGTGCTATTAGTTATTCTGTGCTTAAACAACGATTTTTATTATCAGAATAGCAAAAGCTTGTGCCAACCAAAGGTCTTAAGTAAAACAGATTTTGTGCCCTAAATACGGATAATACCGATGTCATACCGAAAATTAAATGTAGCAAGTTCGTAAGGTGATCCTAACAGTGTTACTAATACGAGTAGTAACATACCTTGAGTAATGTGTATTTTCTCATTTAGTTATCTCAAGGCGACGCATAGTTGTTGTAATGAACTCTGAGGGCTTTGGGTAAACTGTCTATTCCATATCTCGTGACTACGGTGATGGACGGACTCCTGATCAATTCTTATGTACACTACACACTGTCATTTTAATAATAGTAACTGAAACTACATTTAAAATTTGCAATATCATTCCTTGCCCCATCTTCAAAATCTATACTTCTATACTCAAATCTACATTTATATAAAGAGGTAAAGTTTGTGCGTTTGTGAGTCTGTGACGTTGTAGGTGGTAATCTCTGGATCTACTGAACCAATTTTGAAAATTCTTTTACCAATAGAAGGCTTCGTTATTTGTGAGTGACATAGGATGTATAATAACCCGAAAAGTAAAAAAACTTTTTCATGGTAGACGGATTTGCAAAGCAAGTCGGAGAAAAAAATGTTTACCGCCCAACGAAGTCGGGTCAGGTAGTATTAAATATATCAATACTTATTAACACTTTCAGATTACAGCTTATGCGTTATATTTTAATATGAAATTAAAAATTTATTTTGTTAATTTATTATTAAGCTTAAGGCAGCACAAACTCCGTCGACTCTGTCATAATACATTTTAGGAGAGAAGGAAGTTTAGGATGAAAAGTTTTTTCATTCATATACTTACCTATCGATGAAAAAAACATTAGAAAATTAAGTATTTGCGAAATTAGGAATTTAGATTATTTTTCGCCGACTACTTTTTTAAGAATAAAATAAAATATCATAGCAAAAACTTATTTTTACACATTTAAATAATTTTCACAAACCTTCATTACATACTAGTGGTTGCCCGCGGCTTCGCCCGCGTATATGTCGATTATCGCGGCAAATAGTAGCCTATGTGTTATTCTGATGTATAAGCTATATTACTGTAAAGTTTCATCCAAATCCGTTCAGTAGTTTTTGCGTGAAAGTGTAACAAACATCCATCCATCCATCCATACTTACAAACTTTCGCGTTTATAATATTAGTATAGATTTTTGTTCTCTAGCCATCCCCGTTTATTAAAAGCAAAATTTATTATACTGAAATATAATACAGACAATGTCAACTGTTCAGACTGTTCTCCAATATATTGAAGTGCCTACGCACCAAGAGGACAAACATTACGAAAATAATCTGGTAATAACGAATGCTGTTCTAAGTACCTCTTATGTTTCTTTATCCCTTGTCCCATTCACTTATTCCTACACTGGTGAGGCAACCATCGCCCACACATACCAGATTTCTACCCAACAGGTTATAAGATATACTTGTTTCATTTCATATCCTACACTTTCGAATAATAAATAAGTACAAGAAAACGCACAGAAAGAAAACATTCGATAATGTAATGAGAAATACGAATGCCAATCACGTCTTTACATTTCTTTGCACTTAAGTTCATAAGAAATGTAAAAAGTGAATTTAAACTTAGCCAACTCAAATTGGTTTTGGATCGGAAATTTTAACGTGGTTATGTCGTAAATCACGGATGAAATGCGGCTCCATCAAATATTACTTAGATGAGACTCATTTTCTTAAACGGTGTTTTAGATTTGGTATTTATATCCACGCTCATAATACATTTCTTACAAATTGTTCATGATTTAAACTCGATATAATAGAATAGATCAGTGATATCTTCTTGCATTCGTTGTTTACGAACTGAATAAATATATGGTTGAAAGCTATCATTTGAAGAGAATAATTATTTTCAGGAACTGGTAAATATACTCAAAGTTACGAGGATATTACCTGTTGGATTTCGAACGTCATTGTACTGGCAACATTTTGATTGTCTCTGGTTCGTGTTGACGTTTGACGTTTGAGGTTAATGTATGTAAAAAAGAGTGTGATAGAACGCGCGTGTTGAAACCGGCCGACATTTTTTTGTTATTGTGAAAATCAATTGATGGTGGGCTAATTGTATTGTCCATCGACCCGCGGTCTCTTTAGTGATAAACCGTATTGTGTTAGGTCGTGGATTCGCGAGTTTTTGTAGGCGTGTTCCGCGTAAGCTGAAACGAGTGTATTGTAGCTCGAATACCAAGGAACTTGTACAGCATTATAGAAGCAACGTTTGTGTGAAGGACAGACCAGGCGGTGGGGTACCCCATCAACGGCGCCGAGAACGGGACGACACACAACTCCAGTAAGTGTAGTTTAGATTAAGAACACGGTGACACAGCCGTGGGTCATTCTTCTTGCCAGTGGTATTAGTAGTGATTGTATATCTATCTATGGGCCCGTAGGTATTATAAACTTCACAAGGTGATCACTGCCTTGGCAAGAGGATTGAACATTTTGGTAGCAAGAGCTTGGTTTACCTCTGAGTCGAGCACTCCGTAGTGCCTCAAAAGGTGATACCAGTTGATTAGGTAGGTAATTATACTGTTCCACTGTCCACATATCTTTGATTCCACTGATATAGCTATTTAGAATAGTATTTGAAACAATTTGTTAGCATACTATTGAATGTAGGTAGTGAAACATTTAATTATAAAACTTATACATAAATTGTAAAATTTGTGTCACTAGTTGATGTTTACTAGTTTGAACTTATAATTGTAAAACTACTAAATTGTATACTTGATATTGATTGTGTGGTCCATTATATTAACCCAATAACACATTGATTATTGGTAGAATTGTGAAACTTAATATAAAATATTAATCGTTGGGACAATAAAGTTGGTCCAATATATTAGTCTAATACAATTAGATTTGCTAGCCCAAAGACAATATTACTAGAATAATATTGTTATATCATTCTAATATTGTTTAGTGAAGCTTAAATTCAATTATTTTTAATAAAATTAACTTATTGTTAGTGGGCAATGATAAAGTGAAACTTGTAGGTAGATATATATCTGAGATTAAGTTACTGCACAAGCACTTAATAGGGTTTATATAAAGTTCCTAATAGTGTTTAAATAAATAGTTTTGTTACATACCTAAAATATTGTAACTTGTAAGTATCGTTTTGCCGCTATGTCGTTCTCATTGTACCGGGCTAAGATAGCACAGAATTGAGATGGTTTACATCGGTTCAAGGTCTCCTAGGCCGACCAGATAGACGGGATGCACTGTTGGCTCGAGCTTTGGATGCACCGGCTAGGCTGGAGTTATTGATGGAAACGCTTACCAAGGTCGAGGCCCTTGAGGAGGAGAAGGTCAGCGATCAGATAAGGTCCGCGATGCAGGCTGATGTTGACCAGTGCCTCTCAATTGCTGACGACATTCAGCAGCGAATAGCAGACATAAAGCGCCAGCGCAGAACCGGCTGTGATGAAGAAGCTGTGGAAGGCCCACACTCTCGCGGGGTTGTATCCAAGCTGCCTCAGATACAACTACCCAGCTTTGATGGAGAGCTCGGTGAGTGGGTCAGCTTCATCAACTTATTTGATAGTTTGGTCCACTTAAGGGAGGATTTACCTAAGGCCTATAAGATGGCACAACTGATGTCAGCTCTGAAGGGTAGCCCATTTGACGGTGACCGAGGGCAATTATGAGATTGCCCGTCAAATGTTGGTAAGGCGCTACAAGAACAAAAGAAGGCTGGTTGATGCTCAGCTCAAGAGGCTGTTTAGCATCCCTTCAGTGACTCGGGTCTCTGCCATACAGGCAGAAGTGTTGAACCCGTTGTTGAGTGTCACTAGGGCATTAGAAAATTTGGGTTTGCCGGTTGAACAATGGTCTTACATGTTAGTATATATAGTACTGTCCCGGCTTCCAGTTGATGTGCAGACCAGATTTGAGCAGCATCATGGTCAGGGTGCAGACAACTTGCCCACCTCTTCTCAGCTCATAGAATTTTTGGAGGAAGAGTGTCGGAGGGCAGAGAACATGAGTTCGTTCTCGAAGACCACTGAGGAGCCACAGAAGGCTACTCGGAGCCCCGTGAGGAGGGGACTACCGCAGAGAGGACCAAGGCAGTTGTATGGGCACGTGGGTGCCTCAACACCTGAACGGGATGCCTGCCCATATTGTAAACAGGATGGCCATAGTGTGGCCGCCTGTCTTAGATTTAGGGACCAGAGAGTCCAAGGGCGACGCCAGATCACCAAGCAACGTGGCTGGTGTTTTTTGTGTCTGGGTCCACATTTAGCAAGGGATTGCGCTCGGTCCGCAATGTGTAAGTTTTGTGGAGGCCGACATCTTGAGTTGCTCTGCATGAATAGGCCCGACCAACATCATGCAGATGGACAGGGCCGGACTCAGGGACGGATGGGGTCAAGTACACAGGGCCGGACTTGGAACCTGGGTCCACGGGACCAGGGCCCTCATAGGGAAGATGTTGGGGGCGATGTTCAGGCCAACATCGCGCGTGGTTCCCCGACCTATTGGCAGGCCAGGGGCTCAGTAGGAGCTGGCACGGGCGGGTGTGCGGATGCACCCTCGAGTATGGAGCGGTTCGTTAGAACGCCGCCTCGGGTGTCATCGCGCTCGCCGCCGACCACTAGCACGCCGCCTCGGGTGTCAGCGTGCTCGCCGAAGATGACGACATTTCGTCGATTTTCGCCGCCCAACATGGAACGCCCTCGGTTGGATCACCGCACCCCCCCTATCCGTGGACGGCACCAAGTAGAGCGCCGCGATTGGAGGGGCACTTACGAGGGACCATGGGATCCCTACGTCGGCACTGATATGCCCGGTTGCTCGGGCTATAATGCGTGGGGCCCCGGGGGCCCCCGCTAGGAAATTGCAGCCAATCAAAATTTGGTCCCCAACCGGAGGCTATAGGCTTGCCCACTGCCTCCGTGTGTGTTTGGGGTTTGATTTCGACACCCCAGGTACGGTTGACGTGCTACTGGGAGTAGACGTTCGGGGTAAGTTTTGTTGTCGGATCGGCGAGTCTTGCAGCATGATCGACTCATGGCTGTGGAGACATGTATCAGGAGAATTGAACCCGTCGGATTGTGCATCCAGGGGATGCCGGGCTCCTGAGTTGGTTAACCATCAGTTATGGTGGGGCCCTCCTTGGCTTGCAAGGAAGGAATCGAATTGGCCCCTTAACACAGTTTCCTGATTGAGCGGTATAGCTCTCTTGATAAATTGATCAATGTCAATTGTTGGATCAGAAGATTCGTTCGGAATTGTCGCACTTTGCGCGAACAGCGAACGCTTAGCCCAATTCTGTCACCGGCAGAGCGAAATAAGTCGCTTCTGAATTTGATCCGGTTGGTACAGTCTTCGAACTTTGGAGCAGAATTGGAGAGTCTACGAACTGGGCGTTCTAAATTGAAGGGTGCTCCCCGTCGTCACCCCCTACTGCTCCCCAAGGGAGGGCAGTTGGTTGAGTTGTTGGTGACTGACCGGCATGTTAAAAACGCTCATGCAGGTTGTAACGCCTTGTTGGCTACACTCCAGAGGGAGTTTTGGATATTGTCTGGGCGTCGTACCATACGGAACATCGTGTTTCGTTGCATACCTTGTTATAGGAGCAAGGCTGCCACGATGCAGCCCGACATGGGGGATCTGCCCCCTGATCGGGTGAATGAGGCTAGGCCATGGGCGGGTGTTGGTACAGACTTTGCGGGCCCATTCTTAGTAAAAAGCTCGCGGCTGCGGAACGCGAAACAGTACAAGGCGTACCTTTGCGTGTTCGTCTATTTATCCACCAAGGCGGTGCACCTCGAGCTCGTTGCTGACCTCACGACTGAAGCCTTTATAGCTTGGACAGATTCGTTTCCCGAAGGGGACTGCCAGCACTAATTCGTTCCGATAACGGAACCAACTTCGTAGGTGCAGAACGATACTTACGAGACGTAGTTAGGTTTTTAAATGAAAACAAAGTGGATATTGGAACAGCCCTCTCCCGTCGGGGTATACAATGGACCTTCAGTCCACCAGGTTGCCCCCACTGGGGCGGGATTTTTGAAGCCGTAGTAAAGTCAGCTAAGACGCATTTAGGCGTATTGTAGGTCAGACCGCGCTGACATTTGAGGAACTCGCGACGTTGTTTTGTAAGATAAAAGCCGTTCTCAACTCGCGACCGTTGTGTCCGCTCAGCTCGGATCCAAATGACCTGGAGGCGTTGACTCCAGGCCATTTCTTAATTGGTCAGCCACTTAACGCGCTGCCCGAACACCCGTTCGAAGATGTGAAATTGTTTCGGTTGTCTCGGTATCAGATGTTGCAGCAGTTTTCCCAGAATTTTTGGAAACGTTGGTCTCTAGAATATCTGCACATTCTGCAACAGCGCCTTAAGTGGACTGACAAAACTAGTCCCCCTAATGTTGGTGACCTCGTGCTGGTTAAGGATGCTAACCTACCGCCACTGCGTTGGCGCCGGCGGCGCATTGTTAACTTGTTCCATGGTAAGAATGGGACCCCCCGGTCCGCAGAGGTTCTTGTTGGGGACTCAGTTATCAAACGAGCGGTAGCAATGTTATCTCGCCTGCCTGTACATTAGGGAACAGGTACGGACCTGTTCGAGCGGGTGACTGTTGGATTTCGAACGTCATTGTACTGGCAACATTTTGATTGTCTCTGGTTCGTGTTGACGTTTGAGGTATGTAAAAAAAAGTGTAATAGAACGCGCGTGTTGAAACCGGCCGACATTTTTTTGTTATTGTGAAAATCAATTGATGGTGGGCTAATTGTATTGTCCATCGACCCGCGGTCTCTTTAGTGATAAACCGTATTGTGTTAGGTCGTGGATTCGCGAGTTTTTGTAGGCGTGTTCCGCGTAAGCTGAAACGAGTGTATTGTAGCTCGAATACCATATGAATTTGTACAGCATTATAGAAGCAACGTTTGTGTGAAGGACAGACCAGGCGGTGGGGTACCCCATCAACGGCGCCGAGAACGGGACGACAAACAACTCCAGTAAGTGTAGTTTAGATTAAGAACACGGTGACACTGCCGTGGTTCATTGCTCCTTCCAGGGGACATTGTTATAGCGATTGAATACCTTATTCTATGGGCCGTAAGATATCTCAAGTATTACAAAGTGATCGCTGCCCTGGCAAGAGAAATGAACATTACCTATATATAATCTCAAATTTTAACAAAAAAAAAAACCGACTTCAATCTGGACCAATGTGTTAATTTGTCGCGTACATACACAATGCAAATTGAAGACATATGGTTTTCTCATGGATGACATGTCAGAACTGGACCAAATTTAAATGGGACCATTCGGGAAGCACCAGCTTTCAAATAAAAAAGGAATCATCAAAATCGGTTCACCCAGTCCAAAGTTATGAGGTAACAAACATAAAAAAAAAAAACACTCGAATTGAGAACCTCCTCCTTTTTTAAGTCGGTTGAAAAACATATAAATTTTGATTCAAAGATGGTTCAAAGTAGATATCCAAATGCAGTTTTTTTTTATACTTTTCATAAATATAAATACTAAGCTTCCAGTAATTGGTACGACTTTCCTTTGACGTCCGCGGAATTGCCGGGGGAGAGGGGTTTGGGGGGAGGGGGGGGTTGTGTATAACACCCCTCATAACAGAAAAATTTCCGGAGCGCCCCCCTTTTCGAGTTTTTTTAAATTTTTAATTCTGAAAAAAAAAATCATTTTATGAATTAAAATTAATAAAAGGTAAAAAAAAAAAAAACTAACCCAAAAAAAAAAATTTTACCCAAATAAAAAAATCTAACCCAAAAAAAAAATTTTCTAACCCAAATGATTCACCAACAATAGAGGGAATCTGGCGCTGTCATGGTCACCGTTCTAACCTAACCTAACCCAAATGATTCACCAACAATAAAACCTAACCACATTGATTAGCTGAGCTTTTTGACCTGACTTACGATTTTTTAAAAATAAAGCCGATAAATCGATATTTTTTTCGATATATCGAACTCCGATATTGATATATTTAAAAATATCGATTTATCGAAAATCCGATATTTAAAAAAATATCAGCAGCCCTAACGCTAACAGTAATAATACAAAATGCGTCAGTTTTACGTTTCGTTCCACCGCCGGCAAAAGACTGTAAACATTACACATTTAATTTTAATCGTTCGTAATGAATATAATGCTGTAATTTAATATATATAAACTGTTAAATATATGTGTGCATAAAAACTATTGAAATGAGTATAAAATATAATTATTTACGTAAATTTATATTAAATAAAATGTTACCGAACGTATGACAACTTAACCGTAGGTGAAACAAAACGTTCAATGACGAAATTCTACTTAATCTATGGTTGGAATTAACGTAAACATTGCAAAAATAATTGGTTTTCAATAAATTTTTTTCTCAAAAATTGCGCGTCTCCGACTACTGAAACTTTGTGTGTGTGCTAATAATAATGAAACCTCTCTGTAAAAAAAGTATCAGCCCCCAACTCGACAGACGTCAATGGAAAGCTTAGCCCAGTAATTCAATATACACACATCAAAAGTGTCTAGGGATCAAGCATTTTTATGCGGATTTCTTGAGATTGAGATGTGGCTTTGGCCCTGGCCTGCTCAGTCGCCAGACTTGAACCCGATTGAGCATGCATGGGATATGCAACAGAGAAGAGCTCTGCCGAATATGAAGGGTATCCAGTCGCAAGAAGACCTTTTTTTGTTGTTGCGACGAACATGGGCGGCCATTCCACAGTGTGATTTGGATGAACTCATTTTGAGTATGCCAAACCGATGTTCTTGTGTTAGTGTTCGCGGTAGGAACACGGATTATTAATTGTTTAAGTTACCTAATAAAATTTTAAAGAAAACTGTTATTTCAGTCTTTTTTTCGAACTTTAATGTTAGTGGTTCAAATGTCAAAAATCCTTTTATTAGGAAAATGGCAAATTTCTTTATTAATGCAAAGGTGACTTGGTTTATCGTTACTGTGACAAACGAAAACACTTTATGTGATGAATCCTTAAAGAAAATTTTAATTAATATCAATCAGGAGAAAAGTTATTGCAAAAATATATGTTGATCCCTAGACACATATGTTGATCCCTAGACACTTTTGATGTGTGTATATTGAAATTAATGTAGTAGGTATTACATAAAGGCGATAGACGGGCCAATGTCTTCTTTCAATGTTTTACATAAAGATGTTTTCCTTCTAATAATGTGTCATTGTAATAAAGTTTTGTTTAATTATTCATAACTTAAGCTGGTAATTAATTCAGTTTTTCTTTTTTTTACTAAGTTACTCAGATATACTTTATTCGACTTTAAGGGATTTGTACTCCGCACTTCGAAAGTTTATAAGCTCGACTACATTTAATATACCTACTGGTCGAGTTATTTTATATTGTGCTGAATTGTTAAGTAAACTCAGTAATTTCTAATAATCGACAACCAAAAATATTCCATCCTTCCCTTGGAATAGCTGTATGCCCAATATACGCCCCGTAAACAATTTTCTAAACGTCAAGACCTATTCATATTTCGTTTTAATTTACTCATTTCGACTGTCACTGTTAAAGATATTTATCATTATTTTGTTTTAATCTAACGTTACCTATTTTGGAAAGTCTTCACACTGCACACATAAAGCTGTCGAGACCAAACATGCTCATATATTTTAAGGTGAACCCAATTTGTCAGGATGGTGACGACATCTGGTACCAGTTGCCATGTTATTAAAGACTTAAAATAATATAGAGACAGTTTTTATGTGTAGCCATGCGTAATAATCCAATCTTGTAGCTCAGATTATACATTCATTGTTCGGGACAGACTTGAATGTTGGGTTAGGACAGCATTTGTGAAAGCATCATTGTATGATTGAAGGATGAATGAGTATGAATGAAATGTTTCGAGTTTATTGTTTCAATTAGTTTTATTATAAGTACATTAGTAGATTGTTTAGTGGTAATTTTTCTCAGATATGGACTTTTTTCTAATTTACCTTGGCAGCTAAAGTAGATTTTCACCTACATAAACTCTTAAAATACTTTTTACACCCACACACTTTACACCAAATAATGGATTAAAAAAAACTCATCGCAAGTTTCAATGATTAAAGTAAATATTAAATTAAATGTTCGCTACAATAATTAGAAAAACGATTATTATAAGAGTTAACTATGTTTATAATTTTTTATTGGCTTTTCGCGTGATACAGGTCAATTTTTGTATAAAACCTTTCACACAGTCCGACCAAATTAAGTACGAATAACCTTTACTTTTTAGGGCCGGTTTTTCAATCCCCAGTTAAACGGTCTAATAACTAACAAGGGAATAAATGTATCCAGCTCTTTAACAAGCGAATAAACTTTTTGTGTTTTTCAATCGGGAGTAAACAGTCAGATAGTTATTTGATGGTCCTTCACAGCTATGTTCACTGTAATCATGCGCAAGTGAGATGCAGCTATACAGGTAGTCACACGTTAGATAAGGACCAGAAACTTTTAGACAACATTCAAGTTGACTGTTCTTTTTCTATTTCTTTTTGTCTTTTTTATGATTGGCGGTTTGGGATATTTAATTAAATGAAATGAAAGCATTCGATTATAATTATTATTTGTCTATAATAGATGTAGTAAATAATAATTTAGTAAAAAGTCGTTTATGATATTCCTGTAGTTGAGTCCATAACAATTATTGTAATCAAAATTTATAAAAATGAAATGCCGGGTTTGCGGGTGGTGCATAGTAATTTTTTAAACGGGTGTTTCTACGTTTAATAAATATGTGTTTAAAAGTAAAAAGTATATTTGTATTTATGTCAGTTCTCTGTACCTATTGGTGACGAGCAGATTCCCTAGCGGCAAGTCGCAGAACTAACGTATGACAGATAAAAATACGTGTACACGTTAACATTCCACTTTTAGAATACTGTTTACCCTCACGAAGTGGTCCTAAAGTATTTTTTTTACTACTCCGTAGACGTCTATCAATGAAATCATTGTAGAAAGAATTTAAATGGTGACGAGCAGATTCCCTAGCGGCAAGTCGCAGAACTAACGTATGACATAAAAATACGTATACACGTTAACATTCCACTTTTAAAATACGTATTTTTTACTTCTCCGTAGACGTCTATCAATGAAACAATAACAATGCACTCGCTCTGTACAACTGCCAGGTAGAAGTGTCTGTCATACGTTAGTTCCGCAAACGGCCACTAGGGAAATCTTCTCGTTACCAATAGTACAAGCTCTGTTTTGTTTCGAACTAGATAGCAGTGTGTGAAATAAAAATTCTTCACCTTCTCTATAGTATCTATAACCTATATTTCTCTAATAACCCTTTTTACCTCATAACAAAAAGTCAATCGAGTCAAAAACATCCATAATCTATCAAATATTCAATAACGACAACGTACTTAAACTTTACCACAAATAGGTACAAGAGAAATACACAACGTCAAATCACTATTCTACAGAATAAAACACTAACTGAGGTTTGAAAGCACAGATAAAGTTATCAGTCAGATTACAGCTTTATTCGTCTGATAACTGATGTCTGACTATTGAAAGACCCAAATTTACGCTAACTGAGGAATAAATGCTATTTGACTGTTTATCTGACTATTGAAAAACCGGCCCTTAGTCAGATAAAACAACTATACTAATCTTTTTTACTACTTATAAGAAATTTCAGTTATGTTTTAACTTATGTTATCCAAAAACCTTTTTTTTTTTCATTTATTTGTAGGTATAATAAAATATTCTATGGTCCAAGTCAATATTTTATCGGAATGACTATGATAACTTACCTACATGGTAAATATCTAAATTTCAATACCGAACAATTAGCTAGCAAAATTTAGGTAAATTCAATTTATATGTTCGAAATTCTCATTTTTAGTTATATTACTGCCTTACTCCAATAGTCTTAAGCTTAACTAGCGTGAAATTAAGCTTCTCTCATTTTTATGTGACGTGAGTGAACCCCATGTGTTATGACCTCAACCTTCGATCAGTACTATTGGATATACTATGATAGAAGACCTCAACTGTGATATCTGTAACGATCCGATTGAATTGATTGAATGAATGATTGAAATCACTTGGATCAAGTTGGGTCTCATCACGGGGTCTAGGAAACTCCATGTAAGATTTAGCCTACAGGCTGTAGAATCCATAATTGGGAAGTATTATCGGTTTCTAATGCGATATTTCTTCCTTATCTATATCGCTAGTAGTTGGAAATGCAATTATTCCAGGTTACTGTGTTGAATTTGCCTATTTTTGTAACATACATATGCAATTATGACTCTTAATAACAGAAGAAAAAGAGTTTCAATTCGAATATACATCGAAGTTTATATATGTTAAGATAGGTATATATTTTTTGGAAAGGGGCCACATCCAGCCATGAACTGCGGTGTGGTGTTTATTGCTATATCGCTGTCTGAGTTATAAAGGGGTTCACAATCGTAAACGAATTCTGTACTTCAACAAATAAAGATGAGATCACCTCCATATTTTTCCGTTTATTCTTTACTAACATGTTGCAAAAGCCAAGATATTTCAATTAGACCAATAAATACCCAGATACTGTTCCCCTTTTCTATTCGTTAAGGCTGAAAATAAAAACTAAACATTTATAATGCCTGCTTCTGAATTGTTTAGGGAAACAATGTTTGACCTGAAAACGTAATTTTAAATACGCAAGAAAGAAGAATGCCAAATGCAAGACTGTATACAGGAATTATGGCAGATTACGGGTAATGGTAATACAAACCAATGTAATTAATGTAAGTTCTGTATAAATTAAGGATCGAATAACTGTAAACAGACATAAAGGCAAATAATTACCTACAAATTTTAACAAAAAAAACGACTTCAATCTGGACCATTTTAAATGGGACCATTCGGGAAGCACCACCTTTCAAATAAAAAAAGAATTATCAAAATCGGTTCAGCCAGTCAAAGGTTATGAGGTAACAAACATAAAAAAAAGAAAAAGAAAAAAAAAACAGTGGAATTGAGAACCTCCTCCTTTTTTTGAAGTCGGTTGAAAAGACATTGTCATTAGGTTTTTATTGAGTTGACTGAATACTGAAAGCCGACAAAGACCGGAATTATTACACAAAATAAATCGCGTGCCATATAAGCCCTAAGCCGTCTTGGATTATATTAGTGTACTCCAACATGGTTAAAAATGTTTTAAAAACTCCTTGAAAAGTTATAGCCTAATAAACCTTAATTTCTGCCTACTAACCTAAATAATTCTAGAAACGACTCGAATTACCATTACAATATTATTCTAGCACACATACAATTACGATAAAGTTCTAGTAATAGTCGTTTTATAACATTCGGTAAATTTAGATTGTATCCATATTTGCATTCCGAAACGCTATTTAGCACATACGCAATACCCATTATTCTGAACTACTTTCAAAATTAGACAAAAATGATACAGTTTAAATCTCACGCTTTTTCATTTCCATATTACTTTACCACATGTATTTAGCTGGTATTATTCAAAGCATACATTTTCGTACTATTTCAAAATGACAAATATACTTGAGGTGGGTTTAAAATCTAAGATAAAACTACTTTTTGTTCTGCTAGGTATATAATTGGCTCTTTTATCTGAGATTGTATCGGTTAAGCTATGGTAAGGTTTAGAAAACCTGTAAAGAATACAGAAAATTCAAGACCGGAGGCCCAATGATGCAGAAGCATCTCATTAGGCCGCCATAGTGTGGGTCACCATGCTCCAATTGTTACATTTTCTGTATTCACGGTGAGGATGGTGACCACCATTCTTGGATTCTGCTCATGCTTTTCATCAGGCAGAGTAGAGCAACTTTGGCAGGCTCATACATTAAAAAATATATAACAAACATCGCATATGTGACAAAATATTTTCTTTTTAATTATTTTTACATTATGGTATACCTACTCGTACTTTCTAACAAATCCGTCCATAAATTGCACGGTCAATACCAATACCAAGCTTGCATGTACAAATGCTTAAATTGCAAAATTGCATTATTTCATCTATGCTAGCAATATAGTAACGTAACTTATTTAATTACTACATTTTAAATTGCAACTAATACGAATGAATTCGGGCACAATATAAAACCTTTTATCCAAATTATGGAACTTGAAATTATATATAAAAACGCGTTATATTATTATAAGTGCTCCCTAATTAAAAGATAATATTTTAAGCGCCGAGATGACATTACTTTGTTAAAGATAAAAGGTTTTTTGAAGGAATGTAACGATATAAACGATAATAATTTTAATAAATTGTTTTACTAATTCTATCGCTGTTCTAAAAATATGTACTAATGTACATGACCTCTTTTGTGGGAATTTAAACGATAGTAAACTTGAGAGTGCAGTAGCTGATCTCGATACTTGCCAACCACTAATAAACGACCATAAACAAAGATCCCATAAACAAAAACGCCACCAAATATTTGTAAGCGATACTTGAAGGGTTTTTATTATATTTTAGAAAGGAGTTTGGATATTAAACAAACAGTGGCCAGACCACACGCACAGAATGCATGAGTCACTGCCCATCATCTTTGCCGTCGTGGTATAACAGCCTACACGTGGATAATGTTTGTCAAGGATACTTTCTGAACGTTCAGAATTAACTTATATATTCATAAGTTCATTTTGAGCAATGTTTCACACTTTCAGTTTAGCCCTAACCTCTTAATGTTACTCAGTTGAACTATCCTCAAAAGTGCTAAACTGCATTTTAAACGGTCTTATTCTTAGTACTTTTTTTAAAACCATTCATAGATCTTCAATTTGTATGTAAAAATTGAAGCAAAAAGTAGTATCTACACTAAAATACATGCTTTAGTAAAATGTGTTGAAGTACCTGCGCTTCCTTACTGATGTTGGACAACTCTCAATTATTTTAGATTCACATTTTTGAAATACTTTTATCAAACCATGCTAAATGTTGCACTTTGTTAAGTTCATTGATGATACGAACAACACTCGTTTCCTTCCGAAGTTGAAAAGCATCGTAACAATAATCCCAGACTATATCTAAATTCTTTCATATCGCTTTTATCGTCAGAAAAGAGCTTTCGGCCTAAATAGCTGTTTCGAATAAAAATTTCTAAAACATAAAATTAGGTCGTCAAATAAAATGAAATTCAAAGTATCGCTTTTAGATTTGCTGCGGTTATGTACTGCAATCCCGGACTTGGTTCCAGAGCTGGCATATTGTAATTAGAGTTTGTCTGCGGCTTGCGGCACGAGATTGGAACTATGAGTCCTGTGTGCCTCAATAGGACA
The DNA here is from genome assembly GCA_949125395.1 of Diaphora mendica. NCBI lineage: Eukaryota > Metazoa > Arthropoda > Insecta > Lepidoptera > Erebidae > Diaphora > Diaphora mendica. Next base: position 14,764,474 of record OX421326.1, read on the forward strand.
TTCTGATTCAAGACCATCTGTGCACCTTGTCGGGAATATTTTAAAGAGATAATTTTTGCGGTTTCATATTCTATAACTTGAACATTGATTTTGATCAGATTGCAACTGAAGTATTGTAGAATGCTGGCGAAATACTCGGGAATACCACAATGCCAAAATGAGTTCATTTTATGCCTACGTAGTGTTTAGCTATAGATATATTTACATGGACGTTCTCTACGTAGATAATTATACGATAATCCATTGGATTGTTAGTACCTCAGCCTAGACTTTCTGATGTTTAAATACCACCTAACAAACTTTCTAAATAACCTTTTGCCTTTGTTCAAGCTTAGGACGTTGTTAATCACACAGCAAATTAGTGTTATTTATTTATTTAAGAGTAATATTTAAACCGAAAGCTTTGAAAATATTTAAGAAAATGTAATGTTGCATGTTTGTAAGTCACCTTAAGTTTTTATGGCGTCGTTACATTTGCGACTAGTCCTTAGCGTTATGATTATCGTGATAGGATATTTTATACATAACCAACATGCCAACCTTATATAATTTTTATTAGTGTTTTCATTTTGTAATAATTAAAGTTTTAATGGAACACAAAATTGTTACATTAACGTGTATAAAAATATGAAAATGAAGTTCTTTATAGCGTACCTGTTGTATTTGTATACTGGAATTTAAAAAATAAAGGACTGTACTTTAAAATGGCTATACATACAATAAAGTCCCAAAAGGTCGATATCTATGCATTAAAGATATTGAAGAAAAATTTATAAAGTGTTTCGTTGTGAGATTAATAGAACTCAAAATTACAGTTTTTAAAACTTTTGTCTGTTAGTCTGTGCGCGCTAATCTCAGAAGTGGTTTAACCGATTTGGATGCGTTTTTCTCTATATATATTGTGGTAAATTTCACTTAACTGTTTTATTTCGATCTGTTGACTAATAAAAAAGTTAAATCAATTGGAAGAGCCGCAGGCAAAACTATTTTTAAATAAGTCGTAACCATTAAATATTTTTCTTTAGTGCGAAATTGGCAATCGTGCGACAAATAATAACATTAATGAGGGACTATAAACCTATCATAGAGATTAAACAAACATACTAATAAGTAACGGTCATAATGTACACCCAGTATGAGAACCTGTGATTCACACGAATTCATTACTTCGATGTTTGAATGAATCTACATACGAAATGACTTTGTGTGAAATGAAAGACATTATGTCTGTAAATATTCACGTACACAGGACACAAATTTTCATAAAAGCTAATGAAGCTTTGCGTAGTACTGCACTTAACTTCCAAGATTGTTATCAGGCATTCAGCGGCAGTGTAAAGATTACTCGTGAAGTTAATTCCATCGCGTGCTCAAACAATGCCGTGTGGCCCACATAGAGGTAGATAGGCGTGAAGATAGATGGTGGTATCTCGCCAGTTACACGTAAACAAACAAAAAGACTTTCCCTGTTAATTACATCACATCTATCACGTCCATGCGACACCGCGCCAAGTGCCTTCATAAAATGTAAAGTGAAAGAATTTAACCAATTTCATTTTGAAAACAAAATGAATTAAGCTAAATATAACGAAATTAATTCTAAGGATTTTTTTGATCGTGCTCGGTGAAATTTCATAAATAAAATCTAATTTCGCAAAACGAGGCTCTCCTAATGAGGGGCGCAATTATGAATCTAGGTTTACCATTAACAAGGAACGGAGTTATCTCATAAGTGTAACAGATCAGATTTACTTTATTATTTTGTTACGTAGTATTTGCGGTAGATATTTAATGCTAAAATATATAGGTAGATAATTTTTACTGTCAAATTTACGTACTAATTTCAAGGTGACCTTAAGATGTTAAGTTAAAACCGGCCGCGCAGGCCCTATCAAATATTCAGTTACATCACAGTGTAATATGTAAGATTACTCGCAGTTGATGTTTGTTGGCTGCGGGCTCACGTCCATTTTCATCCTCAGGGATGTTGTAAGCGACTACGAGTTTTTTTCGCTTCGACCCTCTGCATCATTTATAATCATAACTCCTCCAGTGAACACTTTAACTTCGCACCTCGCCTAGCACTCGCCTTGATGCGAGCAAAGTGGAGGAAAACATTTTCGAGAGAGTCTTTTGTGCCTCTCAAGTTTTTGCATTCAAATTTCAAAAACATATAAAGAATGTATAATACACTGCTACCTGTATAAACGTTTATTTGTATAATAGTTTTCCTAAAGTTTCATAACCATAGTACGTAGTTAAAAAGAATCTGCTTCGTTTTCATGAGTTTATTCTTGGTGTATATTTCAAAAAACTTTTATTAGTCAATCATTCGGTGTGCATGTTGTAAAGTCAGAAGGTCTAAACGTCCTTGAAGTATAATGGCTGTTTCAGCGTTGACATGTTATTGATTATACAGGCATTCATTCTCCATTTATATTTCTGTAAACGGACTCGATGGATCGCACACTACAAATAGAAAGGATGACAGTGATAAGGAAACATAAAGATGTAATAATTTAATTGATTAAATACTAACTAAAGTTAACTAAACGTGCAGCTTCAACGAGCATAGTCATTTAAAATCCTGCACGCGTGGAGGGAACCTATTCAAGGTAGACATATCAGGGACTTGATAAAGGGTTATCGTACCGTGTTTCGAAATATCTGATGTGAGATGTCTCACACCAAGCTTATTAGTACCCACCTGTCTAGTAATTAAATTCTATATTGGTATTTAAATAACATTTTCTCTATTTATTTTTAAAGTTTTACACACATTTGTGTTTGACTACTGAAATTTCGTTAGAAATGTTGATTTACTGATCTTTATAGGCTTATTGTTTATACTACCTACTGTATATGTATTGTTAAATCGAATAGTATAACAAAATTGACTACATTTGTTATTATAATACTATCCAACTTATGTTATAACTTATTATAGACGTACCTATTTAAATATTGCGCTGTGTTTCACCGTATGAGTGAGGATACCGGAGGCCCATACCCCAAACCCCCCTCCCCCTATCCCCCCCCCCATCCCCCAAAGGCCGGCAACGCACTTGTGACGCTTCTGGTATTGCAGGTGTCCATGGGCGGCGGTAATAGCTTGCCATCAGGCGATACGTCTGCTCGTTTGCCCGCCTATTCCATAAAAAAAAACCTTTTAATATACAGATAAAATCTTCAATTGTAAAAACGTAAAGTATTTATTAATAAGATCAATAATGACTAATATAACTACAGTATTCTAAACCAATAATAAAATATCAAAATCTTATTCTACTGTAGTACTAAATTAATAACCATATTTTATCACGTGGAAAAGATAACGACTAGTCTTAACGGTGCCGCGGTGGTAACGTTTCCTGCCCTCCTAGCCAAGTTGCAAGCGTTCTTCTTTTTGCAATCGTTACCGCCTAAATTCTCATGTGTCATTGGCTAATACTTTGTCTAAGATTAGCGAATGACACAAGAGAATTTAGCGATTGCAGAAAGAAGAACGTTTGCAACTTGGCTAGGGGGGCTGATTTGATAACGAAACTACAACATCTGGCGTTTCACACCAAGATGTACTACACCACTGGTTTCTGCCAAAATCAAAGCTGTGTAATGAACATACCAAAAACGGAAATGAATAATAATCCAACCAACCATTTATTTCTGATACATAATTAGCCTCTGTATCCTAAGTACTTTCTTTGACTAAAACCCTGAGGCGAAACGTTTCTTATCCTTATAAAACACACATACATAAAGTATATACAAACACAGCTTACTATATGTGTAGTACATAATATATTATATAAACACTTGCTAACTATTGTTCTGTATAAATTGAAATAAATTCCCTCGAGGCGTTTTTTGTATAAGGATACGAAATTGGATTGTCTGCAGATACTTAGTACTTACTTACTGCCTTTGCAGTTATTAAATTATATTATCTAGATAGAAGAAACCCAGGTAACTGTATGATTTTCTTCCTGCATAATATATGCATTACATAATTCGTGAGTTCACATTTTCTACACAAACGCACGACTTATCCTCGAAATCCCGTAAGTATAGTTATTACAGTACATATTTGTACGTGCTACGTTAACGTAATTTAGATCCGTATTACAAGTATCTTACTCAAGCCTTAACAGGTACGAAATTTTAGACGGAACTTTACTTTTGAAAGCCTTTTTGTTTAGTAAAACGTCAATCAAGAATCACTTGAATACTTCCAGTTACTTAATGTTTTAAAGCTTAACAGTTTTGCATAAAAATCAAAAGGTATGCTTTATTAAAATCTATTACTTTTAAATAAGTTATTAGTGTCCAGGACCACTTTACATAATTATGTACAAGAAAAAGTTTAAAAAACTAGAACCTGACTACGTAAGAACTTGATAAAATTTATATCGTTTAAGTCACCAGGGCCATTTTGCGCTTATAGGTGCTACGGTGGCACATACAAAGATACATAGACTGCCAAAACTATTACCCTTCCTTTTGGCTTGTTTGTATGAAAGTCCTATGTTTTTAAAGCATGAAACTTAAAAATTAAAATGTATGCTCTATAGATGGTGTGGAAGTGTACTGATAATGTATATTTAGAAATCAACCCACTTTTGGGGTTAAAACGGGGGATGGTAGTTTGTATGAATGTTATTGAAGTTAAAGTAATTATGGCAGAATTATTTCAAATGGTTTAAGTATAAGAACTATCATATATACATATATACTAGCTGAGCTCCGTGGTGTTACCCACAGTACCACAACAACCACGGGTAACGCTGCGGGGCAAAGTTAGTGTATATATAACGTTCATTTAAAGTTGCAGCACACAGTTATCAGCATCACACTCCTACCGAAATTAGCATTGCCACACAGTTTCTTAAAGCGCGAGCGTAGTTAAAAAGATCTTTAGGTTAACTTTTATGTTTTTCCACTACGAAACCACGTAGGTAAATTGTAAAAGAAATAACTGTTTTTCAATAAGATTATAAGTCCATACGTACAAAATTAAATACATCAGTCTCCGCAGAGGCTTCTTATATTTACAATATGTATAATGGCAATTAAGTTAATTATGGAACATTCCATAACCCTGAATTTTGTTAATAATATAAGAAGCACATTAAAATCGTATTAGTCAAAGTACCACCCAACAAAGTCGACTCGCAAAGTGATGAAGACATTCAATTAAAACTGATACCATGTAATTTGATAAAAGTCAAAAGGACGTCCTTGAGTTTTAATGAACTTTTGTTATTAAACTCCAAATTGTATAAATTTTTTCGTAATCTATGAAAATTATTTTTATTTCTACTAAGAGTACTTAAGGACCGTAGTTCTTACCGTAATACTAATTAATAATAAGTAATTTTGGGCTGGGTTTAGTAATTTAGGAATTAAATCGTGTAACGTTTCCTTTTTTCAACCGACTTCAAAAAGGAAGAGGTTCTCAATTCGACTGTATTTTTTTTTTGTTAAGTTTGTTACCTCATAACTTTAGACTGGGTGAACCGATTTTGATGATTCTTCTTTTATTTGAAAGCTGGTGCTTCCCGAATGGTCCCATTTAAATTTGGTCCAGATTGAAGTCGGTTTTTTTTTGTTAAAATTTGTAATTATTATTGAAGACTATCAAAGTGACTTTACTCTGCCTGATGGAAAGCATAAGTAAAATCCAAGAGTGGGGGCCACCATACTAGAAAAAGCAGCATGGCGACCCACACTGTGGCGGCCTAGAGAGATAGACAGATTTCAAACTATATAGCTAAATATAGTTTTAATAGCTTGCTGTATTTCTCTATCTTTTATAGATTGATGGGGGTGATTTATTTTTAACCCAAAATAGCCACTTCAACATTTAATAGGAAGATAAATTACAACGTTCATTTCCGCTTCATTGTATATGGATCAAATATTGAGCACACTGCTCCCATTTAGGTTAAACAAACCCGGCAATCGGTTACGGTACTTGTAATGAAATTCCTGGGCTTCATTTGATTAAAACAAGTCTGAGTTGTCGCTCCCGATCTCGCAGCTAACTTCAGGAATGGCGTTATTGGGTTGTAATGACTACCATTTTTTAAAGAAAGTTATTAGTTAGATTTAGAAATAGTTAAGGATCGTGTATTCTTTAGCATACTAATATATGCCCCTTGTTCATGGACATCCATATGAAGTAATGTTTTCATCAACCCAAAAAAAATACATTAACTTTTGTAGGCCCAAAATTTCAAGAGTGCTTATTGCCAAGTGCACTACATCAATCTTTTAGTATGTATTTAAATATCTACAATAAAGCTTTAGGCATTACTATAGCTGACAAGGAAAACTTTTATGGTATAAGATTGTTCTTATCACATTAGTGCATTGTCACCAGACCTACAGAACATGCTGACTGCCTCGTTGGTCTCGCGGTTGGCGTGTGCGACTGCTGATCATGAGGTCTCGGGTTCGATTCCCGGATCGGATCAAATGTTTGTATGTCTACAATTATTTGTTTCAGAGTTTGGGTGTTTTCTATGTAAAATATGTATGTATTTACAAATAAAAAGTATATAATGTATTTTTTTTTCTTTTTTTTTTATGTATGGCCCGCCAAAATGACTCTACTCTGCCTTTTTTGTATTGGTGATATGTGGTGGATAGGTGGTATGATTTGTATCAGTTGTCTAGTACCCATACCACAAGCTCTGCTTAGCTTGGGACTAGATGGCGTGTTAGATGTCCGAATTATTTATTTTTTATATTTATGTATCAACGTTGTAGCCAGTTGTTTAAATTCCCCTTTACAAGTGAAAAAATTAAATACCTATTATGGTGCTAGATGTTGAATTTTCATAACCAACAGAAGTCATTAGGTTAGTTCTCAAAGTTAACAAACATCATTAGTGGTTGTCGTTGTGTGATAAACAAAAATATCCAGAACTTCCTGAGACTAATTTAGTGTTTTTAATGGTGAAGTAAGATAACCTTATGCTTTTAATATGATAAGAACCCATTCATTATCTTTGAAAAGATTAAATTGTATAATATTATGCAACTTAGTCGAGGCCCTCCATCTTTTTTTACAATATCTACTTTGGTAGAATTAGAGAATTTTTATCAACTTTATTCATTCATCTTTTTGTGCTAACTCAACTCTCACTGCCATATGCTAAGTTGGTGATCAGCGCCCTATTATGAACTGGCAGGTGCACTTTCTTTTCTAGTAACACCGACCGCTCATTCATTAAGGCGTGCAGTGCCCTTGTTTCATTCATACGATTTCATTCTATCTTCCAGAGACAGATTGTCGTGTGAAAGCGATATGTATCTGAATATCTTTGTTTTTTTTATCCCTTAGAAAAAAGTGCAAACCTAAATATACGAACTATTCTACCTACACCTATACACCTGTTCTACACCTGTGCTTTAAGGTGTAAGTATGTAGGTATGCAAAAATAATGCCATTCGTCGTATCGCATACTTAACACGTGTTTACTTGTAAAATAAAACATCCCTTGTGGTCGACTGTGCGGTAAATCTTATGCTCGAAACATCACATCAACAGTCTTTAACAGTCCACTGCTGGATATAGACCTTTCCTTATCAAGGTAGTTTTGGCCTTCTACCACACGCTAACTACCATGACTACTTACAACTGCCTCGTTGGCGCAAGTGGTAGCGTAAGCGACTGCTGTGCTTGAGGTCTCGGGTTCGATTCCCGGGTCGGACCAAATGTTTGTAAGATCTTCAAATGTTTGTTTCGGAGTTTGGGTGTTTTCTATGTATAATATGTATGTATTTAAAAACTAAAAACCTATTTATGTATTTATATCAGTTATCTAGTACCCATAACACAAGTTCTGCTTAGCTTGGGACTAGATGGCGTTGTGTGTTAGAGGTCCGAAAATGTATTACTTACTACTCTTTACTTAAGAGTAAAATATTCTTCAGTATTCTATATACCTACATATCTCTATATTTTAGTTTTTTTAAAACTCCAGAGATGTGTCCAAAATAAAGGACTTAGAATTTTCTCGACAACTATTAGTTTTAATTTTATGTATTAGATGCGATTATTAATTACTTGAAGTCTATGAAGTATCAAATTTATTCATGGCCAGAAAAAGCTACATAAAGTCGTTATGCCGAAACAACACAGGATATGTTGGAATAATCTAAATATGAATATATTTTGTGTAATATCTACGCACAGCAAGGGAATATGAATGAGGATCGTCTCGTCTGGAAGAATGATGACGGTCGACGTGATATTGTGCTTAATAGAATGTTGTTAGTTATACAGTTTGTGAGTGTCTCGATAATAATGTTGAAATCATAATTAACAATGGTTGAAAACAAAATAAACTTACAGTTCTTAAAAAAATACTATCTGTTACTAGATCATTTTATTTTTAACCGATTCCTTTGTATCGCAGACATTTTTCGTAAAATCCATACATTATTAATATTGTTACGTATAGGACTTACATTTACTGTAACTTTTGCAAGTGATTAAGAGAAATATAATGTTTTTTTAAATTGTTTTAAGTGTTACACACGAAAAAAAAATCGATTCCTTTATCGATTGATTCGAGCAATGTATTGTTATTGCGTTGTAATTTTTTTTTATAATTATTTGTGTAAATATAAGTGACTTGACAGACAGGCCGCAAACTAAGGGATACATTTTTCCTTTTAAGTTATGAAATGCACAAACTATTCTCCTAGTCAACAGTCTTAGTCACAATACACTGGTCGATTCATTGTCTTGCAACCCGCATGTTCTCACATCCATGGAATGAAATAAATTAATAGTTTTTATCTTTGCAGGTCAATTACACATCAACCTAGTCTGATGATAAAGGCTTCCATTTCATTGATATTTTAGGGTAAGTTAACAATCTACATCTTAGTCTTGGTCGGAATGTGAAATTCTCATAGTAAAATGAAATAATTGAACACTTTTTAACCGACTTCAGAAAAGGACGAGTTTCTCAATTCGACCGTATGTGTTTTTTTATGTGTGTTCGCGGATAACTTCGTCGTTTATGAACCGATTTTAATGATTCTTTTTTATGGAAAGGAGATATCCCAACGGTGGTACCATGATAATGACACTCAGATCTGATGATGGCATCCACGAGAAATCGAGTCGAACCTTTAAGTCGGTTTTTATTTTGTTAAATTTTTATTGATATTTTTTGTAAACGGTTCCAACAATACGCATGATGACAATTGGCGCAGAATTCGCATATCAAACTACGCCTAACATGTTGAAGCCCCTAATTTCATTTAAGTCATCAGTAACTTAAACTCTTGAACTCATCACAGAATCTAGTCTTGATGCGGTGAAGTATGTTTCACCACACACGCCTTTCTCGTGCAAGAGTCCTCGCAGTCTAATTTTGGCTCCATAAGAACTAACCTAAGTGTATTCGGCGCTTCACACACAATTTAAAAAATCGTTGTAGAATGCTAATGACAGAAGAGTAAATAGGATTTCGTACATATTCAGGCGAAAAAGAAATGATTAACATATTCTGTGTTGACAATTATCTTCCTACTATATTACAATATTTGTCTACTAAGTATAGAGACCGACACATAACTTGGCCAGATTCGTTAGATCCGTAGAAAGTCGTTTTTTAGGTCCCTTTGGTGATAGAGGGACGCGGGGATTGTAGCACCGTTCCGAGCAAGCGATTGGAGCGTCAATCGACTACACTTCAATTTCGTTTGTTTTGATTTGTTGCACTAAGTGTACTATGCGTGAACTTACCCCCACTACGCCGAAATCTGGCCAAGTTACGTGCCGGTGCCTATACTAGCCTTTGCCCGCGACTCCTTCCTCGCGTGTTTGTCGGTTATCGCAGCAAAGAGTAGCCTATGTCCTTCCTCAAGAATCAAAGTATTTCCGAGCCAAATTTCATTAAAATCGGTGCAGCGATTTAGCCGTGAAAGCGTAACAGACAGACACTTTGTCTGTCTGTTATGCTTTCACGGCTAAATCAGAATTTATAATACATATTAGTATGGAATAATTTTCAGACTTAGTTACACGTTCAAAGAGGTATTTATTGTGCTAAGCTTTGCGTACAAGTTTAACTTTAATAATCACAATTTTTAACAAAAAAAGCCCACTTCAAAGTGGACCAAATTGAAATGGGCCCACATGGGAAGCATCAGCTTTCAATTAAAAAAAGAATCATCAAAATCAGTTCCCCCAGTCGAAAGTTACCTCATGTAACAAACAAAAAAAAGCAGTCGAATTGATAAATTCCTTCTTTTTTGAAGACGGTTATAAGTACTAACACATATTTACGCACACCTACATAAGTTTACGGGATGCGTTATAAATAGTATACTACGTTAGTTTGCGTGACCACTTAGCACGATAAACATGACCTTGTGGAATAAAAAAATAAACATGAAATGTTTTTAGAAATCTAGACTCATTAATTAAAGCTTAATACCCAAACATAACGATATTACAAAACAAAATAAACTATAATCACTTAAAAGAACTGAACAGAACTTTATCCTTTTTGATACTCGAACCAGACACTACGTCAATAAACACAGCAATAAAAATAAAATAGGTACAAATTGTTTATAAAACAGCAGAATAGGGTAGTTGACACCTTAGTCAAATCAGTTACTTTTTATCATCTGTCAAAACGGTAACTTTGTATGAAAAATGTACTAAGAACTGGCTTGTGACGTCACTGTTTTAGACTACTCAATTGAGCAATATATTTCAATGTTTATTTTATTAAAATTTGTAATAGAAATGAAAAGCTGTAATAAATATTTTTTTCGAGACGTTTTGTAATATTCGTTTTAATGAAGGAGGCACCGGTATTTACTTACGATACAGTCAACTATTTTGTTATTATTGTGCATATAGGTACTGATAATGGGTAATAGGCAATTATATTCTTATATTAACCTCTCGTATCTGCATATAAATTTTATTCAAGTTTCAAGAAACCGATAAATAATATTTTTCAAATATCATTATAACTATTGTAACATTTCTGTCCTGCAATGCATAAATCTATGTACAAAAATATTGAATAATATAATATATAATCCATTTATTTCAGACCATGTACAATCCATATTTGCATGCATACAATAAAATAAAAATCAAAAAAAATCATTCAATAAAATTAACATTAAAAACATCAAAAGTCAAAATAAAATCGAAATCAGAATTAAATAAAATTACAATTAAATCACAATAAAAATCACAATAAAATCGCACTAAAAATCAAAATAATATCAAAATAATAATATAATAATAGCCTTTATTTAACAATCTTACAATATTAGTTACTATATCTTGTACAATTGTTTGACACCGGTACGTGAAGATTGTCTTGCTGTCCAGCATAGGCCTCCCCTAGAGTTCTCCATCGAATGCGAATGCGATTCCACGCTTGTCTTTTCCATGTATGTCCCGCTATTTTTATAATATCGTCTTCCCATCTACGACGCTGTCTCCCTTTCCTTCTTTTGTTATGTTTTGGACACCACTCCGTTACGTCCCTAGACCATTTATCTTTGTTACTCCTAATCATATGTCCTGCCCACCTCCATTTTAGTTTTTTGATACAATAAGTAACATCTGTGATTCTTGTTTTCTTCCTTATAGTTTCTAGTTTTTTCTTATCTTTTAACTTGATGTTAAGTATGCTTCGTTCCTGTGCTGGCAAGTTTCCAATCTATGTATGTTATAATGAGATAAGCTCCACGTTTGGCATCCATATGTCATGACAGGTAGAATACATGAATTAAATATTTTGCTCTTCGCTTTCAGTGGTACGAGAGGGTTTTTCATGACCTCTTTGAGAGACCAGTATCTTTTCCATGCCAAAGTGACTCTGTTGTTAATTTAAATAAATAATAAATAAATAAATATTTTGGACATCTAACACACAACGCCATCTAGTCCCAAGCTAAGCAGAGCTTGTGTTATGGGTACTAGACAACTGATACAAATACATATATACTTTTTTTTTGTAAATACATACATATTATACATAGAAAACACCCAAACTCCGAAACAAATATTTGTAGATCATACAAACATTTGGTCCGACCCGGGAATTGAACCCGAGACCTCATGATCAGCAGTCGCACACGCCAACCGCGAGACCAACGAGGCAGAATTTCTTTCGTTGTTTGGTCTATTGGAGATATAATCTGTCCGAGGTACTTGTATTCCTCGACATATTCTATGGTTTTGTCGTTAATAATTATAGGGATGTTTTTTGAGTTTGACATTATTTTAGTTTTAGACGTACTCATTGCTAGTCCTATTTTATCACTTTGGTACACCAGTTGTTCTAACATTTTTTGTAAACTTGTTGTTTTTTTTTTTTTTTTTATGTTTGGCCCGCCAAAATGACTCTGCTCTGCCTGATGGAAAACATAAGCAGAATCCAAGAGTGGTGGTCACCATACTCACTGCGAATGCAGACAGTGCAGTATGGCGACCCACACTATGGCGGCCTAGTGATGCTACTGCATCTTTTAGTCCAGTCAACAAGTATGAAACTTGTTGACTAGACTAATTGGGCCCCCGGTCTCGCACTCACCAACGAAACACGACAGCACGAACGCTGTCATTTTACGTTGATTTTCTGTGCGAGGGTAGTACCGCCCCGGTCGAGCCGGCCCGTTCGTGCTGAAATCAGCGTGGCTCTACTACCTCTAATCTTCGGAAATTATTATAAGATCATCTGCATATCTTAGATTGTTTAGTTTCACTCCGTTAATATTTATTCCATAGTTGTCCCACTCCAAATGTCTAAACACGTGTTCGAGAGAAGCTGAGAAAAGTTTGGGTGACAAAGGATCACCCTGCCTTACTCCTCTTTTTATCGGAAAAAGGTCTCCATCTCTTTCGGTTCTTATTTTAGCTTTCATGTTATTGTATATGTTGGTAATCAATCGAATATACTTTTTCTCAACTCCTTGTGTTTCTAAAGCTTCCCAGATTGTTGAGTGTTTTAAGGAATCAAACGCTTTATTATAATCCACGAACGCAAGGTAAAAGGTTATGTTGTATTCACTACATTTTTGGATTACTTGTTTTATGGAGTGGATGTGATCTAATGTTGAGAACTCACTACGGAAACCTGCTTGTTCTTTGGGTTGATTTTCATCCAATGTCTTAGTCAAACGATCTAGTAGTACTTTCGAAAATATTTCGTATACATTGGACATCAAGCTAATGGGTCTGTAGTTGGCTATGTCATCTTTCTTTCCTTTTTTGTGTAGCAATATAATGGATGATATAGCCCACTGTTGTGGTATGTATTCTGTGCGCAATATTTCATTAAATATCTCTGTTATAGTGTTTAACGTCACTTTGGATGATCCTATTAGCAGTTCGTTAGATATGCAGTCACCTCCAGGCGATTTCACTTTCTTCTGTGATGTAATAGCCTTATTAACTTCCTCTTTCAGAATACAGGGTATCTTTTCTTCGTATGATTTTTCACTGTTCACTAGCTGGCTGGACTCCTGGTTGAATTCGTCTGTTGTTACGTCATTATTGTATAATTCGCGGTAATATTCTGTTGCTACTTCTAATATTTTAATTCTATTTGTGTTATTTTTATTGTTTCTGTGGTGTTTTATGTTGTCGATCCAGGTAAGATTGTCTCTTAATTCTATCCATGCTTTCTTGACTCCGCCCGTATTTTCTATATGGTAATTTAGTGTTTCGGTTCTTAATTTCTCTCTGTATTTTCGTATTTGAAAGCTTATGTCTTTGCTCAATCTTGTTATTTCTTTTTTGTTGGTTTTTCTGTCCCTAAACAAAATTTTCCTTTGCATGATCAACTTCCTCGCTTCTGGACCTATTTTGTCTTTTTCCTGTCTTGTTGTTCGTAATTTTCTTTCAGTTTCCTTTAATTCCCACTCTAGAGCATTGTATTTTAATTGAACTTCTGTAAGATGTTCTATTTTTTCTAAATTAGTGTTTAAGGACTCCAGAATACTATCCGGGATTGGTAAAGCTATTGGTTTCATATTATAATATTTTTCCTTGTTTTTTTTGGTTCTCGTGTACTTATTTGTCCTCTAAGTAGTCTGTGGTCTGTGTTGTAATTAAATTGGTTGACAATATTTATATTTAAGAACAGTCTTGGTTTGTTTGTGATTATGTAGTCTATTTCGTTTTTTGTCCTGCCATTCGGTGACACCCATGTACATTTCCTATTAATACTTCTATTGTAGTAGCTGTTCATAATATGTAGGTTATTTTCCAATGCGAAGTTTATGAGTCTTTGTCCATTGTCGTTTCTTTTGCCTGTTGTATATAGTCCGAGTACTTTGTCTTCATTAGTTTTTCTCTTCCCTATCTGCCCATTGAAGTCACCCAATATTATTATGGTTTTAAACAAAGTTGGCATTATTTCGTTCAATTTGTTGTAGAAGTCATTTTTAGTTTCTTCCTTAGTGATATCAGTCGGGGCATAAATTTTAACGATTGAAGATGGTTGTTTATGGCCAGGTAATTTAATATTTAAGACTGCTATCCTATCCAATATTCCTCGAAACTCTAATATTTCATTTTTTAAATATTTTTTAACCATGAATCCTACTCCGCGGAGGCCAGCTATTTCGTTTTTATAGTAAAATATATATTTATCATACTCTTCAGTTTTTTCTTCAGCTCTCCTTATTTCACTTAAACCTAAAACATCCCAGTTTAGGGTTTCCAATGCATGTTCTAGTTCGAGTAGGGTTTCTGGAGATTTTAACGATCTGGCATTTATTGTGGCTATATTAAATCTTGTTCTTTGTTTTTGTTTGCTTTTTTCTGAGTAGTGTTTGTTAGGGTCCTTAAATCTTCTAATTGTAACCTCTGGGGGGGTATGGTCTATCTCCCCGCGGTGACCAACCGTATTGGGGATATGTTTGTATTTTGCTAGAGTTGCTTTTTTCATGTGTACTTTCTCCACGTTTCCGGTGTCAGACAACTCCTATGCCTTATTAGGTTGTGTTTATTTCTCTGCCAGTGAGAAAGATCTAGCTCTCATGTATGAAAATGCATCTGTTTTGTGCATTTTAGACGGGGCATTAATATTTTTAGCCTCTGTGGAATGAGGCTGTTTTTTAGTGTTCTTGGGTGACATAGAAATTTCTCTTTTCGACTTCTGGTTTTCCTCTTACAATCATTTTATTGTTCTTAATGAATGCCTCATTTCCTTTTTCCCTTTCTTCTTTTAACTGCTGCTGCAGATTTTTACGTATATAATAATAATATAATATTGATTTATAAGTTCACCGAGTTATCACGTCGCGTCGTCTTAATATCTAAAAATAATTAGGTGCATAGGTAAATTGCAAGGATTATTATGTGTCGAGCTGAATGTGATAGATCATACACATCGCATGTCACTTACTAAAATATATTCCTTCTGGAACCCACAGTTCTATGCATACTTTAATTACTTTATGATAAAATCTCGCTCTATGAAGCCAAAAAAATATTAATTACTAGTTGTTGCCCGCGGCTCCGCCCGCGTATATGTCGGTTACCGCTGCAAATAGTAGCCTATGTGTTATTCTGATGTATAAGCTATATTACTGTAAAGTTTCATCCAAATCCATTCAGTACTTTTTGTGTGAAAGAGTAACAAACATCCATCCATCCATACTTACAAACTTCCGCGTTTATAATATTAGTAGGATCTGTAAATACTAGTTTACTTAATTAGGTTACTTGATACAAGTAGTAGGTACAGTTGAGATAAACGATAATTCCATTCCTATCATTACCTACCTACCTTACCTAACAATTACAATTTTCCCTCTAATTTCTAAAGTGTCTGGTTGACCGTACATAAGTTGGACAGAAATAGTTGTCAAAGTATGGGCCATAAATATGCTTTAGCCTACCTTTTCAAGTATATCATCCTATTCCACTAATGTTATAGATGCCAAAGTTTGTGAGGATGTTTGGATGGTTGTTAATCTTTCACGCTCAAAAGCTACTGAACGGATTTAGGTGAAACTTTACAGTAATCAAGTTTATAATACATCAGAATAACACATATGCTACTATTTACTGCCATAACCGACATACTCGTATACCTACGCGGGCGGAGAAAACATGTGCATTTCTATTATTTATTTACCACTTTTTTTTCAATACAATGTGAACCAAACCTTGAACTTATCTTTGTGTAGGTACATTAAATAGAATGGTTTTAAAATACCCAAACCAATCGTCGCAAATGTATTTACTCGACTGTTACGAGTCTGTCATGTACGAGTATGTATGTAAAATTAAAATGTGTCGCATGGATGTGTCCGTTATTGCTTGTTTTGTTAGGTTTATCGTGGTGTAACACGTGTGCGGTGTCAATGATTGTTTTAATGTTTTATGAGACTGTTCAACTAGATGTAATTTGCTTCAATTGTTGGTTTCATTTTCGCAAAATTCAATAGGCCGTAAAACAACCAATCGTAATAATAGCCTAGCAACGTTTCATTTTAGGTCAATTACAAACAGTTATGTTGTGACCTTTTTTAGATTTACATCTTTACGAAGATATTTAAGACATCTAGTAGACAAATATGAATACACCGTTACCGCAGAACTTTAATACTTAAATATCAATAGGCGTTCGAAGTCCCCTGCTGAAGTAAGCCCCTCCACCCTCTCTCCCCAGCAGCTTCAATAGGAGATATATGACAAAATTTAATTTTGAGGCCATCGCAAATAGAATCCTGGTCACCATTCTGCTGTCCCACTGGCATATGCCAGTGTTAAACTGCCTCGGTGGCGCAGTGGTAGCGTATGCGACTGCTGTGCTTGAGGTCTCCCTGAGGATTCCAGAGTCGGACCAAATGTTTGTATGATCTGCAAATATTTGTTACGGAGTTTGGGTGTTTTCTATGTATAATATGTATGTATTTAGAAAAAAAAAACTATATATGTATTTATATCAGTTGTCTAGTACCCATAACACAAGCTCTGCTTAGCTCGGGACTAGATAGCTTTGTGTGTTAGATGTCCGAAATGTCCGAAATATTTATAAATATTTATATAAATCAACAATATAGATACATAACAGAAAATAAACTGTTAAGTTTCTTTAATTTGAACTCGGTTATATATTAACATATTTAAATGTTTTAAAAAGTAAAAGTGCCCAAATATAATCACATTCTAAAATCTCTTAAAATGACAATAAAATTCCATGACTTTGCCACCATTCATTTAAAAATGAAAACTTTTATCTGTTGTTCATAAAACAACATTGTTTTTATTTTTCAGTTTTTAGTGCAAACAATCGTAGGTAAGTAGTAAGTTGAACTATTTCATCAAATTTCATCATCAAGAATACAAATTAAGGTCTATACGTACGTGTAATATTAAAATCATCCTCTAATTCCTAACTGTTGAAGAGTTTAACCTTCTATCATCAGCTCACCTAAACAACTTGAAAGTATACGACTGAAGGTCTTTAGATACGTATGAAATTGAAAGAATTATCCTCCAACTCCTAACCGTTGAGGAGTTGTACCTTCCACCTTCCATCATCAGCTTACCTAAATAATTTGAAAGAATACGACTAAAGGTAACATATATACATATGATATTTAAAGATTTATCCTCCAACTCCTAACCGTTAAGGAGTTGTACCTTACATCATCAGCTCATCATCATAAAATGATGACTGCCACACGCAAATACCGGTGTAACTTCAGGAAATATACGAAAAACATAGTATGTGCCTAAAATAAATGAGGGTTTCCCTCGATTTCCCAGGGATCCCATCATCAGATCCTGATATGCTGGCAATGCGACCACCTCGGAAGCATACCCTTTCGAATACAAAAAAAAATTCAAAATCGGTCCACAACTGACGCAGTAATCGGTGAACATACATAAAAAAAAAATACATACAGTGGAACATAGAACCTCCTCCTTTTTGGAAGTCGGTTAAAAATATACCTGACAGTGTACATTATATTAAACAAACCTTTAGATCGTGACATTAAAATTGCAATACAATAACAATGACTTATTTATGTATACCTAATACTTTACTCACTAACAGTGCGTCATCTTAAATGTAAACTTTGCAAAATAACATAAATGTCTACCAAGAATCACATCACATCACACTAATATATACAGGCGAAAGTTTGTGTGTGTATGTTTGTTACTTCTTCACGCAAAAACTACTCAACGGATTTGGATGAAACTTTACAGTAATATAGCTTATACATCAGAATAATCAAAAACACATAGGCTACTATTTGCAGCGATAAGCGACATACACGCGGGTGGAGCCGCGGGCAACAGCTAGTATGATATAAATCAGAATAGTTTCATGTTGAATGAATTCATGTTATTAATAAATGTATAAATATATGTCATACACACAAAGAATCGGGGAAGTTTTACTTGCGAGTATTAGTGGCTAAAATGGATGCTGTTTAGCAATCCAAAAGCTTTTTTCTGAGGAGAGGCCTATGTCTAGTCTAGTGGACTATTATAGTCTGTCGATGATGATGACATGATACTTCAAAGCAATGGTTGTGAAGATTACAAAGTTTACTAACACAAATACACAGCCAGGTTGATAGTAAACGGTTATCAGTGTCTAAAACTACTCTAAACACAACATTTGCAGTGTTAATTGTTTGTAAAAAGTCAATCCATTTTCTCTAGAGTTCTAGATACCCTAATCCTCGAATAAAATAAATTCACGACTTGGTACGATACATAAGACATATTATTTTAATAAGGTGGAAAATTCTTTTTATTTACCAACTATCGGAAACTCTTTCTTAGCTAAGAAAGGATAGTAGATTTTTCTGAATTCTTCGTTATCATTTGGTGCGGTTACGAATACAAATCGAAGAAGATAACATGTATGTTAAAATAGTAACAAGGAAAACCACATAAATAACTAAACCCACAGATTTATCAATACAAATAGAAAACATTTGTTTGTTTTACAAGACCAACGTGACAAATATCTTGACCTCCAATAGATCACTATTTCGTTCGTGAAAAAAAGAATCTTAAGAAGCCGAAGAGTTTATGTTTTGTCTGAACGCGCTTATCTTTGGAGCTATCCGACGGATTTTATAAATTCTTTATGCATTCGATAGCCCAATTCTTGTAGACAGTTGTAGGCTATCTGGCTGACCCTTAACAGTGACAATGAAATCGATTGAGACTGCGAGGAAACAATATTTTCGTTACTCTTTTCCTTAAATTACACTGATATTCACACACTTCTATTTTAAACACTTTTGTACTGTCTAAATATTGTTCTTTAAAAAGAAAAAAAAAAAAATGTTTCAGGCTTAATTAGTTACTTTTGTTCTATATATTAATAACTAAACCTTAATGCGATTAATAAGAAACATTCGCATTTGTATGAGAAACAATTACTTTATTAAATTTTGGCTTTAAAGAATTCAGTTCTAATGTTTACATAGCATATGTTTTTTACGCGTTGCTTCCTTATAAACTACACAGCTAATGCTTTGACCTTATGTATTTATATTCAAGTAGGTATTTGTTCTGAAAGTTGTCGAACGTAAATAGTCCTGGGCTGTAAAAGTTGTAAAGTAATAAATTTTACCCCAAAATAATTGTATCCAAAACAAATCTAAAAACTACAACTCTCGCAGAGAAAAGTTCTTTAAATTTTATGGTTGTAAGTAGAATGTTCAACCTTCTGCCGAACTTGATGGAGCCGGCTGCACTCGTCTGACTGACTCATGCGGCGTTACCTCGCTCTGAGGCGTTCCATTTAGCATTTGAAGTGCACTACAACCCTTAAATGGAAGCGCAAGCGCCAAATCTATCTCTCATCATTTCATCAATGATTCGTTATGACGTTGTCACGTTAAACTATCGTCCGTAAACAGACTTTACAGACAACCATTTTTTTTGTTTCCTTAATTGCTTGTAAAAATCTATAGAATGTCTATTTCTGTTTATAGGCATTGGGGCATTTGGAACTTGATAACGGAAACTAAATTTTTTACATATATTTCGTAAAACACTAATTGAACAAAACTGAATACGGATGACATTATTATACGAATTGTTCATACACAGTCATTTTTGGTCATTACCTGAACTAAGTACACACATCAAAAGTGTCTAGGGATCAAGCATTTTTATGCGGATTTCTTGAGATTGAGATGTGGCTTTGTAATAAATTTATGATTTTATAAATTTATATGGATCCTTTTTGGTGCATTTCATAATTTGAATCAGGAACTGTCAATCAAATTCGAGTAAAAGATGAAAATCAGCTGTCAATATTTTCCCTATAAAAACATACAACGCATTGAAGACATAGTGCTACTGTACTACTGTACTGTACTGCTACTGGCTTTAGCTCTGAATACAAGTCAGAGTGTTATCAGTCGACTTTGGACACGTTACCGAAGCACTGGTACCGTGGCTGAGCGCCATGGAGGACGGTATCGCTGCACCACACGGAGACAAGACCGATACATTCAAATCTTAACTCGAAGAGCTCCAACAATAACCGCCATGATGTTAGCCGTGAGGCTTCATCACTCTTCAGGGAACTTAATTAGCGACCAAACAGTCAGAAACCGCTTGCATGAAGTGAACCTTCATTCCCGAAGACCGCTACGGGTACCACCTATAGCAATGCACAATCGTAGGATTCGATATCAATGGGCTCTTGAACACAGAAATTGGGCAGAAGAACAATGGCGTTTCGTGTGCTTTTCTGATGAGTCTCGTTTTGGTATGAGACCGGATACAAGACGTATACGACACTGGAGAACCCCTGGACGCCAACAGCGATTAAAATCCTGCCAGGAAGTCCATCCTTATAGTGGTGGAACCTTCATGGTATGGGCGGGTAGTTGGATCGGCGGAAGAACTGAGTTGATTTGGATCAGAGGCAACCTCAACGCTCAAATTTATGCTGAGACGATTGTATCAGACGTCATCGTTCCTCTACAAGTGCAAATCGGTCCCTTATTTCAGTTAATGCATGATAATGCACGACCGCACACCGCAAGAGTTGTAAGACAGACTCTCGCCGCAGCTAACATCAATGTCCTGCCCTGGCCTGCTCAGTCGCCAGACTTGAACCCGATTGAGCATGCATGGGATATGCTACAGAGAAGAGCTCTGCCGAATATGGAGGGTATCCAGTCGCAAGAAGACCTTTTTTTGTTGTTGCAACGAACATGGGCGGCCATTCCACAGCGTGATTTGGATGAACTCATTTTGAGTATGCCAAACCGATGTTCTTGTGTTGTTAGTGTTCGCGGTAGAAACACGGATTATTAATTGTTTAAGTTACCTAATAAAATTTTAAAGAAAACTGTTATTTCAGTCTTTTTTTCGAACTTTAATGTTAGTGGTTCAAATGTCAAAAATCCCTTTATTAGGAAAATGGCAAATTTCTTTATTAATGCAAAGGTGACTTGGTTTATCGTTACTGTGACAAACGAAAACACTTTATTTGATGAATCCTTAAAGAAAATTTTAATTAATATCAATCAGGAGAAAAGTTATTGCAAAAATATATGTTGATCCCTAGACACTTTTGATGTGTGTACTTACGATAACATGTGTTATGTTTGCCCTGTATCTATAATTATAAACTCTTTTGCAAAAAAACGGGCACTTAAGCAAATAACAATTTTATAGTTACTATTAGTTTGTTTGACAATGTTAGGTATTGTTATCCTCAGAATTTTATAAATTAATTAGGAAGGAATAGTTTTCATAAATTATTGAGAAATAATGTTTAATCTCAAAACACTATTATTGTACCTGCTCGCTAAACAAAAATGAAACGCGTTAATTTCTTTGTTTTTCTTGAATACATTAAAAGCAGATAAAAAATTAGTATTGAGTGTGAAATACTATTGGTGAAATCACGGCTTGAGCTTTGGCATGCTAGCGAGTATATCTTTTATGGTTTCTTGGGGAATAGGTTCCCACTCCGCGGTAATCACATTCTTTAGCTCTCTGATGGTCTGCGGAGCCGGCTGCACTGATCTTACTCGTCGCTGCAGAACGTCCCAGACATGTTCTATGGGATTGAGGTCCGGACTTCTAGCTGGCCAGTCCAAACGGCGAACTCCGACTTCTAGCATATACGCTTCCACATCGCCAGACCGGTGGGCGCGAGCGTTGTCGTTGAGTTTTCGCCAAGAGCGGTTAAAGCGGGTTGTGTATAAGGAATTAGAACTTCCTTTATGTATCGGTGTCCAGTCAGTGTACCGTTTTCGATGAAGACTAACTCCGTACGATCCATAGAATTTATTCCTGCCCAAAACATAACAGAGCCCCCTCCATAAGGTGTGATTTCTTCAAAACATGCCTCTGCAAAGCGTTCTCCTCGTCTACGTAGCACTCGCCGACGTCGGTCTTCACCATGCAGAGATATCCTGGCTTCATCGGAGAACAATACCCTATCCCAGTCTTCATGAGTCCATGACACACAATTTCGAGCGAAGCTAAGCCTGGCAACTCGATGTCCACGGAGTAATTTAGGGCCGCGTGCCGGGCGATGGCTGTGTATATTAGCAGCGAGAAGCCTCCTCCTGGCCGTCCATAGACTAATTTGCACATTTCTTACTTCTTCGAGGCTGTTCTTGAGGTCCACATAAGAAGATTTGCGATTTCTCAACGCTTGACTAACTAGAAAACGATCATCCCGTGGTTCGGTACATGTCTTTCTGCCAGAACAAGGGCCTTCTCTTGACGGAACCGGTCTCTTGATAGCGCAGCCAGGTCCTTTGAACTGTCGACCGACTCACATTTAGCCTCTGAGCCACGAAGCATTGGCTGCAACCTTCTTTAAGCAGCGCAACAATTTTGCTCGCTTTTATCCCTTTATCTACCATTTTCGAGATTGCTAAACAGCAATAACAATACTCTTAAATGTCAAGGACATCAGATAATTTAAAAAAAAAAGGCACAAAGTTAATTAGAGTCGATATTAACTATAGGGAATTCGCGCCACAAAATGTAGTTAAAAGTTGTTTTCTTTGAAAACCAGGCTTAGTCAAAAATTTGAATTTGGAATGTACTCTTATAAACATTATGGCACTTTTATAACTGGCCAGTAACATGTTCAAATGATTAAAACCTTTTTGGTATTTTATTTTTTTCAGCCATGAAGAAAATCGAAACCGCCCGTTTTTTTTTACAAATGAGTGTATATTTGGAGTGGAGCCGTGATTATGTTGTGTTAATCGGTGACAGCATTATTCCTGTCAACATAGATTTATTCATATTAGTTTAAACAATAATTACTCACTGAACTCCAGATAGTGCTAAATTCGTTTTAGGAACTATATAATTCACCTAAACTAACACAAATTCTACTCACAATTTCTTCTAATACGTTAAAGTAAATATTTAACAGTATTGGTATATTATGACGAAGCATCCGGTTTAAGTTAACAAGAAAAGAACCGCTCTGACGCCGGATGCGTGAGTATCGGCGCACGAGCGCATGCGTATTGTAAAGTTCGATCTACAAACGTCAATCCATCAATGTCCGTCCTCGCACCGGAAAACTGTACTGATTTAGTGTTGCAAATTGTACCTTACATTATATAACCGCAATTTCTTAAATTACCTCATTCTACATATATGTATGAAGATAAGGAAAACATTAATAAACAATTTTAAGTTTTCTCGAGAAATAAAAACAACTTTTTTTAAGTATTGAAAGCAACCCTGCCACAAATATATGTAAAAATGTATCGCCGAAATGTATGTATGCGCATAACTTCCGATCGGTTGCACCAACTTAAATAATTCTTTTTTTTTATGTGTTCGTTATTCTTAGGACAAGGTTTGTGTACAAGAAAAATTAAAAGATAACGGGAAATGTTTTTTTTGTCCGCTACTGGAAGCTGATACAGGTATATAAATATGGCGGTTCGAAGTTCGCCGGATCAGCTGGTCTATTAATAATGTTCAGAAAAAAATACTAAGATTACACTCAATCTTAAGAAAATGACATTTTACTTAGTCGCATCTTCACCGTCCTTACGTAACTATCTAAACAACTTGACATTGATACGTTGAGTCGTGGCTTCGTGCCTGGTCCAGCCAGATAAGGACAGTGCGTGCCACTGCGCTATAAATAAGTCAGATAAAATAGTAAATACTATTCCTAATTACCATTTAAAAATGGCCCGGAAGATTTATTACCTACACAGTCAACAGCTCTTTGCAAAAAAGATGTCTTTACACTTCGTTGATTTTATAATATGGCAAAACTCAAACTTCCATCCGATTAGTGAAGATACATAAGGATATAATATATATGTGGTTATCAATGCGGTATAAGTAATTGACAAACGTGGTATTATTTTAGGGTTAGGTTAATAAATATTTTTCGGACATCTAACACACAACGCCATCTAGTTCCAAGCTAAGCAGAGCTTGTGTTATGGGTTCTAGACAACTGATATAAATACATATTATATACTTTTTTTTTGTAAATACATACATATTATACATAGAAAACACCCAAACTCCGAAACAAATATTTGTAGATCATACAAACATTTGGTCCGACCCGGGAATCGAACCCGAGACCTCATGATCAGCAGTCGCACACGCCAACCACTAGACCAACGAGGCAGTCAAGTCAGGTGAAGTGAATATTCAGAATGCAGGTCAGGAGTAACTTGCGATTAGTTATCGAATTCGTAATTTCAACTGCTACTGTTCAAGACTGTCGTTGCGTATATTGTCCTCGTAGATAAGGTAATGTCAAGACTAGAGAGGTTAAATAAAGATTATCATTATCATCCATTGTTAACGTGAAAGGTACAGGCTCTGTCAATAACTTTAAATCGAAAGAACAAAAAAAAAACCGACTTCCAAAAACATCCAACGAAAACTCTCTGTCAAAAAACACTTAAAAGCGTAAAATAAACCGGTTCTTCATAAATTGCCTGTACCTAATTCTTTATTCATTTAAATAGTAGTATTATAATGGGTGCTAGGTACCTAAAATCTGTTTGAAGTCGGTGCCAAGTGACTATCACTTAGACTTTTGTAATTGTTCGTTTGTATTCTTTTTGGCTTAGCACCGACTTCAAACAGATTTTAGGTACCTAGCACCCATTATAATACTACTATTTAAATGAATAAAGAATTAGGTACAGGCAATTTATGAAGAACCGGTTTATTTTACGCTTTTAAGATTTTTTTGACAGAGAGTTTTCGTTGGATGTTTTTGGAAGTCGGTTTTTTTTTTTATAATTTTTTTTATTTTACAGTTTTTAGTGCAAACAATCGTAGGTAAGTAGTAAGTTGAACTATTTCATCAAATTTCATCATCAAGAATACAAATTAAGGTACGTGTAATATTAAAATCATCCTCTAATCCCTAACTGTTGAAGAGCTTAATCTTCTATCATCAGCTCACCTAAATAGCTTGAAAGTATACGACTGAAGGTCTTTAGATACGTATGAAATTGAAAGAATTATTCTCCAACTCCTAACCGTTGAGGAGTTGTACCTTCCACCTTCCATCATCAGCTTACCTAAATAATTTGTAAGAATACGACTAAAGGTAACTTATATACATATGATATTTAAAGATTTATCCTCCAACTCCTAACCGTTAAGGAGTGGTA
Organism: Diaphora mendica; assembly: GCA_949125395.1. Taxonomy (NCBI): domain Eukaryota; kingdom Metazoa; phylum Arthropoda; class Insecta; order Lepidoptera; family Erebidae; genus Diaphora; species Diaphora mendica. The sequence continues at coordinate 14,790,127 of OX421326.1, forward strand.
CCTTATATCATCAGCTCATCATCATAAAATGATGACTACCAGACGCAAATACCGGTGTAACTTCAGAAAATACACGAAAAACATAGTATGTGCCTATAAAAAATGAGGGTTTCCCTCGATTTCCCTGGGATCCCATCATCAGATCCTGATATGCTGGCAATGGGACCACCACGGAAGCATACCCTGTCGAATACAAAAAAAAAATTCAAAATCGGTTCACAACTGACGGAGTAATCGGGTAACATACATAAAAAAAAAAAAAAATACATACAGTGGAACATAGAACCTCCTCCTTTTTGGAAGTCGGTTAAAAATATAATAATGCATCAATTGACGTGCCCCTGTGACATCTAAAAACTTTATCAAACTTTGTCAACTACAATTTCTGATAAACTTTAAGTAACCTATACAAAATTAAAATTAATAATAAAATGGTAAACACTTTTTTATGTTTAAGGGAACGATGCACATGAAATGCGATTTTTTTTTTACATCCGTCGTCAAGACTAATAGTTATCTTAGTGTTGTATCAGATTGTGTTAAGAGTTAATGACCCTTTCTTTTCTTATCTGTTGTATAGAGTTAGAGAGGGACGGCGTAGAAATATCTGTCTATATTTATTACAGAAATGGGCATCTTAAAGCAAGTTCTCTCGTTAAAGCCCTTGTGTTATCCATTTATGGTGTAGTCGGCGCCTGTGGCTAGTCGACCGTATAAGGAAACTGTCGCTATTCTCATAATTTTCAAGAGTTGATTGCTACTGATTAATGTACAATAAACAAGAAGTCTTCCTTGTCTATTGTATAAAACCACAAGTGTCTATCGGTAGACACCTCCAATCTTGATGGTACGGAGGGTGTCTTGCAAGGAACTACATGAGATGGATTGGGAACCAAAGATCTCATAACTTGCGCTATCCCATCCTGTAGTATTTACGTGGTTTATCTTGAGAACATGTGCTTTACTTTGTACCAGGGAAATTTCGCAATAAGCTTGATCAAGACTCAGTTAGTCCTTCACTTGCAAAACATACCAAGGAAATGAAGGTTGCAATTGAATGTGATGAATATAATGCATTAATGACTAAATTGATGACAAACAACAAGTCACTAAGATTTTATTTTTAGTCCACAATGCCACTTAAGATCTACAAATAACGAAACTGAGCTATTCGCACCCGGTCTGTGATCCGATTTGATCCGATTAATGAACTCAAGGCAATTTTCTGACTCATTTACTATTTTAAGTTTCCTACGACGCGACGTAAACATTTGAATCGTACGCATGCGTAACCAATACTGTCATGATTTGAAAGTGTCAATTATTTATTAAGAAATAACACACGACAGTGTTTAAAACGTTTAGGAATCCCGACAGACAATTATCGTCAAAGAAATGTTTACTATTATTTTGTGTGATCAAACTCTTTAAACAAACTTAACAAAGTTTTCACTTGTATCTACGTTCATTGAGTTTAAGACAATTTGAAGTGTTTTTTCAATAGGTAAATTCCTTTTTTATGATCCCACTTATATGAATAAAATAACACTAATAATAATATTACCTCCAGATTCGATCTAAAATGCACGCAATAAATAGAGAAGAACTATTAACAAAATGAAACTGTTAATGTAAAGTTTTGACAATAGCATGCGCTCGATAGAAGTATCTGTGGACGTTAACAATTAAGTCAATTAAAGAGCATCGACAGCGAAGCGGCGTGAACACTCGTATCATAATAATAATATCGTTTAATCAATTTGATCGCGAGCAACTGAACCGGGGGTCATTGACACGCAACTAGCGTTTCTTGCTATGCCACATTATACGCTACAGTTGCATTAATTAGTTGTACAGAATGCCTTGCCTTAGTAATCCCTTGATTGGTGTCAAGATAATCTATGACGGGTTGAAACGTAAAATGGTCCGTTCGGTCGGTATTTGGGTCGCGGTGATTGCTCCAACGCCCAGATTCCCAAGAACAATGCTCGGTCCCACTCATCAACTGTCTTTTGTTTTGATATATACGTCCCTTATAGATCTGTTTTCAGAAGTTGGTCCAACAGATTTCACAGCTACAATTACCCTGTTACACCATACTTTTAAATTACATACATTATCTCATTGTAATGTCTACAATGTCGATACGGTGGTTTTACCGTTCTGCACGTAATCCAAATAGGAACGACTAACGTTATACGAACGCGAAAGAGCGAATACTAACCCGGTAGTCATCGTTCTGAAAAATGTAGCCTTTAATTTGCATACAATAACCGGTTGTGAATGGTAGAGGATGTGTACGGCTCCATCCATATTAGTAGAAATTAGATGTTTTACTTAAAAGTCACGTGACAATTTCCCACACCTCATGGTACTCTTAAACGGAAAATCAAAGAAGCGTAGAAAAAGGCGATTTTGCTTCTTCCTATTTTTTAATAGCACTCCATTTAGAAACTTACTATCAATGTACATTGGTATCAACGTTCAAAAAATAATTACTGTTACGACCAATTTACATAACTTTTCATACAGAGACTTTAATTTTGAGTTTAATACCCCTAAAAATCCCAGTCAATTGAAAATTTAACAAGATACTCATTACAAAAGCATACAGGTTCAAAATGATATTTTACTTAGCTTACATTTAACTCTCACTTCAGTGAACTGCTATCATCCCTAAGTGGATTGTTCTCTCATTGTAGTTAATTACTCGTGTTGTCCAATATGAAAAGAAATATATATTTATTATTTTCCCAGTTTAACGAGCCTCTGTTTTAGTACAGGAACGTTATTTATTTACGTTGAATACCTTTTTTCGGGGCTGCTACTTCACAAACGTGTGATGAAATGGTATTAAACCTTGATGTATGAATAGCCTACCAAACCTTTCTTTTACCTCTCATACCTAAAAGAAATCAAATATCCGAATGTCACATATTCTTCTCTTTAATACTTATTTTTTTCCTTTTTACTACTTACTGTATCATATTTCAAAATAATGGATATTGAAACAAAGCGTTTGATCATACACGTACATTATTTTTATGCAAATTCAAAAGGAAACTCCATCATATAAAGTTACCAACTTACAAAATAATATCAAAGGTCCCTGTGGTGATATTAGTTTCCGAAACATTTTTCTTAGCTATGTTACGAACTAGGGTTGCTAGCGTAGGTAAAAAATTTTAATAATCCTCAACTACACTATAATTTATAATATACAAATAGCATATACGACCTGGAGTTTGTCTTATTTTTTTTTAATATTTACTTATTTTAAAACTATGGCAGTCCACTGCTGAATGAAAGCCTCCTTTTAGGAAGATATACTACAATAAGATATCTATACTAATATTATAAACGCGAAAGTTTGTAAGCATGGATGATATAATAACGGATGGATGGATGTTTGTTACTCTTTCACGCAAAAACTACTGAACGGATTTGGATGAAACTTCACAGTAATATAGCTTATACATCAGAATAACACATAAGCACATAGGTTTGCAGCGATAACCGACATACACGCGGGCGGAGCCGCGGGCAACAACTAGTAGTTAAATAAATCAACGTTCACAATATTGGAAAATGTCATTAAAATCTTATGTTTCTAAAAAAAAAACATAGAGTGGAACATAGAACCTCCTCCTATTTTGAAGTCTGTTAAAAAACTAATTGAGAGAACAAAATATTGAACCCTAAACGAGTCTACTACGGTAAACCGTAACATTGAAACAGAAATCTGTATTTGTCCACTTACTGGATGGCTTGAGGTGGATTACTTTGTAAAATATTATTATGTTTGAACATGCCTGAAAATGTCTTGTCTTGTATTTTAAAGAAATTCGGTTGACGGCTAAATAAAACGTCTGAGATAATATAATCTACAGTTTTTTTTAAATCTACAGTAATTTTAACATACGACCAGGTATTTAAAGGTAGAATAAACTCTTATTACATTTCTCATGAATTATTTTAAAAATGCAAATAATTATGATATTTCGGACTTTCAATTCGAATCTATAAGAGTTTTAATACAGTAACTGATTTTTGTACACCAGCAGGTACTTAACCATAATTTCTTATTGGTATAGGTACTGATTTCACAACTAATAAGTTTTGAACATTTTTTAAGACAATTTCTTACGTGATAGCAATGGCTGTTAGAAGTATAAATAGATTAATTTACTGTAACAACAGATTGTGTAATTAACGGGTGAATTACAGTGAATTAAATTACTTTCGCTAATGCTTGGTAGGCGGTCTAGTCTTCGTGTGATGCGACAGTGATTAATCGCAATCCTACGTATAAACGAACTGCCAAGATAAGCCTAATTTATTACATCTTAGACAAACAATATTGTATTTATTAAACTATGCATGCCGCTTCAAACGACGAATTACCTACTAACCTCGTCTAACTAAAATATGTCAGGGTCACTCTTCGACATAGATATTGCCTTGCATTTTTTGTATAATCGTCACACTTCGCACACAATCCCCTTGTTATCGTGTTTGACAGGTAAGAAAATGTAGTAGGTTAAAAATACAGCCACATCCTTTTTAGATAACTATACCTTTTGTTATCAAAGTCTTTGGAGTGGATAAAATTTTGGTTTTATAAAAAAAAAACTGTATGATGTCTGATTCTTCTTCATCTTTGTCCGTGCCGTTATTTCCCATGTCTTTAGGGGTCGGCCCTCCTAGTCTTCCTCCGCCACTCCAGGCGCAACTGTGTCATTTGCGGTTGCAGTCCCGTCCTCTTTAGGTCGTTTTTAATAGTATGTATGTAATGTATGATGTCTGATTGTGCCAGAAAATTCTGGTCAGTTAAGTAAGTAAAAGATCTTAAGACAATAATTATCTTTAAATAAAAACGTTACCGACTGCAGTTGCCTAAAAATATATGAGTACCTTAGGGTTTTTTTCTCATCTTATTTTTACATGTAGGTATATTGTGTAAGTCGCGCGGGATTAAGAAGCTCCACCTTTTTAGAAGTCGATTAAAACAAAGACATACTTAATTCCTCTCCTGGCATATGATGTTTTACGATCTTCTTCTTTAGTGTTCTTTTTATATAATTATCTACACACATATTCGTCACCTACTTTATCTCTTTAAAGAATCTAAAAATACGTTGATACAGATTTTCGCATTTATATTTACCTACGTTATTTTCTTATCCGATTTAACAGTTTAATTCGATTTCAGGACAGCGCAAATGCTTAATTTTACAGGTACTCTGGTTCTGTTTTGAGAAAACTGAATTCTCCGAAACTTTCGTGAATATACAGTTCGCGTCCGTAAGTTTGTCTAACTTAGCAACGCGTTTTTCTTTACAAGGTATCGTAAAAAGTAAACGATAAAGTTCGATACTTACAAAGTCTGGCGCTCCCCTAAAGCGATTGAGCATTGTCTCGATTTGAAGCCGAGCCAAAGGATCAGTACGTCGCGCGTCGCGTCGCCTTCGTGTGTCTTACTTGTCTCATCTGATACTCCTCAGGGAAATTGAACGTTATATGATCCGCCCAATCTGCTAATGCGTTCGCTTGGACGGTATTCAAATCCCTAAGCTCTAGCTTATAATCTACTTAATACTGCTTGATATATCTTAAAAACTTTTTTTAGGATGATACATTAATTCATTTGTTCAATTATATTGACGTTAATAGATATTGTATATTGTGGGTCCATCTTACATTATATACCGACATAACTAACTCTACCCTGTAAGATAATTAACTTTATAGAGCTTTTCATACAATCCACGATCATTAGTCTGATTTTATACAGATAAATCTTTCGTTCTTTTTTAAGACATCACTATTACACTATTACATCATTATTTTTTATTTACGTATTCTATGTACGTTTACAACCCTAAAGAAATATTTATACTAATATTATAAACGCGAAAGTTTGTAAGTATGGATGGATGGATAAATGGATGGATGGATGGATGTTTGTTACTCTTTCACGCAAAAACTATTGAAAGGATTTGGATGAAACTTTCAGGATTTTAGCTTATACATCAGAATAACACATAGGCTACTATTTACCGCGATAACCGACATATACGCGGGCGGAGCCGCGGGCAGCCACTAGTATAACATAAATATAAAAATGTTAAAATTATTATTTATGTTTCATTTATTTTTCATTTTTAGTGATAAAAAAGTATTTCAGACCTAATATCATATAGGTAAAGAGTTAGATTTCAACCACATCACAGAATAGAAACAATATAAATTCAAATAAATTCTTTAGGAATGTTCAAAAAGGGATGTATTGTTAAAGGCAAATAAGTATAATGACTATTCGTAAAAATAGGTCACCATTGTTCGGTTGACGACCTCCCATTGTGATTCTGACCCGACTGTACCTAAACAAAACTTCATTAAAATCCGTTTGAATATTACGTTGAATGTTAACAGTAGAGCAATGGGAGAGAGATAGATATCGTTTATTGATAACCTCGTTGACATATTAACGAGACGTCGGAACTTATTGCTAAGTAAGCGTGTTGAAAGACATGGGCCAGGGGCTGCCCGACCGCACTGGGTTATTTTTGGGCAAAGACGTTGACCTGCTACTATCTACATTTGGAAATACATTCACCGCTTTTGAAACAGCTTTATTACAATCTTCGTAGAACATCGACATTAGTTTATAATTTGCGTTTACTGTCATAGTCATCATATACAAAAGTCAATACTGTCACTTTTGTTCTGGTCCGGACGTTTAACGACATCATTACCGTCAAACGTTTACTGGTATAATAAATCAGTTTCATCCCACTGCTGCGGGTCGCCGGCTGAATCCGTGTTTGTCTATTGTCCAAATGCAATATACTCCATCTGCAATAGTTCGTAACAATTTATGACATTAAATTTTACCATGGATTTTATATACAAATTCTTGGACATATATGAATATAGGAATGATTAAAAACTGTTGTAACAGTAAAACAATACATGCGGCTGCCATGTGTTCGGTTTACGATCAAACGAAAATGGTTCAGAATTGTGGTTACAAGGAATGAAACTATAGATTTGAATGTAACGTGTAAAGTGTACGCTAACAATATTTCTGAAGGCCGCGGTTTCTTACTTACATATAACGTGAAGCCCGTCCGCTTTACGTTGCCGTCTCAGTATTGATTTACCCTGCGGCAAAGAACTTTCTGTTATTAATACAAAGTCTATTTAAACTTTAATAACAAAAATACAAGAGCCAAGTGGTAATTAAGAGAATACATAAATCTTGCGTGGGAGGAATCACGATCTCCATTTATACAAAAGACATTCTGGATTTTTTTGTCAATAAATAAATATCATTAATTTACCTATACATTTATCTTTTTCTCTATACATTTAATAATATAGATTTAAGCTTATTGTATAACCCTTTGTTTTGTATAACCATTACAGAAACAGCGTGAAAAGAAAACCAAAAATTTTCTTTCAAGTTCATACAAACCATTTTCGTTTAGTGAGGAGTCACATTTATAATGTAAAAAACGGTTTGTGCACAAGAAAATTATGTACTACATTTTCTAAGGATAAAGTTACATTTTAAAAGTTGAACGGCTATTTTCTTAAATTAACTCAGCTGGTCCACAAGTTCTAAGTCGCTCAGCGTGCTATGGAGAGAGCTTGATCGGCGTTTCCCTGAGGGATCGCATCATGAATGAGTTGATCCGGCAGAGAACCAAGTGGCAGTGGGCTGGTCATATTAGCCGCAGAACTGATTACCGTTTGGGTAAACGGGTTCTTGATTGGAGACCGCGTCTCGGCAAACGTAGTGTAGGACGTCCACAGGCCAGGTGGAGTGGTGATCTGCGCAAGACGGCTGGCAGGAGCTGGATGTGAGAAGCCGAGGATTGAACCAAGTGGCGCGCAATTGGAGAGGCCTATGTTCAGCAGTGGACTGCGATAAGCTGATGATGAACTCAGCTAACTTTGTCGTTGTTAAGACTACGAAACTATTACTGGTTAATAGGTAGATATAACCTTAATTTTGAGCCAAATGTACAACACTATATAAATCAACATTAATGAATCAATTTCAGTATCAAAAGCCCAGAAATCCAATTGGGCAGTTGGGCTTCAGGTCAAAAGGAATCATGAGATCATTTGAGATCACAATATGTATATAGATGTGAATAGTTTAACGCGTACTCAGCTCATTTAAAATTAACTTGACATATAAATGTCAAGTTAATTTTAATATGAGAAGTTTTAAGTTTTTACTTGGCTTGATGGTTTCGTATTAAACTATTTGAAGTTATTGATAAAAATATTTTAAAATATAATATCAATATATTTTCATCCGACCAAAACTTCACTTAGGTATGTTTAAAAATTCAGCATTCTATATTCTATACCTAGTATACCTACATTTGTTTTGTAATTTAAGAATTTTACACATAAACTTCAAGCATTGTCGCAAGGAAAAATGTATAAAATCATTGCAACAAATTTTCTTAAAAGTGAGACCAAGAAATCTCTTCACGTAATAAATAATATCTAGATTACAAAACATGTTGCCTGAATTGTGAACAGGTTGTATTCAGTTTCTGTGGTCATGACACGGACAATATGCGTTCGCTACAGCGTGTTATAAAACATTGCATAATATTATTAAAAAAATGTCATAGTATGTGTCAGGACCAAAACAAGTATCATTTACATTCAAATATCACTTTTTTATATTAATACTAGAAATATCGGGGATCACACACTACTAATGCCTTCGCGTTACCTCTAGTCAAACCAAATACGCGTTAAGAAGGGAATCACGTCGCGTCGGTACTGCACTCTGTAGGTTCGGACCCACACGACCATTCGATCACTAATCCCACGTCCTAGTTATAGGAATACCATTGCTTTACAAGTAACAAAGATCAAAAAATCCTAAATGTGAAGTCTGTTATATCCGGGATTTCTATGATTAACTTCATAGTCTTTCAAGGATTCATAAATTTCTACTTTTTATTTCTGTTTTCTTAGTAAAACCTAGTTCTCATTTAAGTTGTTACATAAAACGCTAGCAGCTAATTCTTCGAGAACAGAAATTAATTTTGTCTTGTACCTACTTTACTCGCTCTCTAGGGAAATGTATATTACATAATAAATGTCATGTCAATGCCAATTTATTATTATCTTTCATTTAGGATCACGCGTTTTAAATACGTCTTACAGTTCAGTTAGCGATGAATGAATATTTTGAAAAATGTTTTGCAAATGCAGATGCATTTCTTATTGCGGTGATTATAACGGTATCTAGTAAAGCACTATAATGGCACCCTTTTGTCATAAGTGCAAAAGCAGAACAGTTACCGCAATCGAGGCTTGCGGAACTCCGTCTGCGTATTCTGACCAAACGCTATTACATTACGTATTAAGACAACAAAGCGGTGTAATATCACTCGTAACCGCAGGTTCATAACCTGATGCATTTTGAAATTAAAAGCACAAATATATTTATTACTACCTTTTGTAATAAATGTGAATTACGCTGTCTCATCCGGTACTACTCAAAAGATTGTACGACGTCTTACATTTTCTTGTCTGGCCTAAATTTTCCAAGTTGATAATGAAAAAGCTTCGTCTCTCTGGCTCGTCGTGCAATTTCACTTCAAAGCTTCCTCGGAGCCCCGTTTGTTATTCTATCTAATCACAAGAACGGAATATATTATACGTCATGCTCCCTACTCTTGATGCGCTATTGATTATACGGGAACCAATTTATCTGTTAATTACATTTGGAGTTTTTATGTTGCTTTTCGTAGTTAACTTTACGAAATTCCTAAAAATATGAACCACATCGCCAGATCACCGAATGTAGGCATGTACCAACTTAGGCAGTGGTCCGACCGCCGGCGAGAAAACGACTAACTATCGGCGATTTTCTCGCTCAAGAAACGTACAATAAATATAAATTCCATGTAAACGAAAGAGATGCATATAGTAATAGTTGCTCTCCGACTGTTCACACTGCCGGCGACGACTCGCTTTACTAGTTTTGTCGCTGAGCGACAAGAGCTTTCAAAGATAAACTCGTTCAGCCATACTCGCTCGCTTGATCATTTCTATACAGTGCGGCTTTGAAAGTACACGTATGGACATCAACAAATCATTGCAACTCTCATTGTTGTCTAGTTCAGACGACGACGATGATGTATTTTACTATAGAGATATTGTCGGACACATTCAATAAAAAACTCATCCATAGTGTCTTGGAATGTTGGCGAGTAATCGCTCATCGCACTTGAACACTCGCTTATAGCCCAGCGACAAAACTATCGAAACTACACATTCGCTGATCGCCAACTCGTTCATAGTTTCTAGTTCTACTCGTTTCTCGTTCATCGTCGGCGGTGGGACCACTGCCTTAGAGTAAGATTTATAAAAATACCGATTTTATTTGACAGACTTGACCATCTTTAGTAGACATTCAAATAGACCTTGAGTGCTCTCAAGGCCTATTTGAATTTCTTGCAAAACTGCAAAAAAAGGAAACGATTATTCGGTTGATCGCCAATGGCTACAAACCATTTTCTTTCCCATTCTTTTAAACATCCTTAATGTTACCCACGATCGAGCTTTCATTAAGGTTTATTTCACACCGATAATTCTTTGTCGAATAAAGATTAACACAGCCAGCCTCTAAGTAATTCTTAATTTTAAATTCTTTAAAAGATAGTAGAGCCACGCTGATTTCAGTAACCCAATATGCTGGACATAGGCCTATCCTTAGAAAGGAGGTATTGTCTATAATGGAGCCACCTTTCCTTTTTAAATGTCCTGTTTATTCGTTGTTCTGAAACGAAATGCAGTTGATAATAACGACAACATATTGGTTTTTTAAGGCAAAGGTCCAAGTTCTTTCAACTGTTAGTGATTGATGACATTTTAAAAACATGGTCCATAGTGTGTAGTGAACGCTCGGGGCTACAAAAAGACATTAGTAAACCGCTTTTACACATTGTATGTGCATACAAATGGAGAGTGACAGAACAAAAAAATCCTTATTGTTGCGCCAACTTTTGAACAAACCTCATTCATAAACTAACACATGTGTACCTACCATATATTTTTATGGACCATAGTTATGACTTAAATATTGTAATGTTTGAAAAGATTACAAAACATATATAATTTTCCAATTTTTTTTTTGAACGGGGCATCAGAACCGGTTTGACTTTAATTACATTTGAAATAAATGAGTTAATTATGGTGTTCTAAGAAATAAATAAATAATCATTACACTATTGATAAATACGAACTGACGGAATGACACACTGTCACTAATAGATATTTCGTGTATTTCTATAGATAAAGTTGTGAATATCTGTTTAATCTATGATAAGGTGTAGACACAGCTGATGACGAGTGAGCGTGTTTAACGAGTAGCTGGTTTACTAGTCAACTGTTTTCTCAGTACGGTGCAGACAAACTGTGCAAGTCGCGTCGGCAGACTCGGCAAGTCGGCAGTCAGTTGTCTCGCGACGTCCATGCCGGTCGACACACACGGCTCCCTTCATTTCTCAATTAATTTTATTCTACATCGGTCTAATCCAGTAAAAGTGTTAAAAATAGTGCTAACTTGGAATTAGATCTGTGAACGTAGCTGTGATAAGTGATACAAAGAAACGAAATTTCTTTGACGACTTGTGTTTAATTTTCTACTTTTGGAACTTGACAGTGTACCCGGTTAAGGTAGGTGTAACTTTTATATTTGAACTTACATTACTTACTTATTTCAAATAAATTAGGTAATATATATTCGGTAAATTTGGTTTAACCTTTATGTAGCCTATTAGATTTTTGTATTGGTATAACGTTTTTAATTTAACTGTTTTTAAACTAATGTTGATTATAATAATAGCTATTTTTCAATCACACGCCACATTATTAATGTTACACTATTTATTGGCGTCATAAACATTAAAAAAGGGGTTGAAATATGTGACGAGGGCTATTGATTCGCAACCCTAATAAAATTCGCGTATTGAGTGCTGCCCTATTTCATATATTGAGAGGGAAACGCGCGCATTCGCCTCGGATTCATTTTGGATTAAAATCCGTCAAGGACTGCAATTTATATAATGGTTATTTCCAAAATACTTCACGACCCCTCTTTTATCACTTGACTTGGAAATTTAAAAACAACAAACCTTAGAAAAGTAAAATGTATAAAAATGATTTATGATAAACAGACTTATTAATATGTATTTACAAAATATGAAAAGTGAAATTGTAAGCGTCATAATTTTATGAACTAATTACTGCATTCATATCACTTTTTTTACAAACATTTGAATAAATGAAAAGTGGTTTAATATATGTAATAGAAAATAAACAGCGAGTACTAGAATTTGCTAGTATAGCCAGATTAACAAGACAGTGTTATTTTCTAATTACTTGCCTTTATGCAGTTGAATGTTCGACATGTACCTATTTAAGTCTGGATTTAACTCAATACAATGTTATTGAGCATATGTATATTTTTGTTGCTTGCTGCACTCGAAAACATTCCGGTGTTTCTTAGGAGCTAGAAACTGTTGTCATGGCAACGGACAGAAGGCACGCAAGACCGTCACGCACTGCTAGACCCAGTCGCCACGTCTCGGCCACAATTCCTGTTACTCTTAAAAATACCGATTCTTGAATTTGGTATTTGAAATCTTGAGAGAAACTTACTAATGTAGAAATGTGCATTTATTGTCTACAATAGATAAGATTGTCTTCATGAGTCAGTGTTAAGACTTCTCTGTACGTACAACTATGTATAAAACTATCTATTTTTTTATGTTTGGTATCGTATATAGTTTCGCTTGCTTTAATTACTTTTTTCAAATGAGCTGGAATTGGTTACAGAGTAGAGTACAGACAGCTTGGTTTTTAATGAATGTTTAACGAGACATTACGATGATTGATTCTTAAAGCGTTCACTTTGATTTTAATAGATTCGATTAACTATTTTCATCCCTTTGCTTTAACGGCAAAAGTAAGTTGTTACGGATGAGTTGAAGAGCATTGAAAGATCTTACAGCATCCTGACTAGTACCTTGGCAGATACAACTAAGGCTATTTGTATTTTGAATATTAAAGATAAATTTAAAATGGCTATGATGAAATTACGTGTTCATAATTATTATAATATATTCAAAAAAGTATTCGACGTACCGGACATACTAAATCATTAAGGTTACTGTTTTTTATTTATTATACTAGCTTTTACCCGAGGCTTTCATTCTTCAAGAATCAAAGTATCTTCATGACAAATTTCATTGATAACGGTGTAGCGATTTTGCCGTGAAAGCGTAACACACAGAGTTACTTTCGAATTTATAATATTATATTAGTACGGATTGTAGACAAAAATTGAGGGTCAGAGAAGCCTCCGATAAATACCTAAATATTCTTTGCATATTCTAATATTTACTTCCAAGGTTTACTTAGAAATGTATGTGGGTTACTTATGTAAATAAGGTTTGACTATTTGGAGAAAGGTACAAATACAGCTAAGTGTCTCTTATATTGCGTTCAGCAACTAGCATTCGTGTTCAACAATTATCTAGAATAGTTTCGTCGATTTAGAAAAAAAACAAACTAAACGGTAAAAAACTATTCTCAGAGATCACCTTTGACTCATCCAAAACCTAGAAACGTCGTATGAAACTGTCTTAATTGATACATTTTATAATGCTTTATTTTAGAATAGCTATAATGACGAACATTTTACTAAACATATATTTCATTTTTACTGTACTGCACTCAGTCCACTCAAATTACATTAAGATGTTTCGAAGCCTCCATACTCAACTCCTTTTAAAATTGACAGAACCGTTACATTTTGTGTCTTTAGACACTAACGTAGTCAATCTACACACGTTAAATGTTATTGTTTTTTTACTTTGTCATTTTCTATGTACGTATATAGATACTACAAGTATTAAAAGCCCCATGCAAGTACCAGCTGTTGAACGATACTCAAACAGAACTCGAATTACAGATGCTCTCTTGTCCCTTTAACATAATTTGAATACACATTTGTCAATGGTGAAACACATTTCTAAATTTTATTTTAACCTAAGTATAATGATACATTTGTAATTTGATCGTCTTGGTCGAATTTGTTTAAACTGGATTAATTAAATTTTTTATGACTATATCTTGTAAATCAACCAAAGCCATATGATAATCAACGATTACTACTAAAAAGCATACAAAAATACTTTGACTTTTGATCTCACCTTTGTACTTACTACAAATATTATGTACGAGTAGTCTTTATAAATACACACATACAAAGCGGCGCTTTACCAATTCCTAAAATCGATTTTTTTTTTCCTTTGTCGTAAAGCAACAAAGCGTGTTATCCAATTTCACCATAATACGCCCTTATAGTCGAGGGCCGCTGGAATTATAGACCCAAATAATTAAAGTTGGCAACGAAATGATGCCCAATTTCGCCAAATACTTCCTGCTACAGAATCTTATTTATTGCTATCATTATACAGACAATTCTGTTGTTCTCTAGATGATAATAAATTAAAAAAGCTAAAGCTAATAGCAAACACAACTAAAAAGTTTTGATTCGATAGTATACTGGTGTAATCATGCCTACATCCTAGAAGAAATATACAGAAATGTATTAAACATCCACATGGAAATGAAAATGTAGGAAATGAAGTCAATTTATGGTAACGGATATTGCTTACACCCGCAAACTATCCTCATTCATCCAGCTGTAACTCAAATTGACTATTGCTAATAACTTTTAGTCCTTATGCAAAGCACGTTTCTAAGTAGCGTCTTATCATCTTCTCTATTTATTTATGTCACCCTTTTCTCTTACGCAGTATTTATTCTAACCTTATCAACTGATGTATACACATAAGTACATAGTAAGTATATTTATAAAAGTACCAAGTAGATATGTCACTTTCTACGAAGATAAATACGCTATCAGCCGATTTCGCCGATCATCCGACTGTAACAAAGTATTTTTTGCTGTGACCCTAAACTGGCTCAAGTGTGTTTTTTCTGCAAACGTTACGACAATTTCATGAATTGAAGCATTAAATCGATAGCAAACAGAGTGTTGAGATCAAGGGAATATGCCTCGCATCTTGATATCGATTGTGACCGGCATACCCTATCTTCGAAACAGGTGGCCTTGTTTGTGTATTCATACGGTCTTAGCAAGGTACAAAGGATTCCACGATTTCTTTGCGTTTGGAATCTATTTATCCACAATGATTTACGTGGAAGTGGGGATTTATTGTACCTTCTCCAACATAAGTAGATAAATGTTTATTGATGAGAATATTTATTTTTCACAAAGTAACTCAGGCGAGTTTATATTTGTAGATTAGGCAATTTATACCTATACTAGCTAGCCCGAAAAACGTTGTTTTGCCATAAAAAATAATATTTAGGGTATGAAAAATAGTATAGATGTTGGCCGATTCTCAAACCTACCCGATATGCACACAAAATTTCATAAAAATCGGTTCAGCCGTTTCGGAGGAGTTCGGTAACAATTTTTAACAACACGCGAATTTTACTTAATTTTTAGATTGTATAACAGATCTTGATGGGAACTATATATTTTCATGAATATTTATTTCTTAATAAGCGAAGTTTCACTAGCTGCATAAGTAAACAAGCATTGTTATTTAATTTTATCACCACGTCAAGTTCTATGTTTGGTGAACACACCTTAATATTGTGCTTACTTTGCAGCAACTTAAATATGAAAAGTTTTTGTTAATAAGCTTGTCTGACGTACTGTCTACTGTTATTCTCAAAGCAATTTAGCAAGCTTGTAAAGCGCATTACGACATTGTGTGTCGAGAAAACATGCTAATTATGTCCCCGGATTTCTCGGTTTAGTGTTTAAACAACCTTACTCCTACAGGATTTAAACTTTTAATAGTAGTCATTTTCGGGGTTCAATGAGATAAGGTTTTAAGCGTGAACACACACTCTTTACACTTAAACTGATTTAAGATTCCTCTTAATCTCTCTACAGATTTTGAGCATAAGTTCGACGGTTAATATATAAAATGATAAAGTGGAAAAGTATCGAATATGTACTAAGAAAGTGTCGAGTTGTTCTCCCACGTTTCATGCAGAGGCATTGTGTCAGTCACCTCTCAGCGTGCTGATACTTCAGCAAAGTGTTTAGCAGCTAAAAGTTGGCTAATTGTAACTGTTAGTGAGCTTAATAGAATTAATTAATCGGTATTTATAATCGAAAATATGTTAGTCTGAAATGTCTTCAAAATACCTGATATTTTTTGTTATATTGCACATATATAGATCTGTATTAACTCATCGAACAATTACATTATGTAAGTAGTCACACGAAGTCATTAAATCGATCATGCGAAATATTTTCGTTGCTAGAATACCTACTATTTCATGTTTCTTCAGTATGTATTCAATAAAATTCTTGTTTTCAATTAATTATGAGATATCGTATTTTCAAATATCGGTTATATAGGAAACTAGATTACTCGTATGTATGCTGTATTTATAGTTATATTATTTAAGGAAAAAAATACCGGCAAACTTATTTAATCCTAGCATTAAAGTGTTTTTAATTACGTATCATCAATCCAAAAAATAATAAAGTGAGGCTTATGTCCAGCAGTGGACTATTAAAATATGTTGATGGTAATGAAATGATCTAAAGCTTTTTACCCGACTATTAGAGATAAATCTGTATACATAATAGTTTAGTTATACTGACACTAGCTGTCAGCACTTTAGCTCAGTTACTTAGTTGCTTGTTATTATTAATGAGTGCGCCGAAGTCATCCATTAGTATTGACACCATAATCCCCTATGAATCCTTAATTACTCAAACACATGATTACTTAATCAAATTCCTAGCAGTATCTCCAGCTAACAGTTTCTATTTGAGTTTGATATTTATTTAAGTTACGGTAGGTAATTCTTTTATTTTTGTTAAACACACAAATAAGTAATTCACAGCCAGTTTTGGCAAAGAACCTTTGTGAAAAGAATATAAAAGGTTATATTCAATTTATCATTGGAAGTTATTAAAATAGACTATAAAGTTGAAAAGAAACTTGTTGTCTCTGAAATAGTATACTAAATTGTATTTTAATCACTATACATGTAAGTAAGTTAATGATATCATCAGATAATTTGTTTACAATTATCTGATGTAATCAATCATATGAGCAAACATGGTAAATGGGGTACGTACTAATCCTATTAACCTCTATGAACTCAGTACCACTATCTAGTAAAACTAGACTGAACGTTATATTGTTACAATATAATGTTAACTGTGCACTTTCGTAATAGTATTTTAAATCAATGTTAATTTAAAAAAAATACTTATGGAGAGTTCTAAAATGCAAGGAACACTGCTGACCGTGGTTCAGTAAGGAAGCAAATTCTTGCTGTTCAGCGAATATCGTAAATAAATGAAAGTTTTTTTTTGTGCACACGACGCCATCTAGTCCCAAACTAAGCAGAGCTTGTATTGTGGATACTAGATAACTGATGTTAATACATACTCGTATATACTATTTTTGTAAATACTTACATACATATTTTACACTCCTTCTTAAAACTTGTGCCACGCACTTGTGACGCCTCTGGTGTTGCGGGTGTCCATGGGCGGTGGTAATCGCTTACCATCAGGTGATTAGTCTGCTCGTTTGCCCCCGATTCAATTAAAAAAACACCAAAACTCCGAAACAAATATTTGCAAATCATACAAACATTTGCTCCGACCCCGGGAATCGAAACCTAGACCTCATGAACAGCAGTCGCGTACGCTACTACTGTACCAACGTGGCAGCGGTGGCAGTCAGTAGAAGAAAGTAGAAGTCAGTAGAAGGAGCTAGCTCTGAAATAAATAAAATAGGTTATGTTTTAAAAAAAATATTGTGATGAATTAAATGATACTTTAGATAATGGTGTATAAATAATCACACTAATATATAAAGGCGAAAGTTTGTGTGTATGTTTGTTACTTCATCACGCAAAAGCTACTGGACGGATTTGGATGAAACTTTACAGTAATATTATAGCTTATACATCAGAATAACACATAGGTTACTGCGATAACCGACACACACGCGGGCGGAGCCGCGGGCAACAGCTAGTAATAGTATATGCTTGTTTTTTATTAAAAATCATTGACACGTAAGTATTATATTTATGTTAGATGAAGGATACCAAACAGTTCCAGTTGTTATTATTAGACCTAGCACACTAGGTGTATTATATTTCACTTAACTCAGAGTATATAAACGATGGACTAACAGGTTACGTCTAATTATAACAATTGTTCATGATTCATATTGAGAACTTTGCCAACAAACACTAGGCCAGCGTAGAACTAGGTCTTATTCGATCTCAGATTTAGAAAAGGCCTATTTTAAAAGGAGGACTGGGACAGAAACAAATCATCAATAAGACGTGTTTTATTAAAATGGTGCATGCATTACATTTAATGAGATAATTAACTGCGTGCTACATACATGAAAGTAATAATGCAATCACTAAAGGCGTGTCTCCTGCGCCTAAAAATAACAAAACATATTAACTAAACATGTTAGCAAAAAGTCGCACGAGACCGACTTTTAAAGGAACATCAAACACGATTACACGAACAGCAAACATCTTTTATATACTCGACAAAATGACTTAAAGTACACTTACTTACTTTTATAGTATAAATATGAATAATATAAGTATTAATGTTAGTTCAGTTCAGTTTCTTTATTCGAGAAGTATACGCTGGGATGTTTATCTGTCCGCTTCGGATAAAATGTTTGCTTGTTTTAGCTACTAAAACAGTTAGGCCACGCCCATATTTTGTAAATTTTTTGACGTTAGGTGTTAGAAAACACAAAAGTGTCGCATAAGACCCGGCTTAAGAATACCAACAATGAATATGACATAAAAACATTAAATAACGTTTGTAATCTTGCTTTATAACTTTCTCAGTTTTTTCTGCCTTACGATTGATGTCTTGGTATGCGAATCTGTATCTCAAGTTGAACGAACTCGGTAATCGTCTTATATATTACTCAGTGGTCATAAAATTCATAAGTTACAGTAACAAAGGACATGTCATTGTATAAATAACATTTGGAAACGTCTATTATGAGCCCGCAAGATCAAAGATCAAACGCATTTACAATAATTATCCTTGTCGAATCTGCTTTGCGTTTTAACAAAGCATGCGAGCGAAAAAGGTCAGAGTACCAGTAAACTACAGCTTAGTGCCTTACTGTATTGTTTATGACGAATCGTGGGCCGCCCGTGCATGACAGTTCAGTCACACCGATTAATTTAAACATGAACCACCGGTGCATAAAACTGCGCCTGTAGCCGGGTACAAGACAGGATTAATCAGGTATCAAGTACTATTGAATATAACAGAAACACGATGTAACTGAGTAACTGTATTATTGTTCAGTACAAAACTTAATTTGTTTTAAGTGTTAGAAACAGAGCCTTATTATTGTTTGTATGTGATTCGATGGCCGATATCCTAATTTGAGATTGAAACTTAATATTTAGGAGAATCTCAAATATCGACAAATCTATGTCACTTTTTGCTTTTGCAGTTGAAGCGAAAGTTAATGTTTGTCTCAAATTTACCACACACCACACTATTTCGCTTGAAATCATTCCCATTCTGTCAATCAAGGCAAGAAACAGCACACGGACTAAGATCTTGTTACTTGAACAGTCAGCTGCTAGTCGGCGCCGACATTGACGAAAATCTCATATATCATACTTTTGTGAAGTTTCGCTACGTCAAATAATAATATGCTGATTCGTAATATATATGATATATGACATTCGGATTTGATATCAATTTTATCTAACCTATAACCAAGTAACGAGTTTAGAATTCTCTACTCGTGTGGTGTTTTGCTTCTTTGATGTGTAAGTTGTGTAACAATGTGGGCGTATCGGTGCCGTAAGGTGCCAATGTTTACGTTGTTCATTTTTAACTATGTATTATCCGGTTTATGACGCATTATCACATTCGGTCATCTATATAAACATTCGACCTTTGAAGTTAACGGTTTACCAATCGAAATACTGTGTACGTTTAGTATGATTTCCATTATCCAAATAAAATAATTTTTTTTTGAGTGCATAAGGCACATGAAAAGATTGCCCAAGCACGTTCATTGCACGGCGACAACAAAATTAACCGTCGGCCCAGATGACATCAGTGCCCAGCCTCCACTCCATGCACCATCACGGTGCGACACTACACAGTATCAATGGTGTCGCAACATATCTATCGGCTATATTAACTGAGGCCGTCCATTATCTACGGTCTGTTATTCTTATATTTTTTTATATAGTTTTCACTTAATTATTTCTATTCATATATAAACCAATTGGCTTTCTAAGGTCAGTTAAACTGTTAAATTAAAAAATAGACCTATCAGTAAGTACAGTTAAACAAAATATATAAATCATTTTAAATGTTTTTTCAAATTTATACTGAAATAAAATCGACGTATTGTCATTTATGCCATTCCATTTTGATCCTGTAAAGTGCATTCATTTTTATTTTCAGTCTTTTGCATTTTAGAAATCATTTGATTGTTTTTTTAGACAGCAAGAGTTACAATATAATAACTCACAAAATAACCTATGGTATATTTGATTTTTTGTTAGTTATTGATTTCTACACTGTTGTAAATATTTTCACCAGAGCCCGTTGAAAGATAAATGACTCATACTGATTTATGTGAACAGATACATACATACATACGTGCAAAGTAATCATTAAGCCCATATTTGCTATCTTTATAAAAAGAAGACTTCTTTAAAAAAAACTGGTAGCGTGAAACATACATTTGTGGTATTCTTTTTAAATCTCTCTAGAAATGAGTTCATATCATTAGATTCCAGTGTTTTAGCCATTATGATACCGCCATCATAATACAATAGTGCATCAAGTTTGAATTAAGCCATACCTTTATTACTCCAATGAACTGAGTTTTAACGACTAGCACATAGCCGCAACACCCCTATTATCAATTTCTTTCAAATTGGCCCTTATATTAATTTCGGTAGCAGCTGCTATCGATTTACGAGCCAATTAAATTGGTGTCAAGATTTATCGGTTTACTGGATAAATTTTTATTGAAACAAAAATGTAGCCATTTCGATGCACAATGTTTATTGACAAATTGTTAAACAATATCTGTTTTATAATTAGGTATCTAGAACTCAATATTATACGTCTTGATTTTAGTTTAGATGTTATATCAGGAGACGGACTTTTATGTTGTGTTTTTTTGGAAATATTAAATTTTGCCTACTTTCAATGCCTAAATAATAACAATTCTAAATACTGATTTTAGTACATCGTATGTGGTGTGTATGTAAATCTGTAATCTTGTATCCCT
This sequence comes from Diaphora mendica, assembly GCA_949125395.1. Classification (NCBI taxonomy): domain Eukaryota; kingdom Metazoa; phylum Arthropoda; class Insecta; order Lepidoptera; family Erebidae; genus Diaphora; species Diaphora mendica. The sequence continues at coordinate 14,811,576 of OX421326.1, forward strand.
ATTTGGTAGAGTAAGAAGTATGACTCCGTGATGATACTCTCGCATCAGGGCGCTTTACTCTTTGATAGAGGACCCTGTCAGGTCGCTTGTTTTGTCTAATTTCTCGGATCAATCCACGAAGTCAATGACTCTCGGGACTTCACTGGCAGGCTTAATATGGAGTAACTGAAGCTGAAGCTAAATCTGAAAGCTAAAGCTGTATAGGGAGGGCCGAGACAACTTATAGGGTCGAACAGAAAAAAAAGAATTTACAATTAAAAAATTATTCATTCATGGAATCATGGATTGATGTTGTAATTGTTTTACACAAACAATGAGCATTCATTATTTGCCATGTAGGTTTACTAATACTAAATAAAAGAAATCTTTATTTATAAAGTCCTTGACTCAGTCAGTAACAAAGACATCCATTTAAAGACTCTTGGGTGATTTTACAAACATTAAATGACGTGATTTACTGATATGAGCTGAGACTGAATGAATCATTGGACCTTGACGGTCATCACTGGTCCTAACCCGAAAGCCACAAAATGTTTTGAACAAGTTATGGGTTGCGGTTTTTTTATGGTAAATATGATAGTCAGCGATAACCGCCGCCCATGGACACCCGCAACACCAGAGGCATTACAAGTGCGTTACCGGTCTTTGAGGGATGGGGGGAGGTGTTGGGGTATGGTATGGGCCTCCGGTATCCTCACTCACTCGGTGAATCACAGCGCAAGCGCTGTTTCACACCACTTTTCTGTGAGGCCGTGGTATCACTCCGGTCGAGCCAGCCCATGCATGCCGAAGCGTGGCTCTCCCACGGTAATGAATGAGTTGTCGTATTAATTATTATTTCTGTAGATCACGAAGAAAAAGAGACAAATTGTGAAACTCTTTTAAATTGGTTCATAAAGCTTTGAATCCGGAAACAAAGAGGTCGCAGTCTGTTACGATGATTAAATACTCGGAACTAACCATTTCTAAAGATCAGATGATTGAATATTCTCTTTAATTATTGTAGTTATCCATTGTGCACTTTACATCCGTAATTCGTGTAATTGTTAAAATCGGACTACCTTGTTAAAAGTAGGCATAAATAAAAAAATACTGGTCGATTAGAGATCCTTCATGATTTTCCAAGATAAAACTAAAAAGTTAATACGGCAACAAATCAATAAGATCTTTGAAAAAAATACCTGCCTTTTTAATTTGCTTTTATAATCCTTTTTTAAAATTTAATAGGTCACTTAAGAAAACTAAATAAAAAAGTTCACTGAAAGTTGTGAGACCAAGGAGACCACTTTGGTTTTCAAGTCACAACTTACGTTATATATATACAACAATATTACGTTATTTGATTACAACTACATTATTAAAATGCAAAGAGTGTCAAACCTTCAAGCTTTATAATAAATATTTTGTAAAAAACACTCGTTCGAAATAAAAGTTTTTGCATTAAAAGTGATGTTTTAAACATGCATTGAAGGCGGTGCAAACAAATTCAAAATAAGGGGAATTGCGAAAGTTTCGTAATGTAGGTTGTAAATGTTAGTAGCAGGGGTGTTGTCGATAAGCAATCTCACTGTACGCCTGCCATTATTCGCATGCAGACTGTAGGTGCATGCTGATAATAATTTGTTGCCAGCTTTCGTTGCCTGATACCGACTAATTTAAATGTATTTGTTTACTTTTTTTACGTTTACATTTTGTCGACACTTGTAATATAGGTAAACTACGACAATTTAAGGATGTTGACTTGCGCATAATATTGCTTCTATCATTAACAATTTTTAAAGACTTGGTAAAACTGGCTAATAATTTGTTCTTCTCTAAACTTATGTCATAATTTGAATTATATTATTCGACAATTTCAAAAATCTGTCAAATCAAAATACTTTAAGGTTTCTTCAGAGTACATTTTGATTAAGATTCTTTTATAAAGGCCTTGGGAAGAGACATCTTTAATACTCAATGTATACAAAATGTAGTTATTATTACAAATCCCCTGCATGGGCTAAAATTGGTTTGAGCCAGAGCCCGCTTTAAGAGCTTTACTGAGCATTTGAGATCTTTATGTATGTTGTAGGTGCTTCTACTATTATAATAAAAAATATATTTAGCTTGTTAAACCATCGTTCTTTAAAAACTGTGGCTTAAATGGAACGGTGTTTTGTCTTGATTGATACTAAATAAGGAAAGTGGGCGATACGAATAAAGCATCCCAAATGTACAAAATAAAAATAGTACCCTATTTTGTAAATCGAATACACTACATTCAAGCCGGTGCCTGTTGGTCTACATTTTATGTATCCCCTTTTACCTTGTAGTGTTTAGTCAACTTGTATGTATGCAAACAAACTTTCTTATTGGTGGTCAATAATACACTATAATGTAGTACCCACCATGTGAAATAAATCATACCAGTCAAGTTTAAATTATATACAAATCAGCTCAAGTAGCATCCGCTCTCATGTCCAACTTATAAACATTAGTTTAATGTGTTTATCAGTGAGTCCTTAACGAGAAGACAGTAAATATACTCTCTAATCGGTCTCTATCATCCTGTATTCTCAAGCTCGTTTTCCTTATAGGAACATACAGGGATGTGCGTTATCGGACCACTACCAAAGGAATATGCCATTTTATGTTTAAGGATAAGCATTTAAGGAAGATGTACTATAATTAATTTATTTTTACTTAATCAATACTAATATTATAAATTCGAAAGTAACTCTGTCAGCTGTTACGCTTTTGTGGCTAAACCGCTGTACTGATTTCAATGAAATTTGGCATGGGGATACTTTGATTTTTGAGGAAGGATATAGGCTGTACCGCGATAAACCGCCATACATGCCAGCGAAGCCGCGGGCAATAGCTAGTGTAAATATAAAAGCCTGCCAGTAATATAGCCAATATTTCACACGGGTCACCTATCTATATTTATATATGTGATCTTATTAATAATAAACAATAATGATAAATAATACTCTTTTGAATTCATGCTAATGGTGATTTTTTTGTAATTTGTGATATGTTAAGTTCACAGTTCACCATATAAAAATTCTTTGTTATTATCATAATATAGATTGCTCTCTGGACACGAGTAAAGATTCTCCAACAAAGTTATGAATGTATACCGAGAGTATTCTATGCCACATACATGATAATTGTGATATCAAATATCTTCAAAAAAATTGTTGTTATCATCTATAACAAAGGAAAAGATTCAGAATTATTTTTAGATAAAATATTTTTATTAGTGTCTTTCTGTCTTATCTTCTCCAATTTCCCGAATTCAGCAAAAACATGTTGTCATTTCTTCGCGACTCAGGTACTAATTAAAATGCGGTGTGATAACTGGCTCAAAACAATGTTCCAATTACTTTATTCATTATTAGGCTAGGATTGGGTCAGGGAAGGATAAAGTTAGCTGGGCAACGGATGTAGCGCTGCAAAGCAGACTGTCCAACAAAATTTTAATATAGTCTCTGACTGGCCTGTTCAGCATTATTTACAGTGTTAAACAAAGCTTTACTTTGTCCGTAGTGAGTAAACTGAGTCATGGGTGTTGAACGATGCTGTTCGTAACTGAAGGTAAAAAAAATACAACGAGAAACTTGTTGGTGTTAATGTAACACCCATGAAACGAAGGCCTTTTTGGTATAATGTAACGTAAAATCTTTTGTGCTCTGCAGCTATACCAAGAATTACCACAGAGGCGCTGTCTAAATCATCTGAAAAGATGGAAAGGCTATATGACGAATGTATAGATACCACACTACCACACTAAGCTTGTAGAAATTCGAATACTGCTGTTTCGTTCACTCAAATAGTGGCATCAATATTTGCATCGCGACTACTTGACCGACTTCTCTACTTGATTATTTCTCCTTTTCATACGATAATTGTAGTTCAAAAAATATTTATAGTTGAATGGCGTATTTTTGATTCTTTACAAAGTGCAGCTTCAACATCGGGCGCTTTAAGTCTGTTGTTATTAGTTGTGATAACAACGTGAGGCAATTGAGATGCAATGTCACGGCTATCTGGCTTTTCAGAACTAACGATCTCTAAGCACATATATTTGCATATATAATTGAGTCAAATATTTTGATTTTCCAGGGTTAAATAGGTATTTGAACTAAACTGCCGATCCTGAAGTTTACAAGCAAGTACTAAAACATACAAAGCATCCCAAGTTTCAAGGATCCAATAATGAAGGGATATCGCCAAGATATGAATGAGAATATGTTAACAGTTAAGATAGATATATGGTAAATTTATTTTTAAAACGTACATCTCTAAGGCTGGTTTTTTATCTTTTCAGGTCAAAAAGTTCCTGTCACGCCGTCCGTTGCGGCTTTAAACTAAACAAGTGAGTATCATATAAAAAACTTTATGCCTATATGGTTTTTTTTTACTTGGGGTGGACTTGCTATGACTACGTGAGACAAGAACTGTCTGACTTTTAATTATTGACCACTAGCGACCCGTTTTAGCACGGAAGTCTTTGTTATTTTCGGATTTTCTCTACTATAATAATATATTACACATATAAGCCTTCCTCTTGAATCACTCTATCTTTTGCTGAAAACTGCATTAAAATCCGTTGAGTAGTCTAAAGATCTAAGCGAACACTACGCGAGCGGAAGCGACTTCATTTTATACAAATTACATATGTAAAGATTTGGTAGGTTTGTTCATTTTCTTTTTGTCTATATTAAGCAGCACACAGTCCAGGCCTAAAATCTGGGCTGAGAGTACGTTTACTCATTTTACTACTCCAAAGTCACGTATGACATCTTCATGTATCACTATCTTATTATAAACATAATGTATTACGTATTGTATGTATGCGTGCTTGAGTAAGATACCGCATTGATAGTTATGTTTGAAGAAGGAACACGCACAGAAATGAGGTATACACACATAGGAAGATTCTAATAAAGGAACTATAAAATATTAATAGCGTCTCGATGTACGTTAAATAATTGATAGGATGTACTACATTAGCTTTTCTACGCGACATCCCACGGGAACAGTACTTTTTTTGGTTATACCCTATGTCCTTTGTATCTCTGACTATATATTGTTTTAAACTTTCATGGTCATTAACATTAAAATAGAAATCTACGGGATTGCTACCATGTACCTTTTTGTTTGTGAGTATCCGATATTTCGGCGCTGTTCGTTGAACAGTGGTACCGGGGGCGATCGTAGTAAAAGACTGCGAAAGAGGGTAGACCGATATGTCTGCCAATAACATCCCACCCGCAGCAAGATCTTCAGTTACTCCGTGATCATGGCGCTTGCAACAGCGCCGAAATATCGGATACTCACAAACAAAAAGGTACATGGTAGCAATCCCGTAGATTTCTATTTTAATGTCTCTGACTAGTTCTGCGTAATATTTTATGATGATCGAGTGAGTAGTACTGTATAGAGACTTCGTTATTCTTATATTAAACTAGCTAGTAAATTAATTACGGCTGTGTTACCCGTGTTTATTGTTGTTACCTAATCTAAAAAAGTAGCCTAAGTTACTCCTTATATCATCTGCTGCATCAGCGATCTAGCAGTGAAAGTCCCATCAAAATCGGACCAGCCGTTCCAAATATTAGCCGTAACAAACGGACAGACAAAAATTTTAAGAATTGTTACGTATATGTATACCTACTTTAAAATGCATTTAGTGAAAAGCTGTTAATTTTAAATTACTAACAGACACTTCAATTTTATTTATTTGTATTGATATATATGTAACACAATTTTCAGACAACTTACTGCAACATATCACATGCAAACATTATTTGCACCAATTAAACAATAAGATTAAGAAAAATTCTGTCTACTTAAAGGATTTACTTCTCTCATACCGAATAAATAAAAAGTAATAAAAACCTTTATCATAACACTAGCTTTTACACGCAGCTTCGCTCACGCAGTTTTCATCCCCTGATTTACCCACTTAGGGGTGGAATTTCCAAAATTCCTTTCTTAGTGCTCACTTAGGTTATATAAAGAACCTACATGCAAAATTTCAGGATTCTAGCTTCAGCGGTTTGGACTGTGCGTTGATCGAAGGTAACAGTGACGTCGTGGTTAATAATTCTCGAGTTTATCAGAAGGGTTTCCGTTCCATAAATACCTACGGTTGTATATATTTCTTGAAAGTCAGAAACAGGGACCATCAAATATAATATAAACATAACTCGGCAACAAAGTACGATAGGAGTTGTTAGTATTTAGGTTACCATTTATGTCATTGTCCATGTAAAAACCGTAACTTAATCACTCTGATGCGCTAAGGCAGTATTTAAGACGGCGCTGCCTCCAGTGCCCGTCTACGTCTAATGCGCGTTGAGTTTTTGCACATTGATCACATTACGAGAACATATTGGGTGTTGAAGTTCATTCAGTTCAGTTCGAGTTCTGTATGCATCTCTACGGAATTTTATTTATTTCACGTAAAATAACATACGGCAACGTAAAAATCGGCTGTAGGCGTAGCATCAAGTACTCGTTGGAACAAAACATGCGGTGTGCAAGACTTACAAAAGATGTGTTCTAAATGACGTGCGTTCAATGCCCTTCATCTGGACGTACCTCGTACCATAACAATAAAAAAACCAAATTTATTATTAGCTCAATACAGAATTAATTATTTAAAGTCTTTCCTAAAATTAGAGATATTTATTTTAATGAGTTTTAAGGCTAAATATTACTGGCCAAACATGTGAATGCAAGAATTCCACAGACATCCTAGTTATGTTTATAGAGGCGTATAATAAAATTATAGTATATAGATGGTCTTTGTTCTTGTTATACATAAATATTAAATGTTTCTGCATATAACGTCAGCTTCGACAGGTTTGTATACACTTTGGCAAAATTTGTATACAGTACAATAACAGAGTTTGTATTTTACCTTCCATTTAGCTTTGCAAAAATAAATTTTCATGATTAAAACTGTAATTATATGACTTGTTATGTTGTATCGCCCATGTGCAGTTATAGTCTCGTGGGTAACAAAAGCATGCAAACTAATATTATACCATGCAAACATTCATATGCGCCACTCTGTTTTAATTTAGGCCACAGTGCAACTAAATTGAGCCGACATAATTTTAGTGAACCTAATTGCTCAGTTACCTACGCGATTCTAAAATTAACGTAGGTATCAAATATCAACTCAGAAAACTATCTACGAACGTGTGCTTTTATTGTTTGAATGAAAAATCCATATTGAGTTGAGTGAGAGTTGATCGTGTTTATTATTGCAAAGGAAATCTTGTGTTGGTCTATTATTAATTATTTATTATCATTACAACTATATTGCTAACAGACATTAAGCCAAGTTAAAAAAGCGGCCAAGTGCGAGTCGGACTCGCCCATGAAGGGTTCCGCAGCAGGAAGTAACATAATATATTTTTATTTTATTTTTAAATTTGTGTTGATTGAATGAAAGGTAAATTGCAGTTTACGATTTATGACGTATTAAAAAAAACTACTTACTAGATATTGTTCAAACCAATTTTCGGTGGAAGTTTGCATGGTAATGTACCTACATCATATATTTTTTTAGTTTTATCTTTCTTTTATTTTACAAGTTACAGGGGGGGACCCATTTTACCACTTTGGAAGGCTCTCGCGCAAACTGTTCAGTTTAGAAAAAAAATATATTAGAAACCTCAATTTCATTTTTGAAGACCTATCCATAGATACCCGTGTACATACCCGTGTACATACCCATAGAAAAACGTATGGGTTTAATGAAAAAAAAAATTTTTGAGTTTCAGTTCTAAGTACGGAGACCCCTAAAATTTATTGTTTTTTTCTATTCTTGTGTGAAAATCTTAATGCGGTTCACAGAATACATCTACTTACCAAGTTTTAACATTATAGCTCTTATAGTTTCGGAAAAAAGTGGCTGTGACATACGGCCGGATACTTAGATCTGAAACTCAAAAAATTTTTTTCCATGAATAGGATAGGAATAGGAATCCATGAATCTATGGATAGGTCTTTGAAAATGTTTTTTTTTTTTTTTTTTTTATGTTTGGCCCGCCAAAATGACTCTACTCTGCCTGATGGAAAGCATAAGCAGAATCCACGAGTGGTGGCCACCATACTCATTGCGAATGCAACAATGCAGCATGGTGACCCACACTATGGCGGCCTTGTGATGCTTGTGCATCTTTTAGTCTAGTCAACAAGTATGGAACTTGTTGACTAGACTAATTGGGCCTCCGGTCTCGCACTCACCAACGAAACACGACAGCACGAATGCTGTCATTTTACGTTGATTTTCTGTGCGAGGGTAGTACCGCCCCGGTCGAGCCGGCCCGTTCGTGCTGAAATCAGCGTGGCTCTACTACCTATTAAATATTGAGGTTTCTAATATAATTTTTTTCTAAACTGAATAGTTTGCGCGTGAGACACTTCCAAAGTGGTAAAATGTGTGTGTCCCCCCTCTAACTTCTAAAATAAGAGAATGATAAATCTAAAAAAAATATATGACGTACATTACCATGCAAATTTCCAACGAAAATTGGTTTGAACGAAATCTAGTAAGTAGTTTTTTTTAATACGTCATAAATCGTGAACTGCAATTTACCTTTCATTCAATCAACACAAATGTAAAAATATAAAATAAAAATTAAATTATGTTACTTGCTGCTGCGGAACCCTTCATGGGCGAGTCCGACTCGCACTTGGCCGCTTTTTTCAGTTATTAATAACCAGGTGTCATGAGGTGTCCCGCGAAACTTAGTGCTGTGCTGTCGAAAGTTATTTCGTTACCGCAGTCCTATAGAAAAAAAAATAAGACAACTTATTTCAGTGATAAATTTTCTTCGAAATTCATTTTAGGATTTTTAGGCTTTCATAGATTAATATCCATACCTACAGCGTAATCGACTTGGTTATATACCATAGATATCTTGACCCTTCATTGTTTTGTTGTGGTCAACTAGGGTCGAATGTTTAACCATTAAGTGTATTTAACAGTTGGGCAACGCATTTGACAACCCATTTTTTTTCTATAGATAAATTAATTACTTTTATATAGCAACACTGATGCGTAGCTTTGGAAAAGTACATTGTAGTATAATATAAAGTATTCTTTGTGGACGCAATAAAATATAATATGAATAACAAAATGTTAAGTTCATTAAACAAACATCTATCGTAATTGGAATATCCTCCGGCCATAATTAGAGAAAGGAAGACATAGAAGAAATTGAAAAATGAATAAGTGTACAATAGACAGAGCTTTTGTAAAGATATTTTCAAGTATTTGAAGCCAACAGCAATATTAACTATGCCTCAAACAAAATTATATGTCTATTACAAGCCTTTCTCATCAAAATAATTGATGTATAAGCCATAATACTGTAGTTTCATCTAAATCCGGTCAGTACTTTTTGCGTGAATAAACAACAAACATACACATACTCACGCACTTTTGCATTTATAATATTACGCGTGTATATCGGTTATCGCGGCAAATAGTAGCCTATGTGTTATTCTGATGTATAAGCTATATTACTGTAAAGTTTCATCCAAATCTGTCCAGTAGTTTTTGCGTGAAGAAGTAACCAACATACACACAAACTTTCGCCTTTATATATTAGTGTGATTAGTGTGACTAGCTTTAGCGCGCCGCTCCTCCTGCGTGTTTGTCAGTTATCGCATCAAAGAGTAGCCTATGTCCTTCCTCAAGAATCAAAGTATCTCCATGCCGAATTTCATTGGCCGTGAAAGCAGGACAGACAGACAGTTACTTTCGCATTTATGATATAGGTATGGATTATGGTTTCCAGATATTTTAAGGCGTTTCAGTTTTTAGATATACAAGATCGTATCTTGGGTATTATATATCTAAATCTATACTAATTTAAATTAATATTATAAAGCTGAAGAGTTTGTTTGTTTGAACGCACTAATCTCGGGAACCGCTGGTCCGATTTGAAAAATTCTATAGGCTATATATAATCACGCTAAGACCAATAGGAGCGGAGCACCAATAAAGAATGTTTTAAAAACGGGAGAAAATTATCACGCTACGAGCAATAGTGGGTCAGCTAGTACATATAATAATATAGTACGTATAAAAATGTTAAGTTGGTTGGGCTCAAAACTCAAAAAACGATTCAGCTTATTAGGGTTCCGTGCCAAGCAAAAAACGGAACCCTTATAGATTCGTCATGTCTGTCTGTCTGTCTGTCCGTCTGTCTGTCCGTCCGTATGTCACAGCCACTTTATCCCGAAACTATAAGACCTATAATGTTGAAACTTGGTAGGTAGATGTATTCTGTGAACCGCATTAAGATTTTCGCAGAAAAATAGAAAAAAAAACAATTAATTTTGGGGGTCCCCATACTTAGAACTGAAACTCAAAAATTTTTTTTTCATCTAACCCATACGTGTGGGGTATCTATAGATAGGTCTTAAAAAATGATATTGAGGTTTCCAACATTATTTTTTTCTAAACTGAATATTTTGCACGAGAGACACTTCCAAAGTGGTAAAATGTGTGTGTGTCCCCCTCTAACTTCTAAAATAAGAGAATGATAAATCTAAAAAAAATATATGACGTACATTACCATGCAAACTTCCAACGAAAATTGGTTTGAACGAAATCTAGTAAGTAGTTTTTTTTTAATACGTCATAAATCGTGAACTGCAATTTACCTTTCATTCAATCAACACAAATGTAAAAATATAAAATAAAAATTATATTATGTTACTTGCTGCTGCGGAACCCTTCATGAGCGAGTCCGACTCGCACTTGGCCGCTTTTTTTTAATACGAAATACCTACCACATGATTGATGAGATAGTTTTTTATTTGCTTTTTGTATGTTCCACGGCCAAGGGCCAAAAAGGGTATGCCATGACACTTTGTGGCATATTGTAATATGCCACAAAGTGTCATGGCATACCCTTTTTACATAATACATATGTATGGTAAGTATTATGTAATAAATAAAGGTAACAAATAGGAAAAATTGTTTCCAATGACAAAATACATATATTTGTTTATAAAATAGAACACGAAAACCATACAAAGTGATTTTTATTTACAGTTATATAAAATGTGCAGATTGTACAGTGCTTATTATTTTTAAGTATAAAAGTCTGGCATCATCGCTTAATAATATATAACAGGCCCGTAAATCAATTTAATGGTGTCTGACTGTCCTTTTCTTACCGCGTCGGGTACGACCAAACTTTGAGAAACACTTTTTTATTAAAAAAGCTTATACTAACAATGTTTTGTTAGTTATTATTGACTTTACTGGACGAATAATGTATATTTAGTAAGTAAAATATAAGTTTACCTAAATGTATTTACATAAAAATAGCTGAGCCCCGTAGGTAACGCCGCTGGGCGAAGCCAGTCTAAAAAAAAGTAGGTATCGTAAGTTCCGTCAAAATCGGTCAGACAGACAAAACATATAAAAATTAATTTAGTAAAAGCCAGTACGACCGGCCGGCTCGACCGGGGTGGTTAATACCCCTCGCATAGAAAATCAACGTAAAATGACAGCGTTCGTGCTGTCGTGTTTCGTTGGTGAGTGCGAGACCGGAGGCCCAATGATGCAGAAGCATCACTAGGCCGCCATGGTTTGGGTCACCATCACAGATGCTGCATTGTTGCATTGTCTGCATTCGCAATGAGTATGGTGACCACCACTCTTGGATTCTACTTATGCTTTCCATCAAGCAGAGTAGAGTCATTTTGGCAGGGTCAAAAAAGAAAAAGATTATTTGCTGTAAGTATGCTTTCATAATCCTACATTTAGTGAAAAGCTGTAAATTGGAAATTATAAACAAAAAGTTCAATTTAATTTATTTGTGTAGATGAAAACTTTGGACGGAACTTGACAGAAATAGACTCTTCTTGCTTCTATTAGAACGGGAATAGTAAAATTCTTCAGTGGTTATTTATAAAGACCCTGAGTTTGGTCGCATATGGTTCGTTTAGTAGATAATACCAAGAGATTGGACTTGACAACCATCATCGGTTCGCTTTTGTAGTCAGTTTTTTAAGTTTATATGCTAAAATAGACTTGGAAATGTACAAATTGAAGTTTCCTCATAATTTATCACACACAATTAACATGCTAGTATAATTAATTACTATAACAATTTTCCATGTTGTTTAGTTTATCAGCTTTGAATACAATTTGTGTGTGTCTAATTTGTTACTAGTACACGTGACTCGAGATATAACATAATCCTGAGAAACATGCAAATTAAGGGTTATTTTATGTAATGCATAGACTCAAATTCAAATTGATTTATCTTTTTAATATTTCTACATATATTCATTCTACTATTGTTAGTCCGTAGTCATACAATTTAACGTGATTTAAACTCCTAAGAAAAAGTAACAAAACCATTCTGGTCTGGCAAAAGTGATTGAAATTCCAAATTTTCTAATATTTACAAAGTAGCGCTCAACTGGAGAGGCTTATGTCCAGTAACAGTGGAAGGCTAATGACGATTGATAATAATGATATATTACTCTTATTCGTGCCTACGAGTAAGAGTAATGAGTAATCTTTATTGTTTTTAAGGAGCCACAGAGTACGGCCTAACTTATTGCTTTCTCACATATTGAAGGGTCCGTAGTTGGGCATTCGATGATTGCTTGCTGCACTAATTTTATCGACAGAATTAAGGAAATATATTTTAAAAATATCGGTATCCTGTTTTCCTCATTTCAAAATCTAATTAATCCTAAAATAGGTTTCTATAATCATAAAGTTAAGTTTTCCTCATAATTAACCACATACAATTAATAAGTTCATGATTAATTACTATAGTAATTTTTCACATTGTTTACAGTTTATCAGCTTTGAGTACAATTTGTACATTTAATGGGTAGCTTGTTATTTGTACGCGTGACTCGAAACCCAACATAGTCTTCAGAGTCTATATGCAAATTAGCGGTTGTGTATCACTGAAGTTTATCCCTCTCAGAGCATCCCTCGTCTAGACAGCCATTGTACTGAGGGACCTAAAATCTCTCCAATTTGAACTAATGTGTCAGTACATTTTCGAGATTTACATCTAAGAAACTTGTGTCGGGATTACCTTTTGACAAGTTTCTACTTACAACACTAGACAATACTTGTTTTCAAGAATGTTTTTGAAGCTCAAAATAAGGAGAAAATTTTAAGGGTGACATTTACTGAAATTGTGATGCTCACGCTACTAAGTAAAGATGAAGAATAAAACCTAAGTCCATAAAATTAAAACAAGACTCAAAATCACGTAAAAGTTTCAATAATATCTAGAAATGTGTTATCTAATTAAGACATTCGTTCTAAGAAACATTCTCAAAAGTCACATAAAGCCTCTTTTTATATCCTTTAAATTCATTTATTTATGGATCCCACAATGAGGAATACACAAAACAAAAGAGAATCACAAGTTATGTGCTTCCTCACTTATCTTACTTAGACATCTTTCCTCTCAAGTATTAATAGTACATTCACATCATCAAATAACCAACGACCAATTGGACAGCAAATAATGCTTGCTCGAATCTGGCCATATGTCAATTTATCTACGGCCAGACGTATAAATCGCGGTTCCCCGAATGTCTGGCAGAGAAGGGAGGGTGTTTTGGTGCCAGTATCGTGTAAATCAGTCCGCTACAGATGTGCTGACCGCCAATGTATACATAGCGCCTCGTCAGTTTGCAGCTTTTTTAATCAACTCTATAAAGCGCCAAGATTGCATCAGTCAGATTCCATTGCATTCCATTTTTTTGCCATAGTTTATTGTTTTGCTCTAAGGACACGCTTCTTATTATAGGAAAATAATATTCTACAACTGTAGAAGAATGTATTATGATTGTGATGTGTGTCTTACTATTGCTCTCTGGTTGGTTTAAGTAGTTTTGATCTATTTGTAGCCGTTTTATTAGTATACAACCAACATCATGGCTTTAAAATACTAAATAGCGGCAAAAAAGAGTTTGAGTGGCATATCAGTAAAGTTTTCGACTGCCTCGGTGGCGTACTGGTAACGTGTGCGACTGCTCAAGGCGTCGGGTTCGATTCCGAGGTCGAACCAAGTGTTTGTATGATCTGCAAATATTTGTTTCGGAGTTTGGGTGTTTTCTATGTATAATATGTATGTATTTACAAAAAAAAAGTATATATTTATTTGTATCAGTTGTCTAGTACCCATAACACAAGCTCTGCTTAGCTTGGGACTAGATGGCGTTGTGTGTTAGATGTCCAAAATATTTAAATATTTTAAAAATTTGTACCTTGCTTTAGACGATTTGATATACCTCTTTCTTTCTTATCATTATATGATAATGTTCCATTTGTTCTAATGGAAGCTGAAGTACTTACTCTCTGTTCCAGATACGTATTATGCGTTAAGTACATGTACACATATACCGACAATATCTTCAATGTGAAAACCTAAAGTGTCTTAGAAAGTTGAAACTCTCGTATGACAATGAAATCCATAATACTTAAAAACTTTCTCGTAAGCACTGGACGTTAAAGCTCTGAAATAACTATTGAATGGTTTTGGAGAAGTAAAATCCAGTAAACTTTTAAAATTGTCCAACATAAATTGACATACGAGATAAGAAAACGTGTTCATAATATTCAATAGCTTCATTTACTTTATTTGCTTGCCAGCGAGCAGTTAGTATTGAAAGTACCTCAACTGTTTTTCAAATTGATGATGTCTCTTCAAATATTTACTTAGCCGACGCCCGCGGGTTTGAACCAATTGTAATGCTCGCTCTCAACGTAACCTCATTTAATTTTGTTCGATAGTTTGAAAGTGAATGAGATCACAAACAGACCTACTTTCGGTTTTTCACTTTAAATGGTTAGATCATTTTTAAAAGCACTAATTTTACCGTGTGTTCAAGTACTTTCTTCCATCAACGCAACAAGCTCATGACTTACTCCTAGCTTATGGAGGCCAACGAAACAAAAAAAATTACGTAATTCATTCGAAAGGAGTCCCCTTTACGACAGTAAATTATGCTAAAATTATGAAATAAATGTAGTGCCGCATAATTTTTAAATTAATTATGTAAAACTAATTTCTCATTTCTGTCTAAATTTAAGAGCTATCATGTAACTTCGTAAAAAAAAAAGTTTAATTTTTTATTACAGGTTAAGTAATATTAGTCTAGTGATTATCTCAGTTATATAAGACATAATTATTCTCAAATATAATTCCTTCATAATTTGTAAAAAAAGAAATTTAAATTTTAAGCATATTAATCTTAATTTATAAATTCACCGACAGACGCGAAGTTTTGCTAAATACGAATATTATTAGAGCTTATGCCTAAACTTTTATCAACGAGTTAGTATGTTCAACGCAGCTCATTTTACATTTAGTATCAATTTTATTATATGTATTCATTAAATATGGTTCACTGCACGCCGTCTCTCTGTATTTGTACTTGTAGCACTCAGTGCCAAAAATCTGTTGAATATGATAGCGAAGACAGTCTTCACTACATAGTATAAAACAAAGTCGCTTTCTCTGTCCCTATGTCCCTTTGTTTGCTTAAATCTTTAAAACTACGCAACGGATTTTGATGCGGGTTTCTTTAATAGATAGAGTGATTCAAGAGGAAGGTTTTTATGTATCATAAATGCAAAATATAGTATGGAAACACTGTTAATTTTCGAGGTTTTTAATGTGATGTAGCAAAAAAAACACATTTTTTTGCGCTTACATTGCAAACGCTGGTTGCACCCTACGAGATAGATCAAAATAATGTACTACAGTATTGTACACCTTAAAAAGTACTACAAAAAAGTCCGCGACGGTATATGTCTATCTCTTAGGGATAACCCACAACAACCATTTTTTATTCCTTTATTTTTACGAGAAATAATGGTTTATTTACGAAGTGATTTTAAGCAATACAGAATGAATCCTTATACAATTAAGTAAATTAAATACATGGTACATTTAATATAGATCAAAATGGCCCTTTACAGTATCTAATTTGAATGAATATTTTCGAAGATATTACAGATTTAAAATGCACGAATCGTGTCGTCGGCGGGGGCGTCTGAAATCCACCCGTGCGAAGCCGGGGCGGGTCGCTAGTTAACCATAAAGAATAGAACACTGTTTACGGTAATTTCGCTGTTCAATACTACTTTCTATAATAATATGTTATTTGGAAATGTTGCAATTTGATCACACTTCATAACGTAAGTTCTGAATAGTAATAAATTGCATATCTTAGCGTAGTTATGGAACTCACAAATCATTTAAATATCTTTTGATGTTAGAAGAATTTGTGGATTAAATATTACTATTCATTTGTAATAACATCACTTTTTACACCATATACACATTTTACATCGTACCGAAACTAAGGACAAAACTATCGCTATAATTAGCGAATTTAATATTCTTGTCTGTAGTCTAGTCACGAGTTTTTTGTATTTGCCTCAGACTATAATATGGATTATGTTTGCTAAAGTTGTACAACATTATTTTAGGGTTACTGAGCTAACATGAAAAGGATTAAAAATAAAAAGCTACTTCTCTAGGTTGCGGTTTTTAGGAGACACAAACTTTGAAACATTAACGTCTATCAAAATACGAAATGAGCTGTAGTTATTTTACTTTTTCGGGTATATATCAGTCTTCTAAAGCCATAAAACGTTGAATAGGTATGTCTCGGTTGTAAAAATGTTAGTTTCTCGGAGACGGGACGAGGCGATCCTAAGAAAGTTTTCTGGATTTATGTTAGGAATATTTGGTATGAAATGAAAGTGATTTTTTAGAGTTGTTTTTTTCTTTTCGTGACTGTCAATGCAAAAAATTATATTGTATTTGGAAATAAGAAACTGTAATCCCTTGTATACATAAATTGAAAAATAAGAACTGAGAGTACGATGGAGAATACGAATACGGCTGCAAGGAAGTTTTCTTTTATCATTTCAATTAAAATTAACTAATTGAAAATGCGAATTTAAAAAATTCAGAATATCATTCTTCTCTATCATGTTGAAATACATATAATATGTATGTATATAAATATGTCTTTCTGTATGCTCGTGAGCAATACATCCTTCGTCTCTCAGACATAATAATAATGTTCTCCTAGCCGATAACGGCCACAGCGGCCAGTCCCACTCAACGGAGACCAGCCAGTTGGCTGGTCTATTGACTATGCAGGACATATTATAGTGCACTAGCTGGTTCCCGCGGCTCCGCCCGCGTGTATGTCGATAAATGAAGAACCGCTCTACCGATTTTGTGCAAACTTCACATAAACCATCTACTAAATAGTCCGAACAAAGTCTAAACATTTGGTTTGGATAGGTGAGCCCGTTCTTGAGCTATAAAATTACAACGAAAAGTGGCATTGATTTTTATATAATACTAGCAGCCGCCTGCGACTTCGTTCGCGCGGGTGTGGAGTATAATAGTAAGTAAAACATCTGTAACGGTGGATTAGCACCAAGTCGAACGTTCGGGATATGAATGCGTGAAATTACTCGAACGAAGGTATTTTTATAGTATTTGACAGGCTTGACCCAATCCAATACTAAATTCACATATTTAGTAGATAATATCAAATATTGTTTACCATAAATATTCTAATGATTATTAGCATACAAATATTATTTGATAATACAGGATTGTGTAATATTAAAGATTTGATATGAAATATAAGTCGCGCCGGAAGCTGACAAGCGGAAGGCGCCAAGATATTAATATGAATCAACTATTTACTTGTTTATAAAATCACCAATTGAATTATAAGTTTATAATATATTTTATTGTATGCCTAGTAATTATTAAGATTTAAACAAATGAGGCATTTATACGAGGTTGGAATCGTTACTTATAACATTCGGCCATCCTGTGCATGCCGTGTCCCACGGCGATCAGAGCTGCCACTAATTTAATTAAATCTGGTACTGACCAATTTATTTATTTTTCCTAGATCACATAGCTTTATTTGCTATACGTCAAACACTTTCGCATTTGCTATACGTCACACAGTTCCGTATTTGCTATACGTCACACAGTTCCGTATTTGCTATACGTCACACAGTTCCGTATTTGCTATACGTCACACAGTTCCGTATTTGCTATACGTCACACAGTTCCGTATTTGCTATACGTCACACAGTTCCGTATTTGCTATACGTCACACAGTTCCGTATTTGCTATACGTCACACAGTTCCGTATTTGCTATACGTCACACAGTTCCGTATTTGCTATACGTCACACAGTTCCGTATTTGCTATACGTCACACAGTTCCGTATTTGTTTGTAATACGTCACACAGCTTTTGTTTTAACCTGCATCACACAGCTTTTATTTTTAATACGTCACACAGCTTTTGTTTTTACTACATCACACAGCTTTTGTTTTTACTACATCACACAGCTTTTGTTTTTACTACATCACACAGCTTTTGTTTTTACTACATCACACAGATTTTATTTTGTACTACATTTATAGTTGTTACACGGACTTGATCACATAGCCGCCCGTATTCACATGTAGTACTTACTTGAATTTGGAAACATAGCTTAATTTAAGTAAATAGACTTGATCACACAGCCATCTTTACAGGTAAGATTTAACACACAGCGGTAAATAACTGTTTACTTAGTATTATCACACAGTGTAGGTACTATATAATTGCAGACAAGTATAGGTAAATGGAAATCATGAACTTTTGTTTACACTTTTAAATTTCATTATAAATAAACTGGAACGTACTCACCAGATGTACCGATAGATATACTTTACTGCATCTTCACCAATTACTCGAACGAAAACAAGAAAATTTCGTAGGATATCCAAATAAAGATTGCGTTAACTTTTAAATATTTTCAAAACAGGACGCGCGAGAATGCTAGATCCCACTTCTGAAATGTAACGGTGGATTAGCACCAAGTCGAACGTTCGGGATATGAATGCGTGAAATTACTCGAACGAAGGTATTTTTATAGTATTTGACAGGCTTGACCCAATCCAATACTAAATTCACATATTTAGTAGATAATATCAAATATTGTTTACCATAAATATTCTAATGATTATTAGCATACAAATATTATTTGATAATACAGGATTGTGTAATATTAAAGATTTGATATGAAATATAAGTCGCGCCGGAAGCTGACAAGCGGAAGGCGCCAAGATATTAATATGAATCAACTATTTACTTGTTTATAAAATCACCAATTGAATTATAAGTTTATAATATATTTTATTGTATGCCTAGTAATTATTAAGATTTAAACAAATGAGGCATTTATACGAGGTTGGAATCGTTACTTATAACACATCCTAACATCCTTAAGTAGTAAGTAGTTGTTTTCAATAATTCTTATACTTAAACCTTATACTTATACCATTTGAAATCCTTCTGCCATAATTAGTTTAACTTCACTAACATTAAAACTTTCATAAAAACTACCAACCCCCGTTTTAACCTCAAAAAGGGGTTTATTTCTAAAGATACATTATTAGAACAACTCCACCTCATCTATAGAGCATACATTTTAAATTTCAAGTCTCTTACTTCAAAAACATAGGACTTTCATACAAACTTCCAACCCCCGTTTTACCCCCTTAGGGGTGGAATTTCGTAAAATCCATTCTTAGTGGATGTCTACACCCCATATGGAACCTACCTGCCAAATTTCAAGTTTGTAGGTGTTATAGTTTCTGAGATTTCGTGATTAATAAGTGAGTTGTATTTCGCTTTTATTAACCGACTTCCAAAAAGGAGGAGGTTCTATGTTTCACTGTATGTATTTTTTTTTTTTTTTTTTTTTTAATGTATGTTACCTGATTACTCCGTCAGTTGTGGACCGATTTAAAATTTTTTTTTTGTATTCGAAAGGGTATGCTTCCGTGGTGGTCCCATTGCCAGCATATCAGGATCTGATGATGGGATCCCAGGAAAATCGAGGGAAACTCTCATTTTTTATAGGCACATACTATGTTTTTCGTATATTTTCTGAAGTTACACCCGTATTTGCGTCTGGTAGTCATCATTTTATGATGATGAGCTGATGATGTAAGGTACAACTCCTTAACGGTTAGGAGTTGGAGGATAAATCTTTAAATATCAGATGTATATATGTTACCTTTAGTCGTATTCTTTCAAATTATTTAGGTAAGCTGATGATGGAAGGTGGAAGGTACAACTCCTCAACGGTTAGGAGTTGGAAGATAATTCTTTCAATTTCATACGTATCTAAAGACCTTCAGTCGTATACTTTCAAGTTATTTAGGTGAACTGATGATAGAAGGTTAAACTCTTCAACAGTTAGGAATTAGAGGATGATTTCAATATTACACGTACGTTTAGACCTTCATTTGTATTCTTGATGATGAAATTTGATGAAATAGTTCAACTTACTACTTACCTACGATTGTTTGCACTAAAAACTGAAAAATAAAAACTTTTTATAAAAAAAAAAAACCGACTTCCAAAAAACATCCAACGAAAACTCTCTGCCAAAAAAACACTTAAAAGCGTAAAATAAACTGGTTCTTCATAAATTGCCTATACCTAATTCTTTATTCAATTAAATAGTAGTATTATAATGTGTGCTAGGTACCTAAAATCTGTTTGAAATCGGTGCTAAGCCAAAAAGAATACAAACGAACAATTACAAAAGTCTAAGCGATAGTCACTTGGCACCGACTTCAAACAGATTCTAGGTACCTAGCACACATTATAATACTACTATTTAATTGAATAAAGAATTAGGTATAGGCAATTTATGAAGAACCAGTTTATTTTACGCTTTTAAGTGTTTTTTTGGCAGAGAGTTTTCGTTGGATGTTTTTTGGAAGTCGGTTTTTTTTTTATATATAGATTGATGATAAGTGTGTGCGCAAACACAGGTGCTCTGTCTCCTCTCTCTCATAATCCGATGATGATGATGTCTATTAACCGTCCCATACATAAACAGCAAAACAGTTAAGTACAATTTACGACCTGTGCACATATAAGTTAATGAAGTAGTAACACACTAAATAGAAAAGCCAATATCAGTTAAAGAAATAAAATCTTCAAAGAAATGTTTTGAAATTCGCTATACAGAAAAATTACATACATACTTAAAGTACGTGCGAGTACAAAATATCTGTGAGTGGATTAATAAATAAACCAACAGAGAAAGATATTTTAATATCTTTATTTTAATCATAAAATTGTAATCAACGGGCTTTTAAGCGTATTTCGTATTCTATAAACAATCAGTGACACGATTGACAGCCTCTTTCGAAAACTCAATTAAGTCGTCGCGGGAAACGCCCGGCGTCGTCTTCCACCCTGCCGTTACCAACCGCCAATTTATTAGTGTAACCACTGAGCTGTTGTCGGAATAAATGAACCTCATCCCTGCCTTGCTTTCGGATCATAGACACACAAAAAAATATCACGTCCTAATAACTGGATCATATAAACCGTTCTACCTACTATAATTTATCGGTCACCTGTGCCGTTTTTGCGTCCCACACGAGTTTCTAAACAATGCACCTTTTTGCCCTTTGCGATTACCTACACACAATAGTCGCTTGGGTGGGCTTCCATCGACGACTAGAGCTCGATGGGAACGCAAAGGCGATAAACACACGGACAGAGGAGACATGCATATTTATAGCGACTCAATACTGAGAAATATGGCATTACGAAGCACACACGCGCCAGTGCAGCACGTGACTTCCGCTGTCGAAATAGATTGACGGTGCATCCGCGCTGGTACTCTCTTGATAAACTTGTGCGTACACAGAATTCTCACCTGCCTGTCATCACCACAGTAGCTCATTTGGTATATTTCATTCAAGCATTATCTATATCGTACAAATCTTCAAAAGGTTACGAAACCGTTTTGTTACATTTCGTTGAATTGAAAAAAAATCTTTCCTTTCTTATTGTTCATCAAGTTACATTTACCTTTATATTGCTCTTTTTTTGTGATAAAAAGTCGTTGCTTGTAAGTTTTATCTGTTGTTTAAACTGTCAACTGTTTAAACGTTACGATTATTGCAATGTTTATTTTTCATTGTCATCTGAAGAGTCATCTTTTACTTTTACATGTTTATCGGGTTACATTGGACTACATTTTACAATAACACACCACTCAGAACTGAATCATACTTTAAAAATAGTTTTTACTAGAGATATTAACAAATAAGTACTATCTTTTGCATAAGACAAAGAGCCTCGTATCGAAATTGCTTTAAACATAATGTTTAAAGTAATTTCTAAATATATATATGACTAATACTACTAATATAACTGAAAAAAAAAGAAAACCGTGTGGTATCGTGGGACACCAGATAGGAACGAAGTTCCTTATTATAAAAATATTAATTTCAAGTTCTATTGAGATATAAAGAAAATAATCACATAAAAAAACACTAATCACTAGGTATACTACTAGATATAAAAATCTTACGCTTTTTTTTAACGATACGGACGTTTTTTGCCAGCTAGGGTACCCCTCCGCAACGCCCCATAAGGGACTTCGTTCCAAAAAAAAACTAGAAATGCCAAACAGGAAATGAAATAAACAGGTTAGCTAATAAATTAGGTACTAGAAGAGAAAACTTCCGAACCTGAATTAGCCTTAATTTACCTAACATTATACACTTATATAACGTGAAAACCTAAAAAGGTGTTGCCTTTATTTTTATTTCGACGATAATCAAATTGTATGTCACTTTTTGTTCTGCTTGCAGTGACTTCTTGAAATACTATATTTTTTGTTATTTTTTCAACAGAAAAGTGAGTTTTTATTTATAACAACAATTTATTTTATGTACATTACATATAAAAAGATTGAAATCTTGTAACGGTATCATCCCGTATCTTAAAGCTTTTCACGAGTAAATCTAATCTGATGTAGTAACTCATTCACTTTATGACAAGCCTGATTACCGGTTGACCCAAATACACTTTGTGGAATGTAGTGCCATGTCTCGCACTGGCCGTGCCTACCCCAGGAGACATTGTACACGTCTACCGACTTACTTATATTACTTTATATATCGTCAACAATCACGCAATAAGTCTAACAAATCATTATATCGAATGCAGAAGAAAGTCATTTCACCTATAAAACACAAACTTTAATACACTGCTTTGTAATATTTGATCCCCAAACGAGGGGAAGAATTTCTTTGATCGTTTCTCTTTTCTATCGCATGCATCCACCCTTCACAATCTGCTGGTTTTTGTTCAATTTTCCTCCTTTAATTTAATAAACTTGCATTAGGTATTGTGTATTTAATATCAGAGGAAATCACTTCCCTCAGACATTACAAGGCTAATTTTTATAAGGCATTTTTAAGGCAATTTCCTTATTACGTAAATATTCATGTTAATGACTTTATCGGTTTGTGGTAAATAATTCCACCAACACTTTGATACTCCAAATTTTGGATATTTGATGAGAATGCGAAAATTAATTTACAAATTTGTTGGTACAAAGTCTACGACGCGGTATTGAAGTTAAAACCACTATACATACTACGTAACTACATAAACGCAGACGAGATTTTGTCGGGGGAAAGATCCATTGTGGTAACCCTCTTAGCCCGTCGGTCCCCTCCCTTACATACCCAAGGGTAAGCTGGCAGAGTGGCTCGCTGCCTTTAACACGCTTACAAACTTGGCACCGTAAGTGCCTGTATCTAATACATCTGTTTTTCATTCTATATGTTAGATACTAATATCTTAAGTATGAAAGCGTTATCTTGTAAATTATGTTAACTCTTTCGGTATCTACTTTAGTACAAAGAGAATGGAAGTTTCGCTAAGCGAAATTTAAGTATTTCTCCGCTAGTATTTTATATTTGGGGTTGTGATTAAACAAGTAAACTTAATTCCACTTTGAGGCGTATAAAGTGAAATCAATTACCAAGTTTGGTGAATGTTTTTGTTTAACATTTTAGGAAGCACTGATGTGATACATTTCAAAGGATGTCTGTACCTACCAAACGAAAAGTTCTAAGTTTTCTAAATACCTTCAAGCTCTTAAGAATCTTTTAAGTGTCTATACAAACTATTATGTAGATTACAAGAAATCCGTCAATACCTTCTATTGATTATCATGATCAAATGTGAAGCGTGTTAACAATTGCTCATCAGATACATTATTATTAAAGTAATTAGACGACAAATACCAAGTCTACATTGTGCATGTAGTTTTGTGATATGAGGTTGTCCACATTAACATAATATTTAATACGAAATAAAAGTTCAACATTCTAAAGTATTAAAATACCATTTAAAGCTAAGCACCACTTCCTTTACAAACTTCCATATCTTCTAACTCGCAATTCGAAAATAATTTCCGCGGCCGAGTTATGTTCAAAACTCATTATAAATCATTTTAACGACTTTGTTTATCTTTAGTAAAAAACGTGTAGAATTTTTTCTCCTTATTATCACTGATATGCGCTTCGTTACTTTCGGTAGTTCTTTAAAATCGTTCTTAAGGTTATGCTTCTTAATTAGTTGTGTTAGCAAACGAATCCATCTCATAGGTATTATGGATGCAAATGTAACTCTTGTCTGTCTATATCTGACTGACTGTCTGTATTACGTTTTCACACTGTACCGATTTCTATGAAATTTGGTATGAAGATACTATGATTCTTGAGGAAGGGCATAGGTTACTACTTACCGCAATATCCGACATACAAACAGGCAGAGACGTGGTCAAAAGATAATAAAATAGTTCTTACTATAAATAAGTAAGTCAGCAATAGATCCGGTGAAATTTTCATTCAGAAAGTCAAAATAACTTTGAATGAGATGATGTTATTGTTGTTTTCAAATTATTTATAGAGACATTTATTTAACGAAAATAAGCCACCCAATATGCACACTGCAATAAATCCCTAACTCCTTAAAGATATATTGAGCCTGAAATATTTATTCTTAAAACAGGCCATCGTCTCGAGTGGTTATAAAATAAGTACGTCTACATTATTCTAAAAGGATATAAAAGTATTCCCTGAAGTGGTTTCGCGACAGCATGCTAAGGAAGGCGGAGAGTGTTCAAAAGCTCATTCTATTTGTATCCAATCATTATGCGCCAACACGCGCCTTTAACTGTGTAACAGTACCCGACTCGTTTCCGTTTGCCCACCCTTCCCTTTCTTCTTTATTACCAACTCATTTGTACAAGATATTCATCAAAATATTTGTCTATATTTATAAACTGTATCTAGAGCACAGTAATTTAACGTTTCCTTACCACTGGAGCTGGTAATGATTGTGAATATGAATTTAATCGTACTGTAAAAACTTAACTACACATATAACGTGAGTTTCATACTCATATTTTGTTTACAGATGATCGAAATGTGTTTATGAGAGTGTCGCGTGCGTTCGCGGTCAACGACGGAGAGGGGACAAGGCGGCGAGATGGGGCGCATGCGGTACATAGCCTGCGTGCTGCTCATGCTGTGCCCACTCGCACTCACCAGGCACGATGACGACTTCGCCTTCGACAATAGCGAAGAATTTCAGGTCAGTGCACTTCCTACCCATTACGCACAGGATTTCCATGCTCATTTTGGAATATTAATATGATATTACGTCATGCAACCAACCATTCTTCCTATATTATTTGAACTGTCGAACGTGAGGTAATCCGTAACCATCCTTTCAGGTTGAATTAACGGCAAACCATTCAGAAATAGCGAAAAATGGCCTAAGAAGGTTATGGGGCGTTCCCGACACCTCTGCCTATGTAGGACATCTGTTTCGAATGGAAATCCCGAAGGAAGCTTTTTCCGGAAAAGTAATAGCTTATAAGGTGAGAAGTAACTCTTAAGATTAAATTATCTTATTTATATTTTAATGGATAATTACAAACCGACATATGGGAGATTTTATAGGCACTGCAATAACATTGCGTCGAGTCTGGGATCGGCTAAAAATAGGGCACCCCATCACTTCCCGTGAATTCAAATGTCATAACATGTGATTAAACGATCGTGTCAATAGACTTAGTATGACTCTGCATGCCAACAAATATTATAGTAAAAATATAACACCATTAGCGTGTAGTATCATACGTACTAACATAATCATTATGTAAGACTTTTATTAATCCGTTCATCAGGCGACTATGTAACATAGCGATGTTAATCTACTACCTATTGTAATGTGATAGTTCGATTGAATCGCCCTCAGACAAAGTTACGATTATCGTACATATCGGAAACGAAAAGTGATTGAATTTCTCAATAAATTAATACATGCGGTGTGGCTTGTTCTGCAAAATGTTATAGGTAAGGAGCTCTAGACATATTATATAATGTTAACAAGCACCTGTGCTTTTGATTGAATAAAAAGAATCGCATCCGTAGTAGTTTTTATGTATCGAAACACTGGATAAGTTTAATTTTCAGCACACTTCAGGTTATTTTTCGATATATAATAAAACATAAAATATGTTGAAAATTGCTGTACAAAATACCTCTTAATTATGAAAGAGAAGGTAAGCAGAGACATATTAAACATGTGTGTTTAATTAATCTATTCTGAGGAGGATATGAAGTATAGATCCATACTGACACTCTTAACTGACAAATTTTATGCTGTCTATGCATAAATATACCAACATACTATTTCCATTTCTTTATTTTCTCGATGACAGCTCTTTGTGGAAACTTGAACGAGCGTCTTTTTTACATTATGTATGCATTATTTAATAAAAATATGACGGTTACGCACGTACACGGTCATAGCAGATGGATGGAAACTCATAGGGATGGAGCTATCGATAAACGTAATACGATAACAAACCCGATATTTTTTTACAAAGTGTAAGAAACTAAACTATTGCCGGATAATTTTGTACAAATTTATTTACTAATATTACATTTCATTACGAGATGTAATTATATTATGTTGATTCTTTATTTATTTATTTTAATCAAAATCTGATGAATCGTCACTGTCACTCGATGAGCTCTCCCTAACATATATTAAAAGTTCCTGTACTTCTATATTAACGAATGCCATTCGTTAATATAGAAGAAAAACATTTTTCATCAAACCCATACGTGTGGGGAATTTATGGATAGGTCTTCAAAAATGATATTGAGGTTTCTAATATATTTTTTTTCTAAACTGAATAGTTTGCGCGAGAGACACTGCCAAAGTGGTAAAATGTGCCCCCCCCCCCCCCCCCTGTAACTTCTAAAATAAGAGAATGATAAACTAACAAAAATATATGATGTACATTACCATGCAAACTTCCACCGAAAATTGGTTTGAACGAGATCTAGTAAGTAGTTTATTTTTAATACGTCATAAATTTTAAATCGCAATTTATCGATCAAAGTTGCAACGAACTACAAGAACTTTTATATTATGTTACTTGCTGCTTCGGAACGCTTCATGACCACATTCGGCAGATATTTCGTCGGTAATATTTCTTTTAGGGAGGCTTTTTTTCGATTTTAAAATATTCACTAATTGTACTTTTAATAAAGTATTATCCACATTTTCGCCATGACGTTAGAGCCAGTCAATTATCTCTTGTTTTTTATTGGCCTGCGTCGGCATTTTATCAATTTGTCTGGAGTGATTATGTAACATTGACCATAATAATTATCGACGGTTCTTCCAGAGATTGCATCATTTCTTTAAACCATCCTTCGTAAATCTCTGCGATCATTTCTTCGTGGTAGTCCACTGTTTTCTTGGATTTAAAGGCCAGTAAAGCATCTGACACGAATCCTTTCGTAGACCCTGCCATATGCCAATATGATAAGGCGTTCACCTTTTCCCATTGGCACTGAACTAGTGGAAGCGGCGGTTTCGTCAGTCCAGTTCTTAGATACTGTGTGGTTTGCATTTAACCAAGTCTCGTCAGTGAAAATAACATTTGACCAATCTGTCACTGATCACCAGTTCTCCCGCCTGCCTTTTCAGAACAGATCCTTTAGGCATTTTGACATTTGACAGCTGGGCAGCAATCAACACGGAGGAACACAAAATACACAACGTAACGTATGTATGGATAATGTGAAAAAACTCAGCGAACAGAAATGTAGTGACTTTAAAGCACGACCGTCTTGTTGCGAGTGACAGATTAAAACAAACACGAAATGGTGGTGGGTCATTGAGTGTTCCCAGCTTGCTAAAATATATTTGAATGTTCTTGTTGTATTTGTCTTTGTTCAAAACATAATAAATATATGCGATCGATATCATTACTTATTTGGTCACAACACTACAACTATCAAATTAGAACTGTCATCGAGAAAATAAAGAAATGGAAATAGTATAATGATGCCATTTTTGCAAACAATCTTGTGAAATGCCTGTATAGCACTTAACTGTAAACTCGGCTAAGGACCAAGTGTCAGCCATTTTGCGTCGTCGACGATGTAAAGGCGACCATGCTCGGCATTTAAGTGCGATCATGATCTTGGCTTAAAAAGATGCTATTATACACTGTTAATTTTATCTTTTCACTGTTAATTAATAATACCTTGAATGCAGAATTTATTCATTATTCTAAGTTAATGGATAGTGATAAAATTGGTTGTGACATGAGATGTAAATGGTATATATTATATATCTTTCGACTGTATTTACGTTTACGTTTTAAAATGATACTCACATGAGAAAGCGAATCCCTAGACACGGACAGACGTAGGTACAATGAGGTGATCTTTCGTGGGTTTGCTTTTTTTTCTTTTGAGTTCCGAGTTCCGAATAACTAAAAAACATAATATTTAAGGGAGCCATCATAAACAAGACATAAATTAAAGATATAAATACGTTGACGATAGCTTTTCAACAAGCTCAACTACAATACGTTGAGTTTTGTTTAAAAATACAAGAAAAAACTGCAAAATATGTTTAAAAGTTTCATGCAAAAAAACGGTGCCAAAGTACCGTAAATCACCCAAAATCCAGACTGAGAATCGGAACAACAGCCTATAAAACTACAAGGCTTGTGAAAACGAAATCGTTTACGTAGGTATTTTAAGTAATGTTAGCTGTGGATTCGAAGGATCGTTTGTCTGGGTTTAACGATGTCATTTTACATGAATGAGTATTGAGTAGAAATTTATACCGATACAAACGTATTTCAATGAAATTCTCATAATTAAATGTGTGGATTATTGGGCGAAGTCCACAGCAAATTTCGATTTAAGTTGTATGTTGAATCTTTCAATGGTCTACAGCTTCTACATATTATATCTTAAAAACGTAATCTAAAGTATGTTTTCTTGTTTAAAAACACTAGGTTCGTAGTGACGACGGCCGACGCACCCCAAACTGGTTGGCCGTAGACTCGAGACACGGTCTAATCAGTGGTGTGCCGCAGAAGCAAGACGTCGGAGCGCACACTTTCACTGTCACTGCACATGGCAACACCCACGGCCTCACTGCTACAGACTCTTTTACAATAGAGGTAAGAAAACTTCTTCACACGTCTAAAACTTGCATATTGAAACTCTGAAAGAGCCATGCTACGGTACAAATGCTACGTCTCGACCGGAATTAAACCACGGCCTCACAGAATACCTGTGTGAAACTCTTAGTTCGTAGCTTTTTTCATCGGATTGAGTCAAGTTACTGAGGCCCCAAACTCCCCTACTCACATTTCTGGGAGGGAGGATAAATCTTCATATATACTTTAGAAAAATAATGAGATGAAAGTTTCACGTAATAATTACTGAAAACGTAAAAGATTATATTTACTTCATCATCATCATCAGCCTATCGCAGTCCACTGCTGGACATAGGCCTCCCCAATTGCGCGCCACTTGGTTCGATCCTCGGCTTCTCGAATGCAGCTCGTGCCAGCCGTCTTGCGCAGATCATCACTCCACCTGGCCTGTGGACGTCCTACACTACGTTTGCCGAGGCGCGGTCTCCACTCAAGAACCCGTTTACCCCAACGGTAATCAGTTCTGCGGCTAATATGGCCAGCCCACTGCCACTTCAGCTTGCTAATCCTTTGGGCTATGTCGATGACCTTGGTTCTCTGCCGGATTACCTCATTCCTGATGCAATCCCTCAGAGAAACGCCGAGCATAGCCCTTTCCATAGCACGCTGAATTGATTGAACTTGTGGACCAGCCGTGCCGTAAGTGTCCACGTTTCGGCTGCGTATGTCATGACGGGTAGGACGCACTAATTGAAGACTTTCGTCTTAAGGCACTGTGGGATCGACGATGAAAAGACCCGACGAAGTTTCCCAAACGCTGCCCAACCCAGCTGAATTCTTCTGTTCACCTCTTTAATTTTTTACTTATACACCATATTTACTTACGTAAACTTAACGTTTACGGTACAAGTTCACATTGATCATAACGTAAAAGAGATTTGTGTTATGAAGCTCAAGATTTGATCTGTTTGTTTGAGCAAAACATGCAATTTCAATTTCTACCAAGCCTATTCGTAAAGCTTAATAACGATACAAAACAAATAAACGAAGAGCTGTCATGATTGCTGGTGAAATCTCATTGAATGTCTAGTTAAACGTATATTTTTAACCGACTTCAAAAAAAGGAGGGAAACCATATAAGTCTTTAATTTGCATTAAGTATGTGCGCGACAAATTGACAAATAACTCAAAATCACGCCAACCGATGTCAGTGATAATATGAAATACGAGCGGCTGCCTGCGACTTCGTACGCGTGGAGCTAGTTATTTGCAAATATTTTTAATTAAATTCAAAAAAGCTAGTTACATTATTAGTACACCTCCACACCATCTATAGAGCATACATTTTAAATATCAAGTCTCCTACTTCAAAAACATAGGACTTTCATACAAACTTCCAACCCCCGTTTTGTCCCCTTAGAGGTGGAGTTTCGTAAAATCCGCTCTTAGCGGATGCCTATAAGGAACCTACCTGCCAAATTTCAAGACTATAGGTATTATAGTTTCTGAGATTTCGTGATTAATAAGTGAGTGGTATTTCGCTTTTATATATATAGATAAAAAGATTTTATTTGAAAGCTAGTGCTTCACGTGTGGACCTATTTCAATTTGGTCGTTCTTGAAGTCGGTTTTTTTGTTAAAATTTTGTATTATTACAAGATGCTATTATGTGTTTAAAGAATTGTATTTTCTCATAAGAACTTACAGATCACTTAGAATGAGATACATAGCATTATCTTATGACTAATACATTATTCACCTTTCAGCGTATTGGAAGTTACAATGTACATGTACAAACATATTTCTTTAGCCCGCCTTTAAATACATTTAAACTGTCACATTCCTTTAATTCATTCGGCAGTCTATTATACAGCTGTGCTCCCTCATATAATATTGTTTTTTTCCCGTAGTTAGTTCGTACTTTCGTTAGTTGTAGTTCGGGCAAAATCCCCCAATTAAAAAAAATAAATAAAAACCTAATTTCATTTTTGAAACAAAGTGCCATTTATAAATTTTTTTTTACAAAACAACTTATTAGGAAATTAGGTTAGTTTTATATGTTTTAAATACTACATACCTTCATCACCACTCATGATTTTTTTTTATAAACTATACGTTCATACTTTTACAGAAATATTTGTCTTTGTTGTTAACAATGAACAACAAGGAAAACCGAAAATAGGTAACGTTTGACGTGTCATATAAATAATACTAGACGACTGATTCTACTTAGTTCACCATAGTTTAATGCAATATACCTTCAATTTTTTAAATCGAAAAAAAAAACATCAAAAATACATTTTCAAAAAAAGTATTTTTGACCAAGCTCTCCTTAGTACAGGATCCACTGTGCGTCGTTTACGTCTCCTATTGCCCGTTCATTTGTTACAAAAAACGTGATATTTTTTTTTTTTTTTAAAGACAACTCCCGCACTAGGAATAAATCCTGTGTCGCGGGGGACTTTACAAACATACATGAAACGGACACAAATAACACCCAGACTCAGAACAACAATTTGTGAATCACACAAAGTGTTGTCCTATGTGGGATTTGAACCCACGACACTTGGCGAAGTAGGAAACGGCGTGGTGACCGTTAAACCACTAGGCCAAACGTGCAGTAAATGAAGAACCGCTAGACCGATTTTGTGCAAACTTCACATAAACCATCTACTAAATAGTCCGAACAAAGCCTAAACATTAGGTTTGGATAGGTGAGCCCGTTCTTGAGTTATAAAATTACAACGAAAAGTGGCATTGATTTATATATATATTGATACAAATGTAGGATTCGGTTAGAACAGATTTCATTAAATATTCAGGTTTAAGAAACAAGTCTAAGGGATATATATCGAAGTCGCAAATTACAGTGTTATCTACGTAAAATGTTTCATGTTTTTCTTGGCGGATAATACCTAAATAAACCTAAATATTTGTAATTACAGATCTCTTAGCGATCGCTCGATGTTTTCAAAATATAATTTCTTAGCCGTGCCCTACTAATTCACTAGCACTTATGGTAATTGTTTGCTCCCATGAGTAACATGTAATATCTGATAGCCTTCCTAAAAACCTATTGTATACCTAATTAAAATACAGTTTTACAAACCAATCTCTTAGCGACTTATACATATAATAAAGCAGAAACACTAATAGTAAAGGCAATTTCATTGATATAGGTATATCCATATTTCATTTCAATTTATCCTGAAAAATTGTAGTGTTGTGGCACCCAATAAAGTTGGTGACAGTTGTTCATTCCGTCATTCAATTATATTATTGGCTTTGTACTAAACAGCATATGGCGATCTTGAGGGTGCGGTGTAATAAATGGAGTCCGACTGACACAATACTTTTACTACATACACTTTTGCTTTATAGAGGAAATTGTCTGTTTAGAAAGATAGTCTCAATATCGAAGGGTAGCTGGCTAAACTAATAAGGTGTCTGACTAAATCATTTCATTGTAAGTTATCGCCGTCGCCATCTCAAATACCAACCTAATGTTAAAACAAGTATGTATGTATATTTAATGTAGTCATGTTTACAATCGATCAATACGTACATTGAGGTGTAACATTGTAAAATGACAGAGATTAAAATAATCACAAATATTAACAAAAAGCCGACTTCAATCTGGACCAAATTTAAATGGGATCACACGGGAAGCACCAGCTTTCAAATTAAATAAGAATCATCAAAATCGGTTCACCCAGTCGAAAGTTATGAGGTAACAAACATAAAAAAAATACAGTCGAATTGAGAACCTCCTCCTTTTTTTTAAGTCGGTTAAAAATAATCAAGATTGTCAATAACATTATTGACAATCTTGATTATACAAATTATACAAATTTTAGGTATCAGTATATGAATACTGTTAGAAATTGAACGTCATTATAATGGCAACATTTTTGATTGTCATTTTTCTTGTTTGACGTTTTGAAGTGACAAGATAGTACTAACGAGAAGCTTTGTAATGACGGTCAGGCAGGGTGGTTGAAAAGTGCCGTTTAGTGAAAATTTAGCTGTTTGTCCATCCAATTCGGTGTTTCGTTGGTTACCGTTATGATTGGTCTGGTTTGGACTCGCGAGTTTTAGTAGTCCCGTCAAATAGGCGCGATCCGCGACAGTTAAAACAGGTGTGTTATAATAATAATACGTGGGAGCCTGTACAGTAACTGAGGAGTTTATGAATGTGTGACGACGCAGAGAGAATACCAAGAGAGAATACCAAGGGCCCTTGGAGCGCCGATATCAAGGAATTCACGCATCTCCAGTAAGTGCTTGATATTACATTAGCTTAGAATAAGAACACGGTGAATCGCCGTGAAGTTTAATTCTTTCTCCAGTGAACTAGCGTAGCGATTGAATGCTTATACTATGGGCCTATAGACATTTCAAATTTCCCAAGGTGAACGCTGCATTGGCGAAATGATTGAACAAATACTGATACCTAAAATTGTATACGAGCCGCCGTAAAGTTTGGTTCGGACTATAACTGTAAATTATACTAATAATAATATCACTTTATTGTACACCAGATTACTTACAAAGGTAACTTAATGTTATGAGGTACAATTGGCGGCCTTATCGCCCGAAGGCAATCTCTTACAGGCAACCATAATGATGAACCATTATAAAACAGATTTTTAAACTAAGTTAATCAATTACACTCCGTGATGGTGAACTGACAATGATGCTGTTATTACATGGCCACATTGATAGTATTAAATGTATTAATGTTTAATACTTTTTAATAGCTTTTATACTAGCTTTAATACTTTTTAATATTTTTTTCTAGCCAACTTTCGGATGATGCAGATTACTGCATTATCCAAAAGTTGGCTAGAAAAAAAAACTATGCCCGCCTTATGCAGTGTAATATGCAGGTAGTGTCTACAAGTAAATAAGTAATTATAAGTGAAATAAGTATAAGGAATTATTATAAAACAAAAAACACGACTGCTTAAAAGTAATGACCCACTCCCCCCTTTTCTTCCCATTTGCGGGCGCCTTTTTGATTCAACGACAACTCATAGTTCAAAAACCATCCAGTCGTTTGGACTGTAGGGCGGGCACATACATACAAACGCTCAAAAAACATTACCCTCTTTCTGACGCAGTCGGGTAAAAGGGGGATCACTATGTCACTGTATAGAACATACATCATTTTAGTATTTACGACAGCAGTCTCTGCATATATTATAATCATTAGCTAGGTCGGTTCACCAATGAGCTGTGACTCATCATTAAAAAACAATAAATAAATGAGCAATATTAACTACCAGACATTTCTTAGAATAAGTGTCTTTAGAATGCGGCTTGCAAAATTATAATACTGGTATTTAATATCTGTTTGACAACAGTTTTATATTGTTACTTCTTCCTTTTGCAACACCTAGGTCATTCGAGACAGACTGCTACTTAAAATTCAACTATGCATACATCGTCTGCATATTGATTGAATATCATTAATGCAAGATTGACGACGTTTGTGCAATATAAAAATAAAAATAAACATAATATAATTTTATACCTATCTTACCCAGTTACCCTAACCTAAACTAGTTTAGGTATGTTATGTTACTGTATGCTTGTATGTGCTTTGAGGTCTCGGGTTCGATTCCCGGGTCGGATCAAATGTTTGTATGAGCTATAAATATTTGTTTCGGAGTTTGGGTGTTTTTTATGTATAATATGTATGTATTTACAAAAAAAAGTATATATGTATTTATTTCAGTTGTCTAGTACCCATAATACAAGCTCTACTTAGCTTGGGACTAGATGGCGTTGTGTGTTAGATGTCCAAAATATTTATTATTGTTTATTATTATTACCACTAGACCAATGATGTGAATAATGTCAGCCAATAATACAAATTATCATTGTTCTCAGGTGAAGAAAACTCAAGAAAAGCCACAGTCTAAGTATGGTTCGTGCGTGGGCGACGAGAGCAGACTGGTATTGGCGATCCTGGTCGACGGCTCCTTTCACAAGATAACTTCGAGACAACGAATACGCGCTCTAATGCAGCTTGCCAGCTTTATGGCGTTAGATGGAGTAAGTGACATCCTTCAATCGATTAACGAGTAACTCGAGCTTAAAACTGGGGTAACTTGGAGTTATGTATTAATTGTCAGGCGTGGCAAAATTCTAATTCAAAATATGAGCAATTTGCTGTCGGATATCGCTGTATTTTTTGAAGTTAAAACTTCTTTAGGCGCGTTGAGCACTTTCTGGGTCATCGTCACCGCACACTTCCCATGAGATATAATAATTTATACTATGTATATACATAGGTACTAGACATACCTCCGTGCGGCGATACAATTCACAAGGTACTTAGTTTTCACTTCTATCGGTAGTCCCCAAACACTGCCTTGCGTTTTTTTTTTCATAACCTATAACACTTACAAATAATGTGGCTTTCTATTGGTACTGAGATTACCCCCCTACGACCCCACAAACTAACCACTTTATAATATAGATTATGGTATGATGTTAAAGATATATACGTATTTGTTTGAAAGTACACATATCTACTGTAAATATAAGTGTATCATTATGCAATATTACTACGAGAATAGCTTAAACATTTGTGATATCGAGAGTAGATGATAACTAAATTTTGAACGCATTTTTATTACGAGAAGTCACTTTTTTGCATATTGTGGCGCCCTCTACGTACCTAACTAAATTTCTTTAGAAAATAAACTTTAAATAATTACCTACAAATTTTAACAAAAAAACCGACTTCAATCTGGACCAAATTAAAATGGGACCATTCGGGAAGCATCAGCTTTCAAACAAAAAAAATATCAAAATCGGTTCACCCAGTCAAAAGTTATGAGGTAACAAACATAAAAAAAAAATACAGTCGAATTGCGAACCACCTCCTTTTTTTGAAGTCGGTTAAAAACAATTTATTGGTTCTTTAACGACAGTCTAAACTAACAACTACTAAATCATTTACAGGGAGAGTTTTGGATGGAGCCCTACAAAGCAGAGTCTCGCGCCGAAACCGTCCTCAGCGGAACAGGCTCCTCACAACGTAGGCATGGCGACGCTACCACTGCTATCTACTTAAATGTAAGAAAGTATAATAAAATAGAAAGCGTATTTACTAAATCAAAACACGGGCCATTGAAATAAAATAAGTAGACGTAATTAAAGAGAATGGTTACGGAATTAAAAGTAATTCACAATTTATTTAATTCCGTATGTAACTTACGTATACAATAAACCCCTCTCAGCTTCTCAGACAAGCAATACATATAATTACCATTAAAATCAGTGTTCATAAATTGTTCCGTAATTCATATTTATGAATGCCTTTTGTGAATATTTTCAATGAGTTCTCTGTTTTCAGCTATCTAGGTCGGATTTATACGCTCTGGTCAAAAGACCTCGGCGATAAATTTCGTTTTATAAACGCTTGTTTATGACAGATTTTACAGATGTTCATTGATTTAAATGTTATTGTAAGAACTAAATGTCTTAATTTGTCATAGCTATGAATAAAAACTCTGTTATTGAAAGGAATCTGAGTCATCTTATAAGAGATTCTGTAGATATGTAAATACTCTGAATGAGTTGACTTCACGGATTGCATAGTGGTTAAAGCGATCACTTCGCAGTTACTTATTGCACAAAGTGTGGTGGGTACGATGTTTTCACGGGACAACATTTTGTGTGAACCACAAATTGTCGTTTTGGGTGTTCTTTGTGTCTGTCCCATTTGTAAATTCCCCGCGATACATCGTGTATTTTATGTGCGGGAGTTGTCATAAAAAAACAGCAAATTAGAAAAGTTTTGTGGCATTTTTACCGTGGGACAGCCACGCTTCGGCATGCATGAACCGGCTCGACCGGAGTGATACCACGGCCTCACAGAAAACCGGTGTGAAACAGCGCCTCCGCGCTGTTTTACCGAGTGAGTGAGGATAGCGGAGGCCCATACCCCAAACCCTCCCCGTCCCCCAAAAGCCGGCAACGCACTTGTGACGCCTCTGGTGTTGCGGGTGTTCATGGGCGGCGGGAATCGCTTACCATCAGGCAATACGTCTGCTCGTTTGCCACCTTCCATAAAATAAAAAAACATGAAACAGGGTTTAATATTTCTGTCGAAAATAACGTGACATTAGGTCCTTTAGCTTATTTTAAAGTGTATCTTTTACAGGTGGGTTGTGGTAACAAAATGTGGAGTCATCACAAAGTGCTGGTGGCTGGACTGAGGGAACAATCTCGAGACGGTACTGTCGCTCACATTATCCGCTTGCCTGTTATCGGCTGGCGACTTCTTGCTGTACAACCTGCGCCTAGGATTAAGAGACAGGTAAATATTTCAACGTCATCATCAGCCTAGTGCAGTCCACTGCTGGACATAGGCCTCTACCATTGCACATCACTTTGATCGATATTTAGTACAAAAAATTTGTTTGCTAAAAATTCTTAAGCCGACTTTCCACCGAACAAAAGTTGGCAACTTGTGTGTTGTCGCCTTTTTTTGTTTTGTCAAATTTCGGTGGACACGCGCCTTTACGATCAACCCTTAATGATAAAAAATGTTTTACGTATTTTTTATGCATACTGCATACGGACTGCACGGTTGGCCTGGTGATTTAAGCGGTCGCCACGCTGCTTTCTGCTGCGCTAAGTGTAGTGGATTCAATTCCCGCATGGGACACCACTTTGTGTAATCAACAAATTGTTGTTCTGAGTCTTTGTGTCCGTTTTATGTATGTTTGTAAAGTCCCCCGCGACACAGGATGTATATTCCTAATACGGGAGTTGTCTTTTTTAAGAAAGAAACTATTAGTAGAGGTCAAACCTCCCTGCCACTTATTCACTCCTAATATAAACGGTACATCAATTTGGTAACAAATATGTAACTCTCTTAGTCACCTCCGCTGGATGGTTCCGGCGACGGCTTCGACGCTGAGTACGACGAGGAGGAAGACGCGGATGCTGAATACAGCGGCTACGACGACATCGACGACGACGACCCGATCGATTACACTAACAGCGACAGCATTACTAACCCGGTGAGTAATAAAACTACAGCTATCGATACCTCACATCACTATAATACTAATTACAAACAGCTTTGTATTTGAAATTTTAAATTCGAATTGATGTTTTCTAATTTGAAAATGGAACAGAGTTTGTATTTGTCTATGGGTGTAAATTTGAAATACTCAACAACAAACTAATCACTACTAATACTTTTATCATGTTTAAAAAATGGTTATTAAACCTTAAATTTATTGGGATATAACACCTATGCTTTAAAAGCCTTGCTTTAACATGCTGACGGGAAACCTAAAGCTGAATAAGTGGGTATAAATATCATCAATCATAAATAAATCAGTGAATCATAATTGGTATCACCACATTCATTTACTTTTAGTAACTGTCATACATTCTGTGTTACATAGTACATATACATCATTCGATTTATTCATTGGAAAATAATTATATGTATTTTAGTTGCTGGTTGTAACTGACGAACTACTTAGTGAAGTAACGCGGTGTTTCATCAAAAGCCTTTATTAGAACACGCTAAACATAGGTTTTTTATTAGAAGGAGGTTTTGGACTACTCTATACGGGGTAACGCTGGCTAAACGGGTATAGAGTTAGTGTTAAGTTTTCCTTGTCCGTGGAGTGATGTGATCCTGCTGAGTTTGCTTAGTTTGCTGGTTGGCTCTTACAACACTTAGTGTGCAATTACAGTGGCAGCGGAATCCGCTCGCGGGTAACGCAAACATAGTTTTGACTGGGAATCGCAGCGGGACAAGCTGCTGTCGCGAGCGGGGCGGGTGGACGCAAGTCAGTTTGCGTTTCCCGCTCGATTTGTTCTTGACATGCCGTTACCGACTGAACATATAATAGTGCCGTATTGGCTCGGCCACCTTTGTGGAATTCTAGTGATTCAAATCAACTAGTAATTAAAAAGCTATGGAAAGAAATAAAAATAATAAGCGGAGATTCTTATGGTAATTCACTTTTATTCGTTATTTTCATTGTTAAAATTATTAAAGTATACAGTAATATCATTTCGTATTGCTCTAGCCCTCATTGTGGAACCATTGTTATGTAGGTAGGTATGTCGGGACCGCTCAATCGCCCCGCTGCAACTGTGTTCATCCAATGGAATGTGCGTTTTCCGCTCAACCCGCCACCCGCTCCCGCTTCCCGCCCCGGGCCACTGTAATTGCACACTTACAGTATGAATAATATAATATAATGAATAAAAATATACAGGGTGACACTCCGTATTCTTAATCCTCCATGCACCATGCTACAGCGCAAAGAGTATAGGAGGATATTTAACTTAACGCGGCATTTAAAATAAACAATAACATTCAGTGTTCAGTTAGCAACTGGTATATTACTTAATCTAGTTATGCATATAATACATAATCAACATTATGCTGTCATCAGTTTTGTATCCCATAATAAAATTTAAATACAATACTATATTAAAACTGTATAAATATACCATCCTCGTCGTTAATTACAACTTTTTGGTCACATACTTCAAGGTCATGAGACTAAGATTGGAAGTGCAAACAACATTAAATACAAAGAATAAATGGCGCCTAATTATTTGGTTATGTCATTTTAGGAACAATATTGCAAACATATATGTGCTATGTGCATCGTTTAGTGTTAATGTTGTCAGCTCTCACCCGTGTACCCAGTTTCTGGCTAAATATTATTTATTTAGACAAAAAAGTTGTCCCAATAATATTGTTCGGACGACCCACGACGACCACATTACATTAACAATGAAATGGATCACAAGAAAACAATTTAAAAATTTAACGCCGTTTTATATATTGATCTCTAATTGTCAGCTGTTGCTTGGTTACATAATTGTAATGTTTGTAAATAAAAGCCTAGTTTAACTAAATCAACTGTAGTCTAAATTGAATTTAAAGTAAGTATGCTAACTGATAAAGTATGTTATTACTGTAACGTACTGTAAAGTAGTTTTTTTAGTAATTTCGAATGATGATGTTCGACTAGATTCGGACCCAATAAAGGAAACATATTATTCTACCCAGACGGAATTGGCAATCCGCGCATATACAACGGTTGCGTTGTGTGTTGCGTTCTTTATACTAACTCCAGCGTGTACCTAACCATACATACTTTGAATGTAACGATATATATTTTTCTTGTATTTTGATATATTTCAACCATATTTACATGACCATTATTTTCCAATGAATAACAAGTCGTTAGTCGTCCCATACTTACTCTTACCACGGAATGCATACCTAGCACTTATATGTCATCATAGAAGCATTCGTACCAAGAGTCACATGGCATGGATTGTTGAATGAAATGTATCACTTCAATTTCAACTGTCATCTATCGCATTTTTGTATTATTTCTTAATAAATACCCATTTTATTTTATATACTACCATAAACCCTTCATAAAACCATGAAACCTTTCAACATACAACATTATCCATCACTTTACGTAACTACGATACGTACATAAGTTTTATAAAGAAATAAGTACTTCATAAAATAGTAATATAACGTTTGAGCTTTGTGTGTGGTTATAACTAAACGCTTTAAGACAAAAACACCTCCTCTGTTACATTGTACATACAAAACTAACGGAAGCACATTAACCAAGCGTCACATTAAGCATAGCCTTTGATATTATGACTGCTAGTCTGTTTCTCATAAGAAAGACCTCTTTGGAGTTTATCGATCTATATCTATCTTCTATCTATATATATAAAAGCGAAATACCACTCACTTACTAATCACGAAATCTCAGAAACTATAACACCTACAAACTTGAAATTTGGCAGGTAGGTTCCTTATAGGGTGTAGACATCTGCTAAGAACGTATTTTACGAAACTCCACCTCTAAGGGGCAAAACGGGGGTTGGACGTTTGTATGAAAGTCCTATGTTTTTAAGTAAGAGACTTGAAATTTAAAATGTATGCTCTATAGATGGTGTGGAGGTGTACTAATAATGTACACCTCCACACCAATAATGTAAATCTAGCTTTTCCGAATGTAAATTATTTGCAAATAACTAGCTCGCGTGTACGAAGTCGCAAGCGGCCGCTAGTTACCAATAAGCGATTGTTAATTCGCTAATTCGTAAACAATCGTTGACATTCACAAGCGATTTTTACATTAGAATGAAAACGTTTGTTTTTATGTAATGTAATGTATTTACATTTATGAAATATGTTTTAAAGTTTTTAAAGAGTTTAGTAAAGATATTAAAGTATAACTCGTGTGTGTATTCCGAAGGATGCCCTAGGAATTTCGGGACGGTGATAGGCGAATAGTAGGGTAGCCTCGATATACACAGATGCGTAAAATTATTTCTATTTAATACACGCTTGTTATTATGCTCATAACATAGATAGATGATTCTGTACAAAAAAAAAGTTTACATACATTACTACATCCCAGACTACTTCTAAACTAATACATTAAGTAGATCAAAGCCAATAATAATTTTATATTACTCTACTGTTATATGATTCCACCCAGTCTTAATATCAAAGTCCATGCAGCTGCAATAACCACAGACAGCGCTCACTCACATAGGGTACGTATGGGTGGCAGTACTAACGTAGTGTGTGTCGCGGCGCGCGCCTTTAGGTGGACCCTCTGACCCCCGCCTCGCATCCCCATCGCCACCACCACGGGGAGACCCCCGCGATTCTAGCCCCCGTGACCCCAGGCGCGCCACACACAACCACCGAAACGTTTCAGACCGAGAGCGCTGCCCCGCTGCCGACCCCAACCTCACCTGTACCTCCCTCCTCAACTCCTGCAATTACACTGCCTCCCCCACCTCCACCGACGACCGAACCCCCCACGGAGGAAGCGCCCCCTGCCGCGGAAGCTACCACTCCCGAGTCCGCAACTTCTAATATGTATACCATGGAGGTTTGTCAACCGGTCTCCAGCTTTGCGTGTCATATGCATGTGTGTTGGTCGGGTCTACCCCGTCGCATGTTATACCTTTACTGCTAGATGGTAGTCGTTTCTGTTTTCTGTATTTGTCTGTATATTGCATAAGATTGCGTTTACATGATTCAGCCAGGTGTTTTCCTGCAGCTAGCACAAATGATTCATCTCTAAATGATCCCTAGTCTCAGTAGATCCTGTTAACTATTATTGCTACTACAGCTATTATGCGCTAATGCATTTAAAACTTCGCTCATAAATATTGTAATTGTAATAGCAAATTTATAACAGCTAACAGTTGTTTAACTACTAAGTTCTAATAACATTTCTAGTACATTTATGTTACCAGTCTTGTTACGTGTAATTACTACCAAGATTACTTTCTTCCCAAGATTATTTGTTGTTTGAATATGAGTTACCATAACTTTTTGACGAGTTTTATTATCTAAGTGACAATGAAAATTAAACATTTGTGCTGGCTTAGGCTCCCAGGATAGCGAAATAATTTTGACTTGTGAATCTCCTATATTTCTTTAATCCGTATTTAGTAATTTACAATTTAGTTACTTTGTTTATATAATTCAATTTATAAATTTGTTTTAACTTTATTCCTATCCAATTATCAGATCCCCTAACAATGTGAAATATTAATACATCTTACCTTTCTGAGATCTGTAGTAGTTTTTGAATTACCATGATATATTAATTACTATTAATTTTATTTAAACTCGCATTTTAACCTTTAGTTACATTTAATGCATTCATATGAGTAGTCTTT
Organism: Diaphora mendica; assembly: GCA_949125395.1. NCBI lineage: Eukaryota > Metazoa > Arthropoda > Insecta > Lepidoptera > Erebidae > Diaphora > Diaphora mendica. The sequence continues at coordinate 14,854,748 of OX421326.1, forward strand.
AGATCGTAAACGTTTAGTTATTTAGCATGAGTGTAATAATTTCCAAGACGATTGTTTTAACTAGATTTGATAATATTCCTTATGTAATACTGGGCAGAATGTACCTCACATACAATTTTAACACTAAGAGCCTTAAATCACAAACAGCCTAAGAGACACATTTTTACTTAACAAAATAAACTTTTCTACATGTTAAAAAATGGTTACTTCTCTTGACTCATCGATGTCAATACAAAGAGTTCTCTTAAAATATCAAAAATCTTAGGTGTGACTAGAATATACACTTACATAATGATGAATAACACAGACAAAATGACTAACAGCACCTTCTTTAAAGGTTACACACTCGTATAACAAAATTATAACTCCAATATTAATCTTTATATATTCCTTCACAGGATCACAAAGTTACTATAACGGAGATATCGGCATCGCCTTCAGAGACCAGCAAGGTCAATTTCTCAATAGCACCTACTGAGGATATAGCACCGAGAAGAATTAACTTCAACGAATTCGCACCTGTCGTTGTTCCTGAAACAACTACGTCAGAACCTGAATTGGTATGTCCTTTTCTAATTTTATGGTTCAAATTCTAACTTTCACCTGTAAACGTTGAACTAATCGTGTGTGGAATTTGATTTTATTTTAACAAAGGGTAGATAAGTATTCACTTGGTTCATACCCATTTTAGATGTAACTATGTATGTAAATACTTATTGAACTAATCTTTAACGTAAAGACAACGATTTACAATTAAAACTAAGTATCGTAAGTTCACTAAAAATTTTACAATTTCTGTGGGGTCTTGATTTCTTTGTACATACATTTTCAATATAACTGTGCATACAACTTTCAACTCTCTTACGTTGTCTTAACGTCTATGTATTCACAACACATCGTGTGAGCGTCCGCATGGCACTTTCAGCAAACCGTAATTATCCGCGCGTCCAACGAAGTACCCCCGATGACGTCTACGGAACGGGAGACGTCCGTAGCGTCACCGTCCCCGTCTACTCCCTTGGAGATCACAACACCGCCGACCACTCCGGTTGTACCGACCACTACGCCTCCGCCGGCCACGTCGACGCCAACTCCGACACTCGCTACTACGCCTACCACCCAAGCTACTACTACACCTACAGCCCCTACTACCACTTCTCTACCTGAAGCGGTTACAATACAGGAGGTTACGAAACAGGTCCGTGGTAAAAAAATATTTTACGTGCCAATTTCATCTTCATAATCTGTGAGTACGTCATACTCCCGAATCATCACATCCGTTAGTAAAGCGTCATTAGTCGTAGTTTGGATAAGTAGTGATTTCCTACTAACTCTTTTAAAAGCGTGTGTTTGAAATTGGTATCTTGCGATTGGCACTTTTTGGATTTCTATAATAACAATTTCATCAAAATTTTTAATTGGCATGATGGGTAATCTTAAGCAATTTTCTATTGTATGTTCATATAATTCGGGTATACACGTTAACTTTTTTATAAATACTTTCTACTTACTTACTAAATATTCTTCGACATGCACAGAAATTAAAATTTTATTTTCTTTTTGAAGATTACCACTATAAGAAGTTAATAGTTACGATACTTGTTAAAAATTTAACCCTGAAAAGTACATTCTAATAAATATTTCAATGATTTAGGAAACAAGTCCAACAGAGGGCAGGAGCACAATATCTGGTCAGACGACAGAAACGGTCAATGTTGTTGCATGGACGATGCCAGTGAATCAGCCTCCAACGTTGAAACACCATATGAAGAAACTTGCAACCATTGCAGGAAAGGCTTTCAGGTACAAGTCTTAAAGTATTAAGTGATGTTATAATTAATAAATTAAATTAAAAAGCTTTTTAAAAACAAGCTTTTACTGGAATGCCTCGAGACGAATCAAACGAGTCCAAGCTCGATGATGTTGCGACGTTTCTTTACAGAGTTCCTATGGCCACCTTCCAGCTCCAGCATCAGATCAGCTCCATGTCATTATAATATTGTATTGTCACTCTGTATACATATGCTTGCAAAATTTCAGCAAAATCGGTTAAAGATATCTGCTTCAAAATTGAGTTGCAAGATTCCACCCGAACACGCCAGCATACATACATACATTGCAAGTTAATAAAAAGCTTGTAAAAATGATGAATACCAAAAATCCGAATATCGAATAAAGCATCCAAAAATTGACATTAGGTTCTAAAAGAATTCGCGATCATTTCTAAATACACTACAAAAAAAAATTGTAAGCGAACTAGTTTTCTAGCCACTATCAATATATACATACGTAGGATGTATATATTTAAAGCAATCTTTTGAGTTACCGGTTTAACCGTTACGAAGATAGATTTACGTCACTCATGTAACTATGTTAATGGTTCCTCTCGTTTTTTTTTTCTTTTGTCTGGCCCGCTAAAATGACTCTACTTTGCCTGATGGAAAGTATAAGCAGAATCCAAGAGTGGTGGTCAACATACTCGTTGCGAATGCAAACAATGCAGCATGGTGACCCACACCATGGCGGTCTAGTGATACTTTTGCATCTTTTAGTCTAGTCAACAAGTATGGAACTTGTTTGGTTGTGAGAGTGGTTTTGGAAAAAGGGACGGAATTTTTTAACAGGGAACTAGTGAAACGCGCACGCGATTCGCGATATGTGACTACTCTAAAGTTCATTCGTGTTAATAAACATATTAAATTGGTGCTTTATCTACAGTTATTTTCTCTTATTATATTTTAGAAATTCTGCAAATATGTTTGGATCTAAAATTACATAATGTTGTATAGGTACATTATACCGGCGGATCTGTTCACGGATCCGGAGGATGGCACCAACCTTACTTTTACGATGTACGAGGCAGGGAATGTACCCCTCAGCAAGAGTTCTTGGGTACAGTTCATACCTTCGGCGCGAGAAGTATACGGATTGTAAGTATATCGATATCATAATTAGAATTCATTGTCAGCAAGTGTCCAATGCAAGTCACGTTGTTATTAAAGTTATATTTATACGTAAACTGTCCTGAAAAAATTAAGCATATTTTTCTAATTTCATGTCATTAGCGACTCCATCATTGTGTCGTCTTTTGTGGTCAAGTTTATTAATATTTCAAAATTCAGACCTATAATACGCCATCAAAATAATTTCCTTTCTAGGCCACTAGAAGCCCATGTATCTCGCTGGAACTTCATAGTAGAAGCTCAAGACAGCGAAGGACGGGTGGCTCGCGGTCCCCTCGACATCACCGTCCAACAGCACAAGAGCGGCCGCACAATTAACCACCAGTTCGTCATGGAATTTAAACTTAACAAGGAGTACAACTACGCCATCGACTGGCAGATACGAGCACTCGAAGGAATCGTCAACCTTTTCAGAGATACCGACATGGACCATCTCACAGTACTGAACACGACGCAGAACGGAGACATTTGCACATTCGTTTGGACGAACGATACGCTACCGAAGGATCCCGCTTGTCCCATGGACGATATCAATAGGCTAATGAAGGTTAGTATTGGATTTTTATAAGACTATTGCATTACATCTTATCTCAAGTTAGGCAGTATGTGTATGTAACTAGGTAGTTGATAATAGGGTCGCGACGAGATAATGAAGAAGTGTTGTAGTATTTAACTTACCCGTTCTGCTTTCTTGTAGTAGACCGACGATTTGTAAAGTGTGGGTGAGTGTGTGTAAATGTTTTTAAAGATCAATAAAACAGCGACTGAACTGGAAAAACTCCGATGACCTCGACTTCTAGTTTATTCCAAATCTTCTTGATGTAACAAGACTGTTCACGCGCACAGCGCACATTAATATCTCCGCCGCTTCACCTCACTCCGCCACCGAACAACAAGCGACGCGCGCGCATTCAAGTTCTCCAACATTGTATTGCCTATTACGAATATTATACATTTTTACAGACCACTTTATTAGTTTTCATTAACTACAGAAGCCCAAACAAAGAAGTACCGACACTCACTAATTCACATGTTCGATTTCGACATCAGTATCACGACACGACAAGAAGCCATATTGTTAATATGACCACACTCAAGATCAGTAGTAGTATATTACCCGTCACGATACTCAACGCGAACGTTATATCGTGAACGCCCGAATACCTTTCCGAAGGCCCTTGACATGGCGCGTCGTGACGTCCTAAAGTACGAGCGAATGATGCGTGCTTCTACGCAGACGTTACTAAGCGTACTCAACTCATTGACCGCGGCGAAGCGAGCCGTCTCGCCCACCTACCCACAAATACTGAAAAAGTGTGTTTACAGATAATGGAGTCGGAGACGCAGAGCGGCAGCCCTTCGGCGGGGCTGGCGCGCGCCATGCAGCCCGAGCTGAAGGTGTCGCGCGTGGCCTGGCGCGGCGCCGGACCCTGCGCGCACGCACCGCCCGCCACGCGCGCGCCCGACACCTACCCGCCCATCACGCGCAACCAGGTCGACCACCTCACCGCCACCGTCGGACACCTGCTCGTCTACAAAGTGCCCGAGGTACGTATCTACACGCGCCGCCCGACACCTACCCGCCCATCACGCGCAACCAGGTCGACCACCTCACCGCCACCGTCGGACACCTGCTCGTCTACAAAGTGCCCGAGGTACGTATCTACACGCGCCGCCCGACACCTACCCGCCCATCACGCGCAACCAGGTCGACCACCTCACCGCCACCGTCGGACACCTGCTCGTCTACAAAGTGCCCGAGGTACGTATCTACACGCGCCGCCCGACACCTACCCGCCCATCACGCGCAACCAGGTCGACCACCTCACCGCCACCGTCGGACACCTGCTCGTCTACAAAGTGCCCGAGGTACGTATCTACACGCGCCGCCCGACACCTACCCGCCCATCACGCGCAACCAGGTCGACCACCTCACCGCCACCGTCGGACACCTGCTCGTCTACAAAGTGCCCGAGGTACGTATCTACACGCGCCGCCCGACACCTACCCGCCCATCACGCGCAACCAGGTCGACCACCTCACCGCCACCGTCGGACACCTGCTCGTCTACAAAGTGCCCGAGGTACGTATCTACACGCGCCGCCCGACACCTACCCGCCCATCACGCGCAACCAGGTCGACCACCTCACCGCCACCGTCGGACACCTGCTCGTCTACAAAGTGCCCGAGGTACGTATCTACACGCGCCGCCCGACACCTACCCGCCCATCACGCGCAACCAGGTCGACCACCTCACCGCCACCGTCGGACACCTGCTCGTCTACAAAGTGCCCGAGGTACGTATCTACACGCGCCGCCCGACACCTACCCGCCCATCACGCGCAACCAGGTCGACCACCTCACCGCCACCGTCGGACACCTGCTCGTCTACAAAGTGCCCGAGGTACGTATCTACACGCGCCGCCCGACACCTACCCGCCCATCACGCGCAACCAGGTCGACCACCTCACCGCCACCGTCGGACACCTGCTCGTCTACAAAGTGCCCGAGGTACGTATCTACACGCGCCGCCCGACACCTACCCGCCCATCACGCGCAACCAGGTCGACCACCTCACCGCCACCGTCGGACACCTGCTCGTCTACAAAGTGCCCGAGGTACGTATCTACACGCGCCGCCCGACACCTACCCGCCCATCACGCGCAACCAGGTCGACCACCTCACCGCCACCGTCGGACACCTGCTCGTCTACAAAGTGCCCGAGGTACGTATCTACACGCGCCGCCCGACACCTACCCGCCCATCACGCGCAACCAGGTCGACCACCTCACCGCCACCGTCGGACACCTGCTCGTCTACAAAGTGCCCGAGGTACGTATCTACACGCGCCGCCCGACACCTACCCGCCCATCACGCGCAACCAGGTCGACCACCTCACCGCCACCGTCGGACACCTGCTCGTCTACAAAGTGCCCGAGGTACGTATCTACACGCGCCGCCCGACACCTACCCGCCCATCACGCGCAACCAGGTCGACCACCTCACCGCCACCGTCGGACACCTGCTCGTCTACAAAGTGCCCGAGGTACGTATCTACACGCGCCGCCCGACACCTACCCGCCCATCACGCGCAACCAGGTCGACCGGCCCGTTCGTGCTGATATCAGCGTGGCTCTACTACCTTGTGCCTTGTGTATATTAAAATTCTAATGTAAAAGAGTGTGAAGTTTTTCATAGAATTCGAAGAATCTAAAATCACGTATATTTGTTGTTTATGATTCGACTACTGAAATAAGACCCCTGACTCTACACTATATTGATCTTATCTTAACTATTTCCAGGATACATTCTTTGACCCAGAAGATGGTGACACACGACATTTGAAACTGTCACTTCGATACAGCGACCGCACAGAACTACCCGTGGGACACTGGTTACAGTTCGATGCCAAGAACCAGGAGTTCTACGGTCTACCCGCGCCTAGCGATGAAGGAAGCGTCCCCTACCAACTGGTGAGATCCACAATTCAATTATTTATTAAGGATCGTTTTCCAGATATGCAACACTCAATTGATATATTTGAACAATAATCAGCTTAACTGCCTCGTTGGTCTCGCGGTTGACGTGTGCGACTGCTGATCATGAGGTTTCGGGTTCGATTCGCGGGTCGGACCAAATGTTTGTATGATCTACAAATATTTGTTTCGGAGTTTGGGTGTTTTCTATGTATAATATGTATGTATTTACAAAAAATAAAAAGTATATATGTATTTGTATCAGTTGTCTAGTACCCATAACACAAGCTCTGCTTAGCTTGGGACTTGATGGCGTTGTGTGTTAGATGTCCGAAATATTTATTATTATTATTATTAGCTTTGATGTATTCTTAATTCAATTGGATTAGTATTAATTCTACACGGCAAAGAGCGTTTTCTGATATTGTTGTTCATTTAAATTTTCCGTAGAGAATAGCGTTTAAGCCACCTGGAACCATTTTTAACCGACTTCCAAAAGGAGGACGTTCTCAATTTCATCGGTTTTTTTTAATGTATATACATCGATTACTCCGTCAATTTTGGACCGATTTTGAAAATTCTTTTTGTATTCGAAAGGGTATGCTCCCCATGTGGTCCCATGGCCTCCATATCAGGATCAGATGATGGTATCTCAAGGAAATCGAAAGAAACCCTCAAATTTACGTGAGCGTCTGCAATGAAGTTAAGAGCAATTGTCTGAATGCCTTCATATTCTGTAGACATCATTTAATTTTAAATGAAATGATGATGAAAGACTTGAGAAAGACTAAAAAGCGAAAAATAAAAATAAACTTCGTTTAAAAAAACCGACTTCAAAAACTAAAAAGTATAAAATATCTTAATTTGTATGTGCTACCTATTCATAGGTTGGAAGTCGGTGCCAAGCCAAAATGTAATAGTAGGTACAGCACTCGCCGCGCGTGACCTTGAGTGGGATAGCTGCTCTTCGCGTTGAACAAAACATCCGAAGCGTCGGTGACGTCGAAATATAGCGAGTGTGGTACCTACTATTACATTTTGCTTGGCACTGACTTCAAACCTATGAATAGGTAGCACATACAAATTAAGTTATTTTATACTTTTTAGTTTTTGATTGGTTAATTTAATAATAATATTTTACTACATTCACACAACGCCATCTTACTTGTAGTATGACTATAATACAACTGACATGAAAACATTCTTTCTTTTTTACCCGGCTGCGAAAGAAGGAGGGTTTTTTCGAGTGTATGTATATATGTATGTATATTTCTTTGGCACGCCCTAGAGCCTAAACGGCTTGTCGTATTTTTCTGTGAATGGTGTCAATAGATACGTCTTAGTCGTGATAGTGACACTGGGTACATCAAAATTAGAAAAAAAAATAAAAAACAACTCGAATTTAATAAAGATGGCAGATATTGACGTAGTCAGGTTTTTTTAAATAAATAATTGTAAAAACAAACATAATATGTAAAAATGTAACTTCCAGATTGCTGAAGACTCGAGCAAGAAGAGCGCGTACGACAGCCTCATAGTGGAAGTAGCTAAAGCCCCGACCATCCGACCTACCGTCGAGTTCCAGATGACCATGGACTATCACTTCCCGAACCTGGCCTACGATGCCACCAACAAACGCAAGGTGGTCGAGAAACTCGCAGCGCTGTTCGGACAAAAGGAAACTGATAACATCAGGATCCAAAGCATCACTAACAACCCTACAACAATTATATGGTTAGTTTTATTAAACTATTTAATTTTTTGTCTAGCTATGAGAATATAGAACACTGTTTAAAGATAAGACTTCTGCCTATGTTACAACAAAATGTATATAATTAAGAGAAAAAATTCCAAATAAAAACTTTTTATGTTATTAAGGGAAATTCCGATATGTTGTAGAAGTATTAATTGTCAGAGCTATTTCATTACAATTTAAATTTAACCAAAAATAAATTAAATTATCTAAATAAAAAAAGTTCAATTTACCTTGTTTAATAGATTTTAAACAATTTTTATTTGTGGTTTTCCTTGAATAAAGTTATGTCCAATTGCCGCTGATAAAACTAACATCCTTCCTACTAATATTATAAATGCGAAAGTTTGTCAGGATGTGTGTGTTTGTTACTCTTTTACGCAAAAACTACTGAACGGATTTGGATGAAACTTTACAGCAATATAGCTTATACATAAGAATAACACATAGGCTACTATTTGCCACGATAACCGACATATACGCGGGCGGAGCCGCGGGCAACAGCAGAACAGCAACAGTAGAATAATTCTCAATAATTTCACATTGCATTTTTACAGGTACAACACAAGCTTACCCATGGATCGTTGCCCGAAAGGAGAGATCGAGGAACTCCGCAGAATAATCATAGTTGACGAAAGAGGACCCGGTATCAGTGCACTCAGAGAGCACGTCGATCACGTGTTTGACAAGGACATGAAAGTCATGTCGATCAGACTGATACCTCTCGGGCTTTGCGCTGAACAAAACACTAAAGTACATAAGACGCCAATACAAATAAACTCGAACGAGAACGTGGAACTCACCAAATACAAGAATAACTTAAACAACTTGAACAACGACTTAAACAACTTGAACAACGACTTAAACAACAACTTGAACACCTTGAACAACTACAACAATTTAAACAACGCCAACGTCAACTTGCAAAACAGCAAGGAGAGCAAAGCCGCTGCAGATCAGAACTATTTGGTGACGTTCGTCATACCTGCTGTCGTGGTCGTCTGTATGATCCTGCTCGCCGGGCTCGTCGCTTGCGTACTCTATAGGAGACGGCGAACAGGTATTACATTTTTATATATTTAAATAATCCCCTATCTTGCATAGTTAGGATACTTTTTAAATTCATCCTAAACGATTTAGTCATGTGTCTTTGATCGCATCTATACTTTTGTTTGTGGAGTTTGTTTGTTTGAACGCGCTAATCTCAGGAAGTACTGGTCCGATTTGAAAAAAATCTTTCAGTGTTAGATAGCCCATTTATCGAGGAAGGCTATAGGTTATATATCATCACGCTAAGACCAATAGGAGCGGCGCATTAATGGAGAATGTTACAAAAACGGGTGAAAATTATTACGCTACGGGCAATAGGAGATGTAAACGACGTTGCGTGGGTCAGCTAGTCATCTAATATTTAAACGAAGACCATTGAATTCCTGATACAAATAATAATTATATATTTTCTCAGAGTTCAAAGGTTTAAAGTTTTCAATTTTGAATAAAAAAAAGAGTTTTAAAATAAACAGATGTCCATACCTAATACGCGTAAGTGGTAATCTTTATAAGTAGAGAAAATACGCGGTGTTTATATTTACATTGGAAGAAAACTTGCAAATCCCCCCAACTTTGTTCCTATGCCAACTACAATATCAACTAATATGCAGTTTCAATTCTGTAGGAGGTGAGAATACCGAAAATGCTTGAATATAAGGTGATATAAAACAAAACAAAAGATCATTTAATAGGTGTTCAACACTATTTTCGTTTGTTTATTTCCTATGAACCATTTGCTTTTCACGTATTGGTCAAACTGCTAGATACGCCAAAGAATAATTTTATGTTTAACTTATCCACGGCATAGCTCACTTACGCTAAAACACACTGAGTATGACATTAATTCGCTTAGAAACTGTAATTTAAATGTTGATTGATGTAAATACACATAATTTTTTTGTGTAGACACAATCAATTTGCACATGCGGCAATTAAAAATATTAGGCAGTTATGTTTTGCTGCGTGACGTCACTATCTCATTTATTTGAAAGCAACCATAACTTCTTGCGCTTATTAAAAGTGGCTATTTCATTACTAAGTTTGTTAACTGATATAAGATGACTTTGTATCATGGAATTGAGAAAATGGAGTTAGAAATATCAACAAAATATTTTGTTGAGAATCGACTATCGCCAAGTACCTACACATTTCTTAATTAAATTATTAATTAATTATTACACACGTATCTTAGAACTCTACAGACATTATTATTACATATTATTATTAATTTTTCCACTAACACTTCTCAATTCTTTCCACAAAATTATATTTCCACGTGCACTTCTTACAATCTATGTTATAAAATAAGACATTCCATGAATACCTGAAAAAGTCGGGTAGGACTGAATCGAGGCGAATCGTAGACCAAATATCTTTGATAATTAACAAGTGTAGGTGTTTTAGGTAAAATGAGCGTCGGCGACGAGGAGGAGCGGCAAGCGTTCCGGTCGAAGGGCATCCCCGTGATCTTCCAGGACGAGCTCGAGGAGCGCGGGGACGCCGAGCCCGTGCACAAGAGCCCCGTCATCATGCGCGAGGAGAAGCCGCCGCTGTTGCCGCCCGCGCCCGACTACCGCGGGGCGGCTAACGACGACGCGCCCTACCGCCCCCCGCCGCCCTTTGCCGCCACGCGCACCCCCCCGCGCCCCAAGGCCACGCCCACCTACAGGAAGCCCCCGCCCTACGTGCCGCCCTAAGGACCCGCGCGATCCCCTCCACCCTAGTACCTAATGTCTCTGTAGCGTTTACGAAGCCTGCGCACACGTTGGACAGTAGTGCACAAAAGTGTACTCTTATTATTTATATCATAAGGTTGCACTTTATTTGTGCATACCGCCAGGTATGGCCGAACAAAGTGCAACTTTATTTCTGTCCTAATAAAATCATGCGGTTGACACTTTGTCCACCCTTCTCCCTCGTTTACGCAGGCCTTATCTTTTACTAAAACATACGGCGGTAGAACTAGTCGACGCGCGACCGCCAGTATTTTCCCGATTAATTTATTCGCCCGCTCTCCTTTCTCGCGATCTTAACTTATGATGATCTTCGATCGGTAGCGCTCGAACCGATAAGACGCATTTATAAGTAAGTTAGGGGACATAAATTTTGTCGAAACGAGGAATTGTGCACAGTTTAATGTGACTACGAATTTCTTATATTGTAAGTTTACGTCACGAACTATACCGACGAAGTAGGTGTGATGTGTGTCGATGTTTCAATTATATAAAAACTGGAGACTTTACAATGAAATAAAGTACCTAGTGTTATTGTTGACGTAGATGATTTTACATTAGCTCCTAGTGTAAGCCGATGTTCGATCGAAAGTGTCAGAATGGTCTCGTATATTTTAATCATTTACACGCAGCGTTAAATTAAAAAAATACAAATATATTTATATTGGCTTTGAGAACTCTATGTTTAACTAAGTAATCTTAAACTGTGAGTTAATAATCATTTAAAAAATTTACATTTAAAATAATATATCAGTGAGCTATTATAATAACTTACACATATTACATCGAAGCGAAATGTATCCTGGATAGAATAGTATCCGTCTTAATAAGTAATTGATTATTTATTACAGATCGACTTATTTAAAACACTTCACATTAACAGAGCACGTGTCAATCGCCTATAAGTGGGCTCACATTCAATAACCATTTATTTATTAGCTAACATACCAAAATAACATTTATACGTTTGGCTTAAAATGTGCCATTGTTCTGACAATTGTTATTTATTGTAATTTAAAATAAAACATATCGAGAGTGTAACATTTTAGCCTTTAGTGTAGCTCTTCCATACACATATTTATAAGTAGTGCGCGTGTGTGCGAAGTACATTTTCGGGGTTTACTGTTCCGAGGCGACCTCCGGACTCGTACCCAGAGGTCGACATTCACGAATCGCTCTTTATAGCACATGTGTTGGTCATGTCATAGGTGGTATGTAAACGGCGAAATACAAGTAACATACTATTGTAATTAATTAATATACAACTGACTCTAGTTTATAGGCTACGAATAGATATATTTAAGAATGGAATATCATTTTGTACTTGTCTAATATTACCATAGTTTTAAGGTTAACAAATTGTGTAAACTTAGGGACTTGAACGAAATGAGCTACATATAATGATAAATTTTTCTTTGGATGTATTTTTTTCTACTGTATACTCATTTAGAGTTTTGCATTTATAGATCTTTTTAGTGTTATTAATATACAATTTTATAGGCCAGCTACATTGGAATATTCAGTTTTCGTTTTTATCATTTGAATTGTTTGTAAGCATACTTAATCATGTTCACACCAATTGTACCGTACTAATTTCATTGTTTATCCTATCCATTGTAGCTTTGATTTCTTCTCAACAATTCTGATTATATACGCACATAATTTATGTAATTAATGAGCTTTTTATTTTAAATAAATAAAATCTTGGTCTAGACATAATTTGTTTGATTTTTAATTCGGTATCAATTTGGCGTCAAAAATAAATCAATCATTATGAATAACATTCAGTAGCAGTTAAAAAAGTAATAAAGAAGAAAATAGATTCACTAAGAAATTTTGTATCAGAATCAAAATGAAAGTTCAACATTCTGATTGAAGGAACTATAAAACACACCATAACAACTACAATCTACTTAAAACCATATTTACCTACAAATGATTTTGAATGGTCCTTAGACTTTTCCCTTTCCAGTTTCCTTCAACTGACAAACTTTTAAATTAAATACATCGAGGAGAAGAATTTAGGGGAGTATTATTAACAGAATCGCGGCCCTTTTGTTGGGAGAAAGGGAACATTGTGGTTCCTCCTCAGGAGGAGGTCATCTGCAAGCCTTAGATGGTTCAAGTTACGTCAGGATTCTAGGGATCTTCTTTCTAGGGCATAACTTGTTCCCCGGCTATTCTAAAAGGTACCTGAGACGGGGCAGCGGCGTGCGGTTTTTGGTCGGTTTGAGTCCGACATAACCACCAACGGGTGGTATTCGTAGGTAATTTCCGCACAGTCAAAAACGAAGGCAGTTTTATTCATACCATATAAATAATGACTATATAAAGAGATTACAAAAATAGGTTGTACTGCTGGTAAGGAATCTTTGATTGCACGAATTTCAAGGTAGTTCAAGCGGTCACCTCACCGTTTTCTACTGCGCTGAGCGTTGTGGGTTCAAATCATTGATTGTATGATCCACAAACCGGAGGATTTGATTTTTGACAGATTCTGAGTCTGGGTGTTCTTTGTGTCCGTTTCATGTACATTTGTCAAGCCCCCTGCGACACAAGACTATTCACAACGCGTGAGCGTGAGTTGTCCTATAAAAGAACAACGAATATAAGGCAGTATGCCCCTCAAGCCTAGATGTATGAGCTAGTAGAGTAGGTTGAGTAGTATATAGTACGTTATGACAAACGTCATTTTTGTTTTTGTTTTACTTATGGAAAGCCTTACATCTGTCAGAATGGTGTGCAATAGGAGAAGCTTGCGTGAGAGAGACTGACACTACCCAAACTCAGTCTCTCTCCTCCGATCACGCTTTCTGGCCGTTCAGATGCCCCTCCAAATAAAAATGCTCAGATATTTTTCTTTAACAGATGTCATTGTCAAGTTGTCATTGTTATGTCAAAATTGTCAAATCCAAGTTCAAGCTTTGGAACAAACACTTCAACACTTTGGATTATTTGGAAAGAAGTATTCTAATTGCTTGAATAAGCATACTTTTTAAAATACCAGTGAACGAGTGTATATTTAATTAATTACGTACTTTGTCATAAGAAAGGCAAGATGACTGAAAGTCGACCAAAAAAGCCTAAATTTAATTTTAATCTAAGGAGTCTTCGTCTTTCCTTGAAATACCGGCCTGATGTTCTGAAGCTCATATTGAAAATGAGACAGCGTATAAGAAAAAAAAATGCTATATTAATTCAGTTGAAACAACAACTAAAAGCAATGGTATGAAAGTATTTTACTTGCCTTAAGTTTCTCTCTAAATAGATGACACAAAGCAGTTGTGAGCTATATTCTTCTATGTTTGACAACTTTTTTTAAATTGCTGGAATATATTCATAATATACAATAGAAAATTGATAAGAAATATATAAAAAATATAGAAAAGGTTTTTTTCTAAGTTCTGTGAATACAACTCAAAAAAACATTACAATACATATGTTGACCTTTTATGTGTGAAATGGTCAAATGGTGTGAAAGAATTGTGCTTATAGTCCTTAGTAGTTTGTTTGATTTCTGTGACAGATGACTATGAAACTGATGAAGTAACTTTGGACAAGCATCAGGTTTATGTATCACCTATATTATCATCCTTTACATCTCAGGTTTACTAGAAATCTTATGTATAAAATTCAATTGCTGTTTGTTTGTCTTGCTAATATTCGAGAACGGCTGGGCCCATTTAGCTGATTTTGGTTTTGAAATGTTTGTTGTAGTCCAGGGAAAGTTTAAACAGTAAAAATAACTTGAAAATCCAGATGTCACATGTATATGAAGTATCGGGACAACTGTCATAGAGATCAAGTTATATTTTAAGGACTACTAGCAACCCACTCTGGCTTTGCACGGGATCTTTACCGAAACTATAATATAGCCTATGTTACTATAAATGGATGTGTGTTTCAATTATTTCCGACGTCTACAACAAATATGGTTATATTCTAGCCAATGTACTCAAAAATTTAACAAATTATACATGAAAACCTTCCTAAAAATCACTATCTATTGGTAAAAATCTTGTAGAAATCCGTGCAGTAGCTTTTGAGTTTACCGCGAACAGACAGACAGAGAGATGCGGCTGAGGACTTTGTTTTATAATATGTAGCAATAAATATAGTCCAACGGGCAATATATAGTTAATGTTATTGTGTTTAACTTTCAAACGTTATTATTATTAAATAACCTATTTGAACTAACACTACATTGTATGGTGCATCTATTATTAATATTGCACATATATAACTTGTTTGCTAGTACATTTATTCATGCTTAATTCTAACTTGAATATTAAACTAGTTGTTATTATTTTCTAGGAAATCAAGACATCAACAGAAAACGATGCAGTAGAAGATAATCTAGAAAGTTCCAATAAAATAGACTCGGAACTAAATGAAGATACACTTACATTAGCAAAGGACGAAGATAGAATTGATGTTGTTAAAATAGAAACTGAAAATAAAAAGAAAACTGCCAAAAAGAAACCAAAAGTTAGAAATAAATCAACACAGACTGATGATGTTGTAAGTTCACCAAAAATTGAATCAGAATCAACAGAAACTGCTACAAAACTTGAGGAGACTGGATGGAGATTAAATGAAGAAAATGAAAGTAAGAGTATAGCTGACCAAGTTAAAGAGGTGGCTCAGAATGCAATGCAGCAATCTGGTATGGTGTACGTAGAATCGGCTGGAATGTACTATGATTATAAGACTGGATATTACTATAATTCTGTAAGTTTATAAGTTTTTTTATTAATGAAACTAGAAATATTTTTTTTTTAGAGATTAGTAGTAGAGAGAAGTAGATTAGATTTACCATGGG
The DNA here is from genome assembly GCA_949125395.1 of Diaphora mendica. Taxonomy (NCBI): domain Eukaryota; kingdom Metazoa; phylum Arthropoda; class Insecta; order Lepidoptera; family Erebidae; genus Diaphora; species Diaphora mendica. The sequence continues at coordinate 14,870,545 of OX421326.1, forward strand.
AGAGCCACGCTTCGGCATGCATGGGCCGGCTCGCCTGGAGTGATACCACGGCCTCACAGAAAACCTGCACTGTGTTTCACCGAGTGAGTGAGGATACTGGAGGCCCCTCCCCCATCCCCTTCCTCATCCCCCAAAGGCCGGCAACGCACTTGTGACGCCTCTGGTGTTGCGGGTGTCCATGGGCGGCGGTAATCGCTTACCATCAAGCGATACGTCTGCTAGTTTGCACCCTATTCCATAAAGAAAAAGAAAATAGAAAATAATTCTGGTTATTAGATATATGACTGCACAGATGATGTAGTACTTTAAGCGGTTGCCATGCTGTCTACTGCGCTTTTTCTACTTTGTGTCATCCACAATTTGTTTTTCTGAGTCTATGTATTCTTAGTGTCAGTTTTCTTGCATGTTTGTAATATCCACAACCACACAGGATATATTCCTGTTATAGGTGTTTTCTTTTAAAATAGTGACTGTAATATAGTATAGGGGGACAAACAAGCAGACGGGTCATCCGAATATTGCCACCCATTTAGTCCTTCACTCCCCAGTATCAGGGGTAATGTTAGTTTGGGCTCTGGCAAACTCACCGATCGATGTAAGTCAATGAAAGAATTTCATAAAAGTGTTAATCTGGGATGCAGTGATGTCAGTGGGGGCAAACCCATGCCATATGTGCTCAAGCATGGTTCTCCCAAGTCCCACAGTCAAAAGATTGTGAATTAAAGAATTGAATTAACATTTAAATCTGCATTCTAAATATAACATTGTATTCCAGGAACTAGGGCTGTACTATCATACAGACACAGACTGTTATTATTCCTACTCGGATAAGAAGCAAACATTTGTGTTTCACTCCTTCCCAGATAGGAAGCAATCAGCTGCACAAGCTTCATTAGCAGCTCATGAAAAGAGAAAGGCTAAAAAACACAAAATGGTAACTATTTATATTTTTAAACATATTTTAATGAGAAAAAACTCACAAATATTTTATATTCATTATCATTAATAAAATATTTTCTATAATGTGTAAACTTGATAGAAAACTAAATATGTTTATTATATTTTCAGGCGAGAAAAGCAGAAGAAGACATTGATAACCTGACGAAAAATTTATCTCAGGTTTCACTCCGAGGCCAAATTGCCTTAGGTAAATAAAATGATAAACGATCAGACCAATACCAACATTCTAAATGTTATATTACAGGATGGTGAGGAAAATAATGAAAAGAAACCCAAACGAAAGAAGACTAAGAAGAAAGCAGAAGAGAAGGACGGAGGAGATGTATCTGTGAAAGAGAAGAAACTTAACGACAATACTGATCAAAATGCTGAACCAAATAATGAAATCATTAGTGAAAATAAAGAAGAACAAAAGGAGAAAAATGATGTAGAAACTGATGATAAAGGTGAAGATAAACTTCAAGAAATGGAGGAAGGTGAATGCAGTGATACAAGCTCAGAAGAGTCAGATTCAGAAGATGAAGAAGTCAAATCAAATGCTAGCACATCCACTGCTACTGATGATGGTAAAGTAAAGTAATGTTTGTAATTTTTGTGGATGTATAAAACATGAATAACCATATATTTTTGAGCACTCTCACTCAAGAGAAGAAGAAATTATTGGCTTTATCCGTTATACAATGTTATATTAAGGTCTATTATTAATTTGAATTAGCCCTTTTTGTGTTCATTTTGTATGTTACTACATACTCAACTAAATCCTTCTATAGAGATGGCACTGTAGTAGGTTTCAGTTAATTTTGATACCATTGAAGCACAGAAAATATGATACTTGGTATTCGTATTTAAGTATTAGCTATATACAAAACTATTTGATACAGATTATAATGTTGTCTTTACAAAGTAGCGATCTCCCTCAGTTTGTTATTTATTTATAGACATATTAAATATAGATATATACTAGACGTTACGACGAACTAAGTTCCGCCTTAGAACTAATATAGGGACAGTAACGCCACCTACCAAGAGCAATTGTGTTTTTAAACCACGCAGGAACCCTTTGAAATATTCACACAAATTTTATTTAAAGTCCAGCCATTTAGGAGAAGTTGCTTGACAAACACACGACAAGAGACAAGAATTATAAATATAAAGATATTTTACAATTGCACCTACTTATAAATAAAATAAAAACCTTCTTTATTATATTTTTATTTACAGAATCAGTTGCGAGTCAACATCCACCGTGCATGCGCGTGATTGTACGCGAGACAAACTTACTAAAGTTGCGCATAGGCAGTTTGTTTATTGTAACCAAAGATGGCGGCACCATTGGCCGTATAGGAGACCAGCACGCCATATTAATCAATGATAGTAATGTATCCAGGGTAAGGAATTTATATAATATACTAGACTTAGTTTTAGTTCACTAACCAGTGTAACTTAAGCTCAATATAGTCGATTAATGTGTACATTGACAGATCTTCACGTATATATGCTCTTTGTGGACCTGGAATATTATAATTTTTAAGACCTATTGTTTAAATTTAAATTAAATTTCAAAAAACTTTATTCATTCATCATCAGTATTCCGAGAAGTACGTTTTTCTTAATTCATTCATCCTTTCGATGATATTCTTCTTTATTTAAGCCATCGGTGAAGTGAATTCCATATTTCAAGCTTTTTTTTTAAATACCCTACAATGTGACGTAAGTATTACTAGCTCTATGAAGCTAGCTCAAAAGGTTCTGGTTACTGCAACGATTTATCTTTTTTAAATGTTGTTTGTATATTCCATCGTAGCGCCTCCACTACTGAAGTGATTTAAATGTATAAGGTAATATGATAGGTTCGTAATATCGACGAATAAATAAATAATTTTTTCGTAGCGTAATATAAATAAATTTTATCAAAAGTTTTTACTTACTTGGGTTACAATTAAAAAACATATTCTTGTTATACTTGTTTTTAAACTTCAAAAAAGGAGAAGGTTGTCAATTCGACTGTTTTTTTTAAATGTTTTTTACCTCATAACTTTGGACAGGGTGAACCGATTTTGATGATTCTTTTTTATTTGAAAGCTGGTGCTTCCCCTGTGGTCCCAATTAAATTTGGTCCAGTTCTTGAATTTGGTTCTTTTTTTGTTAAAATTTGTGTGTTTAAGATACAAGTTCCGGAAAACCAAAAGCGTGTTTTATTTCTTTTTAGAACCACATGAACATCATGTACGATGATAAAAGGCGGTCATATTTTGCTGTCGATCTTGGTTCGAAGAATGGAAGCATATTGAATGGCAGTCGCATGTCTGAGAGCGAGATTGTCAGTGAACCCATGGAGGTAAGTGCTTTAAAGTATACTAACTGGCACTATGATTACGTCATCAATATTCGACGTATTTCACTTTTCTTTTTGGAGTTACAATATTTTTTTAAGACAATTCTGTCTGTCGCGGGGGACTTTACAAACATATATGAAACAGACACAAAGAACACCCAGACTCACAATAACAATTTCTAGATCTCACACAATGTTGTCACACGTTGGGTTTGAACCCACAATACTTAACGCCGCATAAATCGGTAGTGACCGCTTAAACCCTTTTTTTATGGAACAGGTGGGTAAACGAGCAGACGTATCGCCTGATGGTAAGCGATTACCGCCGCCCATGGACACCCGCAACACCAGAGGCGTCACAAGTGCGTTGCCGGCGTTTGGGCGAGGGGGGAGATAGGGGTTCGGGTATGAGTCTCCGGTATCCTCACTTACTCGGTGAAACACAGCGCAAGCACTATTTCACACCGGTTTTCTGTGAGGCCGTGGTCAAGCGTGGTCACTCCGGTCAAGCCGGCCCATTCATGCCGAAGAGTAGCTCTCCCACGGTGTCCTACGCCTACTTTAAAAATCATATATCGCACTATCATCCTCTACTTCACTTTTAATAGTACATTATGATATAAGTGCGGTAAGTTGAAAATTACAACCGAGGCGGTATTGTTAGAAAGCTGAGGCTGTAATTATCAAAGCGCACGTATGTCATACGACGTTTTATAACATATTTGCGAGGAAATAAATAAAACTCGGACTTTCTTGATCGAATAAATCTTTAATTACTTGTTATAGCAGTTATAAAAAAATTAACAATTTGTAAAATTGATTATTACGTTGCCAGTTGGCATTTTTAAGCTTGTCAAGTTATTATTATTAATTAAAATTCCACCAGTCTCTAACTCTCTTGATTGAAAGTAGGAGAAACGAGACCACAGAGTTCAGCAGTCGGCGGCAGCGGCGCAGGCGGCTGCGGAACTCTGTGGTCTCGTTTCTCCTACTTTCACTCATAAAATGTTGACCACTTTTCTGACAAAAAAAAAAAAAAAAAAAATTAAAAGAGTATTGTTCGAGCATCTTGATAAACCGTGAGTTTTACTTTATAAAAAAAAAACTTGCGTTTTACATTACAATAACGCACAAGTACATAATGAGGTACATTACGATATTGAAATTGGTGAAATTAGGGACCCTTTACGAGCAAATATGTTATAAATGTTATTGCCTTACCTATTCTCATATCTACCAAATTTAAAACTGGTGAAGCCGTTTTGGAGGCGTGCGACCACAAACATCTGACAAGTAGTTATATATCAGATTTTTTCATTCGACCTTAACTCATGTTCTATTTTGTAGGTAGTTCATGGCAGTACTATACAACTTGGCGAAACAAAGTTATTGTGTCACATACATCCAGGAAATAATACATGCGGACATTGCGAGCCAGGACTGCTGATAGAAGGTAGTGTTTTAAAAATAATGATCAAATATTATTCTGTACGATTAGAGTATCTAGCGCTTATTGAGAAGCGCATTTTCTAGAAAGGAATCGTGTAAGTTAGAACGCCTCATATTGATTTTTCCCGACTACTGCAGAGTGAGGGCTGTAATAGTCATGTCATGACAGGATTGGGGTAAGACACAGAACAAATGAATATACTAGAAGAGGTGTCGAGCAGCAAGTGCAAGATACACTGTGTCGCCTAGACGCACACATTAACGATCAATAATATTATACACACATAAAGAAATCTTTCCTGATTCGTCCAAAGGATGTAATGTATATAAGTTCAAAAAGCCACTTACCATGTTACTAAATACAACCTTATACCTTTCAACTAAGGTAGGGTTTCACTTGCATATTTGTGTTCGTGGACGGTTTTTTCGAAAACCTTAGGGATGTGGTGAATTTGACATTTATCGATTATAATTATATTACAATAATTTTTAAATTAATTATTTATTTGACTGATACTCTGATATCCTTTCATTCTACTTTATAATTTTTTTGTTGCAAAACATTGCAACTCCCTTATTTACCTAAAATAAATTATATTTTTGTGTGTTTAGGCATGCATATTACAGAAACTTTAAATAAATAAAAAACGACTGCGCATTTTCGTAAGTTCTCTACAACCACCGGTTCTTTGCGTCCACATCGTACAGGAAGCCGTTGGATTAATGGCTAACTAACTTATATTACTAAAAATATGTCACGTTTAATATTTAGTCAAAAGCACTTACATACTATCTTTTTTTAATCAAATGTGTTTTATTTGTCTGGTAGCTGTAAAATTATGATATATGAAATATTTATAAACTTTTTATTAAAACATTCTGTTTCAAATATTTCTCCAAAATAACTTTAAATAATTTTTTTGCGAATAAACAAAATCTTAAATTGTTTTCAAAACCATAATACAATATAAATCGTACTACGATACTAAACATAAAATCACTGTAAAAATCAATATCATCGAAAAGTTTAACATTACGATATCGATTGAATTTGTCTACATCCCTATGTCAAATAATTGTAAACATTACTTTTATTAAATATCTTCGTGCCAAATATTTTGAAATATTCCCGCAGGAAACGCAGTTCATTGCGTGCTCTCGTGGCAACTATGCAAATGATACTTAAATTTAATACGTAATGTATGATTATTTCAATAGATTAGAATATAACGGTTTTCATGTGTATTACATAATACTTTTTAGTTTTTTGTTAATATTGCTTAAAAACAAAAGTTTTGAGACTACCGATGATACGATATGTTTCCTTTGAGTAAATTGTAGTCCTTGCTTCGTTTTCAGCACGTAATTATCGCACAGTTCGGCATAGCAATAATTTTTTACGCAGCTACGTTCCCGACGAAACTTATACGTGTATTAAAGCGTTCAGTTGATGCCAGCAGACCTATTAGAGGTATCGGCGCTTAACTTAAGCGCGCCTACCCCGCCTACTTAACAATTCTACTTGTTCTGTGGGGTAAGACATGCTATCATAAGTGTGTTCATTGATTAATAAAATTTAAAAACAAATCTAAATATGTGGTCTAAGTCAATTTTCCCCGGCTCTTAACCATGAAAATTTGTAACGTTTACGGACTTGGAAATAATTTTGACAGCTGTTCCGAGAAATAAACTTAAAAGTAATATTCCATTTATTTAAATTATGTTAGACCTATTTTTATCAAATTGTCATCCTTACAGCTATAGAAAAAGAGAAGAAAGCTGCATACACACGGACATGCAGCGTTAAGAAACAACACGAGCTGGAGTTAGCGCGTCTAAAGAACAAATATGCCAAGCCACAGTTGGCCATCGAAGAGACTGCCTACAACGACAGAGCGCAAGCGAGACGGGAAGCTGTGGGATCCTCACATCACTCGGAAAAGACACAGTCCAGTGATATATCTATGTTAGTAGAAATATATTACTTTAATAATTTTAATATTGAGAGAGTGTGTTTGTGGGTGTGTGTCTGTGTGCGTATTTGTGAGAGTATGTGTTTGTATGCGTGTGTTAATTAAAAGGTCCATGTGGTGATAGATTAAGAAGACTGAGTGTTACCATACCACCCCTATTTATCTCATGGGTGTTGTAAGGCCGGGCGCACACCGAAAAGGTCTTCGAGGAGACAGAAGACGGTTTTCGATTGTTGTCTTGTGCTGACGCACACCGCATGAGACCAAACAAACGCTCGAAGAGGGAGAAGGGACGATTTGATTTTATGTCTCTCTAAGATGCCCAACGCCACCTAGTGGCCGATTTCAATTAAGGCCTGGGTGTCCACGGCCAGTGACTGGCGTTACGATTTCGTTTTTGTTTACCTTTTGTTTTCGGTATTATTATTATTCATCGATTTACTAATTTTATTATATGTACAATTCTAATCAATTACACATTATCTGATAGGCTTTTTAGTAACCCTTTTAATGATACCAAAATTGTATATAGCCTAAAAATTTTTTTTTGCTAATCGGCATTTTAATGAGACCCGGAAGTGCATCTGAAGTGCACTTCAAGTGCATACCTAAAGCCACTCGACACCCAGGTAATTACGACGCCATCTTGGCGCGCCCTCTCAGAGTACCTGGATGACCGAGCGTCGCTCGGTATTTTTTTTTTGACAAATAATGTTTTTTAGAAATTATATTTTATTAAAGAGTCATATTTTTCTGTTTAAGTGGCAATATTAGGCTACCCAAACACCACCTTTTTGTTTTCTTCCAATAAAAAAAATAAGTTTAGTGGCGCCCTCTCTTGGTACGCCCTGATACTGTTTATTCTGCACCTTATTGAAGTATAGTTTAATGTAGTTCGCTCGTGTTGCGATAGATGGCGCTAGATGTACATTGATTTGAAATATTTGATTGTTAAAAACACGAATAAAACGAATGAATCCTAGCTAGATCGATTTATCGCCCCCGAAAACCCTGCATACACAATTTCATGAAAATCGTTGGAGCTGTTTCCGAGATTCAGATTATATAGGTATAAAAGGTATTAGATATTACGTCTTTAAAGAGGGTTTGTTTACTTTTTTATTTATTTATATTTCGTCGGAGACTGTCTGTCTAAAACGGCCTTGTTGTGCGACGGTCCCACCTAACATAACGCTTTTTACGGTAACCTAGTCGAGCCTCGACAAACTGTCTTGTCGGAGACTGCCTGTCTGACGGGCCTTGGTGTGCGACGGTCCCACACTCCCACCTAACACAACGCTTTTTACGGTAACCTAGTCGAGCCTCGACAAACTGTCTTGTCGGAGACTATCTGTCTGAAACGGCCTTGGTGTGCGACGGTCCCACCTAACACAACGCTTTTTACGGTAACCTAGTCGAGCCTCGACAAACTGTCTTGTCGGAGACTATCTGTCTGAAACGGCCTTGGTGTGCGACGGTTCCACCTAACAACGCTTTTGTTGACTAAGGGAACAAACTACGTAGGACTACAGCATTGCAAAGAGAAGGAAAACTTGAAAGAAACCCTATACCTATCAACCCGTCTGTCCAGAAAGGCCTATGTCTAGCAGTATGCTGTTAAAAGTTGATAAATAAAATTCAGGTTACAATAATATTTGATGGAAAGTTGTGAGTCAAAGATATCTTTAAATTTGGTCACAATAATAATAAAAAAAATAACATTGAATTGAGTCGTACGTCTCAATACCACCCGTGGGCTAAAATGGAAATAAAAAGCTTTATCCATACATAAACTACCGAAATGTAATATATTCCACGTGCTTTATCTATAATAATAATAATAATAATTTCATTTATTCGAGTAATAAAACTCATTGTGTTAGTAACAATTTAACTTATATCTATGTTAGTAAAATATATTTAAAAAATTACACAATTACGCTGCAGTTCCAGCAGAGAGTCTGCAGCACTGATTTACAATTGCGCAGTCCAGTCGGCTAGAGATCATCTTTAGGATGCTGTTGGTGCCGCCCCGCACCCTGCGTACCAGGGATGCGCATCTTTTACGCATTATAGTATAGAAACAGTCAACGCGGGCTTCAGCAAACATCCCTGAAGCACTACAAAATCGTGGCAACCCCATCAGCACCCTAAACGCGTTGTTATACTGGACTCGAAGGGCGCTATATGCCTTTAACTTAAAATGAGCCCACAGGCTACAGGCATAGAAAGAAGTACAATATGCACGGAATAAAGTTACTTTAACCTCACGAGAACAGTGTGCAAACCTCCGAGCTATCATGTTGGCACGTACAGACAGCGCCCTTCGCTCCCGTTCGATGTCTTACAAATTAATAAAATAAAAGTGTCTCTTTGCATATGCAAATTAACAGCTTTTAACTAAGTAAATGCATATGAAAGGATATTCGATACTTACATAAAAAACTTTTTTTTTTTGTCTTTCTGTCTGTTTCTTCGGAACGGCTAGATCGATTTTGAGGGGCTTCCATTGACAGATAGCTGATGATATAAAGACTAACTCTCAGGCTACTTTTTTTAGACAAGCTTCGCCGTTACTTTTGTACCGCGGATAACACCGCGGGGCACAGCTAGTTTAAAATAAAAGTAATATACCTACTAAAATTTTAAATTTAACTGTCCGTATTCATGGTATTCACCTGCTGCGCAGAATTGATTGACATGTTACATAAACTATATAAATATGCGTATGATAATACCATTGGTATTTCAGGTCATCATTTACACCTGCATTCAATTTAATATCCATTTTATTGCGCCGTAACTTAACCCGGCTACTGCGGACACGCATCGCAAACACATTAACGAATAGATATATTGTAGCAACTGGCTGAGCTCCGCGGTGTTAACCGCGGTATAACAACAACCGCAGGTAAAATCGGTCTAGCCATTCCAGAGATTAGCCGGAACAAACTGACAGATAGACACAAAAAAAAAGTTGCTTTTTTAAGTAAGTACCGTACCTTCATACTTTCATATGCATTTGGTCAAAAGCTGTTAATTTGACATTACAAACAGACATTTCAATTGTATTTATTTGTATAGATTTTATGGACTTTTCACCAAGGATAGATAATTCTTCAGAATTCTGTTTAGTCTCGCACTTTACAAACATTTGTAATACTGTTCAAAACATTAAGGGTTTAAATTATTATACCACAATACATGATTTATAAAGCCTAACCAATATTTCTTGACAGGCCCATAGCAGCAGACAACAAAGGTTTCAAATTATTGGAGAAAATGGGTTGGAATGAGGGCGAGGGTCTCGGCAAGGACAACCAAGGATACGTCTCCCCGGTAAGTACATTAATGAACTCAGGTGTTGCTATTTGTGTACACCGTTTGTAAATCGACTAGATAGTTTTATTGGCATGCAAATTTTATCACCTATGTCGCATCGAAAGGTTTCTGATATTTCATTACACATCATTTTCACATTTCATGGATACGTTGATGACGCTATGGCGGAGGGGTTTGGTATATTCCATGTAGACGTTCGTCAGTCGTCAATATATAAACATTTAACAAATTATATGCGAAAACCTTCTTCAAGAATCACTGCCACGCTGATTTCAGCACGAACGGGCCGGCTCCACCAGGACGGTACTACCCTCGCACAGAAAATCAACGTAAAATGACAGCGTTCGTGCTGACGTGTTTCGTTGGTGAGTGCGAGACCGGGGGCCCAATGATGCAGAAGCATCACTAGGCCGCCATGGTGTGGGTCACCATGCTGCATTGTTGCATTGTCTTCATTCGCAATGAGTATGGTGACCACCACTATTGGATTCTGCTTATGCTTTCCATCAGGCAGAGTAGAGTCATTTTGGCAGGGCCAAACATTGCAGTAGCTTTTGATTTTATCGCGGACAGACTTTAGTCCGAAGATTTCAAAGACTTACGTGCGAAGCCGGACCGGGTCTTTATTTTATTAATTTTTTTTTTTTTTTTTTAAATCGACTACACGTTTGACCTAGTGGTTTAACGGTCACCACGCCGTTTCCTACTTTGCCAAGTGTCGTGGGTTCAAATCCCACGTAGGACAACACTTTGTGTGATCCACAAATTGTTGTTCTGAGTCTGGGTGTTCTTTGTGTCCGTTTCATGTATGTTTTTAAAGTCCCCCGCGACACGCGATTTATTACTAGTGCGGGAGTTGTCTTTAAAAAAAAACTTATACAGATATTTTTACACGTCATTTAGAATAATATGATCATCTGAGTCGACTACTTTTTTCCCTTTGATGCATCATCACAATAATATCTCGAAACTAAATACCAAACTAAGCATATTTGTGTGGGTAATCACGCCCACCCAGTACAAAACTTAAATCCTGCGGCTGTTGCTTTGCTTAAATTAATGATTATTGCAACAGAAAAACTGTAGCTAACCATAATTCACATGTTCAAAACATTAGAAAAATATGATGGTCCGTTTTCTGATGTCGGGTAAAATTACAAAATGAATTATAACTCCATTTTGCTTTGACGTGACTAATTAGTTCAGACCAAATAATACTTTTAACCTTGCTTGCATCATAAAACGTAAAAATATTGCCAAGCGGGAGTTGGTTTTGCAACTAAATAAAAGATCTAAAATGTCCCTGCAAAACGTTTCTTTATTAGAGTTTTAACGTTTATAAGTATTTTTTCTTATTTTTTTATCTCACATCTAAATGTACGTATTGCAGTCATAAATATTTTAAATGCGTTTTTTGTAAATTAGGCTTGTAACTTTTATGAGGAAAATAAAATTTTATATAAAATGTGATTCCTGTTAAGATATCAGTAACTCACATTTCTTGAGCAGGTTGATTGAAATCTGAAAAAATTATAAAAACTTTGTTTTGTTTTTTTTGTCGCTTACATAGAAGTTTTTTTTACCATTTTGGAACGAAGTTCCTTATGGGGCGTTGCAGAGGGGTACCCTAGCCGGCAAAAGACGTCCGTAACGTTAAATCTTACGTTAGTAAGATTGACTGCTTCGGTGTCGCAATAATAGCGTATGCACATGCTGTGTTTGAGGTCTCGGGTTTCGAATCCCAGGTCGGATTTGTATGTTCTGCAAATATTTGTTTTTTCGGAGTTTGGATGGTTTCTATGTATATGTATATGTATGTATTTACAAGAAATATTAAAAAATAATAATAATTAACTTTTTCTTCACTCTTTTTAATTTAATTTAAATTATTTCGTTAACAAAAAATTTACTTTTATAATAAGGAAGTGTCCCACGACACCACACGGTTTTGTGTGTATTTTAAGATAAAGCAGGACGATTCAGTAGCCCGTCTGAAGCTAAAGAACAGTGTTAGTATAGGTATATGAAATTTGTTCGCTAGAATGAACACGTCTAATAAAGTGGGTAGGTACCATCAGGAGCGGTCGCAGCCTGAAATTTGGGGGGGGGGGGGAGGGTCACTAATATATTATCAATAATAGTATAAGAAGTAGTTTAAAAGTGAGACTTTATCTATGTAAACACCAAACCAAAGGCTTCGTAAAACTTAAAGCCAAAGTAAATAGTGCCAGGCTGTTATTTCTTTATACATCTTCCCCCTACCCCTCTCCCCATCCCCCAAGGACCGGCAACACACTTGTGGCAACGCCTCTGGTGTTGTGGGTGTCCATGGGCGGCGGTAATCGCTTATCATCAGGCGATACGTCTGCTCGTTTGTCCACTAATCCATAAAAAAAAGAAACATCGTATTTTATTATTAGATCTGTCAACGGCTGTGTATAAATAACTGTGCATTAAGTAATGAATCCCTGTACCGCTATCATTATAACAAATTGAAATGCAATTTTTCACAAAACTTAAGGTTTCAAAGTTACACATGCGGTACTCTAAAACATATGTTTTTGTTCGTTTTGGGCAATAACTCGGTGTCTGTAGGTCAGGCGGGCGCGAGCCTACCTGTCCATTTAAAACAATTTGCGCACTCGTTTTATTTGCCGGCGAGGCATTAGACGCGGCCGAATGATGCCCTGCCATTATGGCGAAGGGGCCAGACGTTTACATTCTATATAAAATATTTATGTTGACATAAATACTATAAAGTTTGGTGATATTCATCTAAAAGATTTTAAACCGTACTTCGTGTTGACATCATACTATTAACTACAATGCAAATTGTGTAATTAGTCAACGGTTTAATAATACAATGTTTTATTAACTTAGATACTGAACGAGATAAAAGCTACCATAGCAGAAAAGCAATTAAAATTAAATTCGCTTATTTTATGATTCGGTCTACGTTGGTAGTAGGTATTTAATGTATCGATTTTGCAAACTCATATTTTCAAGGTAGACAGTGTAATCGGCAAGAACCGCGGCCCTTCTGTGACTGATCTGTGGACTGTGTGATTACTGATTAGTATCAATCTTAATATTAATTGGTATTTACTATTTTTTCTTCTAAGTTCGTATTGTTCCTTTGCAAAAAATTGTATCTAATTTAGATATGCATTTATATCATATAGCAGATTACACTGAGATCATTTTCAAGTGGCCAGTTGTGCAAATCATTTAATCTTTAAATTAATAATAAATAATTAAATAATTGTCGTTGTTGTTGTATATAAATAATAATAAAACCTTCTCCCTCTGTGTGATCAGATCATGGCGTTTATTATAATTGTCATCAACAGCCTTTCATAGTCTACTGCTGGATAAACTTCCTTCCTTAGAAAGTAGATTTTGGCCAGACGCCATCTATCACGCTGGCCAGGCCCTATAGGGTCTCTGTCAAGATTTCCTTCTCTTTACAGTATTCTTGTCCTGCTTAGTTCCCTCCCTTAACACCCATGGAATGCATAGAGCGGTGACATTTCATATTCTTAATCATAACGTTAGATAGTTACATTACCATACAGCAAAAATACACGCAACAAATGGAGCAGCGCAGTGGTAATTGTAGCTGACTTCTGAAGGCGCGTCTCAACCGAAATTTGACAACACAAAAAAAGGTTGACAACACAAAAGTTGCCAATTTTTGTTCGGTGGAAACTAGGTTTTACAGAAACTTTTGTCACCAACACGTGTTGACAACACCGAAATCGCCAACTTTTCTTTGGTGGAGACCCGGCTTGAGACAATTAATTTCTTGCAAATTGAGTATTAATTTATTGTATGTCTTGAATACTTCTTGAATTTCCTTTAACCTTTGAAAAATATGATTCAACACTACGTTGGATATGACTCGCACTTTTGATTAATTTCAAAAAAGGTGTCTTGTAGTTTTAAATAAATGTAGGTACATATCCTGATTCACTCAAAACGAATGACATACTTAAAAATCTGTGAATTAATTTTGTTACGAGCAATTTAAAAAAGTACTGTGTAATTTGCAACGAATGTCTTGTTGAGGTAAGCAGGATCCACTGAGTAGCCTTGGTCTGACTCATTATTTCACAAAATACTTGTATCTTGGCAGCGGATGTGAATACCATCAATCATGTACACAAGGGCCTCGTTTAATACGACCCATTGCATTCATCGAAAATCTTAATACAAACTTTGAATGTATGTATTTGTTTTTTCTTGCTTTTCTGAGTTGAAAAAGTTTCTTTTAATGCACCTTTCTCCACCTTAAATGATCGTCATTTTATATTTTTCAATTATTTATAAGTAATAATTTAAGTTCCATCAATATTGCCTCTCCTTTTGGTATATTTCTGTTGCATGATAATAATTATTTTGTACAAACTGCATTATCATTGCCCCACCTTAACAGTTAACTGTAGTAGCGCTACTGTTAAACCACTAACTTATGGCTGCGGCTGCGCCCGGATGTATGTCGGTTGTCGCAATAAATATAAGCCTATGTCCTCTTTCAGTACAAGTGGTGTAACCGTGAAAGGTTTAGCTGTAACAGATACGAGTTACTATCGAATTTATAATATTAGTATGAATAAGTATGGATTTAACACACTTAAGAATAATCCATCTTTATTCCATCCAATTATTATTTTCTCTAAATATCTGATGCGCCCGATTTTCTTTTCGGTTTTCTCCCTTTATTGATTCTATCTCATATCCCTTTATCTACCTCAGTCAGCTCATTTTTAAGCTATTGCATAGCTTTTATCGCGGGCTTTGGGGCCTTTGTGCAGAAATTCCGTAACGTAACAAAAAAACCTGACACCCGAAGCTGGTACGGATCGAGACGAGCTGCTCCGAACGACGAATCAACGAATCTGTGTCCGAACGACGAATCAACGTATGTTAACGTGACTGTAATCTGCCTGATGGAAAACATGAGCAACATCCAAGAGTGGTGGTCAACATACTCGTTGCGAATGCAGACAATGCAATAATGCAGCATGGTGCAGCAACCCACACTAAGGCGGCTTATTGAGATGCTTCTGCATCATTGGGCCTCCGGTCTCGCACTCACCAACGAAATGCCCTTATCAATCGCTTCCCTACTATTAGTTATTACATAAGTACATACCGTACATACATGCAAATTGTCTTTTTAGTATATAATTTACCGTGGAAGACTCGTGTCATTGTATATGTAGACCAGCCCGAACGGAGCGATACCACGGCCTAACAGCACACTAGTGTAAAGAATTTTTTGTTGGTTTCCCTGAGTGAGTAAGGTTATCGAAGGCCCAACCCCCGCAGACTTAGTTTATGGAAGGAACACTCAAAGGTCGTCACCTGAAACTAAGGTCGAGACTGACTGAATGAGAGCCGCGGTCGAGTATTTTTTTAGTTTCGGCGATGGTAGTTATGTACTGTTAGGTCATCCATCTTTTCAATAACTCCTATACTATTTATAAAAAAAATAAGTTTAAAAATAAAATAAAAAACACATTTACAAAAGTCGGTTACAAACAGACAAACATATAGGTGGAGCTAATAAAAGCCCTGTAAAAAGACTTGGCTTATGGCGAAATCATTCTGGATAAAGCAGAAGATAATCATAGATATGTTGTAATCTTACTGTTTTATAAGAAAAAACATTTTGGGTGTGAATGCCAGAAGTGTAAGACGGAAAAGGAGGGTAATAGGAAGGGGGAGGATATAAATACACATACACGTCCTAAACCTAATTTCAGTTAAAATAATTAGGTTTAAAATAACTTCTTGTGTCACCAACACCAATAAACAGCATTGTTTCCGCTAGCACATAATTAGCGTTACCAACGATAATAACTGTCACCGCAAAATATTACTGTAGAACAAAGAGTTTGGTGTTTATGGAGTTCTAGAATTCGCTATGTCCTACTTTAATTTCGGTATACAAGTACCCATTCTCTTAGAACCTTTTATGACAATAGTTTAGAGTTTCGATCTACGAATGTCGTTTTGATGAACGAGTACAAATGTGGTCTTTAACTATATGATTCGTCGTAACCCTTTGCTGGCACGTGCAAAGAAATTTAGTATATTAGAAGTTAATTCAGAAAACTTCCACAAGGTTATACATGAACGCCTATTCACGAGAACGGAAGAATAAAACTCATTGCACCGAATCCATATAAATTTTGGAAAAGAGGAACAACATAAGAAATCTTTCTAAATGACATGATGGGATCTTCGATAGACTGCAAGTCGTTGTAGACTTTTCTGGTTTATGTAGGAAGCCGTAGCGATAGATATCAATGTTTATGACATTGAATACTAAGGAAGGTAATATGTTAATGCAAAGATATTTTTTAAATGAAGTGATTCTAAATTTATGCGCTACTCTGTCGAAGTGCATGCAAAATATCCTTTTACTGTGCCATGCCAGTCTATGCATAGGGAACACGTCAATTTATTTTTATAGCATATAATAGCAGACGATCGATATTATATGTGTTTATCTCATTTAAATCATGGTCAACTTACAACCATCTCATGTGAAATATCTTACCGTTATTGGTTCCGAGGCAATTTAGTCATTGGTCGGGTTTCTGCCGTGGGCCATCTGCGCCGCATGTTACGTCCGCCTTTTTACAAACGATACATTGTTGCAACTTGTCTACATAAAACGACGGCGTCTTCCACACGTCGTAAATTACTCCCCGATGAGCAACATGACTGAGATTAAATGCTTTATTAACTTATAATAGGGACTATAACCAATTTATATACACCGTGGACAAAGACTGTAGTTTCCACCACGTGTGATTACAGGCCCTGTGTAATTATCTTTAATTAAATTGCATTTTGCAGATTTTCACTTTGCCCTGATGTCTAGTTGTGACGTGATACAAGTTTTATTAAGTAAATAGTAGTTTATTTTTTTAATATTGCATATATTTTTTCACAGTATGGTGGATTGCAATGATATGTTTAAAATTAACTGGCTGTCTTTATGTTTGACATCACTTATACGTTTTCCTAAGGCTGGTGTGACTCGTTTGTGCGGTCTGTCATGCATATTAGCTTGTCCTTGATGAGTTTGCATATCGTGCGGTGTTCAGAACAGTCCAACGCCTCCGAGTGCATTCCGGACAATAGTGCGAGTGATGTGTCAACATGACGAGTGTCCTGTGCCTTCGCCTTTGTGATTTTATGTTTGTTTGTTGCCGTGCACCAATAAGTATGCGCCAAGTGACGCTTTCACCATAGCTTTCTTTTGTCTACTTCATAAAAGCCGACAGTAATGCATATACCTACATACTAAAAGCCGACTTGCGGAAATATTAAAGAAGAACAATTAAACTCAACAGCGATTACCGCCGCCCATGGACACCCGCAACACCAGTGTGTGCAAGTGCGTTGCTGGCCTTTGGGGGAGGGTTTGGAGTATGGTTCTCCGGTGTCCTCACTCACTCGGTGAAATGCTTGCCGAAGCGTGGCTCTGTCACGGTGGAAAGAATTTTGAAGCATTCTCTTTTGTCATAGTGTTCAATTTAGTTTTGATAGGCAACAGCTTAGAGTATCTATTTCCTGTAGGTATAGAGCGCGCCTAGCAAAGTGAGAACAGTAAGCACAGGTGGGAACACTGGAACGAACTCTAGTAGTCAAGGTCGACTGCTAATGGTGCGCGTCAGTTGGGAATTTCAAGAAGCGTTTTTAAATATTTATGACATTAAAATGGTCAAATGTGCGGTAAAATCGTGTAAAAATGATACTCGGAAACACAACAAACACAAATCGAGTATCACATTTCACAGGTAAGTAATTTTTTTGTACTTTTGAGGTAAAAATAAATTACGAATTACGGGGACGAAAGAGACGCGAGGGGCGGGCGTAGGCGTTCTCCCCGCACTACCCCGCAACTCCGCTTGGACGTTGGGTTCATTTAGTGATGTGACAAAGTATCGAAACTCGATATCGATATATATTTTTTTTAATATTAATATTATGATAGTTATATCGATTTTTTTGTACATTAATGTTATTTAAATAATTGTAATAATTAACACCTGTGAATGTTAATTATGACAATTATTTAAATAACATTAATGTACAAAATTTATTGATATAATTGTTCTCCCAGGAGGAGTTCTTGGTAAAAATTACGTATGGGGGATCTAATTTATAAGTAAAAGTCAGTATGGGAAAACTTTCAGTTCTTTAAAATCTGCTTCCCATCAGGTACAGGTAGTCACCTAGCCTGCCAAAACTACAAGATTAATACTGATTGTATATCAATACTTTGGTCAAAATTGATCAGTGTTACAAAGATTCAAAATGGTGGAAAATTAAATTATGGCTAAACAAAATTCAACGTCTTATAGCTCTGATGAAACCGTTAGCGATAGGTGTGGGTACTAAAATAAATGTCAGTCAGGTCAGTCAACGCGGCGCGGGGCAAAGGTGCCACATGAAAAAAAATCAAGATGATCGATTCGAAAATAATTTCACCGATCTGGCTGAAATTTCGTATCCGGGTGTGTTCAATATTGCGTGTTCTCGGCGTTGATTTAGCTTTTAGATAAGATGAAATTTGAATTTGCCAAAAAAAATTAGAAAAAAAATACTTTCTATAAACGATTTTTTTTTCCAAATTATTGGATTATGTTTTATTTTCTCTTAAAATGTTTGGGTATTTTCCGTTTTTTTACAGAGAATTTCTTTTCATTAAACCCATTTCACTTTTCCAGGTTTCCTAAAGATCCGAACCTAATGAAACAGTGGATTCAAAACGTAAAACAGGCAAAATGGGAACCAAATGTTTGGAGTAAAATATGTTCATTGCATTTTCCGGATTCTAGCTTCTATGAAACAAAAAAAGGACTCCGCAGATTAACAAATGATGCTGTACCATCGCTTTTTCTAGCGGAAGATCCATCTACTTCAGGCCCAGTAGAAGACGCAGTAACTTCACCAACTGTTCATCAATATTCCGTTAACCAGGAAATAAACCCGGCAGCGACATCATATGCATATCCATCTGTTTCAGAAATAACTGATACACCAAGAAAACGAAAGTTAAAAAAAGAAATCGCTCGATTAAAAGACATAGCAAAACGCCGTCGTTTGCGATGCAATGCACTTTACGTTGCTCGTCAGCGTTTAAAGAAGAAAGTCAAGAGTTTATCTCAACTATTAAATGAGCTAAAAGATAAAAGACTACTAATTCAAGAACAAGTAGACCTTCTGGAATCTTGTGGTGTTTCTGCAGCAGCCCTTATCAAGAGAATGCTTCATAAAGGGAAAAAATATTCGCCTGAGCTTCGTTCGTTTGCGTTGACTTTACATTTTTACTCACCGAAGGCTTACTCTTACATAAGAAATACTTTTAACACGTGCCTGCCACACCCTAGTACCCTTAGGAAATGGTACCAATGCGTCAACGCTAGTCCAGGTTTCACGGCTGAAGCTTTCAAAGTGCTTGATGAAAAAATAAAGTCGTCTGATAAAAAACTTTTCTGTAACTTAGTTACAGATGAAATGTCAATTCGTCAACAAAAGGAATTTGACGGCAATACTGTACAAGGTTATGTTGATTTTGGGGTCGGGATTGACGTATCGGGAGATTCGGCAGAGCTATGTACGCAGGCTCTGGTATTTCTTTTAGTAGCTATAAACGATAACTGGAAAATTCCAATAGGATATTTTTTGGTAAACGGTGTGACAGGTGAGCAAAGGGCCAACTTAGTAAGGATGTGTCTATCTAATTGCCATGATGTTGGCGTAGAAGTAGTGTCTATGACATTTGACGGTTGTCCGGCAAATATCGCTATGACTCGGGAGCTTGGTTGTAAATTTGACCATCAAATTGAAATTAAAACCTATTTCCAACATCCTGTAACTGATCAACGAGTTTATGTATTTTTGGATCCATGTCATATGGTAAAACTTGTTCGAAATACATTAGAAAGTAAAAAAGAGCTACGTGACGCCAATAGAGGCCTTATCAAATGGAAATATTTTGCCGAACTCAACGAATTGCAGGAAAATGAAAATTTTCATTTGGCCAATAAATTGACGACACGTCACATCAATTTCAAAAACCAGATTATGAAGGTTAAACTCGCAGTACAGTTGTTCAGTGCTAGTGTAGCAAAAGCTGTACAATTTTGTGACAAAAATCTGCATTTGGTAAATTTTGCTGACTCTGATCCAACTGTTAAATTTATTACCATTATTAACAATTTATTTGATATTCTAAATTCAAGAAAATTTCCTGGAATTGACTATAAAGCTCCTATTAACGAAAAAAATGCAACCAAATATTTAAAGTTTCTAGACGATACAAAAATCTATTTAGAGAATCTAGTAATTTCAAAAAATGAGCAGCAAGTCTTGTCCTCTAGAAATAAAGTTGGATTTCTTGGACTCTGTGTTTGCATTGCCAGCATGAAAGGATTGTATGAAAGGCTAGTTAAACATGAAAAAATGTTGTCTTTTATCCCCATGTATAAAATCAGCCAGGATCACTTGGAAATTCTTTTTTCAGTGATACGTGCACATGGTGGTTTCAATAATAATCCGTCTGCTATGCAGTTCAAGGCTATTTATAAAAAGCTTCTTATTCACATGCAGCTCAAAGAAAATTTCAGAGGAAACTTTGCATCATTAGAACAAATTACTTTATTATCGTGTTCATCATCGGCTGATCACATCAACTTAACCACGAAAGGACACAGATTCAAATCTCACGAAGACATGAACAATTTAGACGACAAATTCATAAGCGATTTCCAGAAGGATTGTTTGAATTTACCCTCAATCTCTCATTCAGTTATTTCACAGGAAGTTATTTCATATATAGCAGGTTATATAGTAAGGTATCTACTACACAAGCTGGACTGCATCGACTGCTTAGGGGCACTGGTTGCAAGAGACATTGTACCTTCACATTCATTTATTTTACTTAAAGACCGGGGTGGACTGATATATCCATCAGATGATGTAATTAAAATTTGTACTGCCACAGAAAAAGCGGTGAGGTCGAATATCGATGCGAAAACGAAATTTGAACGTGATCCTAAAAATATGGTCGCCAAAACATTAAAATTATTTATTGGAATAGACATATTTAGTGTTCTTCATACACATATATTTGAACAAGAACCTTGTAGTAATCATCTAGTTCATTTGCTACGGGCTGTAGTCCAAAAATATGTTCAGATACGGGTAAAATATTTAGTTCGAAAAGCAAATGTGAAGGAGACAAAGAGGCAGCTTTACAATAAGCTTACTCTTTTTAAAGGCCAATAAATACAACACCATTATATCTATTATGTGAATTAAAAATAAATATTAGCTAATAATACTGATTTTCATTTTACGTTCCTTAAAAATTTAATTACAGTTTTTTATCATGTTTTCTGATACTTAGGAACAAATGTTCTCAAAGATGCATAGACCGCGCTAGTTTTTATTCATTATAAATCTTCAAATAGCTACTCATGAAATGAAATTAAACGACTTTCCACATGAGTTAAAATTAACAAATGTTGGTAATTTAATCTACATAAATAAAGTAAAAAAATATTTTATTTTTGAAAACACAGTTCTTATTATTTTCCACAAAAACAATGTATGCAAAAATAAGGACTTTTTTTATTTATGGGAAGTGAATAAAACTAAATTAGCATAATACATAATAATTAGGTAGCTAAAATTCATTTATCTTATATTGCTTAGTTATTAAGTTACAAATCAATTATTTACTTTCTTGAATAGTTAAATTTTTACGACAAAAGTAATCCTTGATTATAATTATCGATCATCGACTTAGACGGTGTTGCACATTAGCACATCCCTATTGTTCACAAATATATACATTTAATTATCTATAGTTCACCTGCTTACAAAGCGCATTATGTAAGCGGTGCGATAGGCGCGCTCTATACCTATAGATACTCTAAGGGCAACAGTATCTGAATACGTAAATAAATTATAATTCAACCTTTAAAAAACAGCATTTTTTTTTGGTTTAACGTTGTTTTTCCGGCAAACTGTTGAATTTTCGCATTTTTAATGCAGATATGAGCTACTTTATGGGCTAGATACATAAAAAATCATGTGCCACCTAGGGTTGTTACAACAATAGGCGATTGCGACGTATAATTCTTCATTTGCTAAAACTTTCATTGTAACTTGGTAGAAGTTTCATGTGGATAGGGCAAATGTTTTTTTAATCATAATAATAGTTTTTGTGTGAATAATGATTCTTTTGCTGTCTGTTCGTATAGATCTTTTAAATCACTCAACGGATTTTAATGGTTTGTATATGTAATACATGCATAATATAGTAAAGGAAATCCGATAATTTTAAATGCTTCAGTGCGAAGTGGGGCTGGGTCGCTAACTAAAAAATAACATATATCTATACATATAAAAGAGGAAGGTGACTGACTGACTGACATACCCAGAGATCAACGCACAGCCCAAACCGCTGAAGCTAGAATCCTGAAATTTTGCATATATTAAAGGTTCTTTATATAACGTAGGTGAGCACTAAGAAAGGATTTTTTGAAATTCCACCCCTAAGGCAGT